>CM055117.1:487083751-488286251 GCA_029206835.1 Rana muscosa | reverse complement strand
AAAGAGTTGCTATTCCTGTTTAAAAACACAGGAAAAAAAACAAAAACTAAAAAGCAATATCAAGCACTTAAAGACTTAAAATACCTAAAATGACCTCAACCACCATAATTTTACATTCTGTTTTAACTCCAATATATTTAACCTATAAGTGATTTTTTTTTTTACAAAAATGGCAAATATTTATTTTGTATATTTTATTCCAGCCAAGCAAAATCATTCATGCACACTGCTAAGTATGCCATATATGATGGCAAAAATTAGAAAACTCTGTTGTGATATGGTGTGTCTAGAGTTTAGTATCAAATATACAATGACCAAGTAAAATAAAATATGCAAAGCCATATCTGCAGCAAAGTCTAATAAATAATTAGATCTGATGATCAGTATAATTTGCAGCACCTTATAAGTTTATAGCTTTACACCTTTGTAAACAAACATTTACTGGATTGCAAATCATTTATAATTTTTTCTATTTTATCTTTACAGATGCACCCCCCATGCTTCCAATGGATCTTAAAGGAGAACCTGGCCCAGAAGGAAAACCTGGCCCAAGGGGACCACAAGGACCACCAGGATCCCCAGGAAAACCAGGAGTTGGAAAACCTGGCTTACAAGGACAACCAGGCCCTGCTGGTCCTCCTGGTTTTTCCAGCATTGGAAAACCTGGTTTACCTGGAATGCCTGGTAAAAGTGGACCGAAGGGGTTACCTGGTTTAAAAGGGGAGCCTGGAATGAGGGGTGAACTAGGACCTAGAGGGTTACCTGGTTCTCCTGGTATTCCTGGTCCTTCAGGAATCTCTACTAATGGAAAACCAGGTGTACAAGGTTCTCCTGGACAACCAGGCATTAGGGGTGAACCAGGGCCAAAAGGTGAACCAGGACATCGTGGAGAGAAAGGTGGTAAAGGAGAATCTGGGATTGGAAAACCAGGAATTCCTGGAATTCGAGGGCCTACAGGTCCATTGGGACCCATGGGGCCACCTGGTCCACAAGGGAATGGAAAACCAGGCCTAGTTGGATTACCCGGGGCTCCTGGAGACAGAGGAGATGTAGGTCCACCTGGGGCACCTGGTGTAGGGGGACTGCCAGGACCTCAGGGTCCACCAGGTAAACCTGGAGTTGATGGCATTGGTAAACCAGGCTTAGATGGATTACCAGGATTACAAGGACCAGTGGGTCCTAAGGGGGAACCAGGCATTCGAGGTTTGCCAGGTTTACAAGGATCACCAGGATATGGAAAGCCTGGTCTACCTGGTTTGAAAGGAGATCGTGGACCTTCTGGGATGTCAGGTGCAACAGGAGATAAAGGAGAGCCAGGTTTTGATGGTGAAGCAGGTGAATCAGGGCCACAGGGAGTTATAGGGCCACCAGGACTACCTGGATTAATGGGGTCACCTGGAAAAAATGGTTTGCCTGGCTTGAAAGGTGATGTAGGACCTACTGGTCCTCCAGGTTCACCAGGACTTCCAGGAAACCAGGGTCCCAGTGGATTTGTGGGTAAACCTGGGATACCAGGCGAAAGGGGTCTTCCAGGACCCCAGGGACATCAAGGGCCAACTGGACAAAAGGGAGATGGTGGGTTAATGGGACTTCCAGGTTTGCCAGGTCAGGTAGGTAGTCCAGGGTCTAAAGGAGAAGGAGGAATTCCAGGACAACCAGGTCCTAGAGGTCCAGCCGGCATTCCTGGATTGCAGGGGTCATTGGGCCCTCTAGGCCCACAAGGACTACCAGGTCTGAAGGGGGAGCCTGGACTACGTGGACTACCTGGTAATAGCATAACTGGTGAACCAGGTCCTATTGGCCCCATGGGCCCAACTGGAGTTTCAGGTCCCCCTGGTTTAAATGGGCAGCCTGGGCTACCAGGTCCACCTGGGCCACCTGGTCCACCAGGAATATATGGTGATGGAACCATTGCTGGTCTACACTTGCCTGAAGGTGGTGTGGAAGGAGGTTCTGTTGGGAACGACAAACCTGAAAAGCCTCAGTACGGCACTGGAGAACTGTCTGCTAAAATAGCCCCTGCCTTCACTGCAATCCTGACTACACCATTTCCTCCATCTGGCATGCCCATAAAATTTGAGAGGACTTTGTACAATGGTCACAATGGTTATAATCCTCTTACTGGAATGTTTACTTGTACTGTGCCTGGAATCTATTATTTCGCTTATCATGTACACATAAAAGGCACCAACATCTGGGTTGCTTTGTATAAGAACAATGTGCCTGCTACCTACACTTATGATGAATATAAGAAAGGTTACATGGACCAAGCTTCTGGAAGTGCAGTACTAGAACTTAAAGAAAATGACCAAGTTTGGGTTCAAATGCCGTCAGATCAAGCCAATGGATTATACGCAACAGAGTACATTCATTCTTCTTTCTCTGGCTTCCTCTTCTGTCCTACATAATGGACATACATTTCCACCCTTAGTTATAAACTATCTTTTAAAAAATGACATGCAAAACAAATGAAAACGTATCTATACATACATATATATCCACTGGGGAAAAAAGCACAGAGAAGACATGAATACTTATTTGAGGGGTCAAATTGAAGCAAGACCTTTCTAAGTTCCTCTTCTGACAAAGTTGCATTAAGGTTACATTCTTACATAGTGACCTAAAACAGAACAGTCCTGCAAGCTTGTGGCACAAATGGCCATACTATGCAATTTGATGTTCTTCAGCTTATAACATAATGGAATTTCCAGATGTTCCCTAAGAATTGTGTTTTTTCTTTGTAATTTATCTGCATCTGCAACATGTGTTGATTAGTATTGTAGTTTAAAAACACTGCACTTACACTTAGCGCAATGAGGATGGTTCTGCAAGGGTGACCATGGTTTCAAATTTTCCATATTCTGCCTATTAGGAAATGTACACTCTTTATATATTTTTTTCTCTTTGTATTACATATGTATTGTAATGTTGTGTTTGGTGGCATCATAAAAGGTATGAAGAAAGTCAGAAATACTTTGGGTTTAGGTTTGTTTAGTTCTGTACAATACAAAGATTAAGAAATAACATTTAACTAGGTTATCTGGTAATTTTTTGCTTTGTGAACGAAGTACTAAGCAAATAAAAAAAGGTGAAATGGGAGTTCTACTGTGAAACATTTGGCCCAGGATAGAGCTTTGAATCATTTATTTTGTTTAGATGCAATCCTATCTTCAGGGCAGACTTGCTCAAATGTCGGTGCATAAAGCAGTGGACCCTCAACTAAAACATAGTCCTCTTAATTCATCTTCAGGCCTTAAGCAGACCATACACAGTGCAAATTTCTTTCCAGCAACCTCAGGTTGCAGGAAAGAAATTTGCTTGATTCCCCAATCAACACAGAGAGTGTTGACAGGGGAATCCCTCCTGCTAAATCATTGTATTCTCCCGGCGGGGGGCAAGGGAAGTCATCCCCTCCGGTAGAAGACAGTGATTATTGCTAGCGGTTATAGCAGCCACTAGCGATAATCGTATGTAAGATCCGGCAGGCTGGTTGTACCCAAGTTGATCGATCAATCAATTTGATACATTAAGCCTGCCCATACATAGTTCGAGTCATCTATGGCCGGCCTTATGCTATCTAACTAATTGCTAACAAATGAAATGATGACCTGAAATCATAGCATTTAAACAGTATACTGTATAGATGACCAGCTCAATTCAGCACCAGCGTGCATTCTTTGTTGATTCACAAGGCACTATGCAGCAAAGAACTAAACAATCCGTTTTTTAAAAGTCCAACTTGAACAAGTTTTTGAAAAGTCGTATTACTGTTAAAATACCCATTCAGTTATGTTCAGTGTTACATTGGCATTTATGCATTTGACTATTTTAATTAGTCAGTTTTTGTATTTTTTTTTAGTTGATGGTGAAGAGTTAATAATTAGTTTTTTGTAGAATTTTGCCCAGTGAACAGTTTGTGTTGAATTTAAAAGCAATGAAAATGTGAAACATTGATGGGGCATAGGGGGTTGATTAACTTAAGGCAAATAGACTGTGCACTTTGCAAAGTTGCACTCTGCAGGTGCAGTTGCTCAAGAGATTATTAAATGAGATAAAGCTTCACTTTGCAAAGAGTACCCAATCACAATCAAGGAAAATAAAAAAAAAATGCATTTTTGCTTGCACATGATTGGATGATGGAAGTCAGCAGAGTTTTAGCTCATTTACTAAGCCCTGGAGCAACTGCTCTTGCAGAGTGCAACCATCTATTTGCTTTTAGTAAATTAACCCCAAAGTGTCTTGTCTGGTAGAAGGATTTTCTGAAAGACACAAGACAAGAATGGTAATAGAAAAATCTAATTGGAATATGTTGCAAGATAGTAAATACAAACTGACCAAGGAGATCTTAATTTGGAAAAACAGTTTAGAAACAAATATTATGTAGGCTTTATTCACACCTGTGTCATCTTCCAGTAGTGGGACCAAGCCTGGTTTTACACTGGGCTGTGGGAATGAAGCTGTGCAAGTTCAGCTGAACTCGCACAATTTCACTCCCGCTTGTCAGTCCCGATTTCGGCCGCGATTACAGTTTTTGCACAGATGTAAATGTAAATCCCGGGCCGAAATCGCAAAAAGTAGTACAGAAAGTTTTTTTTGTAATCGGTGCAGCACCGCAGATGCGGCGTCGCACCGATTAGGATGGTGCCATTGCCGGCAATTGCCGCCGATTTGACATGCAATTTGACATGTCAAAACGCATGCCAAAACGCAACAGTGGAAACCAGGGCTAAACTTGCTATAATATGGAACCTGCAACACACAGGGAAAATTATTCAGATCAATAGAGGCGGTTTACATCTCTGCACTCTATTTGTAATTCTGTTTTTTTGTGCAGCAAGAGTTTTTAATCATGTGTTTTCTTGCATTTTTTCATTCTGCTCATTTCTTTTCCCTTATATAAAGGTTTTGACATTTCTGCTGTTGGGATAAACACACTGAAATATTTGATACATGCATGCTGCGTGTTTCCATTTTTCTTATGGGCATAAAAATGCATTAGTTGTATAGTGCAGGGTTGAATTCACTTATAGAATAAATCAGTGAAGTTTTGCTCATCTATCTTATTATATTCAACAAAATGCAACCAAGTTGCAGTAATTTTTTTAATTCAAAGAAACTCAGTATAAATTAAGGTCTTTTAAGCCCAGATATTTGAGTAAAACTTGGGCAAAAATGTACTGCTAAAATGATAAGGTAACATCCACTTTAGTTGATTGAATTATTTTATTCTTTTAACCCGCAGGCCTTCTTTACTAGATTGAGCAATTCTATTCCTAAAAGAAATCTTCAAAACATTTTTTGATGTACTAAATTTAGATTTTTTTTCAAAAAAACTAAACATATTCACAATCAGTATGGTTAGAATATTTTATGTTGGAACAATAACTCTTGTATTATGCCCACCTACTTACCTATTTGTTTAAAGAATTCAATTATTAAGCTTCCTGCTGCAGATAAGCAAGGACGTTCTACTTGGAACTCTTGCTTATCAGTTGTTTTACGGTAATGTTAAAGTATAACTAAAGGCATTTTTTTTGGGCTTTGGACAGGGTATAGACTAGAGGGATTAGGAAACCTGTCAGATTTTTATTGCTGTCTGTGTTCCCGTTAGGTAGATTAACCCTCTGTATTTGTCTTGTTTATCATATTCACTAAAGGGGAAAATGGAATAAAATCCTGAACTTTGATTTGTCCCCAGAACAGTAACAGTAGAGAAATCTTCCAATGGGGATACTAGTTCTGGTGACCCTGGTGACAATCAGGAATTCCCTCACTTTTGAAGGATTTTCCCTCACTTCCTGTTTTAGCAATGGGACAGAAAGTGAAGGGAAATCTTCCCAATTGGACATGGATGGCATAAAAAAAAATCTGAGCGGGGTTATAACCATCCCTCACTCTATCCAAAATGAAAAAAAGGTTATGCCTTTAGTGGTACTTCAAGTAACTCCAAAGCTACCACTTGTCTATATGGATTTTTTCGGCTACCTGTAGAAAACTGCATTGCTGAAATTTGGTGGCTTTGCAGTTGCACAGCAGAGCTTAGTAAACCAGCTGATTAATAGGAGTTCTAAGTAGAACACCACTCCCCACCAGTAGCTAGGGGGACACTTTCATGCTGAAAAAAGCTAAAAAATTGTCAATTTATACTAAGCATTCAGTAATTTAATATAAAAATCACATTTGCTGGTACAATCAATAGTTTCATGTACTGTATCCGTTTTTTTTTTTTTTACAGTTTTTTTTTAATAGAGGCTGACCAGCTTTTACAAAGTTTTTCTATTTGTTGTTTTCTGAGGTACCTGGCGTAGTCTATAAAGTTACTTTGTGATTTAATTAATATGGCACATAGTTGTTGTTTTTTTTACACAGTCATTCCTAAAAAAACATGGCTTTCATGGCAACCAACCATGGAAACTATTAATTTCAAATTGTATAAGACATTTGGAGCTTACTTGACTAACTTTATGTGAACACTATTATGTTTTGCACCATGATAGAATCAAGGATGTTATACAATGCATTCTCAGTTATTGGGCATAAAAGGTTTTATCAGATGTATTGTCTCATTTAATTTGTTTAGTAATTCCATTGTAAGATGCTTATGTTATTTTATTTTTGCGTGGGTGGGGAGGGATCGTTTAATGTTTCTTTTCACCATACAGTGCCTTTTTTAATAAAATACTGTTTATTGTATTCTTTTTTTACTCAATTGTTTGAAATGGTGCTATACCCTACTTACCAATGTTATATATTCATATAGTGCAAAATAATCTCATTCTTGACAGTGGTTTTAAAGATATCATTTCTGTTTGGTCCTTCTAATCTCATCGAATTTGTATTGATTGTGTTACTGTTACTTTGCATCTAATATTACCCATGTCACTACAGGTACAGGCTGTGACTATGCCATAGTCACAAGTCTGTAAATGCCTCTAATGTACCAACTCTGGTTGTGTTCATATAATGTTTTTTTTTTTATGAAAGGCAAATCCACTTTGCACTACAAGTGCAAACTACAAGTGCAAAGTGCACCTGAAAGTGCACTTGGAAGTGCAGTTGCTGTAAATCTGAGGGTAGATCTGAAATGAGGGGAAGCTCTGCTGATTTTATTATCCAATCATGTGCAAGCTAAAATTATGTTTTTTATTTTCCTTGCATGTCCCCCTCGGATCTACAGCGACTGCACTACTGCACTTCCAAGTGCACTTTTAGTGCAATTTCAAGTGCACTTTGCACTTGTAGTTTGCAGTTGTAGTGCAAAGTGGATTTGCCTTTCCTAAATAACCCCCAATGTGTCTCTATATAGTGTGCAGACGCAGTGCCGCAAAGAGCATCTTAAGCTGATTGAAGGGAAGAATTAATTTTCCCCTAAACTAATGTAGAAAAATTTGGTTACAAACCATCATCATTATTTCTGATTCTGGAAAGGATTATGGCAAGCAGTGCTTGAGAGCCCAAGCTTCATTTAGCCAGGCCACAGTTTCAAACTGTTTCTCTGAGACTCTTCATCAAGTTAAACTTGGCTAAACCACTCCACTAATAGCCTCCAAGGACATCCATATAAAATGCCTAGACATTCTTACATATTTATTTACAAATCTGTCTCAAGTGTGGCTAATGAAGGAAAAAAGCTTATGCTAGTAAAAAATCTTAAAGTGGAAGTTCAGGCAAAACCTAACTAACGCTAAACCTGCTCTCTGCCACATTCTAAATCCTATCTATCTAACCCTGTAAAGCAAATATCGCTATACTTGCCTATTCTGCAGCTAATCCTGTCCGGTTCCAGCATCAGCTGTCTGCAGCGGCTTCAGTGTGCAGGTGTGTGAAGGAGAGGCACCCGACAATGGAAGCCCCATAGTAAGTCTATGGGTGACGTCACTTCCCAGCCATTTTACAGCCGTTGTGAGTCCTCCTCTGCACACAGCTTTCGCTGCTGGAAACCAGACCGGATCAGCTGCAGAATAGGCAAGTATAACAATTTTTGCTTTACAGGGTTATATAGATTAGGTTTAGAATGTGGCAGAGAGCAGGTTTAGCGTTAGTTAGGTTTTACCTGGACTTGCACTTTAAAGTGGACTGGTGCCCAGATTATGCATACAAAAGTATTTACATATTCTTAACAAGCAATAATAGTACCTTAAAGTAAAAAACAAGGCCTCACTCATCCCTGTAGTAATAGGCATTGATGATAAATAAATCATTTAAAGTTTACAAAAGAGACACTGAATCCTCAGCTCCCTTTCTCTTATGGAAAATAGAATTTTGCCAGCCTGCCAGCCTTGTATAGTATATAAACAACTGGTACTTTAAGTTGTTTGAAACGGACTGTTCCCCTTCTTTACATTACATGGGCTCAATTCACACCTCTAACACACCAGGATGAGAAAACGTATTTGAAAAAAAGTTATTTTCTGCGAGATTTTTAAATTACAGTCACAGGCTGAAAATAAAGTTCCTTTATGCTTTTCTGTGATCTTTGATGATTTTGAGACTGAATTACTTCACAGTAAAAGCAGCTAGTGTGGTCAGGGAGGGCTTGGTTTTAAAACTCTTTTACTGCTTGTAAAAATATGTAAATATTTTAATGTCCATAGTATGAGCACAAGTATACAGTACTTAAAGGGTAACTCCACTTTCGTGGGGAAAAAGAATAGCAAATAAAAGAAAAATAATATAGTGTATACAATTGTGACACAAGTCATATTGTAATTGAATGTTATTAAAAATGACCTTTCCTTTTCAATCTGCAGCTCTGTATTTTTCTGCACAATGCAATGCAATATGGCTTCCTGGAAGTGTAATGTGCACAGAATGTATACAGAACGTCCCCCAGAAACATCATTTCCTGCTTGTCAGATTGGCTCAGATTTTCCCAGAAGTCTACACTAAGATACAAGTCACATCAGGCATCCCCTGCAACAAAAATTTCATTTTTGGTGAGATAATCCCAATAGGAAATCACATCTAAATGGATGCAGACACTGCAATTTTCCTCATTAGAGCACTGCAGGTGCAGCAGCTGATTGATAATTAAAAAACCACTCCATTAAATTCACTTACCACATGGACACAGACAAACACACAGGGATTTCTTCAGAATAACAAATCTGCAACAAGGTTTGTTAAAATCCTTGTAATGTACATAGATCACCCAGAGGGAAGTGTTTTTTTCTTAACAAAGGTGGAGTTACTTTTTAATCTTCCAAATATTATAAATACATTCCCAGTTGTGGGATAGCTAGACTTTCTGGCTTGCTTGTCGTTATGGTAACTAGCAGTGCTTTGATTCTAATAACCCAAAAGCCATGTTTTCATAGAAAAGTTTGGTTAGTTATTTCTATAATCTCCAGTTGGTTTCTCTTGTTCAGCCAGTGGGGCTGAACGAGAGCAATCTTTACATGTATGGCAAGGCCCTAACTACAAATAAACTCAGCTATGATTATAGCCAACTATGGGTGAGTTACATATTGTGTTATTACAGTGCTCCTCTCTTATAATAACATGTAAAGAGGAATGAACTTATATTGCTGATGATTATTGAGGCTGACCAATACTGCAAGATTCTTATATATGGAGGAAAGGTCCACATCTGCACATTCATAGCACCGAAAGGGCTGCATGTATTTTTTTCAGCTAGAAATGCTCAGTTTGATAGCACTGCTAACTGCTTAATTTATGGCAAGCTTTACAATTCACATTAAACAAAGATCACTAGAATGATACCTAAAAAATTATGTTGCTCAAGTGTCCAAACATATTGTTTGATTATTGAATATATTTTAAGTTTACAGGAATAGCAAATATTAATTGAACAAGCTAGTCTTGTAACATTTCCATTACATGCCCATGTAATTTTATAATGATAAGACTGTCATCACAGCTGCACTGTAGTAACCTATGTAGGAGCTAAGCTTGCCAAGTATTAATCAACCATCATTAATCAAAAAGACAAATATATTATTTGAAGCTGTTCCCAACAAAAAGCGATACTTGTTCACTTTCCACCAAAAATATTAAGACAATTATGAATTGAATCATTCTAAGAAAACCAATTAAATTAATGGTTCGAAAAGCAATCTAAAGAGCAATTCGGCAGAACTCTAGAAGCTGTCATCTGACACATGGTTATAAATGGTGTTCTACTGAGAATTTGCCCTGTTCTGCACACTATCTGGGCCCCTGCCTGTGGGTGGCTGAAACAGGATTTCTACTGGGGGGTTTTCCTGTCCAGCCAGAGCTGACTGCCTATGTTTTTGCTGACTGGATAACATAGAGACAGTTTCCTAATAAAATATCTGAACTCTGTCCTGTCTGCAGTTTTCTTTGTAGGAATGAGGTGTGCGTGAGAAACGTGGGCAGCTGTTAGTTAGCTCATAGCAAATCTTGAGTGCTCCATAGGTGTTCTCAGTTTATGGGGGTCTGCATTATACAAGTGCTTGCATGATTCAGTGTATAATTATAGTGCTACTTTCAGGAAAAACACCTAATCAGCAATGTGCTTCACTTCAGAAGTCTGAAGGAAATAAAAGACATTAGAAAATGGCAAAATCCGGCAGTGATGTTGATGTGTATGGGTATCTTGTGAACTCTGGTAATGAGCACCATTGATGGCTTGCAGCTGTCAGTGTCACACCCACTCTAAGGTAGACATTCTAATACAATGCAAAGCTGCACCTTTAGGCCCGTTTCACCCTGGTGCAACAAGCGCTCCAACTTTGAGAGCACAAGTCGCATGACATGTAAAAATCAATGTTTCCTTATGTGAGCCGTCTTAACTGGTCCAACTTGTGTCAGTCCAACTTTTGAAAAGGTTCCTGCACTACTTTGGTCCGACTTGGGAATGATGGGCCCATGACGTCACAAGGGGTTTATTTTATTTTTGACACATATTTATATTTAAGGGTTGCATTAGTGGTATTGCAGGAGTTACAAAACTTTTTTTTTTTATATTGAAGAGCTCTTCAAAGGCACAGGGATTTCGTTTTTTATTTAGAGCATTTAGAAGATAAGGCTTAACAATTTTAAAACATCAGTGAGACATGAAAAAGTCACCCCTTCAGGCTTCTGCTGCTGCAAATCTGCTCACTTGCGGCCTTTGGAGCCCATTCATGTGCTGTAAGAATACTCTGACAAGGAAGGAAAGATGCACACCGAAGACATCAGTTGGTTCAGTGAAGCTTAAAAAGCTATACAAATATAGTAAATTGTCTCTGCATGGAGACAACTCCTCTCTAACAAGTATCACCCTGATTAAGCAAGTACGGGTGAAACATGTCAGAGAGAGGTGGTCTCCAGTGGGAGAGACATCATTGGCGTGCAACTTTCCTTTCTTGTCAGAACTTTAAAAAGTTCTTTAAGAAACAAAAGGGAAAACTGTGCAAGAAAAATCTTTACAGAAAAAAAGATATCACAAAATAGACAATAACAGAAACAGTAAAAAAAATACTTAACAAGGATTCAGCTTTTTTTGTGGACCCTCAAGAGGGTGTAACTGATTACCTCCACCCAATCACAAGGGCTGAGGGGTATGGAGGAGGTGGGCAGAAGTGTATATAGTATTTCAGCAAATCCTGCTACAATGTCAGTTTTCTAACTGCATAGATATTTTACCAGCCATATTTTACAGCCTGACGGACAACTTTTTTATTTAAAAGATTTAAAGAAGACCAAACAAAATATTAATATTGTGTAAATTCCTCTTAAAATATGTAATGTTGATATGCACTAGCTAATCTTCTATACATGATAACTAAGTGATAAGTGATCGTTAACTGTTCGATATCTTTCCATAAATTTGTGTAAATACAAGTTGTTAATGTAATTTTATCTAATCAGGATTTATGAAATATTACTTTTTCATTTTTTTTAATCTACAGTTAACAAGCTCAGACAATAATGCAAATTGCTTTAAGCTATTTACAATGGGCATTCATGCCTCTGCTAATGGATCTTATCATAGTGCTTCCATCTAAAACCATTCCTTTTCTCTTCTTAATCCCCCAAAAAATAGAGCAATACACTAAAATGGTTACACTTACCAAAATCTTCAACACCACATTTCATGCTAAAAGAAATGTGTGTCTTTATCTACTCATGCACCTAGCTGAAATGTTGACAATCACACAACTGGCTAAAAAAATGTACAACATAATCACTAGGCTTTCGGTATAATGAAGGTATACTCTCATTTGTTGCCATTATTTGTACACCATAAAAAACAAGATTATTGACAGATACCTAATTCTATGGATATAGTAATATAGAGATAGAGCTTCGGCTCTACTATTGCGCACTAACAGTGGAACTCTTCAGCTATTCTCCAAAGCAGTGATCTCCAAAATTTCACCCTCAAGCCAAATGGGGCCCTTTGCTTTCTTTTCTGCGAAAAATAATAATGAAAATATTTTTGCAGTAAAAAATGTGTATTTATTATTTTTCCCTGCAATTGGTAGATCACGGGTGCAATGGCAGGTTCCTGCACACTCTCCCTCCAGCTTTCTGGCCCTTACCTCTGACCAATCAAAACTGCTCTGATCCATCCCAGTGTCCCTAGGAATAAAAGGACAGCGTGTTTTTTTAAAGCCCAGGACCGCTGCACTGGGCTGTGTGCCATGCATTTTGCATTTAAAGCCAATAACACATTTCCTGGAGTGACAATACCAACACACAGTATTTACAGAGGGGCAATGCTCTCGTAGTATGATGCTTTATTCAAGTTTTTCATTCTAAAATTTTAAATGCAAAAGGGGGTGTTGGGTGGAGAAACACCTAAACACAGGACATACAGTGCCTTGAAAATGTATTCATACCCCTTGAAAATGTCCACATTTTGTCATGTTACAATCAAAAACATAAATGTATTTTATTTATGATTTTATGTCATAGACTAACACAAAGTGGCACATAATTGTGAAGTGGAAGGAAAATGATAAATGATTTTCTATTTTTTTTACAAATAAACATCTTAAAAGTGTGGCATGCATTTGTATTCAGCCGCCCTGAGTCAATACTTTGTAGAACCACCTTTCGCTGCAATTACAAGTCTTTTTGGGGAGGTCTCTACCAGCTTTGCGCATCTAGAGAGTGACATTTTTGCCCATTCTTCTTTGCAAAATAGCTCAAGCGCTGTCAGGTTGGATGGAGAGCATTTGGGAACAGCTATTTTCAAGTCTTGCCACAGATTCTCTATTGGATTTATGTCTGGACTTTGACTGGGCCAGTCTAACACATGGATATGCTTTGATCTAAACCATTCCATTGTAGCTCTGGCTGTATGTTTAGGGTTGTTGTCCTGCTGGAGTGAACCTCCACCCCAGTCTCAATTCTTTTGCAGACTCTAACAGGTTTTCTTCTAAAATTGCCCTTTATTTAGCTCGATCCATCTTCCCATCAATTCTGACCAGCTTCCTTGTCCCTGCTGAAGAAAAGCATGCTGTGTCCCCCATATGGCTTCTCGCAAACTGAGAACGGGACTTCTTATGGCTTTCTTTCAACAATGGCTTTCTTCTTGCCACTCTTCCATAAAGGCCAGATTTGTGGAGTGCATGACTAATAGTTGTCCTATGAACAGATTCTCCCACCTGAGCTGTGGATCTCTGCAGTGCCTCCAGAGTTACCATGTTACCACGGGCCTCTTGGCCGCTTCTCTGATTAATTGCCTAGCCTGTCAGTTTAGGTAGGTGATCATGTCTTGGTAGGTTTGCAGTTGTGTCATACTCTTTCCATTTTCAGATGATGGATTGAACAATGCTCTGTGAGATGTTCAAAGCTTGGGATTTTTTTTATGACTTAACCCTGCTTTAAACTCCTTCACAACTTTATCCCTGACCTGTCCATTGTGTTCCTTGGCCTTCATGATGCTGTTTGTTCATTAGGGTTCTTTAACAAACCTCTGAGGGCTTCACAGCACAGCTGTATTTATACTGAGATTAAATTACAAACAGGTGACTTCTGAAGGCAATTGGTTCCACTATATTTTAGTTAGGGGCTGAATACAAAAGCACGCCACACTTTTCAGATATTTATTTGTAAAAAAAAAATTATAATTTTCCTTCCACTTCAAAATTATGTGCCACTTTGTATTGTTCTATCCCATAAAATCCTAATAAAATACATTAACATTTTTAGTTGTAACATGACAAAATTTGGAAAATATCAAGACAAATGAATACTTTTTCAAGGCACTGTAAATAGGTCTAGAAGAAAAGGGCATTAAGAAGGGCAAGAACTCAAACAATATTTGAGTTCAACTCAGTCCTGATTTGAATCTGTTTGTTGTTTGTTTGGAGTGAGTGCTCTTAATATAGAGTGGTTACCTATAGTAGTAACTAGACAGTTTTGGTGGTTAGGCAAGATGAACCATATTAAGTGTGGCACTGGCAAGAATCACAGACTCATATTATTATTGGGCTAAGGTTTAGAAGGATCACAATCACTCCCCTTCCCTGCTATCTTGGAAAGCTGATTATAAGTTTAGTACTGTTAGAACGAGATGTGCTTACTCTGCTGCTGGAAGGCTGGTGCACCCTTCTGGTATACTATTTGATTATCACAAGTCTCTGGGTTTTTGGCAATGTTTCTGCTTCCTGGCTCTATATCTGTACTCCTGCCAGTCCCTGACCTATCTTGGCCTTGGATTCCATGTTGCTGCCCCTGCTCGGATTATTGATTACTCTCATTGTATTTCTGCCTGCCTTGACCTTGGATCCATTACTGGATTATACTTATCCACTGCCCACCCAGACCTCAGTCTTGTCTTCTGTATTTTGCATGGTTGCCGCAATCCCTGACTTCAAAAATGTTTACTGGATCATGCTTGCCCGCAGCCAGCCCTGACCTTGAACATCCTCATGGATGTTCTCTATTACATCTTCCCCTCATCCTGGTGTTCTGTGGCCAGGAATTATAGCATTGTGTTCTAAGATCATTGAGCGACCAAGTAGTGGTAGGCTTGCTTCCCTTTAAGAGAATGGCGGCTGCTATATGTGGAAGAAACACTAGCTAGCAATAGTTCCTGACCTAGTCGTCATGTGGAGCACCACAAGTGAACAGATAGTTACAAGGACCATACATTTCTGAAAGGATCAACAGGTATTTTCTGTACTGAAAGAAAATATTCTTATGCCGCGTACACACGATCGGAAATTCCGACAAGAAAAATCCGAAGTGAGCTTTTTGACGGAAATTCCGATCATGTGTAGGCTCCAGCTGACTTTTTCTGTCAGGATTTTCCGCCAACAAAAGATTGAGAGCAGGTTCTCTATTTTTCCAACGGAAAAAATTCCTATCGGAAAATCCGCTCGTCTGTATGCAATTCCGACGCGCAAATAAACACGCATGCTCAGAATAAAGCAGAAGAGTCGAACTGCCTATTGAACTTCAATGATCTCGGCTCGACGTATGTCTTGTACGTCACCACGTTCTTGACGGTCGGAATTTCCGAAAAGATTTGTGTGACCGTGTGTATGCAACACAAGTTTGAGCCAACATACCGTCAGAAAAAATCCACGGTTTTCTTGTCGGAATTTCCGATCGTGTGTATGCGGCATTAGCCTGAAAATTTTAAAGTACGGCAGCCACCACATCTACAGACTGATACGCTTCAATGTATCAAATTTTTATTTTTTATTTTCAGCATTCCTAAATAACATAGGTATACAGTATATATTTATACTTCAAAGAAGCATCATTATATAAACTATGCCATTAAAGCCAAAAGAGGTAATCAGAGCAATATTGGAAGTTAGTCTTTTACGTACATCAACACATTTTCACAGCTTGATTAGATAAAATGGGGGCAATTAAATGCATTTGCAATATGATAAGAGAAATACAAATGTATTCTTCCTCTGCTAAACAGGTAACAAATTCAATCATTATGTTGTTCCTGTAGCTGTCAAACTTTCATATTTGTATAGCTGAAGAGGTACTGTACTAGAATGTACCCTGAAAGATCAGCAAATTAATGGTTCTCCATTTCAAAATATTTCATCAGCTCTGAACTATCATTGCGATCGCTTTAAAGTGTTGTAATACTTTTCCTGAGATCAGTTTAACGACAGAACGCAAAAAAAAAAAAAATTTGCATACATGCAATTAATCCATTCTGATGTGGATTCAGAGTAAAAAGTTATTTCAACTTCCTCAAATTACAAAAATATTATACTTCACAGTTGGCTGCAGTTCTGACAATGTAGCTCATTTTCATTTTTCTATTAAGAAAAAAAAAATCATAGGCATATAAACTTAAGTCAAACAAATCAAGTGTTTTGTGGTTATTTTCTTTGGTGTCTGTTTGATCTACCACTTGGAACCACTTTAGAGAAGTGTAATGTAATTTTGAGATAGTTTTACAATTAGACAGATCTATTACAAGTCTGACAGAGTTTACATAGCTTTCCAGCTGCCTGCAATACATGACTTGGAGAGGTGCTGGAGTCTGCGGCTTATGGCGTTAAATTAGGATGTCGAAGGTTGTGGATCAAATGACAAATGTATGTAAGGCATATAAAGTCTCAGAATATCTGTCACCATCTGGTAGCCCATCTGGCAGATTCATTAAAACATATATTGGGTCATATACAGGTAACTAGCATTTTTATTTACTTGAAAATTTCTTAAATTTATCAGTAAATGTAAAAATTATATTATCTGATATGTAAGAGCTCCAAATAACAGACACAGCAACAAAAAAATTGAAATATGCCTTAATATAGCTTTATTATTTTATTTGCACATATTTCTTGCAATGATATACCGTAAGTAGTTTTGATTGCGGACCGCCCACAGTCGATATACGTCGCTACTTTGACCTTCAATACCATTGTCATGGCAACAGATAGCTGCCATAACCCCGGTATTTTTTTCAATGGCGGGCGGTCCGCTTTAAGATAAAAGTGGTTTCCGCTGCGGATTCGCCGCAAGATCACTTTTATCGGCGACAGGCGAGGTGCCACCCCCTCTCCCGCCACGTCCCGTTCGTCTCCGCCATTTACCGGAGCCGTCGGTAGTGGCGGAGACGATCCAATGCTTTTCCCTGGTGGGCAGGAAGTCGAGTGAGGGAATGATAGCTCCCACCCGACTCTATGCCATTGGATGACGGGAGCGACGTCAAACATCACTTCCGTCCAACGGCCTTAAAGGGACAATTTTTTTAATGGAAAAAAACAAAACAAAAGACTTTTTATTTTATTTTATTGCTTTTAAATGTAAATGTGAGATCTAAAGGTCTTTTTGACCCCAGATCTCACATTATAGAGGTCCTGTCATGCTTTTTTTCTTTATAAGGCTACTTTCACACTGAGGCTTTGCGCCGTCGGCGGTAAACCGCCTCTATTTTTAGCGGTGCTTAACCGTCGTTTTTGCGGCGCTATTTGGCCGCTAGCGGGGCCCCTTTAAACCCCCACTAGCAGCCGAAAAAGGGTTAAAACCGCCCGCGGCGCTTTGCCGGCAGTTTGGCGGCGCTGCCCATTGATTTCAATGGGCAGGGGCGCGTTAGGAGCGGTGTATACACATATGTAAACGGAGCGGTGTATACACATATGTAAACGGTGTACAAACCACACATGTGAGGTATCGCCGCGATCATTACCTCCTCTGTAACTGAAAACTGGTAACCTGTAGAAATGTTTAAATGTCGCATATGGAGATTTTGAGGGGTCAAAGTTTTGTCGCCATTCCATAAGCGAGCGCAATTTTGAAGCATGACATGTTGGCTATCAATTTACTTGGTGTAACATTATCTTTCACAAATACAGTGTGACATAAAGTATTTCAACGACCGCCATTTTATTCTCTAGGGTGTCTGAAAAAAAATTATAGGATTTTTATAACAGCTTACCTGTAAAATTATTTTCTTGGAAGTACATCACAGGACACAGAGCACTATAGTAATTACTATATGGGTTATACACCCACCTTCAGGTGATGGACACTGGCATAATCAAGACAGGAAGTCCCCCCCATATAACCCCTCCCATACAGGAAGTACCTTATTTTTTGTAGCAAAGCAATATATATAAATATCCCAATAAGAGGGGAGGGTGATGTACTGTGTCCCGTGATGTACTTCCAAGAAGAGGATTTTACAGGTAAGCTGTTATAAAAAAAATCCTATTTTCTTTATCGTACATCATGGGACACAGAGCACTATAGTAATTACTATATGGGATGTCCCAAAGCAATGCCATCTGAGGGGAGGGAGACACAAAAAATAAAGCACACCGCCATCAGACGTGAGGACCTATACTGATGCCTGCAGAACACTGCACCCAAAGACGGCATCCTCTTGCTGACCTACATCCACCTGGTAGAATTACACTGATGACCATGTTGCGGCCTTGCAAACCTGAGCCATGGAGGCTTGGTGTCACACTGCCCAGGAAGCACTAACTGCTCTGGTAGAGTGCGCTCTAGGATGAAAAGGCAGAATCTTCCCCCTTAAATCATAAGCCTGCCTGACTAATGATCTGACAAATCCATCTAGAAACGGTAGATTTTGATGCTGCCTGCCCTCTTCTGGGGCCTTCTGGCAACACAAAGTGTCAGTTTTCGTATCTGGGCAGTTGCTTCCAGATAGAAACTAACTGCCCTTACTACATCAAGAGAATGTAATAATTCTTCTTCTGCAGAACATGGTAGGGAAATATCCTGGTTCATATGAAAACTGGATACTACCTTAGGAAAAAAAGACTGACGTAACACTACCTTGTCTTTATGAACCACTAAAAATGGCTCTTTACAAGAAAAAGCTGTCAACTCAGAAACTCTTCTTGCGGAGGTTACCGCAACCAAAAATACAAATTTCTTTGTCACAAGGACTAACGGAGCATAGCACATTGGCTCAAAGGGAGACAATTTTTAAAAATTAAAACCCGCGCTGACAGACTGTGCAGTGATAATTAATAAATAAATTAATGGTTCCACAGCTGCTGCAACAAGAGGTCTATCACCTCAAAAAGGAAAAAATATTGGGTATTTGCAGCGCTTGCAGAAAGGTATGTGAGCAAAGGAAATGTGTCACAAATGCTTATAGCACAAACATCTATAAATGAATGGCTTATATGACATATCATCAATTATGGTATAAAACAATAGTGAACAAACTTAAAGTTCATTAACCACTTAACAACCACCTGCCGACAAATAACGGCGGCAGGGTGGTTGCTTAACTCTGGGAGGACGTTATATAACGTCCTCCCAAAATCGCGCTCCCGCGCGCCCCCTGGGGCGCGCACACGGGAAACTCAGTGACCGCCGGGTCCAGAGGACCCGGCGGATCACGAATCGCGGTAAATCGCCGCTGATAGCGGCCGTTTACCACGTGATCGCTCCGTCAAATGACGGAGCAATCACTTGTAAACAGACCGGCGTCATTTGATGACGCCGGTTCCTCCCTCCCCTCTCTGTACCGATCGGTACAGTGTGAGAGGGGAGGGGGAGGGAGCGGATGGCAGCAGCAGCACTGTGGGCTGGATCTGTGACAATTGCAGTCACAGATCCATCCATCCATCCATCCCTGCTCAGCCATCCCTGTGCTATACCCTGCCAATACTCTGCAAAATACCCTGCCAATACTCTGCAATACCCTGGTGCAATACTCTGCAATACCCTGGTGCAATACTCTGCAATACCCTGGTGCAATACTCTGCAATACCCTGCGAAATACTCTGCAATACCCTGCAAAATACTCTGCAATACCCTGCAAAATACTCTGCAATACCCTGCGCAATACTCTGCAAAATACTCTGCAATACCCTGCACAATACTCTGCAATACCCTGCACAATACTCTGCAATACCCTGCACAATACTCTGCAATACCCTGCACAATACTCTGCAATACCCTCCACAATACCCTGTGCAATACCCTCCACAATACCCTGTGCAATACCCGTGCAATACCCTGCCATACTCCGCAATGCCCTGCAATACTCCGCAATGCCCTGCAATACTCCGCAATGCCCGGCAATACTCCGCAATGCCCGGCAATACTCCGCAATGCCCGGCAATACTCTGCAATAACCACTTCCCGCCCTCCGGCCGTCATATGACGTCCTTGACTTTGTGCGGGGATATCTGAATGATGCCTGCAGCTACAGGCATCATTCAGATATCGGCTTTTTCAGCCGGCGATTCCCTACACCATAAGAACAATCATAGCGGCTGTTCCGCCGCTTGATCATTCTTACGGGAGGCAAGAGGGGATGTCCCCCCCCCCCGCCGCCCTCCGGTGCTTCTACCGACTCACCGCTACGATCAAAGCCAGGATTGTTGTTTTTTTTTTTTGTATTTTTTTCAGGCTTCCCAGCCTAGAGGTGAGATGTGGGGTCTTATTGACACCCCCCCCCCTCATATCTCACTGTAAAGAGGACCTGTCATGCCATATTCCTATTACAAGGGATGTTTACGTTCCTTGTAATAGGTATAAAAGTGATCAAAAAAATGTTTAGGGCGGAAAAACATGTCAAACTAAAATAAATAAAGTAAAATGAAGAATAAAATTTTTTTTTTTTTTTTAAAGCGCCCCTGTCCCCGTGAGCTCGCATACAGAAGCGAACGCATACGTAAGTCCCGCCCACATATGAAAACGGTTTTCAAACCACACATGTGAGGTATCTCTGCGAACGTTAGAGCGAGAGCAATCATTTTGGCCCTAGACCTCCTCTGTAACTCAAAACATGTAACCAGTAAAAATATTTAAAGCGTCGCCTATGGGGATTTTTTAAGTAGTGAAGTTTGGCGCCATTCCACGAGTGTGTGCAATTTTTAAGGGCGACATGTTAGGTATCTATTTACTCGGCGTAACTTCATCTTTCACATTATGCAAAAACATTGGGCTAACTTTACTGTTTTTTTTTTTTTAAGCACAAAACATTTTTTTTCCGTAAAAAACGCGTTAAAAAAATTGCTGCGCAAATATCGTGCGAGATAAAAAGTTGCAACAACCACCATTATATTCTCTAAGGTCTTTGCTAAAAAAACATATATAATGTTTTGGGGTTCTATGTAATTTTCTAGCAAATAAATGATGATTTTTACATGTAGGAGAGAAATGTCAGAATTGGCCTTGGTGCTCCAGAACGCCTGAAGGTGCTCCCTGCATGTTGGGCCTCTGTATGTGGCCACGCTGTGTAAAAGTCTCACACATGTGGTATCGCCATACTCGGGAGTAATAGCAGAATGTGTTTTGGGGTGTAATTTGTGGAATGCATATGCTGTGTGTGAGAAATAACCTGCTAATATGACAATTTTGTGAAAAAAAAAAAAGAGAAAAAAAAAATCTTGATTTTGCAAAGAATTGTGGGAAAAAATGACAACTTCAAAAAACTCACAATGCCTCTTTCTGAATACCTTGGAATGTCTTCTTTCCAAAAAGGGGTCATTTGGGGGGTATTTGTACTTTTCTGGCATGTTAGGGTCTCAAGAATTGAGATAGGCCGTCAGTACTTCAGGTGTGATCAATTTTCAGATATTGGCACCATAGCTTGTGGACTCTATAACTTTCACAAAGACCAAATAATATACACCAATTTGTACTTATTTTTACCAAAGATATGTAGCAGTATAAATTTTGGCCAAAATTTATGAAGAAAAAAATAGTAATTTGCAAAATTTTATAACAGAAACGAAAAAAAAATCATTTTTTTACAAAATTTTCAGTCTTTTTTCTCTTATAGCGCAAAAAATAAAAAAACCCAACAGTGATTAAATACCACCAAAAGAAAGCTCTATTTGTGTGAAAAAAAGGACAAAAATGTCATATGGGTACAGTGTTGTATGACTGAGTAATTGTCATTCAAAATGTGAGAGCACCGAAAGCTGAAAATTGGTCTGGTTATTAAGGGGGTTTAAGTGCCCAGTGGTCAAGTGGTTAAATAGCAGTTATATCACTCCTGGAGAACTGAGTGTTTCCACCCCAGAAATCAGTTGTTGGTTCCTAGATGAAAATTCCCTTCTAATGGCTCATCAGATAGGAAAATAATAAGAGATCTCACCAACTAAAGTCCAGGCAGACTTCATCTCATGTAGATAGGCTCCATAGTACCAGCAGCAAAGGCATTTAAGTGACCATATGGAAAGAAAGGGAAAAATTCATGTGAAATACCGCTAGTAAACAGACAGCATGGCGCTGCTCACAAAAAGACTCACAGGACTGCAGTGATAAACGAGCGTCAGTGTTGTTTCCCGGGTACACAGCGTGCGTTCCACCGAAACCGGAAGTAGCGTCACTGGTTCTGAATTGGCCGGAAATTACGTCAACGCGTTTCGCCCCTCCTCCAGGGCATCATCAAGGACATCACTTCCGGCCAAAAAAGTGAGAATTTATATGCGCCGAGGTCTCCGCCTCTTAACAGACAAACCAATTATAATAACAACAGAACCTCTAGGCGTAAAAAAACGCCCACTTCCTGATCACATCATTGCCCATCACTTGTCAAGAAAGACAACTTTATTATAACAAAACATTGACAATGATAGCAATAGAAACGATCCGATAGAAGTTCATTTAAACAATAAAATACACTTATTACATTATAAAAATCAATATAAAAATTATAAAAGTTATGCAATTAAATGGGGACTGGTTATAAACAAGGTTAATTATAATATATAATAAACTAGTAGATATTTCGTTGGTGGACATTTTTGGCCGGAAGTGATGTCCTTGATCCCCTGGAGGAGGGGCGAAACGCGTTGACGTAATTTCCGGCCAATTCAGAACCAGTGACGCTACTTCCGGTTTCGGTGGAACGCACGCTGTGTCACTGCAGTCCTGTGAGTCTCTTTGTGAGCAGCGCCATGCTGTCTGTTTACTAGCGGTATTTCACATGAATTTTTCCCTTTCTTTCCATATGGTCACTTAAATGCCTTTGCTGCTGGCACTATGGAGCCCATCTACATGAGATGAAGTCTGCCTGGACTTTAGTTGGTGAGATCTCTTATTATTTTCCTATCTGATGAGCGGGGCCATTAGAAGGGAATTTTCATCTAGGAACCAACAACTGATTTCTGGTGTGGAAACACTCAGTTCTCCAGGAGTGATATAACTGCTATTTAATGAACTTTAAGTTTGTTCACTATTGTTTTATACCATAATTGATGATATGTCATATAAGCCATTCATTTATAGATGTTTGTGCTATAAGCATTTGTGACACATTTCCTTTGCTCACATACCTTTCTGCAAGCGCTGCAAATACCCAATATTTTTTCAAAGGGAGACAAGACTAGATTCAAAATCCCATGGGCACAAAGGCGATTTAATCAGCGGGTTTATACGTGTTACTCCTTGTATAAAAGCCTGAACCAAGGAATGTGAAGCAAGAGGCTTCTGAAAAAGAACTGACGAGGCCGGGACTTGACCCTTGATAGTACTCAAGGCTAGTTTCATTTCTACTCCTAACTGTAAGAAAGCGAGAACTCTACTTATGACATATTTGCGAGGATGCCAACCCTTGTTTTCACACCAGGAAACATAGGCCTTTCAGACTCTATAGTAAATAGCCCTAGAGGCTGGCTTCCTTGCATTAATCAGGGTAGTTACCACTGAGCCTGAAAGCCCCCGGTTTTTTAGAACGAGGACCTCAACAGCCAAGCCGTCAAATTTAGCGTTTGTAAGGCATGATGGAACACTGGCCCTTGCGAAAGCAGATCCGGGCGGGACGGAAGAGTCCAAGGATCCCCTACTGCCATCCTCACGATCTCCGCATACCAGGATCTCCTGGATAGGGATGAGCTCGGTGTTCGAGTCGAACATACGTTCGACTCGAACATCGGCTGTTCGACCGTTCGGCTAACATCGAACGATTTGGGCCGTTCACGCCAAATTCGAGTGACGCGAACAGCCCACAATACACTGCACCATCGCAGTGCAATCCCGGCGCTGTGATTGGCCAAGCATGCACTGTGACCCCGCATGCTTGGCCAATCACAGCGCCGGCAGCTAGGAGAGCCATAATTGGCCACAGGCAGGTTGCCTGTGGCCAATTATAGCTCAGGGGGTTTAGCACACGCCCCACACTATAAAAGGCCGTCAGCGCGGCGGCCTTGTGTAGTGTGTTCCGGCGTGGGGAAAGAGAAGGATAGGCAGGGACAGTGTTGATATTCTTTGTGCTATTCTTGTGTGCAGGGAGAGAGAAGGATAGGCAGGGAGAGTGTCAGTGTCATATTCTTTGATAAACCTTGTGTGCAGGGAGAGAGAAGGATAGGCAGGGGACAGTGTCAGTGTCATATTCTTTACTAAACCTTGTGTGCAGGGAGAGAGAAGGATAGGCAGGGAGAGTGTCAGTGTCATATTCTTTGATAAACCTTGTGTGCAGGGAGAGAGAAGGATAGGCAGGGGACAGTGTCAGTGTCATTGTTGCTAAGCCTCCTGCACATTATACACCTGAAGTTAGCCTGTATTGCTGTGTTTTACTGGTGTGTTACACCAACAGGCATTTGCAGCACTTACAGCGGGCGGAGTGTGCCTCCTGAACATTATACACCTGAAGTTAGCCCGTATTACTGTGTTTTCCTGGTTTGTTACACCAACAGGCATTTGCAGCACTTACAGCGGGCGGAGTGTGCCTCCTGCACATTATACACCTGAAGTTAGCCCGTATTGCTGTGTTTTCCTGGTGTGTTACACCAACAGGCATTTGCAGCACTTACAGCGGGCGGAGTGTGCCTCCTGCACATTATACACCTGAAGTTAGCCTGTATTGCTGTGTTTTCATGGTGTGTTACACCAACAGGCATTTGCAGCACTTACAGTGGGCGGAGTGTGCCTCCTGATCATATTACACCTGAAGTTAGCCCGTATTGCTGTGTTTTCCTGGTATGTTACACCAACAGGCATTTGCAGCACTTACAGCGGGCGGAGTGTGCCTCCTGCACATTATACACCTGGAGTTAGCCCGTATTGCTGTGTTTTCCTGGTGTGTTACACCAACAGGCATTTGCAGCACTTACAGCAGGCGGAGTGTGCCTCCTGCACATTATACACCTGAAGTTAGCCCGTATTGCTGTGTTTTCCTGGTGTGTTACACCAACAGGCATTTGCAGCACTTACAGCGGGCGGAGTGTGCCTCCTGATCATATTACACCTGAAGTTAGCCCGTATTGCTGTTTTTTCCTGGTGTGTTACACCAACAGGCATTTGCAGCACTTACAGCGGGCGGAGTGTGCCTCCTGCACATTATACACCTGAAGTTAGCCCGTATTGCTGTGTTTTCCTGGTGTGTTACACCAACAGGCATTTGCAGCACTTACAGCAGGCGGAGTGTGCCTCCTGCACATTATACCCCTGAAGTTAGCCCGTATTGCTGTGTTTTCCTGGTGTGTTACACCAACAGGCATTTGCAGCACTTACAGCGGGCGGAGTGTGCCTCCTGCACATTATACACCTGAAGTTAGCCCGTATTGCTGTGTTTTCCTGGTGTGTTACACCAACAGGCATTTGCAGCACTTACAGCGGGCGGAGTGTGCCTCCTGCACATTATACACCTGAAGTTAGCCTGTATTGCTGTGTTTTCCTGGTGTGTTACACCAACAGGCATTTGCAGCACTTACAGCGGGCGGAGTGTGCCTCCTGATCATATTACACCTGAAGTTAGCCCGTATTGCTGTGTTTTCCTGGTGTGTTACACCAACAGGCATTTGCAGCACTTACAGCGGGCGGAGTGTGCCTCCTGCACATTATACACCTGAAGTTAGCCCGTATTGCTGTGTTTTCCTGGTGTGTTACACCAACAGGCATTTGCAGCACTAACAGCGGGCGGAGTGTGCCTCCTGATCATATTACACCTGAAGTTAGCCCGTATTGCTGTGTTTTCCTAGTGTGTTACACCAACAGGCATTTGCAGCACTTACAGCAGGCGTAGTGTGATTCCTGCAAAATATACTCCTGAAGCTAGGCCTTATTGCTGGTTTTCAAATCTCCCTGCAGGCTATTAGAATGTCTGGAAGGCAAACAAGGAGAGGCAGACAGTCAGGAGCCAATAAAAGAGGGCAAGCAGGCTCTGTGTCTAGAGACAACAGTGCTGGACGTGGACGCGGTGCATCACCATCAGCACGTGGCCATGGGACACGCTTGTCCTTCTTTTCGGCAGCTGGACGTGTTGAGCCACATCATGCCGAAGACTTGGTAGAGTGGATGACCAAGCCCTCCTCATCCTCCTCATCCTCTCTCACCCAGGCTCAGGGTACTGGCAAAGCAGCTGCCAAAGCGTCCTCTTCCCTGGTATCAATGTCATCATCAGTCACTCCTTCCCTAGACCAACCATGTCCTCCTGAGGAGTCCCCCGAACTGTTTGAGCACAGTGTTGGGTACATGCTCCAGGAGGATGCCCAGCGTTTCGAAGGGTCTGATGATGAGAGGATGCCCAGCGTTTCGAAGGGTCTGATGATGATACCCAGCTAGAGGAAGGCAGTAGCGTGAGAGCAGAGAGAGGGGATGCTCAAGAAGGACACCAATCTGGCAGTCATGTTCCAGCAGCTGCAGCATACTGCCAGATTGGCTCCAGTGATGAGGAGGGAGGGGATGATGAGGTCACTGACTCCACGTGGGTGCCTAATAGGAGAGAGGAGGAGGAGGATGAGGAGGAGGCACATCTCCAACGAGGCAGGACGCCCTCGGGGGGCCAGCGTAAGGGCAGCACACCGACGGAATCACACCGCAGAGCTCCGCCTGTGCAGGGCGCTGCCTCTGCCCGTTATTCAAAAAGTTCTTTGGTGTGGGCCTTTTTTGAGTCGAGTGCATCAGATCGCACAGCTGCTGTTTGCAACATATGTCTCAAGCGTATATCGCGTGGCCAAAACATCACCCGCTTGGGCACCACATGCTTGATCAGACATATGTTGACCTGCCATGCAGCTCGTTGGCAAGCCTACCTTAAAGACCCACACCAAAGAACAAAGCGGACCTCTCCTTGCACCGCATCAGCTGGGATCTACAACCCCACTATACCTTCAGTCCTCTCTGAAACATGCACTGAGAGGAATGAAGGTGTAGAATTAGGTGTGTCACAGCCAAGTACTTGCGGGCACTCTGCTAGCAGTACACCGACGTCCGATTCTAGCAGGCAAATTTCCCTGCCCCAGCTGCTGGACCGTCAAAAGAAGTTCACTCCCAGCCATCCACATGCCCAGCGGTTGAATGCTAGCTTGGCTAAATTGCTAGCGCTTCAACTGCTGCTTTTTCAGTTGGTAGACTCGGCCCCCTTCCGTGAGTTTGTGCAATGTGCGGTTCCTCAGTGGCAGGTTCCCAAACGCCACTTTTTCTCACGGAAGGCGATTCCGGCTCTCTACCGGCATGTGGAAGGCAATGTCTTGGCCTCGCTGGACAGGGCGGTCAGCGGTAAGGTGCATATTACCGCTGACTCATGGTCCAGCAGGCATGGACAGGGACGTTACCTTTCTTTCACGGCCCATTGGGTCACTCTTTTGGCAGCTGGGAAGGATGCAGGACAAGGTGCAGTAGTGTTGGAGGTTGTTCCGCCGCCACGCCTCTAAAATGCTACTACTGGTTGTGACACACCTCTCTCCTCCACCCCCTCCTCTTCTTCTTCCTCCATGGCCTCTTCATGTGCTTTGTCCTCTGAACCAGCGGTGCTCCGTAGGCGTTCAAGGGGCTACGCAAGTACGCAGGCAAAAATATGCCATGCCGTGCTTGCGCTGGTGTGTTTGGGGGACAGGAGCCACACTGGGGCAGAGGTTCTGTCTGCTCTGCAGGGGCAGGCCGAGAGGTGGTTGACGCCATGCCAGCTTAAGCCAGGAATGGTGGTTTGCGACAATGGCACCAACCTCCTCTCCGCCCTCCAACAGGGACAACTGACCCATGTGCCCTGTGTGGCTCACTTCCTTAACCTGGTGGTGCAGCGGTTCTTGGGCAGGTACCCGGGCTTACAGGATGTCCTGAGGCAGGCCAGGAAAGTCTGTGTGCATTTCCGCAGATCTTACAATGCCAGTGCTCGCCTGGCTGAGCTGCAAAAGGAGTTGAACCTGCCCAAGAGCCGCCTTATATGTGACATGCCTACCAGGTGGAACTCAACGTTGGCCATGCTGCAGCAGCTGCACATGCAGCAGAGGGCCATCAATGAGTACCTGTGCGACTACGGCACCAGGACAGGGTCAGGGGAGCTCGGGTTTTTTTCACCACGCCAGTGGGGCATGATCAGGGATGCATGCACTGTCCTGGCACCATTTGAGGAGGCCACGAGGATGGTGAGCAGTGACAGTGCATGCATCAGTGACACTGTACCTCTTGTCCACCTGTTGGAACATACGCTGCGTGGAATAATGGACAGGGCACTTGAGGCAGAACAGAGGCAGGAAGAGGAGGACTTCCTTGCCTCTCAAGGCCCCCTTTACCCAGACAGTGTTCCTTCTGTCCCAACCATCGCACAGGAAGAGGAGGAGGAGGAGGAGGAGGATTGTGTCAGCATGGAGGTGGAGCCTGGCACTCAGCATCATCAGCAGCAGTCTTTTAGGGATGATTTACAGTCCCAAGAAACCAGTGGACTTGTACGTGGCTGGGAGGAGGTGGCTGCGGATCATGTCGTCCTTAGTGACCCAGAGGACTCCGGACCGAATGCCTCAGCTAACCTACGCTGCATGGCCTCCCTGATCCTACAAAGTCTGCGGAAGGATCCTCGTATTCTTCGGATCAAGGAGAGGGACCATTACTGGCTGGCCACTCTCCTTGATCCACGGTACAAGGGTAAGGTTGCGGACCTTATCTTACCGTCGCAGAGGGAGCAGAGGATGAGACAACTCCGGGAGGCCTTGCAGAAAGGTCTGTGCAACGCGTTCCCAGAGACTGGGAGGTTACAAACTCCTGGTTCTGGACAATGAGTTGCTGAGGCTTCGGTCAGTCAAAGAAGGAGCGGTGGGGAAGGTGGCCGTCTGACCGATGCGTTCAGACAATTCTTTAGTCCGCAGCCCCAAGGTATGATCGGTTCCAGCAACCATCGCCAGCGTCTGATATACATGGTGCAGGAATACCTAGGGGCAAGGTCAGACTTGGACACCTTCCCCACCGAAAATCCTCTGGCTTACTGGGTCTTGAGGATGGATCACTGGCCAGAGCTTGCACAGTATGCAATTGAGCTACTGGCCTGTCCTGCATCCAGCGTTCTTTCAGAACGCACATTCAGTGCTGCTGGAGGATTTGTCACGGATCACAGGGTGCGCCTGTCCACCGACTCGGTTGATCGACTGACCTTCATAAAGATGAACCAGTCTTGGATCACCACCAGCTACCAAACACCTGAAGCTGATATAACAGACTAATTTATTTTCAAATGTCACATCCCTTCAAGACTGATGCTGATGCTGAGAGACTGTCCTGTTATCTTGACTGACTATCCTCCTCCTCCTCAATGATCCGATTGATGATGATAGCTTGGAAGAACATTTTTGTTTCTGGGTGCCGCCACCAGTGGCTAAGGCCCATTTTTTCAGCCCCTGTTTAACAGGGGCATGTAATTACAATTTTTTATGCAATGCTTTGTAGCAGGGCTCATTCCTGCACTCCAAATAGAGTATCTGGGAGAGGTTGCAGTGTCGTGGCACCAGCACCAGTGGCTAAGGCCCAATTTTTCAGCCCCTGTTTAACAGGGGCGTGTTATTACAATTTTTGATGCAATACTTTGCAACAGGGCTCATTGCTGTGCTCCAAGTACAGTATCTGTGAGGGGTTGCAGTGTTGTGGCACCAGTGCCTAAGGCCCAATTTTTCTGCCCCTGTTTAACAGGGGCATGCAATTACAATTCTTGATCTAATAATTCACAGCAGGGCCCATTCTTGCGCCCACCAAGAGTAACTGTGAGGCCTTACAGTGTTGTGTCAACACCACCACCACCACCACCAAAGGCCCAATTTTTCAGCCCCTGTTCAACAGGGGCATGCAATTACAATTCTTGATCTAATAATTCACAGCAGGGCCCATTCATGCGCCCACCAAGAGTAACTGTGAGGGCTCACAGTGTTGTGGCAACACCAACATGTAAGGGGCAAATTTCAGCTGAGTATATATGGCAGGCCCCTGCTTTCAAACATCCAACTTACAAACGACTCCTCCTTGCAAACGGAAGGATACAACAGGAAGTGAGAGGAAATCTACCCCTAGGAAGGCAAATTCTCTCCTGTAAGAGTTAATATGGGAAAAAAGTGTCTCCTCTCCACTGATGCTTTATCACCAATTCTTGTTTCAATAAAAACCCCAAATTTTCAAAAAACATTTGTCATTAGGACGGAAAGTGAGGTGAACTGTTCTGAACAGATGCACACTGCACAGACAGCAAAACAAATGTTACAGGGGTGATAACCCTTCCCTATGTTTTCCAAAAAGCTTAAAAATAGATTTTTGGGCTGGAGCTACACTTAAACAATGTACCTGTTCAAAATTACAAACAGATTCTACATAAGAACAAACCTACAGTCCCTGTCTTGTATGCACCACCTGTATACGGCTGTTCAGAGTATATAGGGCCTTTTTTATTTTGTGTGCGGGGTTCCTCTTAATATCCATACAAGACCCAAAGGGGGGTAATGGGCTGGGGTAGGGGGGGAGGTGATGGGGTAGCTATGCCATTTTTATTAAAGATTTTCATCCATATTACTGGGACCAGACATTACATTAAAGCCGCAAGCAGTTTTAAATGGCTTTTTTTCCTTTAGAAATGTAATTTTGTGCAGGGACAGTTCTAAACACGGGAAACACGTGGCACTTCACAGGCATACTTTAGACACCCCCCAGGTATGATATTTAAAGGAATATTTGACTTTTTTTTTCACTTCATGCATCATTAAAATGACTGCTCCCGAAAAACGGCCGTTTTTAAAACTTCTTTTTGCATTGATACATGTCCCCTGGTGCAGAACCCGGGTTCCCAAACCCTTTTTAGGACAATAACATGCATAATAGTCGTTATAATTAGCACTTTAGATTTCGAAAGCTCGCATCCATTGTATTTAATAGGGTTCTAAAGTTCGTGCGAACTTTCGGTCCGTTCGCGGGTTCTGGTGCGAACCGAACCCGGGGGTATTCGGCTCATCACTACTCCTGGACCATGCCGAAGCAACTAGGATTACCAGCTTCTGTCCCCCCTTGATCCTGCGTAGAAGACGCTGAAGCAACTGAACTGGAGGGAACGCATAAATCACTGAGAACTGATCCCAAGGAGTTACTAAGGCATCCGTCCTGCAAGCGAGCGGATCCCTTGTTCTTGACACAAAGCTGTCCAACTTTTTGTTGAACCTGGACGCCAACAGGTCCACGTCCGGGGTACCCCACTTCTGACACATGGCCAGAAAGACATCAGGATGCAGAGACCAGTCCCCTGGGAGCATATGTTGGCGACTTAGGAAATCTGCCTGCCAATTTTCCACTCCTGGAATGAACACCGCAGACAGGCAAGACACATGCCCCTCTGCCCAAGCCAGAATATGGTTTACTTCTTTCTGGGAAGCGCAAATTTTGGTGCCGCCTTGATGATTGATATAGGCCACTGCTGTGGCATTGTCGGATTGAATCCTGACAGGATAATTCCTTAATCTGCCCGACCAGGCCTTTAGGGCCAGACGTGCTGCCCAAATTTCTAGAATATTGATGGGCAAGGTCTTCTCGGATTCCCACCACTTCCCCTGGATAGTGTTCCCTTCCAGGACTGCCTCCCAGCCCAAGAGGCTGGCATCGGTCGTCACTACCCTCCAAGTAACTGGTATGAAGGTTTTCCCCTTCTGCAAATTCTTGGTTGACAACCACCAATCGAGACTCCGGCGCACGCTTGGAGTCAAGCACATTGGACAATCCAAATCCTGGCTTTTCCTGCTCCAAGCAGACAGGATACCGCTCTGCAGCAGCCTTGAATGGAATTGAGCATAGGGAACAGCCTCGAACGAGGCTTCCATCTTCCCTAACAACCTCATGCAGAGGCGGACGGAGGGACTCTCCCTTGTCCTGATTGCGTGAACCAGGTCTCTTATAGCGCAGACTTTTTCCTGGGGTAAGAACACCTTCTTGCGGGTTGTGTCTATAACCAGACCCAAATACTCCAGCCTCTTTACTGGATGACTTTTCTAGGTTGAGAATACAACCCAGTTGTTCCAGATGCCTGACCGTGCTGACGATACTCTGGTTTAGACCTGCTACAGACTGATCTATCAGCAGCAGGTTGTCCAGGTATGCCACTACCACTATACCCTGGGCCCTTAACCTTGCCAAAAGTGGAGCCAGGACCTTTGTAAATACACGTGGTGCGATGGCCAACCCGAAGGGCAAGGCCACAAACTGAAAATGTCGCTGCTCTACTGCGATTCGCAGGAACTTCTGATGAGCAGGGAATATTGACACATGGAGATATGCATCCTTGATGTCTATGGATGCTAGAAGTTCTCCTCCCCGAAGGGTGGATACCACTGACCGGATTGATTCCATAGGAACCGGTTCAGACCTTTGAGATCCAAAATGGGTCTGACATCTCCATTCGGTTTTGGCACCGTGAAGAGATTTGAGTAGAACCCCATTCCCTGTTCTTCTAGGGGAGTCTTTATGATCACCCCTTGGGATAGCAGCCGATCTAGCGCCTGAAATAAAGACCCCCTATTTATTGTATCTTTTGGAAAGCTCGATCTTAGAAAATGAGGCGGAGGAAACTCCCGAAACTCCAGTTTGTATCCCAGAGATATCGTGGAGATGACCCATGTGTCCTGGATTTCCTCCCACCAGGTTTCTGCAAACTGACGAAGCCTTCCCCCCACTCGATCGAGCAGGGGCGCCCCTTCATAAGGAAGCCTTGGGACTCTGCTTTGCAGATTTCTTCCCCCAGGATTTTTTCTGGCCCTGAGCTTGGTTCTGGGGCCTTCCTTTTGGAGCTGATGGCGGAGGCCGTCTGTCAGTGAATTAGTTGACCAGACTGTGTGGACTGCACAGAGAGAACCAAAAACGTATGTAAAGTGAAATATAATGAGATTTTTTAAGATAGGTGATATAAATAAATACAAATAATACTCCCTAGCAGCTGATCACTGGTCCACTCTTCCAATGCCTGGCGGCAGTATTCACTATTCTCTGACGCCAGCAGAGCATAAAAAACAACCTCATTGGCATTTATGTTTAGCAAAACACACTGAACCAAAAATGGTTTCTCTGTGCAGCCACTTCTGATCAGGGATGGCCTTGGTATACTGTCAGTGAATTAGTTGACCAGACTATGTGGACTGCAAAGAGAGAACCAAAAACGTATGCAAAGTGAAATATAATGAGGTTTATTAAGATAGGTGATATAAATAAATACAAACAGTGCAAACCAACCAAACAACCCAAAAACAACAAATAATATATACAGCAAAGGGCAGTACCATAATCAAGAATGTAAGCCAGGCCAGGGTCATACACAGCAGATCAGGAGATTGACAAAGGAGTGTTCCAGAAGCATAAACGTAGCCAGGATGGGGCTCAAGATGGGGATCAGATCAGGTCAGGTCAGGAGAGGTGAGGTACAGGCTCAAGGTCTGAATACAAGCAGCAAGGTCAGGGCTCAAGGAGAGAGATACCAAGGCGAGCATGTAAGGGCTCGCCGGGTATTTATAGGACTGCAGTAATTGTCCTCATGTGACAGCTGAGCGGAGGAAGTGCTGCCTGCCCCACACTGCCGGAATACATCCGCTGGTGGACACCGGTACTACGGTCCATGGATCAGGCATTACTGGCGGACACTAGTACTGCAATCCATAGGACCAACAGTGCCACCGGCAGGTAAAGCCTTTCCTGACAGTACCCCCCCCCCAAAGGAGCGGCCTCCGTCGCTCCAACCAGTTTTAATTTTCCATAGTCTATGGCATTGAGTAGCACAAAGGATGAGGGTACTTCAGACTGGTCATCAGGCACTTTAAACTGGACCAGGGGCACGTCCAAGCGGACAGTGGGCACATCCGGGCAGACAGCGGGCACATCCGGGCAGACAGCGGGCTGGGCAGCAGGCTCCGGGTCGTCGAACTGGGCAGCAGGCTCCGGGTTGTCGAGCTGGGAAGCAGGCTCTGGGTCGTCAAACTGGGCAGCAGGCTCCGGGTCATCAAACTGGGCAGCAGGCTCCGGGTCGTCGAGCTGGGCAGCAGACAGGAACACCTCAGGCTGGGCAGCAGACAGGAACATCTCAGGCTGGACAGCAGACAGGACCACCCCAGGCTGGGCAGCAGACAGGAATACCTCAGGCTGGGCAGCAGACAGGAACACCTCAGGCTGGGCAGCAGACAGGAACACCTCAGGCTGGGCAGCAGACAGGGGCACGTCAGGCCTGGGCAGCAGACAGGGGCACGTCAGGCCGGGCAGCAGACAGGGGCACGTCAGGCTGGGCAGCAGACAGGGGCACGTCGGGCCGGGCAGAAGACAGGGGCACGTCGGGCCGGGCAGCAGACAGGGGCACGTCAGGCCGGGCAGCAGACAGGGGCACGTCAAGCTGGGCAGCAGACAGGGGCACGTCAGGCTGGGTGGCAGACAGGGGCACATCAGGCTGGGTGGCAGACAGAAGCTCCTCAGGCTGGGCAGCAGACAGAAGCTCCTCAGGCTGGGCAGCAGACAGGAACACATCAAGCTGGGCAGCAGGCAGGAACATCTCAGGCTTGGCAGCAGGCAGAGACTCATCAGGCTGGGCAGCAGACAGGGACACATCAGACTGGGCAGCAGTCTCCTCAGGCCAGGAAACAGGCACCACAACCTCAGGCCGGGAAACGGGCACCACAACCTCAGGCCGAGAAACGGGCACCACAACCTCAGGCCGGGTAACGGCACCACAATCTCAGGCCGGGAAACGGGCACCACAACCTCAAGCCGGGAAATGGGCACCGGATCTTCAGGCAAGGACACAGGCACCGAATCTTCAGGCAAGGCCACAGGCACCGAATCTTCAGGCGGGGACACAGGCACCGGATCTTCAGACTGGGACACCGGATCTTCAGACTGGGACACCGGATCTTCAGGCTGAGACACCGGATCTTCAGGCTGGGACACCGGATCCTCAGGCTGGGAGAACGGGACTTCAGGCTGGGACACCGGGACTTCAGGCTGGGACACCGGGACACCGGGACTTCAGGCTGGGACACCGGGACTTCAGGCTGGAAGACAGGCATCAGGACATCAGGCTGGAACATTGGCTCTGACACTTCAGGCTGGCAGGCTGGCACAGGAACTTCAGGCTGGCACAGGAACTTCAGGCTGGCAGGCTGGCACTTCGGGCTGGAACACTGGAACTTCGGGCTGGAACACTGGCACTTCAGGCTGGAACAGATTGGTGGGTGTGGAGGCAGGTTGGGTTAATGGCAGGATCATTTTGGTTGGACAAAACTTTTGCTTCTTCTTTGGCTTAGCCACTGCAGATTTATAAATAACTGGAATGTAAGAAAAGGAAGTAATTGAGCAAAAAAAAGGGCTGGAATGCGGTGGAGATATGGGGGCAGAGGCTGGAGGAGATTTTTGTGGAATTGGTACAGGAGGAAGGGAAGAGGCAGGTGGATTGAAGGCAGGATAAGTGCGGCAAGTGGAGACTGGGTAATAGTACTTGGTAGGAAGCTGAGTATACTGGGCTGTAGCTGAGGTTGCCATGGGTGACAGGGAGATAGATTCTTGGGAAGGCAGGTGACTAATGGCAGGGCTGGGTTGTTGTGGTTTGGCTAAATACAGGAGATTAGACCAAGCCTGAAGCACAGGCTGAACAAAAGTTGGTTCACACACACCCTGCTTAATCAGAGACTGCACTGCACAAATACAATCTTCTAACAACTGTTTGGAACAGGCCGAATAGTGCTCAAAAAAGGATGCAGAGTCATCCTCCAACAGCCATACTAGGGACTCCACCTAATCAAAACTGAAAGGGGGAGTGTAATCATCACGGCCCCTTGGAACACAGGACAGGGCTAGCTCAGTACACATTTGGTTTAAGGGCTGAACTTCCACAAATGGCATTAAGCCCTGATCAACCAGGGAGTGAATTAAAGTAATACTCCCTAGCAGCTGATCACTGGTCCACTCTTCCAATGCCTGGCGGCAGTATTCACTATTCTCTGACGCCAGCAGAGCATAAAAAACAACCTCATTGGCATTTATGTTTAGCAAAACACACTGAACCAAAAATGGTTTCTCTGTGCAGCCACTTCTGATCAGGGATGGCCTTGGTATACTGTCAGTGAATTAGTTGACCAGACTGTGTGGACTGCAAAGAGAGAACCAAAAACGTATGCAAAGTGAAATATAATGAGGTTTATTAAGATAGGTGATATAAATAAATACAAACAGTGCAAACCAACCAAACAACCCACAAACAACAAATAATATATACAGCAAAGGGCAGTACCAGAATCAAGAATGTAAGCGAGGCCAGGGTCATACACAGCAGATCAGGAGATTGACAAAGGAGTGTTCCAGAAGCATAAACGTAGCCAGGCCAAGGTCATACACGGGGAGTCAGCAGACGGGGACAGGGAACAAATAAGACAGGGAGAGGACGGATGGATAGGCTCAGGATTGGGTTTAGGATGGGGATCGGATCAGATCAGGTCAGGTCAGGAGAGGTGAGGTACAGGCTCAAGGTCTGAATACAAGCAGCGAGGTCAGGGCTCAAGGAGAGAGATACCAAGGCAAGCATGTAAGGGCTCGCCGGGTATTTATAGGACTGCAGTAATTGTCCTCATGTGACAGCTGAGCAGAGGAAGTGCTGCCTGCCCCACACCCGCTGGTTGACACTGGTACTACGGCCCATGGATCTGTAGTACTGCAATCCATAGGACCAACAGCGCCACCAGCGGGTGAAGCCTTTCCTGACATCGTCGTGACTGCCTGGAGGCCGTTGCCACAGGCGATGGAGAAGCAGAACATTTAAATGAAAGGCGCCTACTCCTTCTCTTCACTGGAAGAAGGGTACTTTTTCCACCTGAGGTTTTCTGGATGTACTTATCTAAGTCATCCCCAAATAACCGTTCCCCATGAAAGGGAAGCCCAGTCAGCAGCTTTTTACAAGGCAACTCTGCTGACCAATGCTTAAGCCATAGCACCCTCCGCATGTGTATTAACATGAGAGCAAGGTGAGACGTCTGATGAATAGAATCTTTAATAGTGTCAACCGCAAAACAAAGGGCCCTAGGCAACTCTGCTAGGTCCGGTGTATTTCTCCTCCATAGGATAAAGTTGAGAAAACCTCTTAATATTGCCTGTCTGGATGATCCAAGTCAGCATAAATAAGTTGCTCTAGCAACGGGTTCATAGGGAAAGCGTGCGAACCCTGAGGAGACTTTATGCCTCGTTTCCACTGCGCGGATCGGTTCGGTACGGTTCGGTACGGTACGCTATTTTGGGTGTTTCCATTATGAAAGCGTGCCATTAAACCGAACCGTACCGCACCATTCAGGGTCCTGCTTCAGACGTGGGGCCATAGAAAATGGAACGGTACGGTTAGGGCGGAGCTACTGGCGTCACACGATACATTCCACTGATTGGTGGACAGAAAAACGTCAATGCTGACGTCAAAGCAAAGCGCCAAACAAGCACCTTGTCGCCCTCAATATAAAGTAGAAGGATGCCTGCAAACAACAGCAGGGTCTGGTCATCTGAGGAACTATCTACTTTCCTAAGGATTATTGGTGATAGCGTTATTCAGAGTGAGCTTGATGGATCAGTGAGAAACGAAAAGGTGTACAAAGATATTTCTCAACGAATGGCAGCCGAGGGATTTGAACGGACATCGGGGCAGTGCAGGGCAAAGCTTAAGAAGCTTAAAGGGCAATATAAAAAAATTAAGGACGACAACAGCCGTAGTGGAAACAGTCGGAGTACTTGGAGGTGGTACGATGACATGGACGCCATTTACGGACATAGGCCGGCAAACCAAGGCAGGGAGGGTGGTCTGGACTCTGCAACTGCAATTCTCGAATCCATGGTAGACCCCTTTGGTAAGTTTTAATTTTTTTTGATGCCATAGGATTTCGCTATGCTAACCTTTAAAAAAAATATTTATAACCAAATGTTTTTTTCAGAAACAGCTGATGGACTCTCCAATGATGCGTCAAACTTGTCAGATGATGGACCTTCAACGTCTTTCAGCAGCACCAGTAGTATCTCATCAAGCCAACCACAGAGTACCCAACCACAGATTAGCCTACTACAGAGTACCCAACCACAGAGTACGCCCAATGCACCCCGGCAGAATGGTAAGACATGATGATAATAGTGAAATGTGTGCATTTTCTTAAAATAAGTAATCAGTGGGGTAGAAGAGCAGTGGGTACAGTGGTGTAAGAGATGAGAAGGGGGTTCAGCAGTGGGGCAGATGTGCAGGGGGTACAGAGGTGTAAGAGGTGAGAAGGGGGTTCAGCAGTGGGGCAGATGTGCAGGGGGTACAGAGGTGTAAGAGGTGAGAAGGGGGTTCAGCAGCGGGGCAGATGTGCAGGGGGTACAGAGGTGTAAGAGGTGAGAAGGGGATTCAGCAGCGGGGCAGATGTGCAGGGGGTACAGAGGTGTAAGAGGGGAGAAGGGGGTTCAGCAGTGGGGCAGATGTGCAGGGGGTACAGAGGTGTAAGAGGTGAGAAGGGGGTTCAGCAGTGGGGCAGATGTGCAGGGGGTACAGAGGTGTAAGAGGTGAGAAGGGGGTTCAGCAGTGGGGCAGATGTGCAGGGGGTACAGAGGTGTAAGAGGTGAGAAGGGGATTCAGCAGTGGGGCAGATGTGCAGGGGGTACAGAGGTGTAAGAGGTGAGAAGGGGGTTCAGCAGTGGGGCAGATGTGCAGGGGGTACAGAGGTGTAAGAGGTGAGAAGGGGATTCAGCAGTGGGGCAGATGTGCAGGGGGTACAGAGGTGTAAGAGGTGAGAAGGGGGTTCAGCAGTGGGGCAGATGTGCAGGGGGTACAGAGGTGTAAGAGGTGAGAAGGGGGTTCAGCAGTGGGGCAGATGTGCAGGGGGTACAGAGGTGTAAGAGGTGAGAAGGGGGTTCAGCAGTGGGGCAGATGTGCAGGGGGTACAGAGGTGTAAGAGGTGAGAAGGGGGTTCAGCAGTGGGGCAGATGTGCAGGGGGTACAGAGGTGTAAGAGGTGAGAAGGGGATTCAGCAGTGGGGCAGAAGAGCAGTAGGGCAGATGTGCAGGGGTTACAGTTGTGGGGCAGTAGATAAATGTGATGCAGTCTGGTGTGGCAGATGAGAAAGGGGGTTACAGTATTGTTTTGACAGATGTTACCAAAAACACTAGTTTGATATTTTGTATATTATAGGTCATAGGAGACGTTTGCAGTTGGATCTGCACACAGTCATGGGGGATATGAGGGCAGCAGAAGAAAGGCAGCTGGAAAGAATTGAGAACGAATCTGAAAGGCGGTTTCAGGCACTGCGTCAGGATGCACAGGAAGCTATGCGCCAGGAGGCAGAAATCGCCCGTCAGCAGATGGAGCAGCTGTCTACCTTCAACCAGGCCTTCCTCGGTGTCCTAGGTCAGCTTGTTCAAGTCCTTTCAGCCAGTCGTGAACCCAGGTCACCACCCAGACCGTAGTTCCTTTCATGTAGCAAAGGACCTGTACCCATTTTTTTTTTTATTAATTTTTTATAAAAAAAATATCTTTATTGATGTATTTTTCAAAGTTTTCTTTAACAGAATATATGGAACGATTATTTTTTTGTGAAATAAAAACCATGAGCGAATTTTTGGAGTATGTATTTTTTATTATATAACATTATTAAAAATATAGCAAAAAGGTATTAACATTTTTAATAAATCATGGCAAAAATTTAAACATTGAGGTGCAGCATCAGAGCCTGGCGTATTTCACTGCACTCTTCTTCCATATCATGGGGTGCTATTACTGGTACTGGCTCTTCTGGAGATGTATTCCAATCCTGGTCAAAGTCTTCTCCATAACTTTCACAAAGATTGTGAAGAGCACAGCAAGTAAGCACCATGGATTTGGCAAGTTTAATGTCACTGTCATTCCTCTTCATAAGACACCTCCATCTACCCTTAAGTCTTCCAAAAGCATTTTCCACTACGACACGTGCCCTGGATGTTTTTTTGTTGTAGGTTTGCTGTTCTGTTGTCAGGCGGCCATTGTCAGGAAATGGTTTCAGGAGCCAATTTTGTAAAGGGTAGGCAGAGTCCCCAAGAACATAATACCCAACATTGACCCCACAAATGTTCTTAGTGGAACCAGGGTACAGTCCTCCCTGGCCAACCCAGTCCCAAAATGTGGACAATCGTAGAACACGAGCATCATGCAAACTCCCAGGTTTACCTACATTCACATTCCAGAATAGTCCCTTGCCATCCACTACTCCCTGGAGGATGATGGAATGCCAGCCTTTCCGGTTGAAATAGTCAGTGTGGTATTCTTGTGGTGCTATTATTGGTATGTGTGAGCCATCAATAGCACCAACACACTGTGGAAGGCCCCACCTGTTTTCAAAGTACTCAGCCATGTCTTTAAGCTTTTCCCTGTCCGGAAAATGCACAATTTCAGGAGCTAGCAATGTGCAGAGAGCCTTACAGAAGTCCTGCACACACCGGCACACTGAAGATTTACTGACACCGAAAAGATGACCAATACTTCTATATTCACTGTTGGTAGCCAGCTTCCACAGTGCAATGGCAACTCTTTTCCTCACTGCCAAACTGGCTCTGAAGTTGGTGCTTTGCTTCTCCATCGCTGGACGTAGCTTGGTACAAAGGTATGAGAAGGTTTCCTCAGACATTCTAAAATTCTGTACCCACTGTGTGTGTGTGAATCCCTGGACGGTCACATCCCACCACTCATTGGCACGGGGGAAAGCCCAAATGACAGGTCGGCGGCGCTGATTTGCCAAAAGCAGAAGCATCTAAAAAAAAAACAACACAGATGGTAACATATCACAAAAAATAATAATAATACATATATAACATATGTGTCTGGTGGGTCATTGTGTGTGTGTGCATGTCAGGTAGGTGGGTCAGTGTGTGTGTGTGTGCATGTCAGGTAGGTGGGTCAGTGTGTGTATGTGTATGTCAGGTAGGTGGGTCAGTGTGTGTGTATGTCAGGTAGGTGGGTCAGTGTGTGTATGTGTATGTCAGGTAGGTGGGTCAGTGTGTGTGTGTGTCAGGTAGGTGGGTCAGTGTGTGTGTGTGTGTGCATGTCAGGTAGGTGGGTCAGTGTGTGTGTATGTCAGGTAGGTGGGTCAGTGTGTGTGTGTGTCAGGTAGGTGGGTCAGTGTGTGTGTGTATTTAAGGTAGGTAGTGTGTATGTCAGGTAGGTCTGAGTTAAGTCGGTTAGTTGTGCTTACCCTATAGCGCTGCCGTCTTTGTCTTTGCCGCACAAAGGTGTACTTCTCCTCCCGGCTAAACATCCAAGATAGCAGTTTTCTTTTCTTGAATGCGGTGTTTCTCATTGCCGCTCGCAACCTTCTCTCATACAGTGCGGCATGTATTTGGACTACAAAGAACCAAAAGGCCAGTAGAGAAAACACAAGCTGCTGGATAACCTCCATTATTGTTTTTGTTGTGTAGCTGGCGCTGACTGACGCTGCGTCACGTTTCTCGTCGCACTAGTGTGACATCACGCAAGGCATTTTTTCTAAAATCTGTATGGCCCCTGGCGGTCCGACTTGCAGTGGAAACGCTCACGAGAATAGACCGGACCATTCTAACCGTTCCAAACCGTACCGACCCGAACCGTTCCGCTCAGTGGAAACGTAGCATTAGAGAACCCAAAGAGGAGAAGGGAACTTCAGCCATCTCTGCTAGGGGTAGCTTATATCCAAAACTCACCGTCTCAGTGAGTGATTGAATTGACAATCTTTGAGACTGCGAAGCTGAGAAGGGCTCCTCTGGGATTGAGTCTGAAAATGAGGAATGTCCTTCTCCCTGTTTTTGTTCCTCTCTTATTCGAATACATAGTCCTAAGCACAAAGCAGAGGTACTGTCACTATGCATCTATTGCTGAGCTCAGTCTTAGCATTAGTTAATATGCCGCTATCAATGCTACAGCAAATGCTGAGTAGATGGGTCTTGAGTATGCCTGCACCCACACTCAGCGCTTTTATGCCCCTGGATCAGTGTCTGTGTCCCATCCGTCAGCCACCATCTGAATATACAGGCTGAGCTTTTAAACAAGAAGCTGCCGGTCTGTGCCTGCGCCGTGAGGACACGTGCACGCCAATCCACGTGCATGTCGGCGGAGCTGAGACCCACCCCCCAGTGACGTCCTCTCTGTTCAAGTGTATGAAAGGAGGGAAGCTTGCGCGTGCAATCCACAATGGGAGACTTGGGGGGAGGGAGGGAGGAAAGCAGCAGAAGGGTCTCAACTTTTCTGACAGGTGGAGTCCCCAAAATCGCCCCCCCCCCCCATAACAGGTGGCTGACAATACAGGAGAGAGAAAGGCAGACACTCCTCCACAAGCGCTGCTGACACATTCCAAATAGGTAAGCATGGGATGTTAACATCAGGTATGTCTACTTACTCCCTCTAGTGGTAGAAAACAGGCAGGACACCATATACTCATACAAAAAGAAGTCCTTTGGAAAAAACCCAGGATCTTCTTAACTTACCCTTCCCGCCGCAGGGTACTGCTGGAATATCACAGCGACTCAATCTTCAACCATCACGGCGGGTTAGTGTCATGCTAGACCTTCAAGGACGGGGTCCCCTCTGTACGTAGGGTCCACTGCCTTGGACCTGTATAGCGCCCTGCCAGAGCAAACCTGTGGTATAGAAATGTGACCAAGGTGCCAGATCCCAGGGCCCAGCTCTCCCTAGAGAAGCGTTACAGGCAAAACCTTGTTCTTCTGCACCGAGGCTCGGGTATTATCCACTTTTGCCTTTGTTTTTAGACTTTTTGAATGGATTCGATAGCGTAGCCCCCTGATCCATCCAGGCCATCTATGGAGCATAGAAACAAACACAAAAGTTTCTGCGCTGCTACTAAGTGCAAAAAAAGCGGCTGCAAAACCTGTGGACAAAAAGGTGCATAGAACAAAAAAAAAATTGCAGCGCTAAATGGGTGTGTATCAACAAATAAATGAGTGAAGAAAACCCAAATGTGCAAGGAAAAACTAAATAATTCCCTGTGTGTATAACAATACAGGTTTTGAAAAAGTCCTTGATGGGTGATCCTCAAAAACACATTCAAACAATTACAAAATTAAAGTCCAATGGTGTTCCACAACGATCCAAAATAAATCTATGATGATTGGACAACAAACACTTCCAAGTCGATAATAAAATAAAAAGAACCACAACCAATATAGAGGAGGCTTACCAGACTTAGTGGACCCTACTGAACATATGTCCAGAGGATCAACATAGGCTTTGGATGTGTGTTCCTGAAGGGTCAACAGTTGATAATTGAACCAAGGAATGTCTCTCGCAGCAGCTCGCAATGAAGAGGTTGATGGAAACTTGAAAGATGATGGCTCAATGATGTATAAACCGGATCGATAACACAATGTGAAAGGAAAAAAGAAGAAGGCACATAGCGTGATACTGCTAAAAACAGTATGTTTAACCACTTAAGCCCCGGACCATTTCGGGCCATTAGGACCAGGCCTGTTTTTGGGATTTGGCACTGCGCTGCTTTAACTGTAAATTGTGCGGACATGCAATGTTGTACCCAAATGAAATTTGCGTCCTTTTCTTCCCACAAATAGAGCTTTCTTTTAATGGTATTTGATTGCCTCTGCGATTTTTATTTTTTGCGATATAAACAGAAAAAGACCGAAAATTTTGAAAAAAAATTATATTTTCTACTTTTTGTTATAAGAAAAATCGAATAAACTCAATTTTAGTCATACATTTAGGCCAAAATGTATTCAGCCACATGTCTTTAGTAAAAAAAATGTCAATAAGCGTATATTTATTGGTTTGCGCAAAAGTTATAGCGTTTACAAACTAGGGTACATTTTCTGAAATTTACACAGCTTTAAATTTATGACTGCCTATGTCATTTCTTGAGGTGCTAAAATGGCAGGGCAGTACAAACCCCCCCCCCAAATGACCCCATTTTGGAAAGTAGACACCCCAAGGAAATTGCTGAGAGGCATGTTGAGCCCATTGAATATTTTTTTTTTGTCCCAAGTGATTGAATAATGACAAAAAAAAAAAAAAATTACAAAAAGTTGTCACTAAATGATATATTGCTCACACATGCCATGGTTATATGTGGAATTGCACCCCAAAATACATTCTGCTGCTTCTCCTGAGTACGGGGATACCACATGTGTGGGACTTTTTAGGAGCCTACCCACGTACGGGACCCCGGAAACCAAGCACCGCCTTCAGGATTTCTAAGGGCGCAAATTTTTGATTTCACTCCTCACTACCTATCACAGTTTCGAAGGACATAAAATGCCAAAATAGCACAAAACCCCCCCAAATGACCCCATTTTGGAAAGTAGATACCCCAAGCTATTTACTGAGAGGCATGTTCAGTCCATGGAATATTTTATATTTTGCCACAAGTTGCGGGAATATGACAAACTTTTTTTTTTTGCACAAAGTTGTCACTAAATGATATATTGCTCACACATGCCATGGGCATATGTGAAATTACACCCCAAAATACATTCTGCTGCTTCTCCTGAGTACGGGGATACCACATGTGTGGGACTTTTTGGGAGCCTAGCCGCGTACGGGACCCCAAAAACCAAGCACCGCCTTCAAGGTTTCTAAGGGCATAAATTTTTGATTTCACTCCTCACTACCTATCACAGTTTTGAAGGCCATAAAATGCCAAGATGGCACAAAACCTCCCCAAATGACCCCATTTTGGAAAGTAGACACCCCAAGCTATTTGCTGAGAGGCATGTTGACCCCATTGAATATTTTTTTTTTTGTCCCAAATGATTGAATAATGACAAAAAGAAAAAAAAATGTACAAAAAGTTGTCACTAAATGATATATTGCTCACACATACCATGGTTATATGTGGAATTGCACCCCAAAATACATTCTGCTGCTTTTCCTGAGTACGGGGATACCACATGTGTGGGACTTTTTGGGAGCCTAGCCGCGTACAGGGCCCCAAAAACCAAGCACCGCCTTCAGGATTTCTAAGGGCGTAAATTTTTGATTTCACTCCTCACTACCTATCACAGTTTCGAAGGCCATAAAATGCCAAAATAGCACAAAACCCCCCCAAATTACCCCATTTTGGAAAGTAGACACCCCAAGCTATTTGCTGAGAGGCATGTTGAGTCCATGGAATATTTTATATTTTGCCACAGGTTGCGGGAATATGACAAACTTTTTTTTTTTTGCACAAAGTTGTCACTAAATGATATATTGCTCACACATGCCATGGGCATATGTGAAATTACACCCCAAAATACATTCTGCTGCTTCTCCTGAGTACGGGGATACCACATGTGTGGGACTTTTTGGGAGCCTAGCCGCGTACGGGACCCCAAAAACCAAGCACCGCCTTCAAGGTTTCTAAGGGCATACATTTTTGATTTCGCTCCTCACTACCTATCACAGTTTTGAAGGCCATAAAATGCCAAGATGGCACAAAACCCCCCCAAATGACCCCATTTTGGAAAGTAGACACCCCAAGCTATTTGCTGAGAGGCATGTTGAGCCCATTGAATATTTTTTTTTTTGTCCCAAATGATTGAATAATGACAAAAAGAAAAAAAATGTACAAAAAGTTGTCACTAAATGATATATTGCTCACACATGCCATAGTTATATGTGAAATTACACCCCAAAATACATTCTGCTGCTTCTCCTGAGTACGGGGATACCACATGTGTGGGACTTTTTGGGAGCCTAGCCGCGTACGGGACCCCAAAAACCAAGCACCGCCTTCAAGGTTTCTAAGGGCATAAATTTTTGATTTCACTCCTCACTACCTATCACAGTTTTGAAGGCCATAAAATGTCAAAATAGCCCAAAACCCCCACAAATGACCCCATTTTGGAAAGTAGACACCCCAAGCTATTTGCTGAGAGGCATGGTGAGTATTTTACAGCTCTCATTTGTTTTTGAAAATTAAGAAAGACTTTTTTTTTTCTTTTTTTTTTTCTTTTTTTACATTTTCAAAACTTTGTGACAAAAAGCGAGATCTGCAAAATACTCAACATACCTCTCAGCAAATAGCTTGGGGTGTCTACTTTCCAAAATGGGGTCATTTGGGGGGGTTTTGTGCCATCTGGGCATTCCATGGCCTCCGAAACTGTGATAGGCAGTGAGGAGTGAAATCAAAAATTTACACCCATAGAAATCCTGAAGGCGGTGCTTGGTTTTTGGGGTCCCGTACGCGACTAGGCTCCCAAAAAGTCCCACACATGTGGTATCCCTGTACTCAGGAGAAGCAACAGAATGTATTTTGGGGTGTAATTCCACATATGCCCATGGCATGTTTGAGCAATATATAATTTAGTGACAACTTTTTGTACATTTTTTTTTTGGTCATTATTCAATCACTTGGGACAAAAAAAAAAAATATTCAATGGGCTCAACATGCCTCTCAGCAAATAGCTTGAGGTGTCTACTTTACAAAATGGGGTCATTTGGGGGGGTTTTGAACTGTCCTGGCATTTTATGCACAACATTAGGAAGCTTATGTCACACATCATCCACTCTTCTAACCACTTGAAGACAAAGCCCTTTCTGACACTTTTTGTTTACATGAAAAAAAAATTTTTTTTGCAAGAAAATTATGTTGAACCCCCAAACATTATATATTTTTTTAAAGCAAAGGCCCTACAGATTAAAATAGTGGGTGTTGCATTTTTTTTTCCACACAGTATTTGCGCAGCGATTTTTCAAACGCATTTTTTGGGGGAAAAACACACTTTTTTTATTTTTAATGCACTAAAAAACACTATATTGCCCAAATGTTTGATGAAATAAAAAAGATGATCATAGGCCGAGTACATGGATACCAAACACGACATGCTTTAAAATTGCGCACAAACGCGCAGCGGCGACAAACTACATTCATTTTTAAAAGCATTTAAAAGCCTTTACAGGTTACCACGTTAGATTTACAGAGGAGGTCTACTGCTAAAATGACTGCCCTCGATCTGACCTTCGCGGTGATATCTCACATGCATGATGCAATTGCTGTTTACATATGACGCTAGACCGACGCTTGCGTTCGCCTTTGCGCAAGAGCAGGGGGGGACAGCGGTGCTTTTTTTTTTTTTTTTTTTTTATTATTTATTTGGCTTTTTTATTTTATTTTTAAACTGTGCCTTCCATATTTAATTTTTTTACCATTTTTATCGTTATCTCAGGGAATGTAAATATCCCCTATGATAGCAATAGGTAGTGACAGGTACTCTTTTTTTGAAAAAAATTGGGGGGTTAGACCCTAGATCTTTCCTCTGCCCTCAAAGCATCTGACCACACCAAGATCGGTGTGATAAAATGCTTTCCCAATTTCCCAATGGCGCTTTTTATATCCGGGGGGGGGACATTCCCTCCCACTGCTTGTAAAAGCAGTCTAGAGGCTAATTATCTGCTAGAATTGCTTTTACATGAAAGCCGGCTGCTGGCTGAAAAGAATGATACCAAGATGATACCTAAACCCGCAGGCATCATTCTGGTATAAACATTCAAAGTCCAGCAACATACCAGTACGTTGCTGGTCCTTGTTGGACATGTATTGTAATCTTTTTTTTCATACAGCCTATTGGCTGAACGAAAAAAAGAGATTGATTGGTGGGTATGCCCACCATTAGAATACCTCCCTTCATCCACCCACTTCTAATGATGGGCATATATGCCGAAGCATGGGGGCATCCTCCCGCAAAAAAGTTATGCCGCGTACACACGGTCAAGCCTTCGTCGGAATTTCGACCGTATGTACGCGGCATAAAAGGTTATGCCGCGTACACACGGTCGGACTTTTCCACGGGCAAGCCTCCGTTGGAATTTCGACCGTATATACGCGGCATTAGGAGCAAAATCGCTCCTCCGCCCCTGCTGCCCCCATGCTTCGGCATATATGCTCTTTTTTTTAACTGTGGTGGTGAAATCACCTCCTACAGCGTTGGAGTCACGGCTTTATGTATCGTGGGAGCAAACGCTGTTGCTGTCAAGATAAATAGATCCGCACTGCAACTGAATGGCGTACCTGCTAAGCAAATGGTGGTTAACATTAAAACAAAGTAACATTACAGTACAACAGTAAGACCTTACCATGCCATACCTGCAAAGCAAATACCAAAACAAAACCTAGTAAAAAAAAAAAAATGTTTTAACGCAACCTGTGCCTAAAATATATATATGCCGAAGCATGGGGGCATCCTCCCGCAAAAAAGTTATGCCGCGTACACACGGTCGGAATTTTCCACGGGCAGGCCTCCGTCGGAATTTCGACCGTATGTACGCGGCATTAGGAGCAAAATCGCTCCTCCGCCCCTGCTGCCCCCATGCTTCGGCATATATGCTCTTTTTTTTAACTGTGGTGGTGAAATCACCTCCTACAGCGTTGGAGTCACGGCTTTATGTATCGTGGGAGCAAACGCTGTTGCTGTCAAGATAAATAGATCCGCGCTGCAACTGAATGGCGTACCTGCTAAGCAAATGGTGGTTAACATTAAAACAAAGTAACATTACAGTACAACAGTAAGACCTTACCATGCCATACCTGCAAAGCAAATACCAAAACAAAACCTAGTAAAAAATAAAAAAATGTTTTAACGCAACCTGTGCCTAAAATATATATATGCCGAAGCATGGGGGCATCCTCCCGCAAAAAAGTTATGCCGCGTACACACGGTCGGAATTTTCCACGGGCAGGCCTCCGTCGGAATTTCGACCGTATGTACGCGGCATTAGGAGCAAAATCGCTCCTCCGCCCCTGCTGCCCCCATGCTTCGGCATATATGCTCTTTTTTTTAACTGTGGTGGTGAAATCACCTCCTACAGCACTGGAGTCACGGCTTTATGTATCGTGGGAGCAAACGCTGTTGCTGTCAAGATAAATAATTCCGCGCTGCAGTTGAATGGCGCACATGAAAAAAATAAATTACATACCTGAAAAGCAAGCATGATAAAACATTGCAGAATAGAATACAGTAAAAAAGAGCAGAACAATAGAGAGAAAATAGAGAGAGAGAGAGAACAATAAAACAACAACTATTTTTGGTTTTTTTATTTTATATTTTTTTTGTGTTTTGTTTTTTACGTTTTTTTTTTTTCTTTTTTACACTTTTTTTTGTAACTTTACAACTGTAATGGTTCGGGTCTCTCAAAATGTAATGGCATCTTGGGAGACCCTGTGTAAGTGTGTCCTTGTCTGTGAAATGCTGTACCCTACGCTAAAACTTCACTTTTGAGTGGTAGCGTTCAAAACATTCACCTTGGCAAAGACCAGGCTTGTCAGGACAGAGTGGACAAAAACTACGGGTGTCACGCCTAAATCCGCGCTTGCTACAGACACGACATCTTTTTTGGGGGTGGCTTTGGGTAGGGGTACTCGGGAGGACATACGAATAATGCCTCTCATGCAGCCGGCTTACTGCATTTGGTTGGGGATGGTGAGGTGCAGAACCGCCTGGATACAGGAGTTCTGTGACTATCTCATTCTGGAATTTTAGAAGAGATAACGTCCCGCCTGAAGCTCTGTATAGCACATGAGCGTTCAGCAAAGCCAATTGGAATAATGATAGAGACACTTTTTTGTACCAGCGTCTCGCCTTACGGTCAATTAGATACAGCACCATCAACTGGTCGTTGAGGTCCACCCCTCCCATATTTTGGTTATATTCGTGGACACAGAGGGGTTTCTCCACAACACCAGTCGCCGTACGAATTTGGTCTGTCGTGTCTGCATGAAGGGAGGTAAGAAGGAAAACATTCTTATTGTCCCTCCACTTCATAGCGAGCAAGTTATTACACTTCAAGCAGGCTCTCTCCCCCAGCCTAAGACGGGCATCTACAAGCCGCTGGGGAAAGCCCCGGCGATTAGGTCGCACGGTGCCACATGCTCCAATCTGATGATCAAACAAGTGACTAAACAGTGGCACGCTTGTGTAATAATTGTCCACATACAAGTGGTACCCCTTTCCGAATAAGGGTGACACCAAGTTCCACACTATCTTGCCAGCGCTCCCTATGTAATCCGGGCAGTTGACCGACTCAATCTGACTGTCTTTTCCCTCATAAACCGTAAAGTTCACTACATAGCCTGTTGCCCTGTCACAGAACTTGTAGAGCTTGACCCCGTATCTGGCACGCTTGCTGGGAAGGTACTGCTTGAAAGACAAGCGGCCAGAAAATTTAATCAGGGACTCATCAACGCAGACAACTTGATCGGGAGTAAACAAGGCTGCAAAACGTTCGTTGAAGTGGTTTATGAGGGGCCGAATTTTATAGAGCCGGTCGTATTCAGGGTCCCCACGTGGACGACAAAGTTCATTGTCGTTGAAGTGCATGAACCGCAAAATCTGCTCGTATCGTGCCCTGGACATGGAGGCAGAGAACACGGGCATGTGGTCAATTGGGTGCGTGGACCAATAAGCACGCAATGACGGAAATTTATGTGTGCCCATGTTGAGGGAAAGGCCCAGAAAGGTCTTAAATTCGGAAACCGTAATTGGTTTCCAATTTCTGGCAATTTTAGGCAACTGGGGGTTAGCGGCGATAAATTGACCAGCATATAAATTACTCTGGTCCACAATAGATCTATAGAGATCTTCCGTGAAAAACAGCGAATAAAAATCAATTGGAATAAAATCAGCTGTTTCCACCTGAATACCGGGTTGGGCAGTGAATGGGGGAAGTACGGGTTCTGCAGAAGTGGTGGGGACCCAATCAGGATAGGCGAATTCTGCAGGAAGGGCAGTATGGGCACGACGGGCCTGCCTTTGTCTTCTTGGTGGCAGCGGGACACTACTTGTGCTTGCCACCTCGCCAGCTTGAACTGCACTTATGGGACTCGCCACGTCACCAAGTGTTACTGCAGTGCTGGATGTACGTCCAGGCTGTACTAGGCCGCTGGTGCTTGCCAGTTCACCAGAAGGAATAGCGGCGCTAGTACTACTCTGCTCCATGATACGAGAGACCTGCGGTTCTTGCTCCTCAACAACCTCAGAAGATCGGGATCGGGTACACCTGACCTTAGCAGGGACCTCAACTTCGTCGTCAGAGCTATCTGACGTGGGGCCGCTGACGTCACTGTCTTCTACGGGAAGATATTCTGAGCCTGAATCTGACAGATACGTGACCTCCTCTTCACTATCTGTCATGCTCAGAATCTCGTAGGCCTCTTTACTAGTGTACCTTCGTCTTCCCATTTTGGGCTCTAAATTTAGGGGTACACTAGTAAGATTCACAGGAAAAAAAGCACCTGACTGTCGTCAGCAAATATATCAAACGCTACAAAAAAACTGTTAGCGATCGCAGGGATCAGGCCTGTCTCTGCGAACGCTGCAGTTATGTGTGTTGTGTTTGGTAAGTGACAGTGATCGATCGATACTGCACTTGGGTGGGCTGGGCTGGGCTGGGCTGGGCGGAGGGGCTAAACGCAGGCGCTAGCAGGTATCTGGGCTGATCCCGCTAACACTGCGTTTTTGGGAACCCTAAACCGCTGGGGATGCTAGTATAGATCTGATCAGATACTATACCACTAAGGGGGGTGTATGCTTTGCGCGTGGGTGTTAGCGTTACTGGCACTAACCTAACACTGCCTGGGGCGACGCAGACCCTCTCTGGCGCTAAAACCTAATTGATCTCACCCGCTGGGCGATCAGGGGGGTTAAACCTTTATTGGGTTATATACGGCGGGTGCCCTGATGCTATAAAAAGCAAACTAATCAACCAGCGTCACCCGTAACCTTTATATGGTGATCACTGGTGAAAGGGTTAACTAGGGGCAATCAGGGGGTTAAAACCTTTATTAGGTTAAATATGGGGGTACCTGACACTATATAAAAACCTGACGGGTAACCTAAATAACTAAATAACTTACTGGCTAACCAGCGACACCAGTGACGCTTATACGGCGATCACTGGTGAAAGGGTTAACTCTAGGGGCAATCAGGGGGTTAAAATAATATATGGGGGTACCTGACACTAATAAAAACCTGCGGCGAACCTAAAAAAAAAATAACTGCCTATCTAAAACACCAGCGACACGAATACAGCGATCGGAAAAACAATCGCTTAGTGACGCTGAAGTTAGGGGGTGAAAGGGTTACCTGGGGGGTGATCAAGGGGTTAAACCTTTATTAGGGGGGGTTAGGGGGCTACCCTGGACCTAAAGGGGCCTAATCCTAACTGCCCTGCAACTTTTTACAATCACAGATGACACTAAATGCAGTGATCAGTAAAATAAATGATCACTGCAATCAGTGACACTGTGATTGGGGGCTTTGGGGTGACCTGGGGGGTGATCTGGGGGTGACTGGGGGGTGATTTGTGTGCCTATGTGTACCTACGTGTCAGTGGACTGTTGGAGCACTAACCTCTGTCTTCTCTCCTCGGCGCCGGGAACGAAAAGACCGCGGCGAGGGAGATGACATCACTTCCTCCAGCCTGTGTTTACATCACATGGCGGAGGAAGCATTTTCATTGGCCGGGAGCGATCGCGAGGGGGGGCAGAATCGAGCGGCCGCCCCCTCATGCCTGATCGCTCCCGAACACTTAACGGCCGCTCACTGCAGTGAAGGGGGGTCCGGATGGACCCCCCAACTGCACAAAGGCGATCACGTAGATCTACGTGATTCTGCCTGTCCGTGCCATTCTGCCGACGTAAATCGGCGGTGGGCGGTCGTTAAGTGGTTAATGTAGGTAGTTACACTTACATTCAAGTAGTAAAAAAGCGCTTCATGAAAATCAATGGCAACAGTGGAAAATCCCAAGGGATTTTCCACTAAGTGTAACTAAGTGTAACTACATACATTAAACATACTGTTTTTAGCAGTATCACGCTATGTGCCTTCTTCTTTTTTCCTTTCACATTGTGTTATCGATCCGGTTTACACATCATTGAGCCATCATCCTCTTCATTGCGAGCTGCTGCGAGAGACATTCCTTGGTACAAAAAGTGAACCTCCGCTTTTCGGAACCCTCCCCCCCTCCGGTGTCACATTTGGCACCTTTCAGGGGGGAGGGGGGTGCAGATACCTGTATAATACAGGTATTTGCACCCACTTCCGGGCATAGATAGCGCAGAATCTGCGGGTATCTACACCACTTCCCGTCCCCGTCCCCTCACTGTCTTCTGGGAAACACACAGTTCCCAGAACACAGCGGGGACCAGTAAAGACGCGCAGCGCTACTTGCGCATGCGCAGTAGGGAACTGGGCAGTGAAGCCGCAACTGATTCCCTCACCAAGGATGGCGGCGGGGCAGCCGAGAGACGAGCAATTTCTCGTCTTCTGCTGCCGACATCGCGGGCACCCTGGACAGGTAAGTGTCCATTTATTAAAAGTCAGCAGCTGCAGTATTTGTAGCTGCTGGCTTTTAATATTTTTTTTTTAGGTGGACCTCTGCATTAAAGTATGAGTGGGGAAGAATTAGAACCTCTGCCAGTTGTTTCATTCTGTCTTTGTCCACACTGGGAAGTTTTCCATTCACTTCCTGTTTTAGAGACACAGCTGGAAGTGAAAGGAGGGAAATCACCTCTAAAGCCTCGTACACACGACCGGTTTTCCCGGCAGGAAAACTGGCAGGAGAGCTTTTGGCCGGGAATCCTGGCCGTGTGTATGCTCACTAGCAGTTTTCCCAACAGGAAAATTTCCCGGGAAAAATAGAGAGCCTGCTCTCTATTTTCCCATCGGGATTCCCGGCAGAGTGTTTCCTGCCAAGAGAAAACTGGTCGTCTGTATGCTTACCTGCAGGGGAGAAAAACCGCGCATGCTCGATAACACTTCGACGCATGCGCAGTAGCATACAACGTTAGTGTGGGGTGTAGCAAGATGGCGGCGAAGGAACGTCACTTCACATTGGGAGCCGAATGTGACGAGACGCCGGCTCGTCGTAGTCGTTGACGTCACCCGCGTTCTTCCCATTCAAAAGAACGGCGGGTCTTTTGAATGGCCGTGTGTATACACGGCTTTGCAAGGCAAGCTTGCCAGGAATCCAGTCAGGAAAACCAACGGCTTTCTAATAGACGGGATTCCTGGCCGTGTGTACAGGGCTTAAGGCCCTTATTCACACAGTTTTTCCAGACAGCAGATTCCTGACAATCTGAACTTGGGACACAAACAAAATGTGGATTTTTTTTTATTTTTCTGTACTGTCATCAGTCAGTGTTCCTCATCACCGCCACATCCGTTATATGATTACACTGTACTGCACTAGTGACAGTATGTAAAAATAAATAAATAAATAACATTTATTTTTTTAGGCTTCATGTACCTGGTACGTTGTTTAACCTCTCCTGAACGATTTAACTTGACAGCTAGAAACCAGTGTCTAAAAACGGGCGTTTAGCTGCGTTTACAAGCCACGTTTAGCCGCGATTGCGTCTAGAAGCATTTGAATTATTATTTTTTTTGTTAAAATTAAAAATGTCTCTAAACGAAACGCTGCTTAACGCGAGTTGCCGTGTTTAGCCGCGTTTGGCGCTTCAACTGCATCTAAGAGCTTCTGAACGCATTTTTTTGGGTTTAAGAAAAAGCCTCTAAACACAACTGCCTAGAAACGACTATAAACGAACCAGTGTACATGTACTAATAAGATAACATAGAGGAGGGTTCAGGAGCAGTTGAAAAAAATGCCAAACTGCTCCTAAACCTCCGTTTATTAGCAGCAGTGTACATGAGGCCTTAATGTCTTCATTTTCCAAAAAGTTATGACAAAAAAATGACAACTTCAGAAAAACTGCCATGCTTCTTATTAAATACCTTGGATTGTCTACTTTCCAAAAAGGGGTAATTTGGGGGATATCTGTACTCAAGAAAAGAGATAGGCCCTCAGTACATCAGGGTTGAGCCATTTTCAAATATATACCATAGTTTGTGGACTCTATACCTTTCCTACAGACTAAATAATATACACTGATTTGGGTCATTTTCAGCAAAGAAATGTGGTAGAATACATTCTGGCCTAAAATTATGAAGAATTTATTTGCAAAATTTTATAACAGAAGCAAAGAAGAAGCGCTTTTTTTTTTGTTTTTTTTTTTTTGCATTTTTTTTGTTTATTTAGGAAAAAAGTGGCGATTAACCACTTCCCCACCGCCGTATAGTCATATGACAGTCGCAGGAACCCTTCGTCCATCTGGGCGGCCGTCATATGACTTCCTGGGATTCCCTGCAGTGTGGAGAGCGCACTCGCCGCATCACTGGGGACCCAATGCGGCACCCGCGATTGCTCGTCACAGAGCAGGGACGTGGATCTGTGTGTGTAAACACACAGATCCACGTCCTGTCAGGTGAGAGGAGACCGATCCATGTGTTCCCATTAGAGAGGAACACCGATCGGTCTCCTCCCCTTGTGAGTCCCCTCCCCCTACAGTTAGAATCACTCCCTAGGACACACAATTAACCCCTTGATCACCCCTAGTCTTAACCCCTTCCCTGACAGTCACATTTATACAGTAATCAATGCATTTTTATAGCACGGAACGCTGTATAAATGTGAATGGTCCCAAAATAGTGTCAAAAGTGTCCGATATGTCCGCTGCAATGTCACAGTCACAATAAAAATCGCAGATCGCCGCCATTACTAGTAAAAAAAAATGACATAATTCTATCCCCTATTTGGAGACGCTATAACTTTTGCGCAATCCAATCAATATACACTTATTGCATTTTTTTTTACCAAAAATATGTAGAAGAATACACATCGACCTAAACTGAGGAAATTTTTTTTTTTTTTTTTAAATTGGGATATTTATTATAGCAAAAAGTAATAAATATTGTTTTTTTTTAAATTTACGCTCTTTTTTTGTTTACAGTGCAAAAAATAAAAACCGCAGAGGTGATCAAATACCACCAAAAGAAAGCTCTATTTGTGGGAGAAAAAAAATGATCAAAATTAATTTGGGCACAACGTCACATGACCGCACAATTCTCATTCAAAGTGTGACAGCGCTGAAAGCTGAAAATTGGCCTGGGCAGGAGGGGGGTGAAAATGCCCGGTATGGAAGTGGTTAAATACCACCAAAAGAAAGCTATATTTATGTGAACAAAATGTTAAAGGTTAGTCTGGGTACAGTGTTGCATGTCCGTGCTAGCTCTGAGGAAGGAAGTGCGCCCCCGAAACGTGTTAGTATACCCCGTGTTCTGTGCATGTCCATGCACCGTGTTTATGGTCTTTTGTCAGTTGCATTTTTTGAGTACTTGGGGTTAGCGCTACACTTATTTTTGTAAATGTGGCCAGGGGATCCAGGGGGGGTCATTGACCAAATATGATTGACCAGCAGCACCAGGGGAACTGCCACTCAATACACGAGTGCAGCTGGAGAGGACTGTTGTACATGAGTCATCACGTTTGTGTTGATAGGCTTTGTTCATTGTTTGACAATTTATCTACATCGCAGAAAGATGTTATGTACATTGGTTTTACATTGTGGGACTTTTTTTTTTCAAACAAAAGTTTCTTTTTGTGTCGTAAGTTTTATTTATTTAAATCCTTTTTTTTTTTGTGAGTAACTAGAGGTGTCCTGTGTTCTCTCCTTTAGGGTGAGGAACAGAAATCTGGACCCCCTCTTACTTTAAAGAGGGCCTCTAAATTCCGATAAGGCCAGGGATGTGGGGATGAGCTCCTTGTCCCCAGCAACATTTGTGAGCATAATTTTCATTTTGTTTCCAAAAGTATTGGAACCATACTATTACTTTATGAGACTTTATGAGACTTGGGAATCCAAAGAAACTTTAATTGAGACTTAGGGCCACATTTTTAAAAAGCTAAGTACCACACTGACTGATCCTAATGCAAACAGTTACAATAGGAGCAGCTCTGTACAAGTTGTTTATGTAACTGCCAAAGCTCCCTGTTACTTTAGCTGCACGCTCCCGATCGCAAACTGATTGAATTAATTTGAATACTGTGGGTTCTATGTTTTCATGTTGGCTTTGTTCCATATGGAGTACTTTTAAAACAGTGTCAAGGAAAACATTGTTATCTAATTACACTTTCTATAAAGAACCTTTTGGTACAAGTCTCACATAGGCACATTGTTGGTTGCCCATTTCTCTAGAGGACAAGTGATCTTTTAATATATCCTGTAGGAATACTAATAATTTGGCCATGTATCCAGTATATTTCAGGAAGAGGTTTGGCTGCTTCCAGAACGAGAATACTAGGCCTGAGCTAATTACAGCACGTGTAAATTAATATGAGGAAGGCTGCCAGGAAAGTGTGATTATATTGTGGGGTAAAGTCTCATAAAGTACTAGAACAGTTCCAAGAATTTTGGAGACAAAAAGAAAATTATTCTCACAAATGTTTAGCATAGTCTAACTTCCTCACTCAATGCTCCCTAAAGGCAAAAAGTATTTAATCACAAATTATAGCTGTCTGCACAAACTGGTCTATGTTATATTTCTGGTTGCCTGTACAATAACCCATGCCAAGCTTCCAATACTTTCATTTCTCAAGCTTGATTTTCCTTCAACTATGTTACTGAAGTGTATATTTTTTGTAGAACATTTCAAACAATAGACAGATAGACATTGTTATGTGGTGATTGAGTTACATTTTAGAAGCACCTGATTAACTTTGCTTAAAACAATAGAGTAGTTTTATGGTCTCTAATAAATACACCAAGCTATGTTATCCCACACTGAGGTTATAGGTTTCACTGTGAAGGGAAATATACACCTCACTTACAAATTGATGTAACATACAGTATGAAATTTAAACCAATGATGTATGCTGGCCATTTAAAAATGACTATTCTCCTTGCACCAAATTTTTCCTAATATACTGGACCCATGCTGGAGGTGCGGAGAAGTTGGGAACCTACCTTCATATTTGGTGGGAATGTCATCCCATCCACATATACCTGATTTAAATATTCTCTATCTGTAACAAGATTTATAATTCTGTGCTCCAGATCCTCCTCTCTTCTTGTGTCCCCCGTCAGTGCTCCTAGCTCCTCTCCCCTGTTGAATGCCCCCCATAGCAAGCTGCTTGCTATGGGAGCACTCGTGTGTGCTTGCTCCTGAGCCCCGATCTGATTTCTATTGACACACAGAATGGGGCTCACTCCCATCCCTCACTGGCTGTGATTGACAGCAGCAGGAGCCAATAGTACCAGCTGCTGTTTCTGAGTCAAAGGGACGAGTGCCGTCAAATTACATAGAGAGAGCATCTCCTGTTTACTCAACGCCAGCTGTAGTACGTAGTCCCGTTTCCTGGACCGGCATTGGACCAGTGTTCTGTCTATCATAGAAGCCAGTCCAGGAGGCGGGACTTCATATGAAAGAGGCCGCCGAGTAAGCAAGAGATCCTCGCTCTATGTAATCTGAAGGCGCTCGTCCCGTCCCCCATGAGGCAGCAGTAATCTGACGTGAGGCTGCAGATGGGCAATGGTGAGGCTATAGATGGGAACTGATTAGGCTGCAGATGGGCAATGATAAGGCTGCGGATGGGCACTGATCGGGCTGCAGATAGGCAATGGTGAGACTGTTGATGGGCACCTATTAGGCTGCAGATGGGCACTGATTAGGCTGCAGATGAGCACTAATCAAGCTGCATTGATGGGCAATGGTGAGGCTGCAGATGGGCACTGATCAAGCTGCATTGATGGGCAAAAGTGAGGCTGCAGATGGGCACTGATCAGGCTGCATTGATGGGCCCTGACCCTTATTTTGCTTCAAAGTTCTTTATTTAAAATGTAAGTTTTTTCCTGAAACTTCTCTCTTAAAATGAAGGTGTGTGTTATACGCCCGTATTATACACTGATAAATTGGGTATCTAGATATGATACACCTAATTCTGTAAAATTGTTGACCATAACGTGTGGAAAAGACACAATTTCAGGATTGGCTCTGTGTATAAACTCTCTCAGCTTTTGGCCTAGGAGAATTGCACGTAAGGTATTCTTTACAACCGTGCTTGTTTCACCAGATGTGAGAGTGGAACAATTCCGTTTTAATCTTAAATATATAGCAATATAAAATATATATTTTTTCCAACAACCCTCTTTGTTATCCTCTATGGTGGGTCTGTGAATAGGATGTCAATGAGTATGTTTGATTTCCCAAGCACCCTGATTTGATTTTACTTCACATCTTAGATGCAGGACATTTTCTCCTCTGTCTTTTAAAGCCACTTTTTTTATTTACCCATTTTCCTAATAAAGTGAATGATTTTTAGCTTTTTATCCTTTTTTTTTTTTTTTGCACAGATACATTTCCAACTCCTGATAGATTTTTATATAAATCCATTCTAATTTTTATATACACTGCTCAAAAAAAATAAAGAAACACTTTGAAAACAAATCAGATCTCAATGGGGAAAAATATCATGCTCAATATCTATACGGATTTGGACTGGGTAATGTGTTAGGAACGAAAGGATGCCACGTCGTTTGATGGAAATTAAAATTATCAACCTACAGAGGGCTGAGGTCAAACATACCCCAAAAATCTAAGTGAAAAAAATGATGCAGCAGGCTAGTCCATTTTGCTGAAATGTAATTGCAGCAAGTCAAAATGGTACTCAGTTGTTTGTATGGCGACGGCGGATGAGACGAGACGAGACGACGGATGTGTCCTGGGGTATTTCCTCCCAGATCTAGACCAGGGCATCACTGAGCTTCTGAACAGACTTGGGTGCAACCTGGCGGCGGAGGATGGACCAAAACATATTGTCCCAGAGGTGTTCTATTGGATTTAGGTCAGGCGAGCATGAGGGCCATTCAATGGTATCAATTCCTTCATCCACCAAGAACTGGCTGCATACTCTCGCCACATGAGGCCGACGAGGAATCCAGGACCCACTGCATCAGCATAGGGTCTGACAATGGGTCCAAGGACTTAATCCCGATACTTAATGGCAGTCAGGGTGCCATTGTCTAGCCTGTAGAGGTATGTGCCTCCCTCCATGGATATGCCTCCCCAGACCATCACTGACTCACCACCAAACTGGCCATGCTGAACGATATTACAGGCAGCATAACGTTCTACACGGCTTCTCCAGACCCTTTCACGTATGTCACATGTGCTCAGGGTGAACCTGCTTTCATCTGTGAAAAGCACAGGGCACCATTGGCGGACCTGCCAATTCTGGTGTTCAATGGCAAATGCCAATCAAGCTCAATGGTGCCGGGCAGTGAGCACAGGGCCCACTAGAGGATGTCGAGCCCTCAGGTCACCCTCATAAAGTCTGTTCCTGATTGATCAGAGACATTCACATCAGTGGCCTGCTGGAGGTCATTTTGTAGGGCTCTGGCAGTGCTCATCCTGTTCCTCCTCGTATAAAAGGAGCAGATAACGGTCATGCTGATGGGTTAAGGACCTTCTACACCCCTCTCCAGCTCTCCTAGAGTAACTGCCTGTCTCCTGGAATCTCCTCTATGCTCTTGAGACTGTGCTGGGAGACACAGCAAACCTTCTGGCAATGGCACGTATTAATGTGCCATCCTGGAGTTGGACTGCCTGTGCAACCTCTATAGGGTCCAGGTATAGCCTTATGCTAGTAGTGAGCCAAATGCAAAACTAATGAAAAACAGTCAGAAAAGATGAGTAGGAGAAAAAAAATGTCAGTGGCCTCCATCTGTAAAACCATTCCTGTTTTGAAGGTTGTCTCATTGTTGTTCATCTAGTTCACCTGTTGTTAGTTTCATTAACACAAAAGCAGGTGAAACTGATTAACAACCTCCTCTGCTACTTACCTGACCAGATCAATATCCCAGGAGTTTAAATGACTTGATGCTATACTCTGATTAAAAAGCGTTCCTTTAATTTTTTTGGAGCAGTGTAGATCGATGCTAAATATAACAAACACATACTCTGTTATTATTTTTTCTTTGTTTACTTTTCATATAAGCAGACACATCAAATTAAGATGAGTTTTAATTATTCTCTTATGCTAGCTATTCCTCCACAGCTTTTTGCTTCACGGTTTCCATTTTATTAAAATTTTGTCCTATTTTATTTTAACCTCCAGTTAATTGCATGAGCGGCTGATGATCTGTAAAAAACAGCGCCTTTCACACGTTCACCTCTACAATTAAGTCCGGGGGCAGGGCAAAACACGTTAGCACGTACTATTGGAGGAGCCTGAGGTCGTTTACATCATGCATCACCTGTTGAGCTAGTGGAGTGTAGCATCCATTAGTTTCCATATTTAGGTTAACCATAATACAGAGAATGCATTAAAGCGCTTGTTAACCCCCCCCCCCCCCCCAAAGAAGAAAAAAACGATTCTGTTCCTTTAAAGCATGTTATACAGCACAGTGCTAGTGCTGTGTCATTTGGCCCCCTGTATACCCTAAAAAAAAAACTGGCTGATCCTGCCTGACTATACATTCCCCTCTGCAAACAGACCACGATAATAATGGCTGCTGAGCCCCTGATACCGTGGTCTGTTTGCGTGATTCCGTCAACCGCAGCTCTCCTGTTTTGCATGTTTATCAAGCTCCAGCCATTTTCTTGCTAGGATGGGCTGGGCAAGGTAAGGAGAACAGTTTATCGTCTTGTGTAAACGGGACATCAGTCCCGCACACTCCAGACCCACTTCTGCTAAGTAGTGCCCACCAGTGCCACCTACCAGTGCATATCAGCACTGCTAAGTAGTCCACACGCTCTCAAGCTCCCAGTGAGTGGAGAACTGAGAGCAGCGCAGCCAGAATAAAACAACCTTTGTGTCCTGCTGGCCACTGACCTGTGGGTCCTGCTGGCCTCTGGGTCCTGCTGGGAGCTGACAATGGCCTGTTGGGTCTGCTGGCTACTAGCCTAGGGTGACCAGATGTCCCCGGTTTCCCGGGACAGTCCCCGGACTGAGGACACTGTCCCCGGACCAAGTCCGTGCCAGATTCTGTCCCCACTTTGCAGGGCCAATCCTGGGAGGGTGCACCGTGAGCTGAGGCAGAGGGAGAGCGCCCAGGGCCGGCCCTACCATGGGTCCTGCTGGGCCTATTGGGCTGCCTCAGAAGGGAAGGGGGGCAAGCACCGCTGGATTACACAGAGCGGGGACCTCCCGCTTACCCGGCGGCTGCTGTGATACGAAGTCCCTCCTCCTATGATAGACAGCACACTGGTGACGTATATCATAGAAGCCGGTCCTGGAGGCGGGACTTAGTATGACAGCAGCCACACCGGGTAGGCAGTAGATCTCCACTCTGTGTAATCCGGCAACTCTTCTCTCTCTAATACCCATGCAATAAACAGACTGCATTGATGGACACTGGCGAGGCTTCATTGATGGGCACTGATCAGGCTGCATTGATGGACACTGGTGAGGCTGCTTTGGATGGGCACTGGTGATAGTGAGCTGATTCGGTGGTTTAATGGGCCACTTGACTGGATTTGCCCCCCAGGCCTAAGGCTGCCAGCCCTCCCCTGGGGGTGTCATTCAGACGTGCAACGCATGTGTTGCAGTTAGTCACGTTACTGCACCCCAATGCAGGGCTGGTGCAAGGATTTTGGACACCCTAGGCGAAACCTAATTTTGCCACCCCCCGACTCCACCCTATTTGCCCTGCCCATGTATACCCCACCTTTTTAATGAAGTGCCCATCAAATGCAGCCTACCAGTGCTCATCAAATGCAGCCTCACCAATGCCCATCAAATGCAGCCTACCAGCGCCCATCAAATACAGCCTACCAGTGCCCATCAAAAGCAGCCTCACCAGCATCCATCAAATGCAGCCTACCAGTGCCCATCAATGAATGTTTGCTTGCTTCCATTCATTCGGGGGCGGGACACAGACACAGTCCTCCGCCGCCGCTGCGCCACTGACACTATGTGCGAACGGAGCAGTGGCTGCCTGCTGATGCTGAGACTTAGTTGCTTGTTGCAGACAGAAGAGAGTAGGAACACCAGTGGCCGGGCACCCTAGGCAGCAGTGCGCCCTAGGCGGCTGCTTAGTTTGCTTAGTGGTAGCACCGGCCCTGCCCCAATGGTCACCTTTACCACTCTGTCACAAATGGCTGGTCAAACTCACACCGACCACAGTTTCACTGATATATTTAAATATATAAATACTTAAATGTCCATAGTATTGGCACAGCTGCACTCTAATCTGCAGGAGATCATGATTTTCTGTGCTTACTAAACAATGGCAGTAGGCCAACGCTTATGGTCATTGTGACAGATGCGGTGTCAGACTCCGGCCACCTTTACCACTCTGTCACAAATGGCTGGTCAAACTCACACCGACCACAGTTTCACTGATATACAACGAAGATACTCTCAGCCTCCCCCTGCACAAAGATTTTTTAGGTTGCAGGACCATAATCTAAGTGCCAGCTGACTTAAGCTTCGTACACACATTCGGACTTCCATCGGACTTTCCCGTGGATTTTTGTCCGAAGGAGTTGGACGGGCACACCCATAGCATACACACGCTCGGACTTTGTAGCCAACAAACATACACGTAGTGACGTTTCAACGTTCTGACGAGCCTTCAAAAGTGGATCCTTCAATTTACGGCCGTCACACTCTGGACTCGTTGTGCTAAGCGCGAGGTAGTGACGGTTTGGCGTCAGCAGATTCGTTCTGTTCCTTTACGTTCGTGTCTTTAATCCTCCGTTCTTTCTTGCAGATGTTGAGGAACGCAGAGCGAGAGCATGCTGTGTATAGCCTGGGGGTTGTGGCCATTTCCCATGCGCAGTCAAGGTCAAGGGGTAGGAGGAGGACTATCTGGTGTAAAAATTGGTTGCAGCAACGCGACCAATTTTCACACATGACGTTGCTGAGAGAGCTGAGGGAGAATAATCCCAATGATTTTAGAAACTATCTCAGGATGTCCGACTCATGCTTCCAGCACCTATTGTCCTTGCTGTCCCCCCACATTAGGAAGCAGGACACCTGCATGAGGAGTGCTATTCCTGAAGAGCAAAGGCTCATAGCAACGCTGCGCTACTTGGCCACAGGGAGAAGTCTCCAAGACCTGAAATTTACAACAGGTATCTCTCCCCAGGCTCTTGGCCATATTATACCTGAGACCTGCTGTGCTATTATCCAAGCAGAAGGAATATATTCGGGTATGTAATGTGATATTATCTCCAATTCTATATACTTGTTGCAATTTATTATTTGATTCTGTATGTTTTCTTTCATATTTTCCAGTAATGTATTTTGCCCCAATGTCCTTTATGTAGATGTTAGTTTTTTTTCCCTGTCCTCCATGCATATTTGTCAGCACTTACCTCCCCAGCATGCTTTCCTTGGCACCTCCACATTTTGATTATTTTTTAGTTCTGACCATTTTTGTAGTGGATTACCCTAAGCACCCCCTAAACTGTGTCACATTATTATTCTTATTTATTTCCTATATTTTTATATTTTGGTCTACATAAAATATTTTTTAACCCTCCCTCCCCTCCCCAAAATACATAATCAACTGATCCAACTACTATTTTTATGCATTTTTTATAATCCATTCTCCCTATTAATTTATTACTTTATAGAAATGTTTCTTCATGAATTAAAAAAAACATGTAGTCACTAGCATGTAGTATACTTTTAATTGTTACTCATCACGTTTTGTAATTTTATTTAATGTAATAGAAATATTAATATCCAAAATTACATCGAATGTTTATATTTATTTTCACATTGTGCTGTCAATATTTTTTAAACACAGTGGCTTGTAAAATGAATCTTCATTTGTTACTCATTTCTCTTTAATGGAAGTGGAGAGGGTTCTTACCTGTCCCCAAAATCCCCCCCCCCCCCCCAAATTCCCTAAATGTGCCACCAGAGGTAGTGAGGAAGCATATAATAATATTATTTTACATTTTTAATGGATTACATACAGCTTAATAAAACGGTTTAATTTTATTTTGGCAGCAGAATGTATGTGTGATAACTAATTACCAATTTCAAGTCTCAAGTTGGTTTTGGTTTTACTTCTCAGTTTCCTTCAAGTCATCAGCAGTGGCAGGATGTTGCGGCCCAGTTTAACAACCTCTGGAATTTTCCCAACTGTGGGGGTGCCATTGATGGCAAACATGTGCGAATCATCCCCCCACCCAACTCTGGGTCATATTATTTTAACTACAAGGGCTTTTCGAGTGTTGTTTTGTTAGCCCTTGTGTCCGCTAATTATGAGTTTCTTTTTTTGGATGTGGGCATCAATGGCCGCCATTCTGATGGTGTGGTGATGCTCCACACAGAGTTTAATACCCGTTTACAAAATGGCACATTGAATTTGCCCCCTGCCCAGGACAATATAGAGGGCCTTAATTTTGTTTTTTTTGGCAGATGATGCTTTTGCTTTGGGGCCTCATTTATTGAAGCCGTTTCCCATGACGAACTTGACCCCAGACCAGCGCATCTACAACTACCGGCTGTCCCGTGCCAGGAGGGTTGTAGAGAATGCGTTTGGAATTCTGTCAAACAGGTTCCGCCTTTTTTTAACCGCTATCAATATGGCGGAATATAAAATTAATCATGTAGCGTTGTGTTGCTGCATTCTACATAATTATTTGCGCAGACATGGCACAAACTATATTGGTACAGTGGCTCAAGATCCAATTACCGGGGTTCTGGCAGATGAAGAGCCTGTGATGCCAGCTCTTCAACCTGGTGGACTTGGGCCTTCCTCACAAAGTGGACGTCTCATGAGGGAAGCCTATAAGGAGTACTTTGTGGATATTGGGGCAGTGCCCTGGCAAGCAAATATTTAGGAGAATGTTTCATAATAAACTTTTTGTTGGCAATTAAACCTCTATATATCTTTGAAATACTGTTGTATGTGTATATTATTTGGAATTATTTTTTTAATGTAATTGGTAAGTATTTTAGTTTAGTTCACAAACAAGAATTGTAAAGTATTAGCTATAAATGTTGCCTTTACATATGTAGTGTATTATGTTGTGCTGTGGCTCTGCTACACCCATTTCAAGTACACTGTCAATGTAACTACACCAACTTAACAAATATACTGTTCTTATTAATCATATAAATAAGAAGCCAGACATAGGAAATAATAGAAATTTTTACTTTCAGCACCCCAAAAAATTTGGGTTTGGCTTTAACAACAAAAAAACGTTTATAGTATATATTTTTTTTTTCGGTTGTTTCTTCTCAAATTTGAGGTGGTTAAACATGTTTTTTTAAAAGCACAGCAATACACATCCCAAAATAACTACCGCACAAATCTTCTCGCAAAAGGCCATACAATACAATAAATTTTGCATTGGATTCTCAACTTGAGAATATCTTGCCTTCCTCAGGTGTAAAGAGCTCCTACCTTTATGCAACAAATGTTAAAGAGGGCCAATTATTTGCTGGCACTTATGACAATAGTAAACAAAGCCCACTTTGTCCACATGTGCTAGCTGACATCATGGTCTAGTTTTTTTTTTGTTTTTAATGTCAGCTTGCACATGTGTGCACAGTGCTTTTTTGTAACTTACCAAAAATTTGTAGGAAAATACAAGTGCACTTGACACTGCACTTGTATGTACATTTTTTTTTATATTATTTTCAAAACACACTATGTTTTTGCTAACATTTTCAACACTCATGGTTTCAAACCATATTCTCTTTTGTAATCTCAAAAATTCCCTAGTATGCAAAACATTCGTAAAATTTTAAATTTGTGAACAGTTTTTGCCATCTCTCCTTCTCCAGGTGCATTTGGTCTTTTTTTTTTGTTGCCATTTGTAACTATAGTGACATTATTTTTTAAGTTTTTTTGCAAATACCATAATATGTTGTGTACATTGACTACACAAATCTTAAAGGAGGTGGTCAAGCACCTAGAGAAGGCAGGTGGAGAAACATTGACCTAAAAACCTTAATAACACACTTATTTTGTGACAGTTTAATTTTTTGTAAAGCTCCCATTTTAAAGCAATAAATATCCTCCTTTATCTTAGTGCAGTCCTCCTTCACTTACCTCATCCTTCAAATTTTGTGCAAAAATGTCCTTATTTTCTTACTAGTAATCCTCATTTGGTGTTCTTCTGTGTGTAAATCCACACAGTATTGCGAGGCTTTCTCCCTGGTGTGGAGTGTCAGCCTCCTGACTCTCCTGTAGTCCAAGGGAGGGGGCGAGCACGACACTCCACACCAGAGAGCATGGCCCGCATTCCAGTGTGGATTCCAGACAGAAGAACAGTAAATGCTGATTATTAGAGGACAAATTAAGGACATTTCCAATTAAAAATGAAGGATGAGGTCAGTGAAGGAGGGCTGCAGTAAGTTAGATTTTTAAAAAATCACAAAATTTTGGTAAGAACCCCTTTAAGTGAATTGTCATGCGATTCCACATGACAATTCACATTAAAAGACACAGCATATGGCATTGTTATTTCCTACTCCTAAAACTCAACAAATACATGGAACTATTGTTATTTAAACATATCAATAATCATAATATGTGTTTAAAAGTAGAGTCAAAAAAGTATTAAAAAAATAAAAAATAAAAAATTTTGCTAACAGGTCAACATAATCCTGCATACGCCTCTGAACACCTGTGGCAGCCTCCTTTATTTTTTCTAGTTCTGTCATTGCCTGCAGAATATCAGCAGTGATCCGTCCAATTGTGCATCTTGGTAGTTCGTGGCCTTTGAAAAATAGAAAACATACTAATGTGAATCAAGGCCAAGTGGCTGGGGCCATACAAAAGTGAATTATGTTTAAATTATTAACCCTGCCAATTGTGGAAAATACTTCCCTCCAATCAAATTATGATTACCAAACCTGCTTGCTCTTCAGACACCTACACTACTAGGAATGTACACACTGTAGCTACTCTTCAATCTTGTCCCTGGTGGCTGGGTCTCCCACACTTGTTTATCTCGGAACATTGCCAGCTCATTGCACCTCCTGTCTCCTTCTCCATGAAAATGTTCAATGCACTACCTAGTTTGCCTCTGTGTTTGGCTTTTAATTCCAATATAATTTAACCAATCCCTAGACATGTATATACCAGTTATGTTGCGTCAATATATGGTGACGTCTAAACGCCCCCACTCTGTCTTGTAACGCCACTCAAAGACAATACACATATTCATGCATTGCATGAAGCGGTGTATTGTTGCCCCTTCAAAACAATCTTCTGATGGCTGGGCTACTGTTGAGTACAGGACATGTTTATTTATAATAGCAATGGTTGTGTTTTGGAAGTGTCTATTATCACAGCAAGTTTCTCAGAATAGGCTTTACATTTGAAAATACCTCACACTGTAATTTATCATAAAAAAATAGACTTGGTGTCACACAGTGAACTATTTTTCATTAAAACTATGACATGCATCTCAGCCAATCAGGATTATTGTATATTGTTAACGGTAACAGCGGCGTTGGAAGCAAGGTGCGGGGGCCGGACCGCAACTGGGTGACACCCATGGATAGTGTCACAACGCTAACACCGGCCACCCGCAGACCTCTGCCGCAGCTTGTGTCACTCTGCGTATTAAAATGAACACGCCGCCCCCTCCTCCTCTCTGTTTACATACACAGAGGAGGAGGAGGCGGAGCCCACGCTCGAGGGTCTCACCGCTGTGTGTATAGTCATTCAGCTGTTCTGTAATGTAAGTGGGGGGGGACTGTAATTGAGGGTTGTCTGTAAATGAGGGGGTGTCTGTCCTGCTGGGGGGTCTGCACTGAGGTGGGTACGTTTTTACTGAGGGAGGTGGATCTATACTGCGGGAGGGGGGTCTGTAGTTAGTTGAGGGGGGTCTGTACTGAGGGGGTCTTGAGTTGTTGGTGGATGACACAATTTTTTGAGGCAACGTATGACACCAACCCTAGTGACGCCACTGACCAGTAACATCATTGTCTCAAGCAACATTGAGGGCGAGAGAAGACATCTATTACTGAAGAAGGACATTGATGAGCCAAGGCTGGTAAATGCATGGCTGGGTGTAAAGTGGCTTGATGTTTAGCCTAAATTGGTGCATTTTTAGTCGACAAACTGTTGCCCTTGGGCCACACGGGCTGCGTTTAATGGCCACATTGGCTTACATGTTTCTTTTTTTGCCCACTTTGTTAGTGGCCCACAAAAGATATCAAGTTACATTAACAAAATCATACTGTATACACTTTTAAAGACAATGGGGTTGTTTTAATAAAGGAAAATCCACTCTGCACTCCAACTGTTTTAGAAAATGCACTTGGAACTACAGTCACTGTAGTTCGCTGTAGTTCTGAGGTGAAGCTCTGAAATTAGAGGAAGCTCTGCTTATTTTAGCATCCAATTATGTGCAAGAAACTTTGTTAGTCAAAATTGTACCTTGCATGCAGTCTTGTTGGTTGGAGGGTAGACAGTGGAGACCTTGCGTGGAGAGTGAAGAAGTTTCTGCTTTTGACTGCTGGGTTGCATTTTTGGCTATTTTTGGCTCTTTTTCCTTGCAGCTTTTTAACACCTTTTTCTGGCACATTTTAAACAGCCTTTTTTTTTTCTCTTTGGTGGTGGAGTGGTTAATTGGTCACAGGTGCTTGAGGCCTATATAAGTTTCTGTAGAGCTCATTTAGAGCCTGCTCATTTTGAGTTTGCTTGAACTCTGTCCAAATGGAACTGGACTAAGTGGTGAGTTAAAATCAAGAGTTTAAAACAGGAGGTTAAAACTGGGGTCATAGTAGATGTGTAGTGTGAGTACCTGGGTGTTATCTGAGTAGTGTGTGCGGATCGTTAGTACTTGTGTATTGTAGGTGCACGCTGGTCTGCGAGTGCACGCTGGTCTGCGAGTGCACGCGGGTCCGTTGGTCTGCGAGTGCACGCTGGTCTGCCAGTGCACGCGGGTCCGTTGGTCTGCGAGTGCACGCTGGTCTGCGAGTGCACGCGGGTCCGTTGGTCTGCGAGTGCACGCTGGTCTGCCAGTGCACGCGGGTCCGTTGGTCTGCGAGTGCACGCTGGTCTGCCAGTGCACGCGGGTCCGTTGGTCTGCGAGTGCACGCTGGTCTGCGAGTGCACGCGGGTCCGTTGGTCTGCGAGTGCACGCTGGTCTGCGAGTGCACGCGGGTCCGTTGGTCTGCGAGTGCACGCTGGTCTGCGAGTGCACGCGGGTCCGTTGGTCTGCGAGTGCACGCTGGTCTGCGAGTGCACGCGGGCCCGTTGGTCTGCGAGTGCACGCGGGTCCGTTGGTCTGCGAGTGCACGCTGGTCTGCGAGTGCACGCGGGTCCGTTGGTCTGCGAGTGCACGCTGGTCTGCGAGTGCACGCGGGTCCGTTGGTCTGCGAGTGCACGCTGGTCTGCGGGTGCACGTGGGTCCGTTGGTCTGCGAGTGCACGCTGGTCTGTGGGTGCACGTAGGTCTGCGTGGTACCTGTGTATTGTCTTGTTGAGTACCTGTGTATTGTCTTGTTGAGTACCTGTGTATTGTCTTGTTGAGTATCTGTGTATTGTCTTGTTGAGTACCTGTGTATTGTCTTGTTGAATAGTTGGGTCAGGAAGCTAGTGTTAGGTAATTTGGACAGGGTATAATCTCGAATCCTCATTAAATTAATAGGTACGATGCCTGGTGGGTGTGGCGAGGTGACTCGGTGTACATCTTGCAGCATGTATGCGTTCCTTGATCATCTGATCGAGGGCGATTACTGCTGTGCAAAATGTAAGCACATTGTTTACCTGGAAGCCCAGGTTCTGAATCTAGGGAAGCAACTGTCAGCACTGGGAAGACCCTCCACACTAAAGGAGAGCTGGATACGTACCCGGCAGGTGATGGCAGGGGCCAGCACAGAGGTGGGTGGAGACAAAGAGGTGCAGGCACTAGAAAATAGTAGATGGGTGACAGTCAGGAAGGGTAGAGGGCAAAGTGCCAGGGAGGCCGATCCAGGGCTGGAGCATCCCAATAAGTATGCTCCATTGAGTGACATTGGTGAAACCAGTCAGGGACCAGCACTGCTGGAGCTGAGGGACTCTCCTAGCTGCCGGGGGAAGAACTCCTCCAGTGAGAGTGGGGGGGAAGCGAAGGGAAAGGAAAGACAGATTCTGGTGGTAGGGGACTCAATTCTTAGAAGGACAGAGAGGGCAATCTGTAACAAAGACCTGAAGCGCCGAACTGTATGTTGTCTACCGGGCGCTCGGGTTCAGCACATCACGGATCTGGTGGACAGATTACTGGGAGGGGCTGGGGAAGACCCAGTTGTCATGGTGCACATTGGCACCAATGACAAAGTCAGAGGCAGATGGAGTGTCCTAAAGAACGATTTTAGGGACTTGGGAGCTAAATTGAGGGAAAGGACCTCCAAGGTAGTATTCTCAGGAATACTACCGGTACATCGAGCCACACCAGAAAGGCAGAGGGAGATTAGGGAAGTGAACAAGTGGCTGAAGAGCTGGTGTAGTAAGGAGGGGTTTGGGTTCCTGGAGGACTGGGTCGACTTCTCAGTCGATAACCAGTACTATAGAAGGGACGGACTGCACCTAAATGAGGAGGGTGCAGATCAGCTGGGAATAAGGATGGCCAAAAAGTTAGAGGGGTTTTTAAACTAGGCGACGGGGGGGAGGGTCCAGAGATAGTGAGAGTCAGCGGGGAACATATTCTAGAGGGTAGTATTAGGGGCAATAGTAGTAGGGTAACCAAAGCACATAAACCCAAGGTAAGTATAGTAGCAAGTCCTAGTTGCAATCTGGGAACACCCAAGAGGATAGTATGTGACCGGTCAAAATATATTAATGCATTAAAGTGTCTGTTCACCAATGCCAGAAGTCTGCCAAGCAAAATAGGTGAGTTGGAAGCTCTGGTGCATGAGGAGAGCTATGATGTAATTGGTATTGCTGAAACTTGGCTTCATTCCTCACATGACTGGGCTATTAATATTCCTGGCTATGCACTCTTTCGGAAAGACAGTGTAAAAAGGAAAGGTGGAGGGGTCTGTCTCTATGTGAGAAGTGATCTCAAAGCGAGTGTGAAAGAGGACCTGGTGGATGGAGAGTGGGATGAGTCTGAAGCATTATGGGTGGAACTGCATACAGATGTGCGTAGTTCAAAGCTAATCATTGGAGTTTGTTATAGACCACCCAATGTTAAGGAGGAGGTGGAGACTCAGCTCCTTGCACAGATAGAAAGGGCTGCAAGGGCTGGGACGGTGATAATAATGGGGGATTTTAACTACCCAGAAATTGACTGGAGTAATGGAACTGCTGGGACAGTTAAAGGGCAAAAATTTATAAACCTATTGCAGGACAATTTTATGGTCCAGTTTATTGAGGCCCCAACTAGGAATGATGCTCTGTTGGACCTGGTAATCTCAAACCATGCAGAGCGTATTACTAATGTTCAGATAATGGAACACCTGGGTAGCAGTGACCATAACATGATTTCATTTGATGTTAGTTGTAAGCAAAAATCACATACGGGAAAGATAAAAACACTTAATTTCAAGAGAGCAAATTTTCCAAGGATGAGCGCTGCTCTCCAGGACTTAGACTGGGAGGGAATATTGGCATCAATGGGCACAGAACAGAAATGGGAATTCTTCAAAAAGACTGTTTGTGAACTCACTGCAAAGTATATTCCCATGGGCAATAAGTTTAAAAGGCTAAAAATAAAACCTATGTGGCTCACTGCCAAAGTTAAAAAAGCTATAAACTATAAGAAAAGAGCTTTTATAAAATATAAAAATGAGGGAACACTAGTGTCATTTAAATGTTACAAAGAATATAACAGGATAAGTAAAAAGGAAATCAAGGATGCAAAAATTCAAAATGAACGACAGATTGCAAAAGATAGTAGGACAAACCCCCAAAAATTCTTCAAATATATTAATAGTAAAAAGGTCACGTCTGAGCATGTAGGCCCTTTATAAAATAATCTAGAGTGGGTGACTGGGGACAAAGAGAAGGCTAATTTATTAAATACTTTCTTCAGTTCTGTGTATACAAAGGAGCATGGGGGAGCTCATGTCCAAAATGGGGGTGGTAGTGACACAGCCCCAAATCCACAATGGCTCAAAAGTGATATGGTCCAGAAATATTTAGATGGAAAAAAGGTGGATAAAGCACCTGGACCAGATGGCATACACCCACGGATCCTAAAAGAATTGAGCTCTGTAATTTCAAAGCCATTGTATTTAATTTTTAGGGACTCATTAATGACAGGAATAGTTCCACTGGATTGGCGCAGGGCCAATGTGGTGCCTATATTTAAAAAGGGAATTAAGTCTTTACCAAGTAACTATAGACCTGTTAGTTTAACTTCTATAGTTGGGAAGATACTGGAGAGATTAATAAAAGACCACATAGATGAGTTCTTGCTGGAAAAAAACTATTTAAGCAACAGACAGCATGGATTCATGAAAGACAGAATTCAGAGAGTAGTGGTTAATGATTCTTACTCTGAATGGTCTAAGGTTATCAGGGGTGTACCCCAAGGTTCAGTGCTGGGACCCTTACTTTTTAATATGTTTATAAATGATATTGGGTCTGAGATCAAAAGTAACATTTCTGTCTTTGCAGATGACACCAAGCTATGCAGTGGAATAACGTCCTTACAGGATGTCGCCAATTTACAAGCTGACCTCAATGCTCTGTCTAATTGGGCGACTATGTGGCAGATGAGGTTTAATGTTGATAAATGTAAAGTTATGCACTTGGGGGCTAAGAATATGAATGCATCATACATACTAGGGGGAGTACAACTGGGGGGATCCGTAGTGGAGAAGGATCTGGGGGTTTTGGTAGATCATAAGCTCAATAATGGCATGCAATGCCAAGCTGCGGTTTCCAAAGCGAGCAAAGTCCTTTCTTGTATTAAGAGAGGTATGGTCTCCAGAGAGAGAGATATCATTTTGCCCCTGTTCAAATCATTAGTAAGACCTCATCTGGAATATGCAGTTCAGATTTGGGCCCCAGTTCTCAAAAAAGATATTGGGGAACTGGAGAAAGTGCAGAGAAGGGCAACCAAACTGATAAGAGACATGGAGGAGCTCAGCTATGAGGAAAGATTAGAGGAACTGAATTTATTCACTCTTGAGAAGAGGAGATTAAGGGGGGATATGATCAACAAATATATAAGGGGTCCATATAGTGAACTTGGTGTTGAGTTATTCACTTTGAGGTCATCACAGAGGACAAGGGGGCACTCTTTACGTCTAGAGGAAAAAAAATGAATCTTCAAATACGGAAAGGTTTCTTTACAGTAAGAGCTGTGAAAATGTGGAATAGACTCCCTGCAGAGGTGGTTCTGGCCAGCTCAGTAGATTGCTTTAAGAAGGGCCTGGATTCTTTCTTAAATGTACATAATATAACTGGGTACTGACATTTATAGGTAAAGTTGATCCGGGGAATATCCGATTGCCTCTCGGGGGATCAGGAAGGAATTTTTTCCCCTGCTGTAGCAAATTGGATCATGCTCTGCTGGGGTTTTTTGCCTTCCTCTGGATCAACTGTGGGTATAGAATTGGGTATATGGGATTGTACGATATTTTTTTTTTTTTTATGGTTGAACTTAATGGACTTGTGTCTTTTTTCAACCTGACTAACTATGTAACTATGTCACCCTCAGATCTACAGTGACTGCACTTGAAAGTGCACTTTCAGTGCAATTGTAGTGCAAATTAGATGTGGCTTTTTAAATAAACAACTATATGTATTAAATACTTACTGGGGCAAACAACAGGCTCATTTAAATCATCTTCTAGTAGATGCCCTACTCCACCCTCTGGATGACTGGTGTCTGGGGATGTGAGGTCCACTGGAGGCTCTTTGCTGGGTCCAGCTCTCTGATCACACTCATTGAAATTTGGGGCATCACCACACTCATGTTCCTCTAAAAATTATACACAAATATTAACACTAAATCACCCAAATAAATCAAAATATGACTATAATCCCTGGAGCAGAATTATGAGACCAACCTTGCACTAGTGACAATGTTTTCTCCAGCCAAGTGGATGATCATGCACAATTATCAAATTGACAATTACTAATGTGCATTGTAAATGTAAGATGATGTACTTTAAAATGAGGAGCAAAATCTAAATATGCCTAGATGTTGCTATAAAATGACATTTGACAACAACCACTCTTGTGTCCTCTGGGATATGGGATCTATAATTATGATGAAAATTCCATCAGGCGTGACTCTGTGTGACTGTGATCCCCAGGCCCTCTCCTCTACCCATGTATAGTCTTGAAAGGCGTCATAATGTGCAGTGATGATTTGCACAGCAGACCTTCAATCTCGAATACACCTTATTAAAGGTAACTAACTATATGTGACCATGTCCTTGTGACAACCAAGAATATCCCCTGTCGGAGGAAAGCGCTATTTTATTATAGGTTTTACTTACGATTTGTTGATGATGCGGCACTGTTGTCTCCCCTGTTGGGGCCTTGCCAAGGGAACCCTCTGCTGGCTTGTCTGCTGACTTGCTCTGTGCCTTTTTCCTGTGAATTTCAATTGATAATGTAAGGTAATTATTGTTCCAAAAATGGGGAGCCATCAAGAATACGTTTAATCAAACATATATGCATAAAAGTTCCAAAAAAATAAGATTCCACGCATCATAATTTTGTTAAGCAAAAAAAGGAAAGTCAGGTAATTCCCACATCCAAAAAATTACTACAGTCAGGAATTGTGCTTACTTCTTTTGATGATGATGCGGTGAATGGAGTCCAACTGATCTTTCTCTCTGTGTTTTAAATCAGACCATCTTTTCCTAATTTGATCTTTTGTTCGTTGTACGCCATATTCACGATCCAATAACGCAATTACCTTCTCCAAAATATAATCTTTATGGCTGTTGGGCCTGTCATAGTTCTCCTGCTTACAATCGTAGTCATACTTGTCAAATATCCTCACCATCTCCACCATCTCCCCCTTGCTCATGGGGGTGGCCTTTTGTTTGATATATTCTCCACCGCGAGGCCTGGTCTTTTTCGGTGCGGCATCCATCTTGTTCTCCCTCACGAATGTTCCGCCGTTATGTCGCATGCAGGAAAAAGTCTGTTGGCACGCCCCAGCGTCATGACGTACTAAGAGCGGAGTTTGACGCATGTGCAGGGTATAAAAAAGACCTAACGACCATTCGCCATACTGGACGCTGGAACGTAACCTTTGGGAAACGAAACTCAGACGATCACATAGTCGAAAGAAAGGTACGTGACAACTTTGTGACAGTGTGTGCAATGGACACATAGCATAACATTGAATGAGTGCTGGGGCAGTTAGAAAAAGTGTAACTAATGCCTATTGAATGTGCATTGAGCAGCGTCTCATGTGCATGGGGCCTAATGACAAAATTATAATTACCTAAAGGCAGGGCTGCCAACAGGGGGGTACAGGCAGTACACCTGTAAGGGTCATGGAGGCAGGGCCACCATCAGGAATGTAGGGGCCCCTTACACAGCTTCAGGCATGGGCCCCCTGGAGCAGAGGAGAACCGGGGGGGTTTGCTGACGCCACCAAAATAAAAGCGGGGGGGTGCCACGAATTGAGAAGGGGGGGTGATGCCAATTGAGAAGGGGGGTGCTGCCAATGCTAATTGTGGAGGACAAGGGTCTCTTTGGGTGCTGACGAACACTACATAACTTCAAAAAAGGTTCGGGGGCCATCCGGGGCCCTAGGGACCTCCGGGCCACTTACAGGTGTACTGCCTGTACCCACATGATGGCGGACATACCTGGAGGTCCCAGGGGCACAGGATGCAATCACACACTTTTTATTTACTTGTTCATCAGCATCCAAAGCAAACACAATCCAAAAAATTAGATGTGTCAGCAGACCCCGCTTCAAAAAAAACGGCGTAAAGGCCAACCCCCCCACTTCACCTAGGCTCCAGGGGGTACATGCCTGAAGCTGGTTAAGGGGAACATCAATTTATGATGGCAGACATGCATAAAGGCCTCTATTCTTATCAGGTTATGAGCTTGAAGGTAAAAAATATTATTTTTTCTTTTGTTATTTCTTGCAGCCATCTAATCAAATTTAATAAATAATGAAGGGGACAGTTCTCAATAGCCCTGAATTTATGGCTGATTTCATTGAAAAATATCGCCATCACGCTTGTCTGTGGCAGGTGAAACACAAAGATTATTCTAATAAAAACAAAAGGCAGGCAGCAATCGATGAATTGGTGGAATTGGCGAAGACTCTGTACCCCAGGGCAGACGAGACATTGGTGAAGACAAAAATTGGAGGCCTCAGGAGTATGTACAACAGGGAGATAAAGAAGATCGAGGAATCGAAGAGATCGGGAGCATCAGCAGAAGACATTTATGTCCCCAAGCTGTGGTACTTCGCAAGCCTGAGATTTTTGAAGGACCAGACTGTGCCACGCAGGCATATTTCTACCCTACCCTCCACATCAGCTGAGGCCACCGATACAGAGGCGGATCCTACACAAGAGGATGAGGAGGAGGAGCTCAGCTTGCCCCAGGTATAGCATTTTCGAAACAAAAAAAAATTTGAGAAAGTGAGGGCAATGTGTTGTTATGATTTTTACAAAATATTAGGAATGTAAATCTGTGGAAATGAGAAACCAATCCAAAAATATGATCTAAAATAAAGTTAAAAGAATGAAAAATGAAGCAGTGACAATGCTAACCTTTGTTTTTTGATGACATTCTATTTTTAAGAAACAAAGGATGCTAAAATGTGTTGTGAAAATGTGTCCTACTAATAAATAATTTTATAATTATGTTTAATTTACAGACCCAGGAAACTTTGCCGCAAGACGAGGCCGGGCCCAGCAGCATAAGCACGGAGTCCAGAGTGCCTACCCTGCGCCCTCCTAGCAAAAGGGCCAGGAAGAGGCACCACCTTGACGAGGCCACTGCTGAGTTTCTGAATCGGGCTACTGCAGTCATCACCAACGCACCCGATAGTGCGGAAGGATTTGGGTGCTTTACAGCCAACAAGCTGAGGGAGGTGGATGTGGAACAAAGAGAGCGATGTGAGGGGCTCATCATCCAGCTCCTCAGCAAGGCAAGAAAAGGGGCGATAACCCCGACAACACATCTGTGTGATTTGGAGCACACAGCTCCTCAAATTCAAAACTACCCACCCCAGCATATATGCAAAAAAAAATTGTTTACTAACCTATTTTAGGGGGTCAGCCTGAAAAAAAAAGGCATTATTTGAGTTGTGTAGATTTAATGCACACTATTAACAAAATGGCCTCAGCTGATGTGGATGGTAGTGTGGAAAGCAATGTATGTATGTGGTTCAGTCTGGTATGCCACAAATACCAGACCCTTGCTGGAGTACCACAGCCTGGGGACAGATAAGTCTTCTGCTGCTGCTCCCGATCTTTTTTATTTCTTGACCTTCTTTGAGCTCCCTGCTGTATGTACTCCTCTGGTGACCAATGACAACATTCATTGGATATTTGTATGCCCTGGGGTACACAGTCTTCGCCAATTCCACCAAATCATCGATTGCTGCCTTCCTGTTTCTCTAAATTAGAGTATTATGTCATTATTATTTATGTTTTTTTTTGTTAGTAAACAAATTAAAATGATTGCACAAATATTATTTTTGTCTTTTATCATAATAATTTATGTTTGTGAGTAGGCAGATAATTTTTGGATAATATTAATAAGGGACAAAAATATAGTAGCTTGTATCAAATACACATGGTATAATGTGGTTGTGCTTAAATAGCCAAGAATTTTTTTTTTTTTTTTTTTATTATATTTAAAAAAAATAAAAAATCAACAAAGAGGAAAGACGTTGTTTGCAAATAATTACATCGGTATATACAGATAAAATGCTTTAAGATTCATTACGGCATTGTAAACAATATTAAAAATGTGCTCTGTATTAAAATAGATCATAATTGCCGCGTCACGAATGTGAAATCTCCATAACGAACGCTAGTTTTACAAGACTGAAGGCTCCCGGCTGTTCATTGCTTCGGAGCATGCGCGTTCGTACCTAGGACAAAAGTCCAATGGTTTTCTATACACACGGTCGGACCTTGCTCCATCGGACTTTTGTTGGGCAAAAGTTTGTCCGTTTGCAGACCCAACTTTTGTCCGATGAAAACAAAACCAAACGAAAAAAAGTTTGTCCGATGGAGCGTACACACGGTCGGATTGTTGGTCCAACTTGCTTAAAACAAAGTTTGTTGGGCAAAAGTCCGACCGTGTGTATGGGGCTTAAGAACGATCGTTACTTGGTGTGGTTACCTATGCAATTAAAACTTTATACTCCAACTCAGTCACTGCCACCAGATATTTTTGTTGTAAAATATCAAACATTCACAATATTAACAATAACAAGTATGACTTTAAATAAATGTCTGAAATACACACGGTCACTCACCACAGACAGGTATACCCAGAGATTTACCACACAGTAGCACTCTTCAAATAGGTAGGTTTCTTTATTTTCTGCATTAGAGACAATTTTAACACTTTTCAAAATATTGTTTAGAAAAGGTAAAATGGTGCAAACAAAATATTTTCATGCAAAGGGTAATATAAATGAACAAAGAGACAATAATGCAACTGTGAAATAAAAGGGAATTAAGGGTGAAAATACATAGCATTGTCCTGGTTCTGTACATTCAGCACAGTCCAATCAATGAGCAAAAGATGGATCAGTGGCTGATGTTCTATGTTTTGATAGTAAAAGGAGAGCTCCAGAATGCTGATGCCGCCCCTTTTTTCTGGTCCTTGATTAGGGTGTTGACAGAAATTATTTGACCAATCAAATATGCTATATGTATAGCCTGTTGCCCTGTCACAGAGCTTATACAACTTGACTCCATATCTTACAAGCTTTCTGGGGAGATACTGTTTGAAAGACAAGCGGACAGAAAATTTAATCAGGGACTCATCAACGCAGACTTGATCAGGAATAAACAAGGCTGCAAACTGTTGGTTGAAGTGGTTTACGAGGGGCTGAATTTTGTGGAGCAGATCGTATCCAGGGTCACCCCAAGGACAACAGAGTTCATTGTCATTGGAATGCATGAACCGCAAGATCTGCTCATATCGTGTCCTGGTCATGAAAACAGAGAACACGGGCTGAATTGGGTCAGTGGACCAATATGACCATAACGCACGCTTTTTTGTAATGCCCATGAGGAGGGATAGGCCCTGAAAGGTCTTAAATTCGGAAAGCGTAATTGGTTTCCATTCTCTGGCAAGGGTCAACTGGGGATTAGCAGCGATGAATGAACCAGCATACAAATTGCTTTGGTCCACAGTAGTGATGAGCCGAACACCCCCGGGTTCGGTTTGCACCAGAACCCGCGAACGGACCGAAAGTTCGTACGAACATTAGAACCCTATTAAATACAATGGATGCGAACGTTCGAATTCTAAAGTGCTAATTATAACAACTATTATGCATGTTATTGTCCTAAAAAGGGTTTGGGAACCCGGGTTCTGCACCAGGGGACATGTATCAATGCAAAAAGAAGTTTTAAAAACAGTCGTTTTTCGGGAGCAGTCATTTTAATGATGCATAAAGTGAAAAAAAAAAGTCAAATATTCCTTTAAATATCGTACCTGGGGAGTGTCTAAAGTATGCCTGTGAAGTGCCACGTGTTTCCCGTGTTTAGAACTGTCCCTGCACAAAATGACACTTCTAAAGGAAAAAAAAGCCATTTAAAACTGCTTGCGGCTTTAATGTAATGTCTGGTCCCGGTAATATGGATGAAAATCTTTAAGAAAAATGGCATAGCTACCCCATGACCCCCCCCCCCTACCCCAGCCCATTACCAGCCCCTTTGGGTCTTGTATGGATATTAAGGGGAACCCCGCACATAAAATAAAAAAGGCCCTATATACTCTGAACAGCCGTATACAGGCGGTGCATACAAGACAGGGACTGTAGGTTTGTTCTTATGTAGAATCTGTTTGTAATTTTGAACAGGTACATTGTTGAAGTGTAGCTCCAGCCCAAAAATCTATTTTTAAACTTTTTGGAAAACATAGGTAAGGGTTATCACCCCTGTAACATTTGTTTTGCTGTCTGTGCCCCTGTTCAGAACATTTCACCTCACTTTCCGTCCCAATGTCAACTGTTTTTGAAATGTGGTGTTTTTCTTGAAACAAGGATTGCTGATAAAGCATCAGTACAGAGGAGACACCTTTCTCCCATATTTATTCTTACAGGAGAGAATTTTCCTTCCTAGGGGTAGATTTCCTCTCACTTCCTGTTGTCTTCTTGCGTTTGCAAGTAGGAGTCGTTTGTAAGTTGGATGTTTGAAAGTAGGGACCTGCCGTATATACTCTGCAGAAATAGGCCCCTTAGTTGTTGGTGTTGGCACAACACTGTAAGCACTCACAGTTACTCTTGGTTGGTGCTGGAACGCCCTGCTGTCAACTATTATATCAGGAATTTTAATTACATATAATTGTTGAACAGTGGTAGTAAAAATTGGGCCTTTGATGGTGGTGCTGGTGCCACAACACTGTAAGCCCTGACAGTTACTCTTGGTGGGTGCAGCAATGGGCCCTGCTGTGAATTATTAGATCAAGAATTGTAATTGCATGCCCCTGTTGAACAGGGGCTGAAAAATTGGGCCTTTCGTGGTGGTGGTGTTGCCACAACACTGTAAGCCCTCAGAGTTACTCTTGGTGGGTGCAGGAATGGGCCCTGCTGTGAATTATTAGATCAAGAATTGTAATTACATGCCCCTTTTGAACAGGGGCTGAAAAATTGGGCCTTTCGTGGTGTTGGTGGTGGTGGTGTTGCCACAACACTGTAAGCCCTCAGAGTTACTCTTGGTGGGTGCAGCAATGGGCCCTGCTGTGAATTATTAGATCAAGAATTGTAATTGCATGCCCCTGTTGAACAGGGGCTGAAAAATTGGGCCTTAGGCACTGGTGGCACAACACTACAACCCCTCACAGATACGTTACTTGGAGCACAGCAATGAGCCCTGTTGCAAAGTATTGCTTCAAAAATTGTAATGACACGCCCCTGTTAAACAGGGGCTGAAAAATTGGGCCTTAGGCACTGGTGCCACAACACTCCAACCCCTCACAGATACTGTACTTGGAGCACAGCAATGAGCCCTATGGCAAATTATTGCTAAAAAAATTGTAATTACACGCCCCTGTAAAACAGGGGCTGAAAAATTGGGCCTTAGCCACTGGTGGCGGCACCCATAAACAAAAATGATCTTCCAAGCTATCATCATCAATCGTATCATTGAGGACTCGGAGGAGGAGGATAGCCAGTCAACATAACAGCACAGGCACTCAGCATCAGCATCAGTCTTGAAGGGATGTGACATGTTAAAATCAATTAGTCTGTTATATCAGCATCAGGTGTGTGGTAGCTGGTGGTGATCCAAGACTGGTTCATCTTGATGAAAGTCAGTCGATCAACCGAGTCGGTGGACAGGCGCACCCTGTGATCCGTGACAAATCCTCCAGCAGCACTGAATGTGCGTTCCGAAAGAACGCTGGATGCAGGACAGGCCAGTAGCTCAATTGCATACTGTGCAAGCTCTGGCCAGTGATCCATCCTCAAGACCCAGTAAGCCAGAGGATTTTCGGTGGGGAAGGTGTCCAAGTCTGACCTTGCCCCTAGATATTCCTGCACCATGTTTATCAGACGCTGGCGATGGTTGCTGGAACCGATCATACTTTGGGGCTGCGGACTAAAGAATTGTCTGAACGCATCGGTCAGACGACCACCTTCCCCACCGCTCCTTCTTTGACTGGCCGAAGCCTCAGCAACTCGTTGTCCAGGACCAGGAGTTTGTAACCTCCCAGTCTCTGGGAACACGTTGCACAGACCTTTCTGCAAGGCCTCCCGGAGTTGTCTCATCCTCTGCTCCCTCTGCGAAGGTAACATAAGGTCCGCAACCTTACCCTTGTACCGTGGATCAAGGAGAGTGGCCAGCCAGTAATGGTCCCTCTCCTTGATCCGAAGAATACGAGGATCCTTCCGCAGACTTTGCAGGATCAGGGAGGCCATGCAGCGTAGGTTTGCTGAGGCATTCGCTCCGGAGTCCTCTGGGTCACTAAGGACGACATGATCCGCAGCCACCTCCTCCCAGCCACGTACAAGTCCACTGGTTTCTTGGGACTGTAAATCATCCCTAAAAGACTGCTGCTGATGATGCTGAGTGCCAGCCTCCACCTCCATGCTGACACAATCCTCCTCCTCCTCCTCTTCCTCTTCCTGTGCGATGGGTGGGACAGAAGGAACACTGTCTGGGTAAAGGGGGCCTTGAGAGGCAAGGAAGTCCTCCTCTTCCTGCCTCTGTTCTGCCTCAAGTGCCCTGTCCATTATTCCACGCAGCGTGTGCTCCAACAGGTGGACAAGAGGTACAGTGTCACTGATGCATGCACTGTCACTGCTCACCATCCTCGTGGCCTCCTCAAATGGTGCCAGGACAGTGCATGCATCCCTGATCATGCCCCACTGGCGTGGAGAAAAAAAACCAAGCTCCCCTGACCCTGTCCTGGTGCCGTAGTCGCACAGGTACTCATTGATGGCCCTCTGCAGCCGCTGCAGCATGGCCAACGTTGAGTTCCACCTGGTGGGCATGTCACATATAAGGCGGTTCTTGGGCAGGTTCAACTCCTTTTGCAGCTCAGCCAGGCGAGCACTGGCATTATAAGATCTGCGGAAATGCACACAGACTTTCCTGGCCTGCCTCAGGACATCCTGTAAGCCCGGGTACCTGCCCAAGAACCGCTGCACCACCAGGTTAAGGACGTGAGCCACACAGGGCACATGGGTCAGTTGTCCCTGTCGGAGGGCGGAGAGGAGGTTGGTGCCATTGTCGCAAACCACCATTCCTGGCTTAAGCTGGCGTGGCGTCAACCACCTCTCGGCCTGGCCCTGCAGAGCAGACAGGACCTCTGCCCCAGTGTGGCTTCTGTCCCCCAAACACACCAGCGCAAGCACGGCATGGCATCTTTTTGCCTGCGTACTTGCGTAGCCCCGTGAACGGCTACGGAGCACCGCTGGTTCATAGGACAAACCACAGGAAGAGGCCATGGAGGAAGAAGAAGAGGAGGGGGTGGAGGAGAGAGGTGTGTCACAACTAGTAGTAGCATTTTGGAGGCGTGGCGGTGGAACAACCTCCAACACTACTGCACCTTGTCCTGCATCCTTCCCAGCTGCCAAAAGAGTGACCCAATGGGCCGTGAAAGAAAGGTAACGTCCCTGTCCATGCCTGCTGGACCATGAGTCAGCGGTAATATGCACCTTACCGCTGACCGCCCTGTCCAGCGAGGCCAAGACATTGCCTTCCACATGCCGGTAGAGAGCCGGAATAGCCTTCCGTGAGAAAAAGTGGCGTTTGGGAACCTGCCACTGAGGAACCGCACATTGCACAAACTCACGGAAGGGGGCCGAGTCTACCAACTGAAAAGGCAGCAGTTGAAGCGCTAGCAATTTAGCCAAGCTAGCATTCAACCGCTGGGCATGTGGATGGCTGGGAGTGAACTTCTTTCGACGGTCCAGCAGCTGGGGCAGGGAAATTTGCCTGCTAGAATCGGACGTCGGTGTACTGCTAGCAGAGTGGCCGCAAGTACTTGGCTGTGACACACCTAATTCTACACCTTCATTCCTCTCAGTGCATGTTTCAGAGAGGACTGAAGTTATAGTGAGGTTGGAGATCCCAGCTGATGCGGTGCAAGGAGAGGTCCGCTTTGTTCTTTGGTGTGGGTCTTTGAGGTAGGCTTGCCAACGAGCTGCATGGCAGGTCAACATATGTCTGGTCAGGCATGTGGTACCCAAGCGGCTGATGTTTTGGCCACGCGATATACGCTTGAGACATATGTTGCAAACAGCAGCTGTGCGATCTGATGCACTAGCCTCAAAAAAGGCCCACACCAAGGAACTTTTTGAATGACGGGCAGAGGCAGCGCCCTGCACAGGCGGAGCTCTGCGGTGTGATTCCGTCGGTGTACTGCCCTTACGCTGGCCACCAAAGGGCATCCTGCCTCGTTGGAGATGTGCCTCCTCCTCATCCTCCTCCTCCTCCTCTCTCCTATTAGGCACCCACGTGGAGTCAGTGACCTCATCATCCCCTCCCTCCTCATCACTGGAGCCAATCTGGCAGTATGCTGCAGCTGCTGGAACATGACTGCCAGATTGGTGTCCTTCTTGAGCATCCCCTCTGTCTGCTCTCACGCTACTGCCTTCCTGTAGCTGGGTTTCATCATCAGACCCTTCGAAACGCTGGGCATCCTCCTGGAGCATGTACCCAACACTGTGCTCAAACAGTTCGGGGGACTCCTCAGGAGGAGGACATGGTGGGTCTAGGGAAGGAGTGACTGATGATGAGTCTGACATTGATACCAGGGAAGAGGATGCTTTGGCAGCTGCTTTGCCAGTACCCTGAGCCTGGGTGAGAGAGGATGAGGAGGAGGAGGAGGGCTTGGTCATCCACTCTACCAAGTCTTCGGCATGATGTGGCTCAACATGTCCAGCTGCCGAAAACAAGGACAAGCGTGTCCCATGGCCATGTGCTGATGACAATGCACCGCGTCCACGACCAGCACTGTTGCCCCCAGACACAGAGCCTGCTTGCCCTCTTTTATTGCCTCCTGACTGTCTGCCTCTCCTTGTTTGCCTTCCAGACATTCTAATAGATGGCCTGCAGGGAGATGGGAAAAAAGCAATAAGGGCTACCTTCAGGTGTCCTTCTCTGTCCCTTTACTTAAGGATTTCTAAATATGGTTGAGGATTATTGCTTTTGCACAGAATAGCACAACGACAATTTCCCTGACTGTCCAAAAAACAAGGATTTCAAAGATGGTTGATGAGGAATGCTTTGGCACACTATAGCACAAGGAGAATTCCCCTCACTTTCCTTCTTTGTCCCTAGAAACAAGGACTGGCACAGTGAAAGAAACTGACACTCTCCCTACCTACAGTTTTCTGTCCCTAGAAAAAATGTTTTTTTAAAGCACACTATAGCACAAGGAGAAATCCCCTCACTTTCCTTCTTTGTCCCTAGAAACAAGGACTGGCACAGTGAAAGAAACTGACACTCTCCCTACCTACAGTTTTCTGTCCCTAAAAAAAATGTTTTTTTAAAGCACACTTTAGCACAAGGAGAAATCCCCTCACTTTCCTTATTTGTCCCTAGAAACAAGGACTGGCACAGTGAAAGAAACTGACACTCTCCCTACCTACAGTTTTCTGTCCCTAGAAAAAATGTTTTTTTAAAGCACACTATAGCACAAGGAGAAATCCCCTCACTTTCCTTCTTTGTCCCTAGAAACAAGGACTGGCACAGTGAAAGAAACTGACACTCTCCCTACCTACAGTGTTCTGTCCCTAGAAAAAATGTTTTTTTAAAGCACACTATAGCACAAGGAGAAATCCCCTCTTTCCTTCTTTGTCCCTAGAAACAAGGACTGGCACAGTAAAACACACTGACACTCTCCCTACCTATCCTTCTCTTTCCCTAAACTAAAGGAATCCAGGTTAAGCAAGAAAGAAATAAATGTCACTGTCCCTGCCTATGCTTGTCTTTCCCTGCTCCGGAACACACTACACTAGGCCGCCGTGCTGGCGGCCTTTTATAGTGTGGGGCGTGTACTAAACACCCTCAGCAATAATTGGCCACAGGCATCCTGCCTGTGGCCAATCATTGCTCTCCTCGCTGCCGGCGCTGTGATTGGCCAAGCATGCGGGGTCACAGTGCATGCTTGGCCAATCACAGCGCCTGGATGACACTGCGATGGCGTAGTGCATTGTGGGCCGTTCGCGTCACTCGAATTTGGCGCGAACGGCCCAAATCGTTCGATCTTCGTCGAACGATCGAACAGCCGATGTTCGACTCGAACACGAAGCTCATCCCTAGTCCACAGTAGATCTATAGAAATCTTCAGTGAATAAAAATCAAGTGATGTAAAATCAACTGTTTCCACCTGAATTCCGGGTTGGCTAGTGAATGGGGGGGGGGGGAGGTACGGGCGCTGCAGAAGTGGTGGGCTCCTAATTAGGATTGGCATATGCAGCGGGAAGGGCACTATGGGCTCTACGGGCCTGCGTTCGAACTCTTGGTGGCTGCGGGACACTACTTCTGCTAGCCACCACACAAGCTTGATACATAAAATCAATGGGCAATTGCAGCGCAAAAACAATACTAGGATATATGTCCGTTCAACAATGAGAAATCAGCATGAAAGTCCCAAAGGTGAGTACAAGATCCCTCATGAGAAAGATGAACAGTAATCCTCTGAAGGGATACGTGTGACAGAGTCCTCCACCATAAACACGCTGGCGCTTACCAGATGAGATGGACCTTTCTGTTACAAAAGGTCATAAGAGCGTGCATCCTGAGAGGGGTAACCATGCTTTCTAGTGCAGCTAAACTGTTCCCAAACGGTGGACACAATATCCGGGACTGACCTCCGGTGTCAGCGGTGGCTGCTGGGCAGAGTTATGTGCAATCACAAGGAAGCCAAGGGTAACCAAGGTAGAGATAAAAAAAAGGCAATCTAAGTGTACTCCGTAAGGTAATTTATTTAAAAAATAGGGGGCATGTAAAATCAGCGCTACACACGCTAAAATAAATAGCCGATATACAGGTTAAAATAGCCAGGCTATTTATCGGATATCGTGTCCACCGGTTGGGAACAGTTTAGCTGCACTAGAAACCATCGTTACCCCTCTGAGGATACACGCTCTTATTATTATTAATATACAGGATTTATATAGCGCCAACAGTTTACGCAGTGCTTTACAATATAAAAGGGAGACAATACAGTTACAATACAATAAAATACAAGAGGATTAAGAGGGCCCTGCTCAGAAGAGCTTACAATCTAATAGGGTGGGGCAGGTGGTACAAAAGGTTGTAAATATGGGGAATGAGCTTATGGAAGTGGTAAAAGATTAGTTGGAGACGTGATAGGCTTCCCTAAAGAGGTGAGTTCTCAGGGATCGCCTGAAGGTAGCAAGAGTAGGGGATAGCCGGACAGGATGAGGTAGTGAGTTCCAGAGGATAGGAGAGGCTCTGGAGAAATCCTGGAGACGAGCATGGGAGGAGGAGACGAGAGAGCTTGACAGCAGGGGGTCTTGAGAAGAGCGGAGAGGACAGTTTGGGATATGTTTGGAGACAAGATTGGTGATGTAGCTCGGGGCAGAGTTGTGGATGGCTTTGTAGGTTGTGGTTAGTATTTTGAATTTAATTCGCTGGGTGATCGGGAGCCAGTGTAGGGATTGGAGGAGAGGTTTGACAGACACTGAGCGGTTGGTAAGGTGCATAAGTCTAGCAGCAGCATTCATGATAGACCGAAGAGGGGATAGCCTATGGAGAGGCAGGCCAATAAGAAGGGAGTTGCAATAGTCAAGGCGAGAGATAACAAGTGCGTGAATGAGGAGTTTGGTGGTTTCATTTGTTAAAAAAGGGCGAATTTTAGAGATGTTATGGAGGTGAATTCTACAAACTTTTGACAATGATTGGACTTGAGGCTGAAATGACAAGTCAGCTCTTATGACCTTTTGTAACAGAAAGGTCCATCTCATCTGGTAAGCGCCAGTGTGTTTATGGTGGATGACTCTGTCACACGTATACCTTCAGAGGATTGCTGTTCATCTTTCTCACAAGGGATCTTGTACTCACCGTTGGGACTTTCTGTTGAACGGACATATATCCCAGTATTGTTTTTGCGCTGCACTTACCCATTGTTTTTATGTATCATCTTTAGGCTTGTGATTACCTATTAGTGTTCAGCTTGCATATTTCTGTGCTTATTTTATTGTTTGCGCTGATTGCTTTCCCATTTCTATACCACACCAGCTTGAACTGCACTTATGGGACTCTACATCACCACATGTTACTGCAGTGCTGGTTTTACTACGACCAGGATGTACTAGGCAGCTGGTGCTTGCCAGTTCACCAGGATGAGCGGCACTAGTACTGGCTCTCTGCTCTATATGAGAGTCTTGTGGTTCTTGCACCTCAACAGAAGAACGGGTCAGGTACGCCTGACCTTAGCAGGGACCACTACTCCGTCGTCAGAGCTATCTGTCGGGGTACTGCTGCTCTCTACGGGTTTGTATACTGAGCCTGAATCCGACAGTGAGGCAGCTTCCCCTCCGCTCCCATCTGTCATGCTCAGCAACGTGTAGGCCTCTTCACTACTGTACCTCTGGACATTTTGGCCTCTAAATTTATAGATACAGCTAGTGCGACTCACAGGCAAGAGCACCTGGTCGTCAGCGACGGTTTCAATCGCTACCAAAAAAATTAACTGTTAGCGTTCGCAGGGATCAGGCCTGACTCTGCTAATGCTGCAGTTATGCGTGTTGTGTTTTGTGACTGATCAATTGATACTGCACTTGAATGGGGTGGGCTGGGCGGAGGGGCTAAACGCAGGTGCTAGCTAGCAGGTGTCTGGGTTGATCCTGCTAATGCTGCATTTTTGGGAACACTAAACTATTGGGGATGCTAGTGTAGATCTGATCAGATCAAAGATATTGATCCGTACAAACATTATACTAGCAAGGGAGGTGTACGGTGTGGGCTCAGGTGTTAGCGCTACTGGCACTAATCTGACGCTGCCTGGAATTGACGCTGATCGCGACAGTGTAACTGCGGCGGCTGGTCCTTAACTGGTTAAGCTTACAAGGATAGCGTTTGATTCTCTCTACTTTTTCCCTCATAGCCAACCCATGAATTTATTTGTTTGTTTTGATTTTTTTGGACTTGGAGTATGAATTATATATTTTGATTGCAAGTTGGCTTAGTATATTAATAAAAGTATTTTGAATAAACAAAAACAGTAGCGCTTCTGTGTATCACACCACAAATCTAAATACTATAGAAAATATATATATGTGTCCCGTGAAGAAATACATATATGTGAAAAACTGCAAAACATTGGAAGAAGTCCTATGCGACGAAACTAGTCTGGGAGAAGCTACACGGCGCTCTTTTATAGTGTGTGGCGTTCGGATTTTTCGACCGCTCATCGAATCTACAGTCTGGTGTTTGGACGGAAGTTCACAGTGTTTTCGATTGGAGTGGAGAGACGGGCATATATGAAGGAGGGCGAGACACAAATGATTGATTGGTCCGCCGAGACCGCAATACATCGCGGCTACCTGTCGTATGCCTGTCTGGCGTTTTGAAGTAATTTTGCTGAAGTGCCTAACTTTGATTTGCTAGATGTGAGTGAAACTATTGAAGGTTACCTGTGCTGTGTTTAATAAAAGTTTTTACGTACTTCACTATTGGAGACCTTTTTGCTTTTTCATGTGGGAAAACTTGACTGACCTAGCAACATCGTTTGGATCTATCTTTTATACCCTGAGGGCTGTTTAAGCTGTGAAGCCGAGCATGAGAGTGCAAGTCCTTAGGGAGTGGAGTCACTAATCACGCTGGTGTGGTGAAGGTTTATTCAAGAGAACACAGGAAGATTTTTATGCAAATTTTAGTTGAAGTCACTATTATTGGAACACTTATCTCACTGATGGACTTTCTTTAAATGTTTTTTCACAACTGGTTTGAAAACAATATTTGAATGCTACGGGCACTTATTAATTTATTGTATGTGCACATATATATTTTTAGAGTATTATGTTTTGCAGTTTTTCACATATATGTAATTCTTCACGGGACACATATATATATTTTCTATAGTATTTAGATTTGTGGTGTGATACACAGAAGCGCTACTAGTTTTGTTTATTCAAAATACTTTTATTATTATGTTTTTTGTAAAGTAGCAGCTAGTAAGGTTTTTTTGGGTCTGCACTCAGCAGACCTGCTCCCGAAGCACAGTGGAGTGTATAAGGGAAGAAGAGGGCAGTTGATTTCTTTTTATACACTATTTTAGTTGGCTTAGTATATTGCTTGCACATATTGATTACAGCACTGGCACTTTTAGCGATATATTGAGTTTTTTTGGTATAGCCTGCACTACGTTTAGGTTCAACATCGGCTAACATTGAAAGGACATTTAGGAGTTTTAAAAAATTCCAATGCCCCTAAAAGCAGAAGTTTGAATTCTCAGTGCACGAGGCCTAAAGCTTCTGCACCCTTCCTCTCTAGCTGAGCCAAGACATACACTCAAGGCTGGAAACGCACACATTTTAATTACAGAAAGTGACATATAGTATTGACCAGGCAGAGGAAAAGTGACTGCTCTGGGCTTAAAAAAAAAAAAAAAAAAAAGCAGCCTCTAGCAAAAATAAATTGGAGCAATACTTAGCCTGCAAACAGTTTGCTGAAGACAAGCAGACTTTCTTGTGCATCATCTTTAGTAGAGGCTTTCTTCTGGGATGACAGCGACGCAGACCAATTTAGTGCAGCGAATGGTCTGAGCACTGACAGGCTGACCCCCACCCCTTCAACCTCTGCAGCAATGCTGGCGCAGTACTCATACATTTCCCAAAGACAACCCTGGATATGACGCTGAGCACGTGCACTCAACTTCTTTGGTTGACCATGGCAAGGCCTGATCTGAGTGGAACCTATCCTGTTAAATCGCTGTATGGTCTTGACCACCGTGCTGCAGCTGTTTCAGGGTCTTGGCAATCTTCTTATAGCCTATGCCATCTTTATGTAGAGCAACAATTCTTTTTTTCAGATCCTCAGAGTCTTCTTTGCCATGGGGAGAGAGAGAGAGAGAGAGAGAGAGAGAGAGAGAGAAATTTAACACACCTGCTCCCCATTCACCCCTGAGACCTTGTAAAACAAACAAGTCACATGACACCGGGAAGGAAAAATTGCTAATTGGGGGCAATTTGGACACTTTTGTTGCCAGCGGTTTAGACATTAATGGCTGTGTGATGAGTTATTTTGAGGGAACAGCAAATTTACACTGGTATACAATCTGTACACTAACTACTTTACACTTTAGTCAAGTATAATTTCTTCAGTGTTGTCACATGAAAAAAAATATTTACAAAAATTTTTTTTGTGATACACTGTAATTCACTTAAGTGGCTTTAGATCGTTTTATTTTTGTCTACAAAAAATAAAGTGATTTGTATTGGGTATAGCATCTCCTTGCATGATATACATATTTTGGATTATATTATTGTATTTTTCTGTAGTAGTCACATAAAGTGGATACAACATTTTCAAATACCAAACTTTCCGATTATAAATTTAAAGTTGTATTGATTAGGTAAAGATACATTTTAAGCAACATGTCCAATGGCACTGTAAAAAAACAAAAACACATACAAACAGTTGGAGATAATGAGAACAAACCATTTTAAAATGTATTTATTCCAAATATACTAGACAAATAATTATGTAAAACACAAACCAACGAAACAATAGAAGATTAACACCGGAACAATGCTTTCGGTATATAAATCAGTAGCAGAACTAGACTGATCTTTCTCATCTGCTCCCATTTTGTAAAACCACATCATATCCCAACCTGACACCAGCTGGGGATTTTAGGTTAATAATAAATTGCTTTATAATCACTAAATATTTAAAAATTAAAAAAGGTAACTAAAGCATGTGTCATGTTGTCACTACAATAATGGAATGCCATTTTGTTAAAATTGACTTGACAGAGACCACTGGCTCATTCGTGCATTGGAGTTTTATGATAGCTGAATAGAAACATTGTGACACTGCTGATCCTGGCTTTATGCTTTCAGATTTTTCACTGTGACATAAACTGAGGTGTGTGGGAGTCCAGCTAGTTCATAAAAATGGCTCCTCAAATGAAGTAATCTCATTTAGAATGTTTTGCCCTGTCTGAAAAGTTAGATGTCTTACCAAAAGAAACAGGTTAAAGCTGAAACATCTGCATCTTCCTGAACTCACGGTGATGTGATGAGCAGAAGCAGCACACATGCAATTAAATACTTCCTTTCTTTTCTCAATGAGAAAAATATAGAATTGCACTGTATAACAGATCTGGAAATGCTGGAATTACAGCGTTTCTCAACCAGGGTGCTGCAGGCATGGAACCTAAATTTGCCATTGTACAGACTGTCGGAGCCATAACAACAAATAATGCTCTAGGGCCAGGATGCATGACATAATTTATTGCTTTGGGGGTGGTGTCCAGCTCATCAGCACCTTGGCAAAGCATGACTTTGATGCAGGTGGGATGAAGTGTCCTCCCCAGCATTTAATGGCAGGCAGAATTTTGCTTCCTCCACCTCCCAGCCTTCTGCCACCTGCTGAAGCTAAAAAGGTAGGGCTCTGGGGGGTCCTGAGGATGGGGAGGGCTCTGAAACAATGGGGGCCTTTAATGTACAGGAGCAAGTTTGTAATAGGGAAGGTGGGTCTCATTTATAGGGTAGCCTCCGATGGGGTGGGGTGACTGACATCATGAGGGAACCTCTGGTGTGAAGTTAAGTTCAGCAAGGCATCCCAGGCTAAGGTTTCCCATTAAGAAGTAACTTTTTTTTTTTCATACACATCTTAAGACTTGGGTGCCTATATATTTATAAACGGTTCCACAACAAGAAAAAAAGGTAGAAAAACACTGCTCTTTTACTTGCTAGGGAATTCAAGTCTCTCTCTCTCTCTCTCTCTCTCTCTCTTGTGCAGACTTGGACGGTGCATGGTCACTCTTTGCCATAGAAAGTATATTATGCTACAGAGCATTCTGCAGAATCACATACTTCTAGGGGTTTTATATGTTTTCGTGAATATGGTAAAAGAAAAAGCCACAAAATGTCACAAGGAGATATAATCATATATTAAAAAAAAAAAAGGGAAAAAATATTTATTTATTTTTGTTTGTTTTTTCCATTTGTCCAGAATCATGTACGTTGATCTAAGACTTTTGTGTCAAACTCAAACTAAAAAGGAAGAAACATCAGAAAGTTGGCTACAAATGATGTTTTCCCTCAGAGAGCAACAACACCAACTGAGAGATTGTTCCTGCTGTCATTCCTCTCCCGCAGGTAAGTTGTCTTCAATCCTTCGGATAAACTTCATCCGGATTTCTGTAACACTGTCACCCTTTAGTGTGTCTTGCACAAATTTTACATCAACTGCCATCTGTACCTGAAAGAGAGTTTGTACATATATTTTCATTGGAAACTGAGTTTTGTGAGGAAAACAGACAGAAGGTTAAAGTGAGAAAGTTAAGGTGGGGTGAGGAGGAAAATAAAATGTTCAATATATAATAAATGCTGAAGTATTTTGCCAACCACACAGTCAGCAAAAAAAAAAACCTCCTCTTCGTGTGTGCACAACATATTTAAGAAACCGGTGCTGAAAGAAACATGGAGCCACAATTGCTGATCTCATTTCTAAATTGTTAGTTGCTTGGCTACTGTTTTAAAAAGGGACCCAACCAGATAAGCATATTGAGTAAATGTGCTTACAGGCTGTTGTCAATTTTTATTTTTCCAACTAGCCCCTCCCTGCAGTTTGGCCAATTCCGTGTAAGTATCATTAAGCCATAGGGGGCTATATTTAGTGTACCCATTAGCCTGTTGGATGTATTTGCATTTGTTCCACACTTTTCGTAAGAGATTGTATGTAGGGTATTTCTTATTCGATTTGGCAAAAGCCAAGGCTTCCAGTGCCATGGGGATGGGACCTGTACCTACCGTATGGAGCATGAGTGCCTGGGAAGAGCCAACCAGCTCAGTCCCAAAACACCCCACCAGGTGCTGTAACTGAGCTGCCAGGTAGTATAATCACGGGTTGGGTAGCGCCAACCCCCCATTATCTTTAGGCCGTTGAAGATGTTCTAGTTTAATCCTGGGTGGTTTATTCTTCCATATCAAAGTACGGAAGATGGAGTTCACTATTCAAAAAAGTTTTAAAGGGATCACCACCGGGGTATTTTGGAGACAGTAAAGCAGTTGTGGCATGAGAATAATCTTCACTAGGTTCACTTTGCCCGCCACCAAGATGCGGAGGCCGTTCCATGTTTTGACCTGTTCTCTAAACCTCTGAAGCAGGGGAGAAATGTTCATATGGCTAAAGTCCCTTGGGTTGGAGGTAACATGAATCCCTAGGTATTTAAAAGGAGGTCATGACTGGGATGGGACAAGATGAGGCCACCGTTTGTGTGGCATCACCGTCTAGCAGCAATAGGGCAGACTTTGACCAATTGATCTGTAGTCCAGAATACACCCCAAATCTTGTAATGGTTGCCATGGCCTCCCGCAGGGACTCGTCAGTATCTCCCAGCATAAACAAGGTGTCATCAACATAGAGCATTACTTTCTCCTGCAGGGGGCCATAACAAAATCCCACAATACGCATATTCGCCCTGATTTCGATGGCCAGGTGTTCAATAGCTAATGCGAAGAGCAGAGGGGACAGCGGGCAACCTTGCCCCGTCCCCCTCCTCAACACAAAGTAATGGGACAGACAACCGAAGGCCCCAATAGCAGCCTCCGGTCTACTGTATAGTAGGCGCACCTACGCTCTATATGGAATAGGAGGTGTGAGTGGAGTGGTAAGCTTTGTTCACCCAATTGTACTGTATACAGCTCACAGTCTCCCCCGTCAAATGTGTTTCCTGGAAGCAAAATATCCCTGGGTGAAATTTTTTTAAGGCACATGCGTATCATAGTTCTCTTAAGAGGTGAGTGAAGCCCCCTCACATTCCACGATACTATAGGAATCCCTGCCATTCACCAAAGTATAGTAAAATAATAAGCACGGGTAACCCCATCAGATCCAATAGTCTGTTGGTCCTTAGGCATTTTCAAAGTTCCTTGAAAAATGCACATTGGCTGTCCATATTACCTGCAGTAAAATCAGTGCCGATTAACCACCAACAAAGAAAATGAAAAAGAAAAAAAGGGGGAGGACGCAAATAGCTGTCCTCACCAACCATTCAGTACCATTCCCCGCCAACAGGGCAGGGCAAACCCAGGCCCCTGTAAACCAACTCAGGGGGCCACACAAGTTCAGAAATTGTAAATCCACTCTTATGATGTCTGAAGCTCTCGTCTTGATCTGTTGCAGTATAATGTCCCTCAGACAAGGGTCATCTGGGTAAGATTAGCTGGCATGTATAGCACAGGCACTCTCCAGGGGCCGGGGCACCCACATCATTCCTCCTCTCCATTCTGACCACGCCGCCTCAGGGCTTGCTCATTTCGATCTAGCCAGGTAGTTGCATCCTTGGTCGACTCAAATAACTGTGCCTGACCACTTACGATCACTCGCAGTTTAGCCGGTTACAACATGGCGTAGGATAACTGCAGCTGCCGGAGCCTGCGTTTCACATCAAAAAAACTTTGCCCTTCATCTCTGCACTTCAGCCGAGAAGTCAGGATAGAAGGACACTCTGGCTCCCTTATGTTGTATGTTGGCTCGCTCCCTAGCCAGACGGAGCAGTGTCTCTGTCGCTATAGTGCAGTAGTCTTGCCAGTATTGGCCTGGGAGGCCCTCCTGGCTGAGGAGGGCGAGGTGACACTCTATGAGCGCGCTTCACCGTGAACAGGGGAGAAAAAGCATTTTTCCCGAATATGTCCAGCAGCCATCCCTCCAAAAATGTTTTGGGGTCCCTGCCCTCCACCTTCTCAGGAAGTCCCACAATACGAATGTTATTTCTCCTGAGGCGGTTCTCAAAATCCTCAGCTCTGTCAACAGCCTCTCTCGCTAGTTGGTAAGCAGCTTTGGTATCTCTTTCAATGGGGGTAAATGATCCTCTATTTCACACACCCTGCTCTCCACAGCAGTAGTGCGCTCCCTCATTTTTTGCATGTCCTGTCGTAGCAGCGACAATTCTTCTCTCATGGTAGCCACTGAGGCATTGCCAATATTGACTGTCCTGAGAATATCTGCTAGCGTGGGCTGAGCAGCCTCAGATGCATCAGGTTCAGTAGTACTTAGGGCCCCAGAGTCAGCCTGATCCGTCTCATCAATCTCACTATGGTCAGCTAAGATGGCTGCCCGTGCCTGTGTCCCAGTAAATGCAGGTTCTGTGTGCTGCGAGTGCCCAGCTGCATCAGTCCCCATGAGCCCATTCATTTTCTGGGTGTAATATACCCTGTCCTTGGGCGCCTCCTTACCCCGTGCCTTCGTCTGCTCCTGCACTCTAAAGCCCTGTACACACGATCGGATTTCCTATGGTTTTTAAACCGATGGATTTTTCCATCGGAAAACCGATGAAGCCGACTTCCATCAGTCTTGCCTACACACCATCAGTCAAAAAACCGACCGTTCCAAACGCAGTGACGTAAAACACTCCGATGAGCTGAGAAAAATTAAGTTCAATGCTTCTGAGCATGCGTGGGTTTTTTAACCGATGGACTTGCCCATAGACGATCGGAATTTGCTATCGGTTTTTTATCTATCGGAAAAATTTAAAACATGTTCTATTTTTTGATCCATCAGACTGTTTTCATCCTTCAGTCTATCAGTGCCGCGTGGAGTCCCCTTCACTGTGAGCGCGGCGGCGCCATCTTGGAAATCGGGACCCATGTCCGACTGCACTTTTCGGGCCATTCCCCTAGTACAGAGGGCTGGCGGAGGTTCCCCTGAGATCCCAGGATCAGCTGCTTGCAGCATATAGCGGCAGAATGTTGGTGACTTGGCTGAGGGAGGATCGGTCACGGATCACGCTCAGGAGTTGTGAGAGCTATGTCCCACATGCCGGTCCAGGCCACGCCCCCCGTCAATTTTTATTTTTACTTTAAAGTTCCTCAGATACCGACACCCCGGAGGCTCTGTATTCTAGAGACTCAGTTTTATCCCTCTGTGCGGTCAGTGAAGGTCCTAGCAGTAGCCAGGAAGCCTCATTTGAGCCTCCGTCACAAAACGTGCGAATGCTGATGGCATGACGCTATAGCCAGTTTTGTGCAATCTCAGGGCTAGGGAGGGTGCGCTCCCAAGTATTTCAGGAAAGCAGAGCCCCTGACACGCCTAGGAAGTTTTAGAGATGCATGGAAATAGGATTTTTATAACAGCTTACCTGTAAAATCCTTTTCTTGGAGTACATCACGGGACACAGAGCGGCATAGTCATTACTATGTGGGTTATATAGTTTACCTTCAGGTGCTGGCACTGGCAACTTCCAAACCGGAAGTACCCTCCCCTATATAAGCCCCTCCCATCCGGGAGCACCTCAGTTTTGTAGCAAAGCAATAAGTGTCCCCAAAAGAGGGGTGGGAGCTCTGTGTCCCGTGATGTACTCCAAGAAAAGGATTTTACAGGTAAGCTGTTATAAAAATCCTATTTTCTTTCTCGTACATCACGGGACACAGAGCGGCATAGTCATTACTATGTGGGACGTCCCAAAGCAATGCCCAATGAGGGGGGGGATACACCATACATAAGCTGAGCGCTATCAGACATGAGGATCTTTTGCGGCCTGCAACACACTGCGCCCAAAGGCGACATCCTCCTGACTTCTAACGTCCACCTGGTAGAACCTAGTAAAACGTGTGTACTGAAGACCATGTTGCGGCCTTACAGATTTGAGCCAGGGAGGCCTGGTGATGCACTGCCCATGAAGTTCCAACTGCTCTCGTGGAGTGCGCCCTAACTTTGAATGGAGGCGGTCTCCTTCTCAAGCCATAGGCTTGCATAATGACCTGTCGATCCACTTGGCTAAAGTAGATTTTGACGCTGCCTGACCCTTTCTGGGGCCTTCCGGCAGAATAAACAAAGTATCCGTTCTGCGAATCTGAGCAGTGGCTTTTAGATAAGCTTTTAACTGCTCTTACTACATCCAAAGAATGTAATAACTTTTCCTCTACCGAACTAGGTTTGGGGAAAAAGGAAGGAAGCACCACATCTTGGTTCAAATGAAACCTCGATACCACCTTAGGAAGAAAGGCTGGATGAGGACGTAACACTACTCTGTCCTTATGGATAACCAGATATGGCTCTTTACAGGACATAGCGGCTAATTCCGACACTCTTTTAGCCGAACAAATGGCTACTAGAAAAATCAATTTCCTGGTGAGAAGAACCAAGGAAATGTGCTGTAATGGTTCAAATGGTTGCTTCTGTAGAACCGACAGAACCAGGTTTAAGTCCCATGAACATATGGGAATATTAACCGGAGGGCTAATACGCATCACTCCTTGTATAAAGGCTTTGACTAGTGAATGCGAAGCCACGGGCCTTTGAAAAAATATTGACAAGGCCGAAATCTGACCCTTGATAGTACTCAAGGCAAGCTTCCTATCTACAGCCCACTGTAGGAAGTCCAGAATCCTACCTATTATGTACTTACGTGGATGCCATTTCTTGGCCTCACACCAGGCGATGTACGCCTTCCAGATTCTATAGTAGATCTGCCTGGATACCGGCTTCCTGGCATTGATCATGGTAGATACCACAGGATTAGAGAGACCTCTCTTTTTTAGAATGTGGGCTTCAATAGCCAGGCCGTCAAACCTAGGGCTGGTAAGGAAGGGTGGTATATCGGTCCTTGCGAAAGCAGGTCCGGACGATGTGGGAGGGTCCAAGGACTTCCCACAGACATTTTTACAATCTCCGCGTACCATGCTCTTCGGGGCCACGCTGGAGCCACCAGAATCACTGGTTTCTTTTCTACCCTGATTCTGCGGAGTAATCGAGGTAACAATTGTGGCGGTGGAAATGCATATATCAGCTTGAACTGATCCCAAGGGAACACTAGGGCATCCAAGCCGCAAGCTAGGGGATCCCTTGTCCGAGAGACAAACCTGTCCACCTTTGCGTTGAATCTGGATGCTAGCAGATCTACATCCGGTGTTCCCCACCGCTGACATATTGTCCGGAAAACCTCAGGGTGAAGGGACCATTCCCCTGGGCATAATTGTTGGCGACTTAGAAAGTCCGCCTTCCAATTCTCCACTCCTGGAATGAATACTGCGGATATGGCTGGGACATATCTTTCTGCCCATTTCAGGATGCAATTCACTTCCCTCTGGGCTGCACGACTCCTGGTGCCACCCTGATGATTGATATATGCCACTGCCGTGGCATTGTCTGATTGAATTCTGACAGGGGCCCCTTGGAGTTTGGATGTCCATGCTACTAGGGCATACCGGGCTGCTCGTATCTCTAAGAGATTGATGGGCAGGGCCTTTTCTGCATCCGACCACCTGCCCTGGAGAGACCATTGCTCCAGTACTGCTCCCCAGCCTATAAGGCTGGCATCTGTAGTGACCACCTTCCAAGAAATCGGACTGAAGGATTTCCCTTTTTCCAGATTCTGGGGAACCAACCACCAACGGAGGCTCTTGCGCACGGAAGGGGACAAGGACATTGGTAAGTCTAGGGCCTGAACTTTTTTGTTCCAGGCTGACAGTATGGCCCTTTGCAAATTCCTTGAATGGAATTGACCGTAGGGTACTGCTTCGAATGATGCCACCATTTTTCCCAGCAGCCTCATGCACAGGCGTATGGATGGCTGTCTTTTTGTACCCACTAGGTGGATCAAATCTCTCAAAGACGACACCTTTTCTTGAGGCAAGAAAAATTTTCTCTGGTCTGAATCCAGCCTTAGCCCCAAGTATTCCAGACTTTTGACTGGTTTTAGGGCTGACTTGTCTCGGTTGATAATCCAACCGTGAGATTCCAGATACTCGATTGTCTCGTGAACAACCACTTCTAGTTTTTCCACTGAGTGGTCTATCAGCAACAAGTCGTCTAGATATGCCATTATCGTTACACCTCGTGTTCTTAGATTGGCCAATAATGGGGCCAGAATTTTTGTGAACACTCGTGGTGCTGTGGCCAGACCGAAGGGTAAGGCTCTGAACTGAAAATGGCGCCCTTCTACTGCAAAGCGTAGAAATTTTTGGTGGACTGGAAAGATGGGAATGTGCAAATAAGCATCTTTGATGTCGATTGAGGCTAACCATTCCTCCCCTTGTAGGGCAGTGGCCACCGATCGGATCGACTCCATCCGGAAAGTCCTGATATGTAGGAATTTGTTTAGCCCTTTTAGATTTAATATGGGCCTCACGTCCCCGTTTGGCTTCGGGACTGTAAAGAGGTTTGAGTAAAACTCGAACCCCCATTCTTCCAGGGGAACCTCCATAATTACTCCTTGGAGCAATAGTTGTTCTAGTGCCAACAGGAGGGATCCTCTCTTCCGGGGGATCCCTTGGCACGTTTGACCTTATAAAATGGGAAGGAGGGGAGTCTTAACTCCAATTTGTATCCCAGACTTACTGCGGAGAGCACCCATCTGTCTCTGATCGTGTCCCGCCAAGTCTCTGCGAACAACTGAAGTCTTCCCCCCACCCGATTGAGTGGGGGCAACCCTTCATGCATTTGACTTTGGGGGAGGTTTTGTACCTCTCCTGACCCAGGGTTTCTTGTTACCCTGCGATTGTCCCTGATTTTTACCCCCGGGATTTGACCGAGGAGGCCGTCGGAACTGTTTCACAGCCGATGTCCTAGGGACTGGAGAAGCAGGCCTCTTAAAAGAGGGACCTCTAACTCTGTTTTTAACCGGCAAGAGTGTACTTTTACCGCTGGAAATTTTCTAGATATATTTGTCCAGGTCTTCCCCGAATAAGCATTCACCATGAAATGGGAAGCTGACCAGCAATTTTTTACAGGGAGCTTCAGCAGACCAGTTTTTGAGCCATAGAAGCCTGCGCATATGTACTACAGACAGCGTAAGGCGGGAGGCCTGATGGATTGAATCCTTTATAGCGTCAACCGCAAAGCATAAGGCTCTAGGTAGATCAGCTAGGGCAAGAGCCTGCTGATCTGGCAAGTCCCTTAAGACCTGTTTCAACTGATCCTTCACTGCTTGGCAGACCCCAATAGCTGCCACTGCTGGTTGTGTCACCAAGCCTGCTGTAGAGAAAGCAGATTTTAATAAGGACTCCAATTTTTTATCTATTGGGTCCTTGAACATTTGGACATTATCTACTGGACATGTCAGTGATTTATTCACACAAGAGATGGCTGCGTCCACTGTAGGGACCCTCCATTTTTTGATGAATTTATCCTCCATGGGATAGACCACCGGAAATCTCTTGGGGGGAGTAAATATTTTATCAGGATGTTCCCAATCCTGGTAAATGAGCCCTTCCAGTAAAGGATGGATTGGAAAGGAACAAACAGTCTGGGGAGCTTTTAGCGACCCCAACGAGGAGACAGAAGTGGATGATGGCTCCGCAAGGGGCATTTTAAATGCTGATCGGACCATGTTAGTCAGGGACTGAACCCATAATCTTTCAGCATGTGATGCCGAGAATGGCTCTTCCACTGTTGATTCCTCTACAACAGAATCAACCTCATCCTGATCCCCTTCAGGTAGGTCGATCCCTGTATGGGACTGTTGCTCTGCTAACAGGTACTCTGAGGGAGGAGACGGAGATTGGGCGCGCTTTCCCTCTGACAGGGAAGCAGCGATCAATGTTGTCAATCTCTCTTCCAGTCCTCCCAGAGCTGAGGAAAAAACCTCCTCTGTTATATACACAGGAGCAGGTGAACTGAGGACAGCCACAGTACCAGGTACTCCTGAGGGTGCTCTACGGTCACTAACCTCAGATTTTTCAGGGGAGATTGGTGCAGCCGAAGCATGCCCAAGATCCTCAGAGCCCGATGGAGACCCCCTATGCTTCCTGGGATTCTTAGTCCCGGAGACTTTAGACGGCATATTCCTAAGCCCAAAGCTGAGGTATTCCAGCCAAAATTCACCACTTACTGACAATAGTCTAGCACAATTGCTGCTATATAAACAGTTGGTGTCTACTAATGTGCCTTTCTATGGGGATGCCTGCATCAACCGCCTGCTGTATGCCTTTCTAAATGTTGCCAGCTGTTTCTGCCTTCCATAACCAGCTGTCAACACCTAATTGTGCTTTTTATCATGCTGGGACGCCCGCACATGCGCAGAAGCGCTGCGGCGCGCACAGAGCGTCATCCACCAAGCTCCGCCCCTTTTTCCAGCTCACCTCTATAAATAGAGGCGCGTGCGCCTTCAGCGCTCTTTTTTGAAAGGAACTAGGGACAGAAGCCAGGGCCCTGTTTGCCACAGGGCCAGGGGATGGACGAGCATTGCAACATGGCAGAGGAAACAGTTTCCCATCCAGAGAACTCACCATCTGCCTGGATTTTGACTTGGAAAGAAAAAATCCACATGACAAGAAAACAACGTTCCACAGCGGCCTCTAGTGATTTAACACAGGTACCGCGGTTTAACCATTTTTTTTTTTCTTGACCACTCTTAAAATTATTAAAATTTTTAGTAGCTACAGGCATGCACAGATATTTAGCGGGAATACCGTTAGGTAACAGGCAGAAAGACATATTAGGCTTGGGGGTCCCCTCAATAGAACAAAGTTCCTGAGGGGCCCCCACTTACCTTTCCCCCGCCGCAGGACTCTGTTTGGCCCACAGAAGCCCAAACTTCACCTCTCACGGCAGGCATTGTAATTAAACCTTCAGGGACCGGGTTCCCAAGGATTCCACTCCCCTGGACCTGTATAGCACCCTGCACAGAAAACATCTTGGTCGTGGGTATGACCAGAGCTCTGGATCCCAGGGTCCAGCCCTCCTAAGAGAAGCATTACAGGCAAAACCTTGCTCTTCTCTGCAAGGCCTGGGTACCGACCGTTTAGCTATGAAGCTTTTTTGGTCGGATCCGGAATAGCTTACTGAGGCCCAAAAGAACCTGTACGCAAAATCAGTGAAAAACACATGTTACTTCTTGGCCAACACCTTAGACACTGGCAAAAAACTGAGGTGCTCCCGGATGGGAGGGGCTTATATAGGGGAGGGTACTTCCGGTTTGGAAGTTGCCAGTGCCAGCACCTGAAGGTAAACTATATAACCCACATAGTAATGACTATGCCGCTCTGTGTCCCGTGATGTACGAGAAAGAAAAATGGTCTATTACGAGCATGGATGGGAGCCAAGATTAAGAAAGAAAGCCAACTTGACCTATGGTTATGCAAGATCCTTTACTTCGTATGCTTATCTGGTTAGACATGTGATGGTGGAAAAGTCCTGTTAATCATCTACAGTGCCTTGAAAAAGTATTCATACCCCTTGAAACGTTCCACATTTTGCCATGTTACAACCAAAAATGTAAATGTATTTTATTGGGATTTTATGTGATAGACCAACACAAAGTGGCACATAATTGTATATCTGAAAAGTGTGGTGTGCATATGTATTTAGCCCCCCTTGAGTCAATACTTTATAGAACCACCTTTTGGGTATGTCAGCTTTGCACATCTAGAGAGTGACATTTTTGCCAAATCTTCTTTGCAAAATAGCTTAAGTTCTGTCAGATTGGATGGAGAGCGTCTGAACAGCAATTTTCAAGTCTTGCCACAGAATCTCAATTGGATTTAGGTCTGGACTTTGACTGGGCCATTCTAACATATGAATATGTTTTGATCTAAACCATTCCATTATACCTCTGGCTGTATGTTTAGGGTCGTTGTCCTGCTGGAAGGTGAAACTCCACCCTAGTCTCAAGTCTTTTGCAGACTAAAGCCCCGTACACACGGTCAGACTTTTGCCCAACAAACTTCGTTTTGAGCAAGTTGGACCAACAATCCGACCGTGTGTACGCTCCATCAGACAAACTTTTTTCTTGCTTTCATCGGACAAAAAAGTTGGGTCTGCAAACGGACAAACTTTTGCCCAACAAAAGTCCGATGGAGCAAAGTCCGACCGTGTGTACAGAAAACCATCGGACTTTTGTCCGATGGACAAAACAACTAATGTTAAAATCAACCAACAATAGCAGAAATTGACCAAAGGGTGGCGGTAAAGAGCAGAAAAACCACGTGATGTTGCAAAAAGTTTTGGGAAAGTTTGCAGAAAAGTCCGAGCGTGTGTATGCTATGGGTGTTCCCGACCAACTCCGTTCGGACAAAAAACCACGGAAAAGTCAGATGGAAGTCCGACCGTGTGTACGAGGCTTAACAGGTTTTCTTCTAAGATTGCCCTGTATTTGGCTCCATCCATCTTCCCATCAACTCTGACCAGCTTCCCTGTCCCTGCTAAAGAAAAGCATTCCCACAACATGATTCTGCCACCACCATGTTTCACGGTGGGGGTGGTGTGTTCAGGGTGATGTGCAGTGTTTGTTTTCCACCACACATAATGTTTTGCTTTTAGGCCAAAAGGTTAAATTTTGGTCTCATCTGACCAGAGCACCTTCTTCCACATGTTTGCCGTGTCCCCCACATTGTTTCTCACAAACTGCAAACAGGACTTCTTATGGCTGTCTTTCAACAATGGCTTTCTTTCTGCCACTCTTTCATAAAGGCCAGATTTGTGAGTGCATGACTAATTAGTTGTCCTGTGGACAGATTCTCCCGCCTGAGCTGTGGATCTCTGCAGTCCTCCAGAGTTACCATGGGCCTCTTGGCTGCTTCTCTGATTAATGCTCTCCTTGTCTGGCTCATCAGTTTAGGTGGACAGCCATGTCTGGGTAGTTTTGCAGTTGGGCCATACTTTTTTCCATTTTCGGATAATGGATTTAACAATGCGCCGTGAGATGTTCAAAGCTGTATATATAAAATTTAACCCAACCCTGCTTTAAATTTCTCCACAACTTTATCCATGAGCTGTCTGATGTGTTCCATGGCCTTCATGGTGCTGTTTGTTCATTAAGGTTCTCTAACAAACCTCCGATGGCTTCACAGAACAGCTGTATTTATACTGAGATTAAAATTACACACAGGTGGACTATATTTACTAATTAGGTGAGTTCTGAAGGCAATTGGTTCCACTGGAATTTAGTTAGGGGTATAGGAGCAAAGGGGGCTGACTACAAATGCATGGCACGCTTTTCCAATATTTGTAAAAAATAAATAAAATTATAATATATATTTTCATACACACACACACACACACACACACACACACACTATATAAATGAAGTCAGAATAGCTTATTGTGATAATACCTTTGTGATGACTTATTTTGCATCACATATTTGTTACGGATTAGCAAGTAGAAACAATAACCAGGTAGTCACACCAAGCTTATGAATGCCAACATTCCTAGATCTTTAGTATAGTATAGTATAGAATTCCATATTTGGGTGGGACTTTTCAGGCATTCTACTTCTAGATATATATACACTGCAAGTCTATAAAATTAATTTTATTACACTTACAAAAATACACAATAAAAATCAAAGCAATACATAAGGCGACAATAGCAATCAAGACATATTGTGCATAATTCGTTTCACTCTCCTGTGCCAGGAGGGTGTTAACTGAAGTCCTAGGGGTTTACAGCTGTGCACTTTTCTGGAGAGCACACTGATCCTTAGAAGGTGGCTGTAGACTATGTGGGGTGGCCTGGAAAATGTGACTGTTAACTAGTCTGAGGGGTAGCTGGTATGGCACAGCAGCAACAGGAGGAAAACAAACTAACGGCTGACAGCAGCTGCAGATTTGCAGCCTTTTACTTCTACATACAGCGATTGGGAACCCCCCAGCCCCTGTGCCTTTTATTGGCTCCTCTGAGTCCAGGCCTACTGTGAAAACATTCAAGATTAAAAGTGGTTGGAGGGATAGGCAACATCTATAACTGGATTCTTGACATACATAAAGAACCATTGATTTAGTAACTTACCATTTCTAGAGCTCCGCGCAGGACTCCACACAGCATATTGGAGTATATAAGTGTAGAATGGTTATCTGGCAGTTCAACAAAGTCTACTAGAGGATTGTTTTCCAAAATGAGGGAGAACTCATCACCCGCTGGGCTCCAGTTTGTAATTGTGGGTGTGATACCCAGGTACATTTTAAATGCCACCTGTACCAACACAGAGAAATAATAGATAAGCAGAGAAGCCCTATCATGGTTTCTAAGAATTTGCATATTTCAAACCTAAAATCAAAGATTATAACAGAATGAACAATGTTAACAACCATGCTGCTTTGCTAAAGCAAACCAATTACTGCAATATACACATTGTAAAGAAAGAAAGTTTGGAAGATCTTTGGCAAGATTAATAATTTTCTGGTTAGAAACAAATCTTACTTATGTTAAAGCGGAGTTCCACCCAAAAATAGAACTTCTGTTTTTCGGATTCCTCCCCCCTCCGGTGTCACATTTGGCACCTTTCAGGGGGAGGGGGAGCAGAAACCTGTTTAATCCAGGTATTTGCTCCCACTTCCGGGCATAGATCGCCGCAGTATCCACATCCATTTAGTAAGTGTCCATTTATTAAAAAAGTCAGCAGCTGCAGTATTTGTAGCTGCTGACTTTTAATTATTTTTTTTCGGGGGAACTCCGCTTTAATTCATACTGCTACACAGGTATTTCAGTTACTTACACTTTGGGGTTGATTTTCTAAAAAACTAGAGAGTGCAAAATTTGGTGCAGCACTGCAATGAAACCAATCAGCTTCCAAGTTTTTTTTGTCAAAGCTTAACTGAACAAGCTGAAGTTGAAAGCTGATTGGCTACCATGAACAGCTGCACCAGATTTTTCACTAACCAGTTTTAGTAAATCAAACCCTTTGTGTATCAGGAGGAGCTGGGCTGTAAGTGAACTTGCATGTACTTTGGCTGGATCTTCCCAAGTGCGGACTCATTTGTTTGTTTCAGTGCACTATTGCTAGGGCCCAGAAGAACCCTTTTGATGCCAACAGGCTGGCACCCATTCACTGTGAGACACTGGGGAATCTCGCAGTGGAACCAAGTTCTATAGTTTAGGTCACATTAAAAGATGGGTTGGAGTTATTCCTAGCTTAACTTTTACAGGAAAAATCGTGGATGACGTTCCAGGTAAACTATGCACATCCCTTGCTCATTATAAATTGAATTCAGTAAAAATAGTGCCTAGGAGCAAGAAAGGCTTGCAGAAACTATAGCAAATATTAGTTTAGCTGGAATAAAATGCCAACACTGATTGCACTATGCCAGCAAAGCAAGAGGGTTTACACAGGGAAGTTCACCAGCATGGCACTTAGGAAGTTACCTTCTTCAGGTAAGAGACAAGATGGATGGTGATCTTGCTCTACGGTCACAAAATGCCTAGTTGAAGGTTGGCATTAGGGCCGAAACAACTAATCGATTATGAAATTAAGCGATTACCATTTTCATAAACCGATTAATCGGCCTGCATACAGAATGCATTATTTGTTTACATATAAGGAAATACAGTGCAGAACACATACAGCTCAGTACACCGTCCATACATGTCAGCAAGTCCCTGAGAACTTGTGAATGTGTGAGGAGCAATGCATCATGGGACATGTAGTCCTGTGCAGGAAGTGAGTGGTTCAAAAGGCTGAAGTTTTCTTTACCTTGCTATTGGGGCACTCTATACTATACTTTGCAGCTTGCTATTGGGGCACTCTGAAGGCAGGAGGAGCCAGAAGAATTGGTGGGGGACCCAAGATGTGGAGAATAATGGCTGCTCTGTGCAAAAAAAAATTACACATAGCAGGGAAGTATAACAATTTTTTTATTTATTTTTTTGTTAAAAACAGACTTTAAAGACTCAGGGAAGATCAGCATCTGAATCCAGAGAAGGTGGAGGCTGAAAGACTGGAGGTGATAGAAGGGATTACAATTACATTTAAAGTAAACTTTTAACCAGTATTGTATTTAAAAATTATAATATCCATGAAAAAAAAGAAGAAAAAAAAATAAAATATATAAAAAAAAATAAAAAAGCTTTTAGTACTACTTTAAAATAAAAGATTTATATCCATCCCTCCCCACCCTTCATACAGCTTCACGTATGACTCCTAGTTATAATACCTATATATCCTACTTCTGGGTGTAAAAATATATAACATATTATAATCACTGTTCCACAGTAAAAAAATAAATAAAAGCATGCTGCTGCAACTAAACGTCTTAGGCCTAGTTGACACCTATGCGTTTTTTGGTGCTTTTTGCAGAAACACACCACAATTCCTTTAACATGGTTTCCTATGGGACACGTTCAACCTCTATGCTTTTTTCTGCTGCTGCGTATTTGGAAAGGGTCAAGGACTTTTTTCAAAGCAAAACAGTGCTTTTTTGGTTCAATATACGTTATATACGTTATTGGAGAAGCTGCAGAAAAGCATGTGGTGTGTTTCTGCAGCATATTTTGTTTTTTAACCACTTAAGCCCCGGACCATTTTGCTGGTCAAAGACCGGGCCACTTATTGCAATTCGGCACTGCGTCGCTTTAACTGACAATTACACGGTCGTTTGACGTGGCTCCCAAACAAAATTTACATCCTTACTTTCCCCACAAATAGAGCTTTCTTTTGGTGGTATTTGATCACCTCTACGGTTTTTATTTTTTGCACTATAAACAAAAATAGAGCGACAATTTTGAAAAAAAATTCAATATTTTATTATTTTTTACTTTTTGCTATAATAAATATCCCCCAAAAAAAATATATACATTTTTTTTTCCCTCAGTTTAGGCCGATACATATTCTTCTACATATTTTTGGTAAAAAAATTAATAAAAATATTGCAATAAGCATTTATTGATCGGTTTGCGCAAAAGTTATAGCGTCTACAAAATAGGGGATAGTTTTATGGCATTTTTATTAATCATTTTTTTTACTAGTAATGGTGGCGATCAGCTTTATGGCAGACACATGGCAGACACATCGGACACTTTTGACACATTTTTGGGACCATTGTCATTTTTACAGCGATCAGTGCTATAAAAATGCACCGATAACTGTGAAAATGACACTGGCAGTGAAGGGGTTAACCACTAGGTGTCGCTGTAGGGGTTAAGTGTGCCCTAGGGAGTGCTTCTTACTGCAAGGGGGGGGATGGGCTGTGTGTGTGACAAGACAGTGATCACCGCTTCCGATTACAGGAAGCTGTGATTACCGTCATTGTCACTAGGCAGAGCGGGGAGATGCTTGTTTACATCAGCATCTCCCCGTTCTTCCTCACCATGAGACGACCGCGGGTATCCCCGCGGCGATCGAGTACGCGGGACCCGCGGTCGTGCTCACGGAGCGTGCGTCCACAATGGCGCTCCCTAAAGGGGACGTACAGGTACGTCCTTTTGCCCAGGAGTGCCATTCTGTCGACGTATAAGTGCGTGCGGCGGTCGGCAAGCAGTTAATCTGCCCAACAACAAATTGGCCAAAAATAAAAAAGCAAAAATCACGTGCGCAAAAATCAAAAAAACCGCACAGCAAAAAGCATTGCAGAAACAGATCAAAAGAAAACTGCATAGTTGTGTACCGAGCCTTATGCTGGCCACACAAATCAGTTTTCAGACGAGAATATTCATACGAAAAATCTTTGTACATTTGCCAAATGAAAGAATGTTGTTTGAAATTTTCACGTACTTTTAACATTCTGTTTTAAAATGAATGTAATTTCTGAACGAAAACCACATACACTGTCTGAAAATTCTTTTGACCAAGAAGTTTTCTATTTCAAAATTTTCCCTTCACTGTGGTCAAAAACCAACGTCGATTTGATCCCACTAACGATTAGAAACGAACGTTCTTAAAATTATTTTTAATTTTTTTTAAAGGAAGACATTGTTTTGTATGGCCAGCATATAATATATTACAGTTGTGTTAGAAAATCTGTCTAACTTTTTTTTTATTTAAATAAATAATAAAAAAAAATTGTTCACCGAGTCTGATGATATTTACCAGATTCAACCTCTAATAGTATATACACAGTATATCTCTTCTGTCTGTTATTCTCAGAGTGGATTAGAGATTTTGCTCTCTAACCATATACAGGGGGTCCCCGGGTTACGAACCCATTAGGGACTTTCCTCCTGTTTGTAAATCGGAAATGTTCGTAAGTTAGCCGCGCATGCGCAGACCGCCAATTACGGACATTTCCGATGTTTTACGATGTTCCGTCGAATGCCGTTCTGCACATGCACGGCCAATTACGGACATTTCCGACATTTCCTGAGGCTCCGTCTGGCCGCGCATGCGCAGAACAGCAGACGGTCCGCCCAAAATGGCAGAGGGTCAAAGCATCGCCCGGTTCGTAAGTAGGAGAAGTTCGTAACTCCGGCGTTTGTAAGTCGGGGACCCCCTGTAGTTGGTTATTTATAATTTACCACTGCATAGAGATATTTAGGAATAAATTTAATTTTTTTTTTAAACTTTACATATTAACTCAATTATACAGTGGGTATGGAAAGTATTCAGACCCCCTTAAGTTTTTCGCTCTGTTATATTGCAGCCATTTTCTAAAATCATTTAAGTTCATTTTTTTCCTCATTAATGTACACACAGCACCCCATATTGACATGTTGACATTTTTGCAGATTCATTAAAAAAGAAAAACTGAAATATCACATGGTCCTAAGTATTCAGACCCTTTGCTGTGACACTCATATATTTAACTAAGGTGCTGTCCATTTCTTCTGATCATCCTTGAGATGGTTCTACACCTTCATTTGAGTCCAGCTGTGTTTGATTATACTAATTGGACTTGATTAGGAAAGCCACACACCTGTCTATATAAGACCTTACAGCTCACAGTGCATGTCAGAGCAAATGAGAATCATGAGGTCAAAAGAACTGCCTGAAGAGCTCAGAGACAGAATTGTGGCAAGGCACAGATCTGGCCAAGGTTACAAAAAAAAAATTCTGCTGGTTCCTAAGAGCACAGTGGCCTCCATAATCCTTAAATGGAAGACGTTTGGGACAACGAGAACCCTTCCTAGAGCTGGCCATCCGGCCAAACTGAGCTATCGGGGGAGAAGAGCCTTGGTGAGAGAAGTAAAGAAGAACCCAAAGATCACTGTGGCTAAGCTCCAGAGATGCAGTCAGGAGATGGGAGAAAGTTGTAGAAAGTCAACCATCACTGCAGCCCTCCACCAGTCGGGGCTTTATGGCAGAGTGGCCCGACGGAAGCCTCTCCTCAGTGCAAGCCTGCATGGAGTTTGCTAAAAAACACCTGAAGGACTTCAAGATGGTAAGAAATAAAATTCTCTGGTCTGATGAGACCAAGATAGAACTTTTTGGCCTTAATTCTAAGCGGTATGTGTGGAGAAAACCAGGCACTGCTCATCACCTGTCCAATACAGTCCCAACAGTGAAGCATGGTGGCGGCAGCATCATGCTGTGGGGGTGTTTTTCAGCTGCAGGGACAGGACGACCGGTTGCAATCGAGGGAAAGATGAATGTGGCCAAGTACAGGGATATCCTGGACGAAAACCTTCTCCAGAGTGCTCAGGACCTCAGACTGGGCCGAAGGTTTACCTTCCAACAAGACAATGACCCTAAGCACACAGATAGAATAATGAAGGAGTGGCTTCACAACAACTCTGTGACTGTTCTTGAATGGCCCAGCCAGAGCCCTGACTTAAACCCAATTGAGCATCTCTGGAGAGACCTAAAAATGGCTGTCCACCAACGTTTACCATCCAACCTGACAGAACTGGAGAGGATCTGCAAGGAGGAATGGCAGAGGATCCCCAAATCCAGGTGTGAAAAACTTGTTGCATCTTTCCCAAAAAGACTCATGGCTGTATTAGATCAAAAGGGTGCTTCTACTAAATTCTGAACAAAGGGTCTGAATACTTAGGACCATGTGCTATTTCAGTTTTTCTTTTTTAATAAATCTGCAAAAATGTCAACAATTCTGTGTTTTTCTGTCAATATGGGGTGCTGTGTGTACATTGAGGAAAAAAATGAACTTAAATGATTTTAGCAAATGGCTGCAACATAACACAGAGTGAAAAATTTAAGGGGGACTGAATACTTTCCGTACCCACTGTATACCACACTTTTAACCACTTAACGACCGCTCACTGTATATATACACGTCGGCAGAATGGCACCGACCGGCACAATCACGTAGAGTGTACGTGATTGCCTTTGTATAGTTGGGGGGTCCAATCGGACCCCCCTCCTATACAGTGAGCGGTGGCTAAGTGTCCGGGAGCGTTCCGGGATGAGGGGGCAGCCATTCGTTTCTGGCCACCCCCTCGCGATCGCTCCCGGCGAATGGAAATGCCCCCTCTGTCTGTGTCAGACAGAGGGAGCAGGAGGAAATGATGTCATCTCTGGTGCGGCGCTCACATATACCGAGCGCCGTACAAGAGAAGACATCAGGTCAGTGCACACAACACTACACTGACACCAGGACACATAGGGACATAAATCGCCCCCCCAGGCCCCCCCCAGCCCCCAGTCCAGTGTCACTGATTGCAGTGACCATTTATTTAGTGATCACTGCAATCAGTGACATTTGTGACTGTAAAAGTGTCACCAAAGTTTAGTCTTAGGTCCAGTGTAGCCCCCTAATAAAGGTTTAACCCCCTGATCACCCCCCAGATAACCCTTTCACCCCCTATCACCACTGTCGCTAAGCGATCATTTTTCTGATCGCTGTCTTAGCGTCAGTGATGCCGATCGGCAGCCAGTTATTTTTTTTAGTTTCGCCGCATGTTTTTATAGCGTCAGGTACCCCAATATATTATCTAATAAAGGTTTAACCCCCTTGATCGCCCCCCAGGTAACCCTTTCACCCCCATCACCACTGTGGGTAAGCGATCGTTTTTTCTAAACGCTGTCTTAGTGTCGGTGATGCAGATCGGTAGCTGGTAATTTTTTTTAGGTTCGCCGCAGGTTTTTATAGCGTCAGGTACCCCAATATATTATCTAATAAAGGTTTAACCCCCTTGATCGCCCCCCAGGTAACCCTTTCACCCCCATCACCACTGTCGGTAAGCGATCGTTTTTCTAAACGCTGTCTTAGTGTCGGTGATGCAGATCGGTAGCTGGTAATTTTTTTTAGGTTCGCCGCAGGTTTTTATAGCATCAGGTACCCCCATATATTATCTAATAAAAGGTTTTAACCCCCTGATTGCCCCTAGTTAACCCTTTCACCAGTGATCACCATATAAGTGTTACGGGTGACGCTGGTTAGTTAGTTTGCTTTTTATAGTGTCAGGGCACCCGACGTGTATATAACCCAATAAAGGTTTAACCCCCTGATCGCCCTGCGGGTGATATCAATTAGGTTTTAGCGCCAGAGAGGGTCTGAGTCACACCCCAGGCAGCGTCAGGTTAGTGCCAGTAACGCTAACACCCACGCGTGAAGCATACACCCCCCCTTAGTGGTATAGTATCCGAACAGATCAATATCTGATCTGATCAGATCTATACTAGCGTCCCCAGCAGTTTAGGGTTCCCAAAAACGCAGTGTTAGCGGGATCAGCCCAGATACCTGCTGGCACCTGCGTTTTGCCCCTCCGTCCAGCCCAGGCCACCCAAGTGCAGTATCGATCGATCACTGTCACTTACAAAACAAAAACACACAACTGCAGCGTTCGCAGAGACAGGCCTGATCCCTGCGACTCCAGTGCTGTAGGAGGCGATTTCACCACCACAGTTAAAAAAAAAAAAAGCAAATATGCCGAAGCATTGGGGCAGCAGGGGTGGAGGAGCGATTTTGCTCCTAATGCCGCGTACATACGGTCGAAATTCCGACGGAGGCTTGCCCGTGGAAAAGTCCGACCATGTGTGTGCGGCATAACTTTTTTGCGGGAGGATGCCCCCATGCTTCGGCATATATAAATGGTGCGTGTATGCCCATCATTGGAAGTGGGTGGATGAAGGGCGGTATTCCAATGGTGGGCATACCCACCGATCAATCTCTTTTTTCGTTCAGCCAACTGGCTGCATGAAAAAAAAAAAAGATTACAATACATGTCCAACAAGGACCAGCAACGTACTGGTATGTTGCTGGACTTTGAATGTTTATACCAGAATGATGCCTGCGGGTTTAGGTATCATCTTGGTATCATTCTTTTCAGCCTGCGGCCGGCTTTCATGTAAAAGCAATCCTAGCGGCTAATTAGCCTCTGGACTGCTTTTACAAGCAGTGGGAGGGAATGCCCCCCCCCCCGGATATAAAAAGCGCCATTGGGAAATTGGGAAAGCATTTTATCACACCGATCTTGGTGTGGTCAGATGCTTTGAGGGCAGAGGAAAAATCTAGGGTCTAGAACAGGGATATGCAATTAGCGGACCTCCAGCTGTTGCCAAACTACAAGTCCCATGAGGCATACCGAGACTCTGACAGCATCAAGCATGACACCCAGAGGCAGAGGCATGATGGGACTTGTAGTTTGGCAACAGCTGGAGGTCCGCTAATTGCATATCCCTGGTCTAGAAGACCCCAGTTTTTTCAAAAAAAGAGTACCTGTCACTACCTATTGCTATCATAGGGGATATTTACATTCCCTGAGATAACAATAAAAATGATAAAAAAAAAAAAAAAAAATACTTGGAAGGAACAATTTAAAAATAAAATAAAAAAGCTAAATTAATAAAAAAAAAAAAAAAAAAAAAAAAAAAAAAAAGCACCCCTGTCCTGCCCTGCTCTTGCCCAATGGCGAACGCAAGCGTCGGTCTGGCGTCATATGTAAACAGCAATTGCACCATGCATGTGAGGTATCACCGCGAAGGTCAGATCGAGGGCAATCATTTTAGCAGTAGACCTCCTCTGTAAATCTACTGGGGTAACCTGTAAAGGCTTTTAAAAATGTATGTAGTTTGTCGCCAATGCGCGTTTGTGCGAAATTTTAAAGCATGTCGTGTTTGGTATCTATGTACTCGGCCTAAGATCATCTTTTTTATTTCATCAAACATTTGGGCAATATAGTGTGTTTTAGTGCATTAAAATTTAAAAAAAAAGTGTATTTTTTAACCCAAAAAATGCGTTTGAAAAATCGCTGCGTAAATACTGTGTAGAAAAAAAAAATGCAACACCCACCATTTTAATCTGTAGGGCCTTTGCTTTAAAAATATATATATAATGTTTGGGGGTTCAACATAATTTTCTTGCAAAAAATAAAAAAAATTTTCATGTAAACAAAAAGTGTCAAAAAGGGCTTTGTCTTCAAGTGGTTAGAAAAGTGGATGTAAGCTTCCTAATGTTGTGTATAAAATGCCAGAACAGTTCAAAACCCCCCCAAATGACCCCATTTTGGAAAGTAGACACCCCAAGCTATATACTGAGAGGCATTTCGAGTCCATGGAATATTTTATATGTTGACACAAGTTGCGGAAAAAAGAAAATGTTTTTTTTTTGCACAAAGTTGTCACTAAATGATATATTGCTCAAACATGCCATGGGCATATGTGGAATTACACCCCAAAATACATTCTGTTGCTTCTCCTGAGTACGGGGATACCACATGTGTGAGACTTTTTGGGAGCCTAGCCACGTACGGGACCCCAAAAACCAAGCACCGCCTTCAGGCTTTCTAAGGGTGTAAATTTTTGATTTCACTTCTCACTGCCTGTCACAGTTTCGGAGGCCATGGGATGCCCAGATAGCACAAAACCCCCCCAAATGACCCCATTTTGGAAAGTAGACACCCCAAGCTATTTGCTGAGAGGTATTGTGAGTATTTTGCAGATCTCGCTTTTTGTCACAAAGTTTTGAAAATTGAAAAAAAAAAAAAAAAAAAAAAAAAATGTATATATATTTTCTTTCTTCATTTTCAAAAACAAATGAGAGCTGTAAAATACTCGCCATTCCTCTCAGCAAATAGCTTGGGGTGTCTATATTCCAAAATGGGGTCATTTGGGGAGGTTTTGTGCGATTTTGGCATTTTATGGCCTTCGAAACTGTGATAGGTAGTGAGGAGTGAAATCAAAAATTTGCACCCTTAGAAATCCTGAAGGCGGTGCTTGGTTTCCGGGGTCCCGTACGCGGCTAGGCTCCCAAAAAGTCCCACACATGTGGTATCCCCGTACTCAGGAGAAGCAGCAAAATGTATTTTGGGGTGAAATTCCACATATAACCATGGCATGTGTGAGCAATATATCATTTAGTGACAACTTTTTATAATTTTTTTGTATTTTTTTTAGTCATTATTCAAATCACTTGGGACAAAAAAAAAAAAATTCAATGGGCTCAACATGCCTCTCAGCAATTTCCTTGGGGTGTCTACTTTCCAAAATGGGGTCATTTGGGGGGGGGGGGGTTTGTACAGCCCTGTCATTTTAGCACCTCAAGAAATGAGATAGGTAGTCATAAATTTAAAGCTGTGTAAATTTCAGAAAATGTACCCTAGTTTGTAAACTCTATAACTTTTGCGCAAACCAATAAATATACGCTTGACATTTTTTTTACTAAAAACATGTGGCTGAATACATTTTGGCCTAAATGTATGACTAAAATTGAGTTTATTCGATTTTTCTTATAACAAAAAGTAGAAAATATCATTTTTTTCAAAATTTTCGGTCTTTTTCCGTTTATATCGCAAAAAATAAAAATCGCAGAGGCAATCAAATACCATTAAAAGAAAGCTCTATTTGTGGGAAGAAAAGGACACAAATTTCGTTTGGGTACAACATTGCATGTCCGCACAATTTACAGTTAACCACTTGACCACTGGGCACTTAAACCCCCTTAATAACCAGACCAATTTTCAGCTTTCGGTGCTCTCACATTTTGAATGACAATTACTCAGTCATACAACACTGTACCCATATGAAATTTTTGTCCTTTTTTTCACACAAATAGAGCTTTCTTTTGGTGGTATTTAATCACTGTTGGGTTTTTTATTTTTTGCGCTATAAGAGAAAAAAGACTGAAAATTTTGTAAAAAAATGATTTTTTTTTCGTTTCTGTTATAAAATTTTGCAAATTACTATTTTTTCTTCATAAATTTTGGCCAAAATTTATACTGCTACATATCTTTGGTAAAAATAAGTACAAATTGGTGTATATTATTTGGTCTTTGTGAAAGTTAGAGAGTCCACAAACTATGGTGCCAATATCTGAAAATTGATCACACCTGAAGTACTGACGGCCTATCTCAATTCTTGAGACCCTAACATGCCAGAAAAGTACAAATACCCCCCAAATGACCCCTTTTTGGAAAGAAGACATTCCAAGGTATTCAGAAAGAGGCATTGTGAGTTTTTTGAAGTTGTCATTTTTTCCCACAATTCTTTGCAAAATCAAGATTTTTTTTTTCTCTTTTTTTTTTCCACAAAATTGTCATATTAGCAGGTTATTTCTCACACACAGCATATGCATTCCACAAATTACACCCCAAAACACATTCTGCTATTACTCCCGAGTATGGCGATACCACATGTGTGAGACTTTTACACAGCGTGGCCACATACAGAGGCCCAACATGCAGGGAGCCCCTTCAGGCGTTCTGGAGCACCGAGGCCAATTCTGACATTTCTCTCCTACATGTAAAAATCATCATTTATTTGCTAGAAAATTACATAGAACCCCAAAACATTATATATGTTTTTTTAGCAAAGACCTTAGAGAATATAATGGTGGTTGTTGCAACTTTTTATCTCGCACGATATTTGCGCAGCAATTTTTTTAACGCGTTTTTTACGGAAAAAAAATGTTTTGTGCTTAAAAAAAAAAAAAAACAGTAAAGTTAGCCCAATGTTTTTGCATAATGTGAAAGATGAAGTTACGCCGAGTAAATAGATACCTAACATGTCGCCCTTAAAAATTGCACACACTCGTGGAATGGCGCCAAACTTCGCTACTTAAAAAATCCCCATAGGCGACGCTTTAAATATTTTTACTGGTTACATGTTTTGAGTTACAGAGGAGGTCTAGGGCCAAAATGATTGCTCTCGCTCTAACGTTCGCAGAGATACCTCACATGTGTGGTTTGAAAACCGTTTTCATATGTGGGCGGGACTTACGTATGCGTTCGCTTCTGTATGCGAGCTCACGGGGACAGGGGCGCTTTAAAAAAAAAAAAAAATTTTATTCTTCATTTTACTTTATTTATTTTAGTTTGACATGTTTTTCCGCCCTAAACATTTTTTTGATCACTTTTATACCTATTACAAGGAACGTAAACATCCCTTGTAATAGGAATATGGCATGACAGGTCCTCTTTACAGTGAGATATGGGGGGGGGGGGGTGTCAATAAGACCCCACATCTCACCTCTAGGCTGGGAAGCCTGAAAAAAATACAAAAAAAAAAAACAACAATCCTGGCTTTGATCGTAGCGGTGAGTCGGTAGAAGCCTTGGAGGGCGGTGGGGGGGGGGGGACATCCCCTCTCGCCTCCCGTAAGAATGATTAAGCGGCGGAACAGCCGCTATGATTGTTCTTATGGTGTAGGGAATCGCCGGCTGAAAAAGCTAATATCTGAATGATGCCTGTAGCTGCAGGCATCATTCAGATATCCCCGCACAAAGTCAAGGACGTCATATGACGGCCGGAGGGCGGGAAGTGGTTATTGCAGAGTATTGCCGGGCATTGCGGAGTATTGCCGGGCATTGCGGACTATGGCAGGGTATTGCGGTGTATGGCAGGGTATTGCGGTGTATGGCAGGGTATTGTGGAGGGTATTGCACAGGGTATTGTGGAGGGTATTGCACAGGGTATTGTGGAGGGTATTGCACAGGGTATTGTGGAGGGTATTGCACAGGGTATTGTGGAGGGTATTGCACAGGGTATTGTGGAGGGTATTGCACAGGGTATTGTGGAGGGTATTGCACAGGGTATTGTGGAGGGTATTGCACAGGGTATTGTGGAGGGTATTGCACAGGGTATTGTGGAGGGTATTGCACAGGGTATTGTGGAGGGTATTGCACAGGGTATTGTGGAGGGTATTGCACAGGGTATTGTGGAGGGTATTGCACAGGGTATTGTGGAGGGTATTGCAGAGTATTGTGCAGGGTATTGCAGAGTATTGTGCAGGGTATTGCAGAGTATTGTGCAGGGTATTGCAGAGTATTGTGCAGGGTATTGCAGAGTATTGTGCAGGGTATTGCAGAGTATTGTGCAGGGTATTGCACCAGGGTATTGCAGAGTATTGCACCAGGGTATTGCAGAGTATTGCACCAGGGTATTGCAGAGTATTGCACCAGGGTATTGCAGAGTATTTCGCAGGGTATTGCAGAGTATTGCACCAGGGTATTGCAGAGTATTTTGCAGAGTATTGGCAGGGTGTATTGCAGAGTATTGGCAGGGTATAGCACAGGGATGGCTGAGCAGGGATGGATGGATGGCTGGATCTGTGACTGCAATTGTCACAGATCCAGCCCACAGTGCTGCTGCTGCCATCCGCTCCCTCCCCCTCCCCTCTCACACTGTACCGATCGGTACAGAGAGGGGAGGGAGGAACCGGCGTCATCAAATGACGCCGGTCTGTTTACAAGTGATTGCTCCGTCATTTGACGGAGCGATCACGTGGTAAACGGCCGCTATCAGCGGCGATTTACCGCGATTCGTGATCCGCCGGGTCCTCTGGACCCGGCGGTCACGGAGTTTCCCGTGTGCGCGCCCCAGGGGGCGCGCGGGAGCGCGATTCTGGGAGGACGTTATATAACGTCCTCCCAGAGTTAAGCAACCACCTTGTCGACGTTATTTGTCGGCAGGTGGTTGTTAAGTGGTTAAAGCAGCGCAGTGCAAAATTCTGAATTCACCTCTGGTCCTTTAGCTACCAAATGGTCCGGGGCTTAAGTGGTTAAGGTTAACCGATTAATCGATAAAAAAAAAAAAAAAAAAAATCAGCCAACTAAATCGATTATGAAAATCGTTAGTTGCAGCCCTAGTTGGCATATTATAGATTTTTGACTCTTCAATTATCCAACCACATGTTTAACAAAAACACCAATTTAGATTTTTTTTTTAAGTGGCAGTAAAGGCTTTTCTTTAAGTTGTACCTACAGGTAAGCCTATAAGGCTTACCTGTAGGTACCATAAATAGCTTTTAAATGTGCACCGAAGATTTTTTCTTTAGCAGCACCGATGATGTCAATGGCATATGTGCACTGTCCTCTCAATGGACGGTGTGCCATCCATAGAGAGCCATGCCGCGGCCGTGACTCCCACACGCATGCACAGTAGTGACATCATCGCAGTTCCGCCAAACGGCGGCTGCCCGTAAATCCGGAAGGAAGATCGGGTGAAGGAGGATACTAGCACATTATGACATTTACTTGCAGATAGAAGTTTTTTTTTATTTTTGCGGTTTTCTACCGCTTTAAACCTTATGCATTTTCAGAGAGGTCCACTGACAAATGTACAACAGAATCTGTCAACTTATGTTTAGGAGTTATATAAGCATATAACCTTTCTTAGAATCAAAAGAGAATGGAAATAAATACCTAATGTGGAACTTAAAGAACAATACAGCAGCAAGATTTTTAAAACCAAAAGATATGCTCTAAGTGTAAATAAATGTTCTGGTCTTTGAGAAAACTGCTGAAGTTCCTCAGACAACTACATGCCACTTAATGGGAAAGAGACTAAGGCTTTGCCAAACTGGTGGAGAATTAAAGCATATGCAAAGCAGTATGTGATGAAGTCAATTGAAGAGATGTAAAGGGGAGCCTTGGAGGACACATGTACTCTGAAAAATACTTCATAAACTACCCGAGGAGCAGTACTATGAATACATATCTCAGCTTCTTGTGACACATCCTTTATTACAAGTCTGAGACAGGAGAGCCTGTAAGCAAATCTAAATGCCTTCCATAAAAATGATTCAGACCTAACTTATTCTTAAAACATGTGTGTCCAAACCTATGTGTGCGATTATAGGTCAGTATTCCTTTTTTTTATCCCTGCATGTTGCAATCGTTCAGGTGCTTATCTAAAAGTTTTTATTTTTTTTAACTAAACTAAATCGATGCTCCCTGCTGAAACCACCGCCTGTGGAAGGGAATTCCACATCCTTGCCGCTCTTACAGTAAAGAACCCTCTAGGGGTTAAGTTTAAGGTTAAATCTAATTTCTTCTAATTTTAATGAGTGGCCACATGTCTTTTTAACCACTTCTCCACCGGGCCTATTCTGGCACTTCTCTCCTTCATGTAAAAATCATCATTTTTTTGCTAGAAAATTAATCAGAACCCCCAAACATACACACACATATATATATAATTTATTTATTTTAGCAGACATCCTAGGGAATAAAATGGCGGTCATTGCAACTTTTTATCTTTCACGGTATTTGCGCAATAATTTTTCAAACGCCTTTTTTTGGGGAAAAAAACGGTTTCACCAATTAAAAAATAATAAAACAGTAACGTTAGCCCAATTTTTTTGTATAATGTGAAAGATGCTGTTACGCCGAGCAAATAGATACCTAACATGTCACGCTTTGAAATTGCGCACACTCATGGAATGGCGCCAAACTTCGGTACTTAAAAATCTCCATAGGCGACGCTTTAAATTTTTTTACAGGTTACTATTTTCGAGATACAGAGGAGGTCTAGTGCTAGAATTGTTGCTCGCACTCTACCGCACGCGGCGATACTTCACATGTGGGGTTTGAATGGTGTTTACATATGTGGGCGGGACTTGTATGCGTGTTCGCTTCTGAGCGCGAGCTACCGGGGACAGGGGCGTTTTCAATTTTATTTTTTATTTTACTATTTTCTTTTTATTTTGACACTTTTTTTTACATATTTTTTTTTCATCACTTTTATTCCTATTACAAGGAATGTAAACATCCCTTGTAATAAGAAACATTGTGACAGGTCCTCTTTATGGAGAGATGCGGGGTCAATAAGACCCCACCATCTCTCCTCCAGGCTGAAAAGCATGAGATCTGTGGAAAAAAATTCACTGATCTCATGCTGACAGCCGCAATTGCGGCTTTGTTTACTTCCGGGAACGTTGTGACGTCACGCCCGGGACTCCGACAGTCATAGAGATGACTGGTGACCATCTGGTCACCGGAAATCTCTATGCTCGTCATCCGGCGCCGGCCGATTCGTTCTCCGGGCCCCCGATGGCACGGGAGAGCCCGGAGAAGCACCGGATGGCGGCAGGGATGTCCCCTCCCGCCGCCTATAAGAACGATCAAGTGGCGGAACCGCCGCTATGATCATTCTTATGGTGCGCAGAATTGCCGGCCCGACAGAATGATATCTGAACGATGCCTCTAGCTGCAGGCATCATTCAGACATCCCACCTCAAAGTCAAGGACGTCATATGACGTCCTTGGTGGAGAAGTGGTTAAACTCCCAATTAAAGCCTTGCACTTGCTTAACCACTTCAATACCATGCACTTATACACCTTCCTGCCCAAGCCAATTTTGAGCTTTCAGCACTGTCGCAATTTGAATGACAATTGCGCGGTCATGCAACACTGTACCCAAACAATTTTTTTATCATTTTATTCCCACAAATAGAGCTCTCTTTCGGTGGTATTTGATCGCCTCTGCGATTTTTATTTTTTGCATAACAAATAAAAAAGCGAAAATTTTGAAAAAAACGAAGTTTTTCTGTTAATTTTTTTTTGTAAATAAGTACCTTTTCTACTTCGATGAGGCGGCACCGACGGGCACCGATGAGGCGGCACCGACAGGCACCGATGAGGCGGCACTGACGGATACTTATGGGTGGCACTGATAGGTGGGCACAGATGGGGGGCACTGAAGGACACTGGTAGGTGGCACTGAAGGACACCGGTAGGTGGCACTGCTGGGCATCATGCATTTTGGTTGTGCCATGATGGTTCCAGTCAGTGCCCATTTTTGGGCACTGATTGGCATATATTTTTTTATGTATTTGTGCATGTGGATGGCCATGGGGGACATACCTGGCCATCCACATGCTTGGGGCTTCCCTGGTGGTCCTGGGGGGCTTCCCTGGTGGTCCAGTGTGGGTATCCGAGGGGGGGGGCTGCGCTGATAAACAATCAGCGCGAACCCCCCGTCAGGAGAGCCGCCGATCGGGTCTCCTCTACTCGCGTCTGACAGACACGAGTGAGGAAGAGCCGATCAACGGCTCTTCCAGTTTACATCGTGATCAGCCGTGATTGGACACGGCTGATCACGTGGTAAAAAGCCTCCGCCGGAGGCTCTTTACCGAGATCAGTGCAGCGGTGTGTCAGACTGACACACCGCTCCACTGATCGCCGCAATGTGTGCCCCCCCGGGCGCGCGGCGGCTGTTATCCTGCAGGACGTCATATGACATCCAGTGTGGATAACAGATCCACTTCCCGGAAGTCAATCTGCTATTGACTGGGCGGGAAGTGGTTAAATATTAATGTATGTCTTCACAGTATTGTCTGTTTATTTTGTCTTTTTAAAATATTTTTGAATCTTTATGTATGCACTTTACATGCCCAAGCCTAAACCAGAAAGAGCTGACCAGTAAATCGAAATAAAAATGATCTGCTTTCGTTTAATATTAAAATGAGTGTGATGACTAGTCTGTTTGCTGTATACTTCAAGTGATACTAAAACCTAGGTGGATATACATTGGTAAAAAAAAAATATATTTTTCTTTCAAGCCCACCTTCAAATTATATAGTCAGTAGTTTAAGGAAATTGTACCATAAAATTGTAACTTTGAGGGCAACATTAAAGGATAAGTTCACCTTCAGGAACATGTTGCACCTGTTTTTAGGGTGGAACATGTTGCATGTTCCACCTGTTTTTAGGGTGGAACATGTTGCATGTTCCCGCTCCTGCAGCGGCTCGGCAATCCGAGCTCTTTGTGTGAGAGCAGTACGGGTAGAAGTTCCCCATAACAGCTGTCACTTTTTGAAAAATGTGAATGAATCGACTACAAATACCGACATCCTTTGTAGTTCTCAATGAACTACCACGGCACTGTTGAGTACTCTGGTAGCTCGTTGATTCTTCCAGTCAGTGGAAAACTGCCTGCCCGTAAGATGTACGAGCAGATGGCTTACACTGACAGTTTGCAGGAGACATTAGAAATCTGCTGATTGCTGGTGCAATGTTTTTTCCAGGCTCCTAAATAAAAAAATATGTAAATGCACATTTTTTTACCTGTATAAATGCACAATTTTTTGATGTTTTATTTAAAAGGTGGCCTTATGCTTTAAAACTGACTATACATGTAGAGAAATACTAAACGTACATGTCACACCGTTTAATTTACCGTACATTGTCCCTTCTATTTCTGTATGTGGACGATGATACAAACTATTTTAAAGTAACTTTTTTCCAAATAGATATTCAGCTGTCACATGACCCAGATCTTTCCCAGCCTGTCTGCAGGAAAACATAAGAAGGAGCGTCTAGTCCTCTGCTGCTGGTAATTAATATTAATAAATGGGCATACAAATATATATTTGAGATCAAATCTTAAATTTTATTTTTTGGGGGCGATAACATGGTGTCGGCAGATTCCTGCTCGTCAAAGGCTGGGTCACACCCCTCCAGCCGGTGTCTTAAAATAAAAGGGAGGAAAAGCCTCCATCAAATCTACATGCAATATCCCACCCCTATTGTGTTTAGCTGGTTAGTGGGCATGGAGGAAGAGGGATGGAGTAGGCTGTCATTTACCACTGTGTATATGCACACATGTGTGACTATACTAGACACATAATGGGCTGCTCAGATGTGATAGAAAGCAAATGCACATGCTTAGTATAGAAACTTACTGAAAACAGAACATGTGCAGAGTTGCCACCACAGCTGCAAAATCCCTATCTCAATTGAGGACATGAACAGAGGAAGATACAGAGCAGCAGCAGCAGCAACCAGTTTTTTTGCAGAATATAAGAAAAAAAATATATATCATAGTAACTGAGTGGGTATGAATAGCATGAAATACAGCATTTATTGATCGTTTATGATGTGGGTTTAGTGAAACTTGAGCTTTTATGTTTTTCTATTTTTTTGTCAGAAAAAATAAAATAAACTACCTTAGCTATGACATCTGCTGTTTCTCGAAAGTCATGACATCTTCCAACATTTGAACGGGCTAGAAAATCTTCAATTAGCCGTACACCTATGTTGTATCCCCTGAAAGAAAAAAAAAAAAACACACAGTACAGTAGAAACAGACAAAAAGCAAGCCATGCACTGCAGGAGATAAGCGTCAGTAAAGAAGTGCAAATCACAATACACAACCCACACGAAACATAACAGGTGATGTCCAAACCTTGTGACACTCTCCACTCCACACTCAAACCCCTATTTAGCCCCACCCAGGCATTGTTTCTCTAACATTTAAGCCTCCTCCCACACTGCCGCTGGAACCTCAAATAACAGAATATCCTTTGCTGCTGATGGTAAAATCGCTAGATGCCAGCTCCTCTGGGGTGCTGTGTAAAAAAAAAAAAAAAAAAAAAAAAAAAAGGAAGAGGGATGGTTGAGTGGACTAGTTGTACATCCAAACTTAAATAGATTTTCTTACAGTTGTCATTTTTTTTTTTTTTAAAGTAGAACACAATTCTTTAAATCAGCGATGCCTTGTCTACCAAGAACTGGGAATGCCAAGGAGCTAGTAACTGTCCAGGAAAATACAAAAATGCTTATACCAAATACTTGTCCATCTTGTCCAGCAGCTAGTGGTTTGAAAGTTGCTTTAGCATGTGCACTTAATCGCAGTTTGGCAAGACTGCACGGAGAGGCATCGTTTGGAATGTCTTGACCCGTAACTGCTTCTGGGGGAATAACAACAGTCCTTCCTTTTAGGCTTCTGTGGTTAGGTCTGCTTTTTTGCGTTTCTTTTTTCCGCTTTCCTGGATATTTTAAAACATCTACTTCAGCATAACAGTGAAAACGTTTTACACAGTCATGCACCTGATGCAATTCCACAAAAGAAAATGCCAGACTGGACCGGTCTTCTTAAACACAACAGAGCCTGTTCATTTAAGAATTTGTACATGATGAACTCTTTTACAGAGAGAATACAGATGTGACAAATATAATGTTCTCAAGCATAACCAATTATAGCACTGGTCTCACTGGCCAAGCAAGATGTCAGATCATTTCTAGCAAAACATTATGGAGGAAAAGATTATATTAAAAAGGCACACTAAATAAGTGAGCAGTCTAGTAAAAGAACTCTATAAAAAGAGCTATACTTGAACAAATAAAATAATAGAGTACTCAGAAAACCACAATATAAAAAAGTAAACCTGCCAAAAAAAAAAACTGTGCAAGTAAAACAGAGCAGATGATAATGAAATGCATAAGTAGGAGGTCACTTTCAGTTAAAATACATCTCCAAATTATCAGTAGATCTACAGGCAGCCAAACATATGTAAAAGCCATCACCAGTCCTAATTGCCAAGCCTCCCTATTGGTTCTTTATGGTGTGAGCAAATTTTACCAGCTTTGGTGCTGGAGGGGAAAGAGTCCAGCTTACAGGAAAATATAGTGGTTGTCCAAACAATCTGTAAACAGGTGCACTCTACAACAGGGAGCATATTCAAAAGTGGAGTTTATTTAGGTAGACATTTTGGCAGAGCCTCTAGAGCAGGGATATGCAATTAGCGGACCTCCAGCTGTTGCCAAACTACAAGTCCCATCATGCCTCTGCCTCTGGGTTTCATGCTTGTGGCTGTCAGAGTCTTGCTATGCCTCATGGGACTTGTAGTTCTGCAACAGCTGGAGGTCCGCTAATTGCATATCCCTGCTCTATCTAGAGCTCTGGGTCGTCTAATCCAGTGACACGCCAGTTTTACTGAGGGTAACCTATACTTAAAGTTCAACTAAAGTTTTGGTTTAAAGCAGCAAAATAAAATTCCAGGCTTGACAACAGCATTGTCAAATCCCAGCCACTGACGCCAATATGTGGAATTTCGCAGGTCAGATCTTACCATTCTGGCACCAATATATGACAATGACCCTCTCAGTCTTACCAGGCAGAGAGATTTTCTAGTTCACTGGACCACAATCTATGTGCCAGCAGACTGAAAGTGATCGACACTGGGTCGGCTAACTATGCCATTAATCTGTTTGGCTGTCAAACAGCTGCCACCGTGTGTTTTATTGGAAACACTAGCTATTTACAACATTTACGTTAGCAATTCTGACTTTTAACCACTTCAATACTATACATTTTCACCCCATTCCTGCCCAGACCAATTTTCAGCTTTCAGCACGGTCACAATTTGAATGACATTTGCATGGTCATGCGACGTGGCTCCCCATTAAAATTGATGTCCTTTTTTTCCCCCACAAATGGAGCTTTCTTTTGGTGGTATTTGATCATGTCTGCGGTTTTTATTTTTTGTGCTATAAACAAACAAAAAAAAAGACTGACAATTTTGAAAAAAATAAAAAAATGTATGTATGTATGTATGTATGTATGTATGTATGTATGTATGTATGTATATATATATATATATATATATATATATATATATATATAAAAAATTATTTTATTTTACTTTTTGCTATAATAAATATCCCAATTTTTTTTTTTTTATATATATATTTTTCTCCGTTTAGGGTGATGCGTATTCTTCTACATATTTTTGGTTAAAAAAAAAAAAAAGTAAAGAAAAAAAATAATAATAAATCGCAATAAGCGTATAGTGATTGGTTTTCGCAAAATAGGGGATAGATTTATGATTTTTTTTTTACTAGTAATGGCGGTTATCTGAGATTTTTGTCATAACTGCGATATTGCGGCGGACAGATTGGACACTTTTGACACTATTTTGGGACCATTCACATTTATACAGCGAACAGTGCTATAAATATGCACAGATTACTGCATAAATGTGACTGGCAGGGAAGGGGTTAACACTAGGGGGCGATCAAGGGGTTAAATGTGTTCCCTGGGAGCGATTCTTACTGTGGGGGGGGGGGGGAGGGGACTGACTGGAGGATGAGACCGATGGTATGTCCCTATGTACAAGGGACACACCATCGGTCTCCTCTCCCTGACAGGACGTGGATCTCTTTGTTTACACACACTTACACACACACACACACACACACACACGTCCCTGGCTGTGTAACTGCCGATCGCGGGTACCTGGCGGACATCGCGGCCGCCAGGCACGCGCATCAGGACCCGCGTGATACAGCGGGCACAGCTTTTCCTTGATGTGCGCCCACGGCGGCGCACAAGCAGGAAGTAAACAGGAGGACGTCCAGGGAGGCCCTCCCGACAATTCAGGTCCGCGCTACGGCAGTCTTTCGGCTATAGCGCGGATCTGAAGTGGTTAAGGATCTTCAAAGACACAGGGTTTCTTTAACCACTTGCAGTCCTTAGACCGTATATATACATCCTTAAGAACAATGTTATACCAGGATCGTGGCTGCAGCTATCATTTCTTAGTTCTGGCAAAGGGCTTTCCGGTGAAAGCGTTAAAGTGTTACTAAACCCACAACAGTAAAATCAGTCTGTATATGCAATAAAGCATGCTGGTTATACTTACTGTGGAACCTAAGGGGTTAATCCTATGCATTGTGTAAAAAGTCTGTTTAATCCTGAATACAGAGATCCTCCCCTTCTTCCACTGACTCCAGAACAGGCCTGGATAAGAGTTACTGGAGTCAGGCTGCACATGCTCAGTTTGGTGTGTATTGCTGGGGTTTTCCTTGGGAGAGGTCATGTGATCAGCACTGTCCAGACAGAGGGTCAGGGGTCCTGCATCCCGATAGGACAGCTCGGTGCAGTATGGAAACTCCTCCTACAAGCTTAAACCAGGGACTGATAGAAGTCACAAGACTGCTATATACTGCTGATGAGAAAAGGTATTTAGTCGTTTATATTTACTAAAACAATTGCATTTCTGTGTACTTTGGGAGACCAGATATAGTGAATGCAGGGTCCTCGGTTTAGTAACATTTTAAGAGCATTTCTAGAAATATCTGACCACTTTTACAGAGCTCAGAAGGGAGCTCCCCCCTCCCAATGCCATTCCTAATTTCTCCTGTTTCAACGGGGTGCCCAGGATCGCTACAAGTGGTGGGCCGGCTGCCCGTGTTTGCTCCGTGATGAATGAAGCCGAAACGAAGATGGACAGGGAGCATTTCTTTATATAAATCAGATAGAGGCTTTTTTATGGTGTCATCAAGTAGCTCATTCTCCAAAGTTAAGGGCCAAAAGCATGCCGTAGTTGGAGGTATCTAAAGAGATAGGGGTTGGGCAGGTCAAACCATTGTTTCAGATCAGCAAGTGATGGCAATTCGCTCCCTCTAGTGACATCCTCTAAAGTTTTAAACCCTTTTGTGGCTCATATAATGGGGTCAGGTACATTAAGAAACTGGGGGAACTGGGGATTCAGCCACAGCAGGGAAGCCAGTGAAAAGGAGCCAGAGGTGGGTGCCAGTATAACCTGAGCACATTTCCAAGGTTTGATTGTGGCTCGCATCATTCCTGCAAGGGGAAATTTGGCTCCCGAGCCTCTGTATATGAAAAGGCACAAGATCTCTTAAGAGCCCAATACCGCTGCCTCCAACACCTTGGCCGAATCCCCATCATCCCCCCAGGAGCCACCTTTGTGCAAAAAATGTCCTGTCAATACTTTCACAAATCTGGGAGCACTAGATCCCAAGGCCCCTGAGGCCAATTCTTGGACATAAGGGTCTCCAGATGAAGGAACCAAAAAGGCTGTGGACACAACAGAAAGAAAAAACGCGGAACCCAAACTGGTGAAAATAGAGGAAAAAACTGTAAGGACCTTATTTTGAGGTTGATGTCCCCCCCACCCCCCACCCCACCAACATCGACAAGAGGTCGAGGCGTGAAGTAATCTCCCCTTGACCTCTTTTCAAAGAAATCCAACAGCAGCTGCAAATGTAGAGCAAAATCTACGACCCTAGCAGAAACGCGCACCCCTAAATATGTAAATTGGGAGACCCATTGTAGCTGTAAAGTACTGTCTGCTGCAGCACTAGTATCAGGGTCCAGTGGTAGAATGGTCGATTTGCCCCAATTTACCCATAGACCCGAAAAGGAGAACAAAATGGGGCAGCCCTGCCTAGTTCCCCTGCCAATAGTGAAGAAGGGGGAAATAAAGGACCCTCTTAAGAGCCATCCTAGGTTTGCTGTACAATAGTGAGAACCATTTGCAACAGTTTGGCCCAAAGCCTATTGTCTCCAACACCACTCTCATGTAGCCCCAAATCCACTGAATTGAACACCTTGGCCATATCCAGTGACACCACTGCCCTAGTCCCAACTGACTCATGGGAAATTTGCAGGTCTGTAAATAAGCTGCAGAGATTGGTGTCAGTAGATTTCCCTGGCATGAAGCCAGTTTGGTCAATAGCATCCAGGGCGGTGATAATCGTGGACAACAGAGTGGTCGAAACCTTTGTAAGGATTTTGATATAAGCGTTGATGAGCGCTATGGGTCTTTAGAAGTAATGAGTGGGGTCCTTACCAGGCTTAGGAAGGAGGACTACATAGGCCTCCAGCATGGAAGGGGGCAGAATCGCATTTTCAAAACCATAGACGTATAGAGATTAAAGTCGGGGTGCAAGCGTGTCAGACTACTGCCGATCCCATTCCACTGGGAACCCATCCGGTCCTGGGGACATGTGTGGGGGGAAATTAGTGGATGGCCACCTCAAATCATAGTGAGAGATGTCAAAATCAAGCCAGGCTCTGGCATTTGTGTCTGATGAGGGTATAGGGATACGAGGAGGTCTACCAAACATGCCTAGATTTAAAGCTGCCCATTAAATAGGACCCCAGAAGAGCATTTGTTTTATGATACAGCACACCACACACACGAAACTGTATTATCATGTATTGTGGTGAGCTGCAAAGCCTGTGCATCAGAAATTAGTTGCCTAAATGCATTGGGGTGCCATTGAAATAAATGGCAGCTCATGCACTACGGCGTGCATGATGCAATATTGTTAGCTTAGACAGGTTTTAAGATACAGCTGATTACAGTCACATCATGAGTCAATATATTGTCTATATGCATTCAGCAGGCAGCCCAAGCTGATTGACCTAGGGAAAAATAGATGAACATGTAGGGAAACCTCGCCCATTCACCACTATTTATTTTGCATTAGTGGCCACACAAGCTTTTGACCACATTCCCTTCTTCTCCGCTTCGCAAAAAACTGCAACATTAAGAAAATCCCCTCTAAAGGCTGGTTCACTCTTATAGACCTTAAAGTGGTTGTAACCCCTTTATGCTACAGGTAAGCCTATATTAAAGGCTTTCCTGTAGCTACCCAGGATATCTCCTAAACCTGCACGGTTTAGGAGACGTCATCGGCACATGCGCACTGGGGCAAACTGAAGCAATGGCACATATGCGCGGGAATGACGTCATCGCGGCTTCAGTCAATCACAGCGCCGGAGCCGCGATACCCAGATGTAAGCCCCGGGAGAGATGTCGGCTTCGATCTGAGGTAAGGAATACATAATGAGCTAGTATGCTAGCGGTTGTAAAGCCCAAAAATGTTTAACTTTATTGCATTTCCTGCATTAAGATAAAAAAACTTTCAGTATGTTTATCACCCACTAACCCCCGAGTCCCATCTGTACCGACTCTCCCACTAACCCCCGAGTCCCATCTGTACTGACTCTCCCACTAACCCCCCCGAGTCCCATCTGTACCGACTCTTTCCTCTGCTCTCACATGCTTTGCTAAGAGAAGTGGGAAACCCTGGCTCCCGCTGCTGTCAGTCAATTCCTGTGACGAGGAAGTGGGCAGCAGGGCCAAGCCTCATTGTCTGTTTCTATAGAAGCAAGAAGCATGGCTTGGGATCGAGCCTATTTAGTGCTTTGAAAAAGTATTCATACCCCTTGAAATTTTCCAAATTTTGTCATGTTACAACTAAAAACGTAAATGTATTTTATTGGGATTTTATGTGATAGACCAACACAAAGTGGCACATAATTGTGAAGTGCAAGGAAAATGATAAATGGTTTTCCAAAATGTTTTACAAATAAATATGTGAAAAGTGTGGCGTGCATTTGTATTCAGCCAAGTCAATATTTTGTAGAACCACCTTTCGCTGCAATTACAGCTGCAAGTCTTTTTGGGTAAGTCTCTACCAGCTTTGAATATATAGAGAGAGTGACATTTTTGCCCATTCTTATTTCCTAAATAGCTCAAGCTCTGTCAGATTGGATGGAGAGCATCTGTGAACAGCAATTTGAGTCTTGCCACAGATTCTCAAATTAAATTTAGGTCTGGATTTTGACTTGGCCATTCTAACACATGAATATGCTTTGATCAAAACCATTCCATTGTAGCTCTAGCTGTAAGTTTATGGTTGTCGTCCTGCTGGAAGATGAATCTCCGTCCCAGTCTCAAGTCTTTTGCAGACTAATGGGTTTTCTTCCAAGATTGCCCTGTATTTGGCTCCATCCATCTTACCATCAACTCTGACAAGATTCCCTGTCCCTGCTGAAGAAAAGCATCCCCAAAAACATGATGCTGCCACCAGTACAGTGGGGCTGGTGTGTTCATTTTACGTTTAGGCCAAAAAGTTCAACTTTGGTCTCATCTGACCAGAGCACCGTCTTCCACATGTTAGCCGTGTCCCCCACATGGCTTCTGACAAACAGGACTTCTCATGGCTTGCTTTCAACAATTACTTTCTTCTTGCCACTCTTCCAAAAAGGACAGATTTGTGGAGTGCATGACTACTAGTTGTCCTGTGGACGGATTCTCCCGACTGAGCTGTGGATCTCTGCAGCGCCTTCAGAGTTACAGTGGGCCTCTTGGCTGCTTCTCTGATTAATGCTCTCCTTGCCTGGCCTGTCAGATTAGGTGGACAGCCATGTCCTGGAAGGTTTACAGTTGTGCCATACGCTTTCCAATTTCAAATGATGAATTCAACAGTGCTCCGTGAGATGTTCAATACCTGGGATATTTTTTCATAACCTAAACCTGCTTTAAACATCTGCACAACTTTATGCCTGACCCGTCTGGTGTGTTCCTTGGTTTTTATTATGCGGTTTGTTCACCAAGGTTCTCTAACAAACCTCTGAGGGTTTCACAGAACAGCTGTATTTGTACTGGGATTAAATTACACACAGGTGGACTTTTTACTAATTAGGTGACTTCTGAAGGCAATTGGTTCCACTAGATTTTAGTTGGGGGTATCAGAGTAAAAGGGGGCTGAATAGAAATGTACGCCACACTTTTCAGATATTTATTTGGAAAAATTTTGGAAAAAAAAAAAAATTGTTTTCCTTTAACTTCACACTACCACTTTGTGTTGGTCTATCACATAAAATCCATTTACATTTTTGGTTGGAACACGACAAAATGTTGAAAATTTCAATAGGTATGAATACTTTTTCAAGGCACTGTATGTGTGCCACCATAAAAAACTGTTTCCTATGGCTACAAAACACACACACACACACACACACTTTAAAGTGCAATTGAACTGAAAAACCTAAACTGGTGCTAAAATCTGGATGTTGTCAATTGAGGGAGGGGACGCTAGTCATTTTTCTGAAGGCTCTGGCTGGAGATGGAACTAAAGTTTACACAGCTAAAAAAACAGGACAACTGTTCCAATTTATAACTAGCTTTTAGAGCAAGGTGCAGGATTTGAAAATATATGTGGAAGCTGCACAGCCTTGCCAAGGCCCCTCTGTAAAGTGTGGTACGAACGCGAGTCTATAAGGGCCTCCATGTTAAAAACGTTATTTCAGTGAAAAAAAGTAAGAGCATGTAAGGCTCGAGGCAGCCCTTTTCTCTTTAAAGGCACAGGGACACACCACACTGCTAGCCTAAGATCTCCCATGTGCCCCCATGCACTTGCCCTATTACATAGTTACCACAGGCTGACACGTGTTTGGTATGGCTGTCAATTTGAGAACACCTTGCAATTTTCTCAATGCAATGCATTTTTTAAATTGGGCAGTGTGGAGAAAGGAGGCTGTGACATCACAATCTCCACTCCATCCAACCAGAGAATGCTTTGCATCCTTTGAGAAGAATGCAATACCTTCCCTAAATGGCCACCCTGCAAAGTGAACAACACACAGTGGTTAATATGCAGAAGTAGAGCTGCACGATTCTGGCTAAAATGAGAATCACAATTTTTTTGCTTAGAATAAAGATTCTCGCGGTGTAACATCTTCTTTCACAATATACAAAAAAATTGGGCTAACTTTGCAGTTTTTTTTTTATTTTTTTATTCATTAAAGTGTATTTTTTTTTTTAAATTGCATTTGAAAAAACGTTGTGCAAATACGGTGTGACATAATATATTGCAACAACCACCATTTTATTCTCTAGGGTCGCTGCTAAAAAAAAAAAATGTATTTTTTTATATATATATATATATATATATATAAAAAATCATGTTTGGGTGTTCTGTAAGCAACAAATGTGAGAAAAGGTTTGGTCTTTAAATGGTTAAACTTCCTTCATCTGCACGCCTGAGTTCTTTCCTTCGATAAAAGAACGAAAAGATACTTTGTTTCCACTTATTCGCATGTTGTATTAAAACTTGGCAGGCTGCCTGGATTTTGTTTTTCCAGCTGTGAGAACTCTGCACTTGTTAGAAAGATCGTGACATGACGTTTTGAAGATCGGGAAGGGAAAAAGATTGCAATTTCGATTCTGCACGATTAATCGTGAAGCTCTATGCAGAAGATAGTCACATACTACAGCCATCATTGTAGTAACTTGTCCTATTGCAGTAATTTTCAGCATCCACAAAACAGAGTAGGCATCACATTTTTTAACAATCTATTTAGTCATTTGTTTGGGGTTCCATTTTAAATTATACTAGTACAAACCATCACACCTCAACACTTACATTTTTTCAAGTTGCTTATTGACATCTTCATCATTTTCGTAGTCCTTACACAGCTGTGCAACAAGTGATCCATAAGTTAGATTGAAGAGCTCAGAGTTCTACAAGGAACAAAACCCATAATTAGCACCAAGAAATGAATTCTATGCAGTCATTCAGATGCACAAAAACCTACCTTGTCCATAGCAATCAGATCCAAATAAGCCTGTTCACAACTCTCTAATAAAGTCAAAAAAATAAAGCTAATGTACAATAGCCAGAAACGTTGCTCTTCATTACCGCTTGGTTTTAAACAATAAAAATACCTAACATGCACAATATAAGCATGTAGTAATTGCAACAGGGGAAAGAAAATATGTTTTGAATAAAATATAAAAAAAATATATATAACATGCATGTAAAAGAGAGGAAATCTCTATACATAGCAGCGTAATAAACTTTAACCTGCAAAATTGTATTAATTGTGGAGGGCAATGAAAAAAAGTTCAAAGAAAATTCACTCCAGACAAATTTTTTTTTCCTTTAGTTTTGAATAGAGGTTGGAGCTTTTGCCAATTTTTTTACTCCAGTCTTATTTTATCTGTCACATTTGGAAAAAATTCTAATTAGTATTTCAGTCGGCACAGGGAGTGGGTAAACATTTAGGAGTTACAGAGAGCAATGAAAACAATGTTTATAGTAGGGTGGGAAAGGGTTAGAACCTGTCAGGTTACTGGTGGTGTCTCCACTGGGGAGATCTGCCCTCACTTCCTGCGCAGGTGATGGATGTCAGACAAAAAAGGAAGTGGAAATCTCATCAACAGGGCACAGACAATATTTAGAAGCTGATTGAGGTTCTGACCCTCTACTCGAAAACAAAAATGTATATCTGGGGTTGAGCTATAGGCATCCTCTAGCTGGCAAACAAATTCTTACTCAACACTTATTGAAAGGAAAGGTGAAATTGTTTAACTCCTGACCATTCTAATAGGCTGAATTCATTCAAAATGTAGAGAAGTGTAAATTATGGACTATGGTGAACTTTGTCTAAAGCACGCCAATCCTCAGCCACAACTACACTTCTATAAACAGTTTAAATATCCCTTTGCAAAAGCACAGGTTTATTGTAAAAAGCAAAAACGACAGGTGGAACAGTGACACATTCCAATGCTGTAGGTTGTATTAGCCATGTTTTCCACAGCGTTTCTCAGAGAAGCTTTAAATTTTACAGTACCAAGTATCAATATCCTAAAACACTTTGGCCATTAGAATGGCCACAGGAAGCTTGGAGATGTATTTTAAATGGTAAGGAGCTGCATCAATTTCACAGATGCAGCACAATCACAAATATGCTAAAATACTAAATTAAAGTGTGTTTAGAAACATACCATGAGATGCAGAGATGCAGCAGGTGAAATGAATGGCAAATACCAATACTACAGAATGAATGCAGTAGCGAGATGGAGAGAAGGGAAAAGAAATATAGTTAGGCGATGCAGGTCTAGTATCAGAGACCACTAACTGCCAGAAGAATGTGCAGCACTTGTAAACAGCAATGTGAGGTAAAACAAAGCACAACAGAATGTATTAGGCCCCTTTCACACTGAGGCGTTGAAAAAACGCTCAAAAATTATAGGATTTTGTACCTCTATTTTACCGCGATTTTACCGCGATCGCGGTAAAAATAGCGCTAACGCGTATGCGGTTTTAACGCTTATGCCTATGCGTTTTTACCGCGAATCCCATTCATTTCAATGGGGATAGGCGTTTTTACAGCGCTATTTTATGCGCCCTAAAGTTGCTCTAAAAAAGCTGTTTGCAGGATTTTTTTCAACGCCCAGCCAGCAAAACGCCTCAATGTGAAAGCCCTCAGATTTCACATTGAGAATGCTGGGGCAGGATTATTTCAGGCGTTATTACAGCGCTATTTTTACCGCGAAAACGCGGTAAAAACGCCTCAGTGTGAAAGGGGCCTAACACTTTGTCCCAGATTTCTAGCTAGTCTCTTTGCTTGGATAGTGTGATCAACCGTGAGCCCCCCACCACTTTCCAACCATGCATCTAGCAAGGGGACCATCATTTAATAAACTATGATTGACAGTACTTATCTCTCGTCAGCAAACACAGAGATTTAACTATTTATTTCAAACTCTGTATTGTTTATAACAGGGGTGGGCAATTCATTTTCCCAAGGGGCCACATGAGAAACTGGGACTGTTGGTGGGTCAAACGTAATTCTGGATCTGGGAAGGTCTGTAAATACACAAATATATAGAAAACAAAACACCTGGAGCTAAGAATAACTGCTACAACTGCTCAGGGGATCTCTTTCAGATGGGTAGTAAAAACAGGTGGCTGAGCTGCCTTTTTACTGCCCAAAAATTGTTTAAACAGCTGTGGCATTTTTAACTTGGGCTGCAGAGTCTGACAAGTGGCACAGCTGATCAAACTCACCCATTGGGGAAAGCAGCATACTAACAGTGGAGGCTTTGAGGGCCTGATAGAGACAGCTAACGACCAGATTGCCCCTGGGGCAACAATTTTGCCCAGGTCTGGTTTATGAAAAAAAAAAGTTGGGCAAAACTGGTACCAGAACAGAGCCCTGAGAACTACTGCTCACAACTCTAAACCATTCAGAAAATACACCAATTATCACCACCCTCTGGACATGCTGCTGCAACCAGTGTTATACCCAGGTACATACTGACCTCATCAATGCCAAAAGACCCAAAATGTGTAAATTAAGAATTATTGGGGTGATGTATCAAAGGCCTTGGCAAAATCTAGATACACTACATCCAAAGGCCTTCCTCTATCTAAAACCACAGCTCACCATCTCAAAGAATGTTAAGGGGTTGCTTTGGCAAAACTGTTTCTTCATAAATTTATGTTAGTTACTACTAATGATATTATTTTCATGATCAAATTTATGCATATGGTCTCTTAACCATCCTTCCAATAGCTTACATGCTACTGATTACAGACCGGTCAGCCTGACGTTTCAAGAGATAGTTCTCAAGCCCTTTCTGCATATCTGTACCATGTTTGCCTTTCAGAAATCAGCTAGTACTATTCCAGTCAGTAAGCGGTCCTTAAAAACAGAGGTTTTTTTATCAGCAGACAGACAGACAGACATGATCCACATAATTATAAAAGGCCTGGACAGAACTCATTTATAGACTACTGCAGGGCAAAATCCCCTTTCCACTACTCCGAGAGAAGGGTAGCAAATATACCTCTAAAAATATTATAAATCAGGACCAAGGGAGGGTTATAGGCGCTATTCTGGAAGATTCCTGAAAATAAACTTAACAGGTAAAAAAAGCTAAAATTTTCCCAAGCCATCTTCCAGGACCGCTTACAAGATGCTAGAAATACCTGGAGCTTGGTTGCAGCTGGAGAGGAGGTCCAGGTGGTTGTGACGAATGAATGTTTGAAAACTCCAAGTAGAAGCTTTGCAGATCCGACTCAGACACACCTGCCTATTCCACCCAAGATATGGCCATCACCCTTGTGGAATGTGCTCAGATACTTGTTGGGGGTCAGAACATTGAGTTCGATGCGCTTCTTCTATTGCGCAACGCATCAATCTTGCAATAGTATTTTTAGAGGCTTGCTTCCCCTTTTTTGATCCAGAAAATAGAAAAAACATGCTGGGAGTTGTTCTCCAATCCTTGGTACATATCTTCCAAACATCTGTATTGCTGAACTCCGTTTTTATTCCACCGAAAATTAGAGAATTTTTACTTTTTGCGATCTGTGAAAATCTCAGGAAACTTCTGGAAGAAAACCAGGATCCAATGACAAGATTACTTTCTCTGGCAGGATAGTAGAGTTAAGCCCCATACACACTATTAAATTTTTTGCAGATTTTTGTCTTCAGATTTACCAAAACCATATAAAATGAGGTCAAACCTTAAGAGTTCTAATTTCCATGCAAATCAGGCAGGCCCTTGCACTACATGGTTTTGGTAAATCTGAAGACAAAAATTTGCAGAAAATCTAATTTCTTTCTCGTACATCACGGGACACAGAGCGACATAGTCATTACTAATGGGTTATATAGTTACCGTCAGGTGCTGGCACTGGCAACTTCCAAAACCGGAAGTACCCTCCCCTATATAAGCCCCTCCCATCCGGGAGCACCTCAGTTTTTTGCCAGTGTCTAAGGTGTTGGCCAAGAAGAAACATGTGTTTTTCACTGAGCTTGCGTACAGGTTCTTTTGGGCCTCAGTAAGCTATTCCGGATCCGACCAAAAAAGCTTCATAGCTAAACGGTCGGTACCCGGGCCTTGCAGAGAAGAGCAAGGTTTTGCCTGTAATGCTTCTCTTAGGAGAGCTGGACCCTGGGATCCAGAGCTCTGGTCATACCCACGACCAAGATGTTTTCTGTGCAGGGTGCTATACAGGTCCAGGGGAGTGGAATCCTTGGGAACCCGGTCCCTGAAGGTTTGATTACAATGCCTGCCGTGATAGGTGAAGTTTGGGCTTTTGTGGACCAAACAAAGTCCTGCGGCGGGGAACAGGTAAGTGGGGGCCCCCAGGAACTTGGTTCTATTGGGGGACCCCCAAGCCTAATTTGTCTTTCTGTCTGTTACCTAACGGTATTCCCGCTAATATTCTGTGTATGCCTGTTACTACTGAGAAAATGTAAAAATTTTAATAGTAGGCAAGAAAAAAAAAAATAAAAAAAATAAAAAAAATGTAAGACCGCGGTACCTGTGTTAGACACTAGAGGCCGCTATGGTTCTTTTTCTTGTAATGTGGATTTTTTTCTTCCAGAATCAAATCCAGGCAGTTGGTATGTTCTCTCCTGGGAAGCTGTCTCCTCTGCCCTGTTGCTGCGCTCATCCATCCCCGGGCCCTGCGGCAAAGGGACCCTGGCTCCCATCTAGCTCCTTGTTGTTTTCAAAAAAGGCGCCGAAGGCGCACGTGCCCGCGCGCGTGCGCACGCCTCTATTCATAGAGGCGATCTGGAAAAAGGGGCGGAGTGGGTGGATGACGCTCAGGTGTGCGCCGCGGCGCTACTGGGCATGTGCGGGCGTCCAGCGTGTTTTAAAGCACATTATAGCTGGCTGTTGAAGTGCATAGACAGAGCTAGCAACAATATAAAGGCACATAGAGGCGGTTGATGCAGGCATCCCCTAGAAAGGCACTTTAGTAGACACCAACTGTGATATAGCAGCAATTGTGCTAGACTATTCTCAGTAAAAGTGGTGTATTACGGCTGGAATACCTCAGCTTTAGGCTTAGGAATATGCCGTCCAGAAGCTCCGGAACTGAATCTTCCAGGAAGCGAAGGGGGTCTCATCGGGCTCTGAGGATCTTGGGCATACTTCTGCTGCACCAGTCTCCCCTGAAGTTCAGAGGTAAGTGACCGTAGAGACCCCGCAGGGGTACTTGGTACTGTGGCTGTCCTCAGTTCACCTGCTCCTGTGTATGTAACAGAGGAGGTTTTTTCCTCAGCTTTGGGAGGATTAGAGAGAGATTGTCAACATTGATCGCTGCCTCCCTGTCAGGGAAAGCACGCCCGATCTCCATCTCCTCCTTCAAAGTGCCTGTTAGCAGAGCAACAGTCCCATAAAGGGATCGACCTGCCTGAAGGGGATCAGGATAAGGTTGATTCTGTTATAGAGGAGTCAACAGTGGGGGAACCTTTTTCTCAGCATCTCAAGCTGAAAGATTATGGGTTCAGTCTCTGACTAACATGGTCCGATCAGCATTTAAAAATGCACCTTGCGGAACCATCAACCACTACTGTATCCTCGTTGGGGTCGCTAGAAGCCCCCAGACTTCTTTTTCACTTCACCCTTTTCTGAAAGGGCTTATTTACCAGGATTGGGAACGTCCTGAGAAAATATTTATTCCCCCAAGAGATTTCCGGTGGTCTATCCCATGGAGGATAAGTTCATCAAAAAAAAAAAAAAATGGAAGGTCCCTACAGTGGACGCAGCCATCTCTTGTATGTATAAATCACTGACATGTCCAGTGGATAATGTCCAAATGTTCAAGAACCCAATAGATAAAAGATTGGAGTCCTTATGAAAGTCTGCTTCTTTCTACAGCAAGCTTGGTGACACAACCAGCAGTAGCAGCTATTGGGGTCTGCTAAGCAGTGAAGGATCAGTTGAAACAGGTCTTGAGGGACTTGACAGATCAGCAGGCTTTGCCCTAGCTGATCTACCTAGAGCCTTAGGCTTTGCGGTTGACGCCATAAAGGATTCAGTCCATCAGGCCTCCCGCCTTACGCTGTCTATAGTACATATGCGTAGGTTTCTATGGCTCAGAAACTGGTCTGCTGAAGCTCCCTGTAAAGAATGGCTGGTTAGCGTCCCATTTCATGGTGAACGCTTATTCAGGGAAAACCTGGACAAATATATCCAGAAAATTTCCAGCGGTAAAAATACGCTCTTGCCGGTTAAAAACAGAGTTAGAGGTCCCTCTTTAAGAGGCCTGCTTCTCCAGTCCCTGGGGCATCGGCTGTGTAACAGTTCCGACGGCCTCCTCGGTCAATTCCCGGGGGTAAAAAAACAGGGACAATAGCAGGGTAATGAGAAACCCTGGGTCAGGGGAGGTACAAAACCTCCCCCAAAGTTAAATTCATTGCCTTCAGTCCGATTTCTTGGAAGGTGGTCACTACAGATGCCAGCCTTATAGGCTGGGGAGCAGTACTGGAGCAATAGTCTCTCCAGGGCAGATGGTCGGATGCAGAAAAGGCCCTGCCCATCAATCTCTTAGAGATACGAGCAGCCCGGTATGCCCTAGTAGCATGGACATCCAAACTCCAAGGGTCCCCTGTCAGAATTCAATCAGACAATGCCACAGCAGTGGCATATATCAATCATCAGGGGGGCACCAGGATTCGTGCAGCCCAGAGGGAAGTAAATTACATGCTGAAATGGGCAGAAAGATATTTCCCAGCCATATCTGCGGTATTCATTCCAGGAGTGGAGAATTGGAAGGCGGACTTTCTAAGTCGCCAGCAATTATGCCCAGAGGAAGGGTCCCTTCACCCCGAGGTTTTCTGGACAATATGTCAGCGGTGGGGAACATCGGATGGAGATCTTCTAGCATCCAGATTCAACGCAAAGGTGGACAGGTTTGTCTCTCGGACAAGGGATCCCCTAGCTTGCGGCTCGGATGCCCTAGTGTTCCCTTGGGATCAGTTCAAGCTGATATATGCATTCACACCGCCACAATGGTTACCTCGATTACTCCGCAGAATCAGGGTAGAAAAGAAACCAGTGATTCTGGTGGCTCCAGCGTGGCCCCGAAGAGCGTGGTACGTGGAGATTGTAAAATGTCAGTGGGGAGTCCTTGGACTCTCCCACATCGTCCGGACCTGCTTTCGCAAGGACCGATATACCACCCTTCCTTACCAGCCCTAGGTTTGACGGCCTGGCTATTGAAGCCCACATTCTGAAAAAGAGAGGGCTCTCTAATTCTGTGGTATCTACCATGATCAATGCCAGGAAGCCGGTATCCAGGCAGATCTACTATAGAATCTGGAAGGCGTACATCGCCTGGTGTGAGGCCAAGAAATGGCATCCACGTAAATACGTAATAGGTAGGATTCTGGACTTCCTACAATGGGCTGTAGATAGGAAGCTTGCCTTGAGTACTATCAAGGGTCAGATTTCGGCCTTGTCAATATTTTTTCAAAGGCCCTTGGCTTCGCATTCACTAGTCAAAGCCTTTATACAAGGAGTGATGCGTATTAGTCCTCCGGTTAATATTCCCATATGTCCATGGGATCTAAAACTTGGTTCTGTCGGTTCTACAGAAACAACCATTTGAACCATTACAGCATATTTCTTTGGTTCTTCTCACCAGGAAATAGATTTTTCTAGTAGCCGTTTGTTCGGCTAAAAGAGTGTCGGAATTAGCAGCTATGTCCTGTAAGGAGCCATATCTGGTTATCCATAAGGATAGAGTAGTGTTACGCCCTCATCCAGCCTTTCTTCCTAAGGTGGTATCGAGGTTTCATTTGAACCAAGATGTGGTTCTTCCTTCTTTTTTCCCCAAACCTACTTCGGTAGAGGAAAAGTTATTGCATTCTTTGGATGTAGTAAGAGCAGTTAAAGCTTATCTAAAAGCCACTGCTCAGATTCGCAGAACGGATACTTTGTTTATTCTGCCGGAAGGCCCCAGAAAGGGTCAGGCAGCGTCAAAATCTACTTTAGCGAGTGGATTCGACAGGTCATAATACAAGCCTATGGCTTGAGAAGGAGACCGCCTCCGTTCAAAGTTAGAGCGCACTCCACGAGAGCAGTTGGAACTTCATGGGCAGTGCATCACCAGGCCTCCCTGGCTCAAATCTGTAAGGCCGCAACATGGTCTTCAGTTCACACGTTTACTAGGTTCTACCAGGTGGACGTTAGAAGTCAGGAGGATGTCGCCTTTGGGCGCAGTGTGTTGCAGGCCGCAAAAGATCCTCATGTCTGATAGCGCTCAGCTTATGTATGGTGTATCCCCCCCCTCATTGGGCATTGCTTTAGGACATCCCATTAGTAATGACTATGTCGCTCTGGGTCCCGTGATGTACGAGAAAGAAAATAGGATTTTTATAACAGCTTACCTGTAAAATCCTTTTCTTAGGAGTACATCACGGGACACAGAGCTCCCGCCCCTCTTTGGGGACACTTATTGCTTTGCTACAAAACTGAGGTGCTCCCGGATGGGAGGGGCTTACATAGGGGAGGGTACTTCCGGTTTTGGAAGTTGCCAGTGCCAGCACCTGACGGTATCTATATAACCCATTAGTAATGACTATGTCGCTCTGTGTCCCGTGATGTACTCCTAAGAAAAGGATTTTACAGGTAAGCTGTTATAAAAATCCTATTATAGTGTGTATGGGGCTTAAGGCTCTGAAATCGAAAAAGCTTGTATTTCGCTGATCCTCCTAGCCGGGACCGGAGAAACCAAAAGCACAGTTTTTGGTGTCAACATTCTTAAATAACAAACTTCTAAATGTTCAAAGGGTTCTTCTAGAACAGGGATAGGCAACCTTAACCACTTAAGGACCGCCGCCTGTACATATACACGTCAGCAGAATGGCACAAGCACGTACAGGTACGTCCTCTTTAAGATACAAAGCCGTGGGTCGCACTCGCGACCCGGTCCTGAGCTCCGTGACCGCGGGATTCGATCGCTGCCGGTGTCCCGCGATCGGGTCACAGAGCTGAAGAACGGGGAGAAGTGTAAACAAACCTCTCCCTGTGCTTCCTAGTGAGACTGTCACTGATCCCTGTCATAGGGAACGACGATCAGTGACGTCACACGCCAAGCCAAGCCCCCACACAGTAAGAATCACACATTAGGTCACACTTAACCCCTTCAGCGCCCCCTACAGGTTAACCCGCTTCATTGCCAGTGTCATTTTCATAGTAATCAGTGCATTTTTATAGCACTGATCGCTGTAAAAAATAGGATTTTTGTACTCACCGTAAAATCCGTTTCTCTGGCATCCATGGACTGACACAGCGTGTCTTATACACCTTTACACGTGGGATGTCCCAAAGCAGTGTCAAGAGGGATGGGGAGCAGTATAAATGGAAAACCAAAAACTTCACTCCAAACAAGGCAGAGCTTCTCAACGGAGGAGTTGCAATATCAAACAGCGGCCTGCAACACCTTGCGGCCGAAGGAAGCATCCGAATATGCAGCCACATCAACCTTATAAAACTTAGAAAAGGTATGAACAGACGACCAGGTCGCCGCCTTGCACACTTGTGCAACCGACGCTTGATGTCGGAAAGCCCAGGAAGCACCAATTGCCCTGGTGGAATGTGCCGTAACCGGAAAGGGAGGCGCCCGCCCCTTGAGAGCATAAGCTTGAATGACGGTTTGTCTGATCCACCTAGAAATGGTGGCAGACGAAACCGCTTGGCCCTGTTTTGGACCAGAGACAGCCACAAATAGTGAGTCAGACTTCCGAATAGAGGCAGTAGCAGACAGGTACACCGCAAGGCTCGTACCACATCCAAAGTGTGAAGCGCAAACTCTCTGAGATGCGATGGGTGAGGACACAAGGACGGGAGGACAAATGTCCTCATTTAAGTGGAAGGCCGAGACCACCTTTGGCAGAAAAGAAGGTCGCGGACGTAACACCGCCTTATCCTTATGGATGACCAAAAAGGGCGACTTGCAGGACAAGGCCGCCAACTCAGACACTCGTCTAATGGAAGTAATGGCCACCAAGAAGGCCACCTTCTGAGACAAAGTCAAGAGGGGAATATCTCTAATATTCTCAAAAGGGAGGTTCCTGGAGAACCGAGAGCACCAAATTCAGATCCCACGGGGGAGAGGAGGCTTGACAGGGGGGAGCACATGGCGAACCCCCTGCACAAAGGTGCTAACCAAGGGATGACCCGCCAGCGGTCGCTGAAAGAAGATGGCCAAGGCCGAAATCTGACCCTTAAATGGTACTTAAAGCGAGCTTTTGGGTCACGCCACGCTGCAGAAAATGCAGGATTCTGGGAACGGAATACGTTCGTGGGCGCCAGTCCAGCTCTTCGCACATGGCGATGTAAGCTCTCCAAGTACGGTGATAGATCTTTCTGGAGGAAGACTTCCGTGCCCTTAACATGGTCGAAATGACCGAATCCGAGAGACCTCGGTCTCTCAGCACCTGGCTTTCAATAACCATGCCGTTAAAGCCAGAGACTGTAAAGCAGGATGAAATATAGGACCTTGAGACAGAAGGTCCCCCCGTATTGGTAACCGCCAGGGAACGTCTGCGACGAGACGTACCAGATCGGCGTACCAGCGACGCCGAGGCCAATCCAGAGCAACGAGGATCACCGGAATTCCCTCGGTCGCTACCCTGCGGAGCAGGTGAGGGAGCAACTGCAGCGGAGGATAAACGTATATCAGGTGATACTGACCCCATGGGGCCACCAACGCATCCGCCCAGGGAACCCTGGATCTGGCCACAAACCTCGACACCTTGCGATTGAGTCGAGAGGCTATCAGGTCCACATCCGGCGTGCCCCACCGTCTGCAAAGGAGTTGAAAGACCTCCGGGTGCAAGGACCACTCTCCCTGGTCCAGCGTCTGGCGACTTAGATAGTCCGCCTGCCAATTGTCTATGCCCGGAATGTAGACGGCTGACACGCTTCTTTCGGCCCACCTCAGGATGCGGGCGACCTCGGAAGCCGCAGCTGAGCTCCGAGTCCCCCCTTGATGGTTGACATACGCCACTGCTGTGGCGTTGTCCGATTGGATCCTGATGGAGTGACCCTGTAGTTTCTCCGACCATGAGGAGAGGCACAGTCTGATTGCCCGTATCTCCAGCACATTGATCGGTAAGAGGGCTTCGTCCGGAGTCCAAAGCCCTTGGGCCGACAGGACTCCCCAGACTCCCCCCCCAGCCCGTCAGGCTGGCGTCCGTCGTGATCACCGTCCATTGGATGGGGAGGAACGACTTCCCGGACCGAAGAGCCGGGGACCTCAACCACCACGTCAGGGACGCCCTGACCAGGTGACTCACCTGGATCTGAAGATCCAAGGACAACGGGGATTTGTCCCAAGTGGACAAGATCTCTTTCTGTAAAGCCCTGGTGTGCGCTTGGGCATAAGGAACGGCCTCGAAGGAGGCCACCATGAGTCCCAGGACTCTCATGCAAAAGCGGATTGACAACCATTTTCGGGACGTCAGCACCCGTACTGCAGACTGAAGTGTCAGTAGCTTGTCTGGAGGTAGGAAGACTCTTGCCTCCAAGGAGTCCAGAATCAGACCTAGATACTCCAGACGCTGAGTCGGGACTAGAACCGACTTCTGAACGTTCAGGAGCCACCCAAACTCCCTGAGGGTCTGACTGACGATAGTCACACTTTCTTCCAATTCTGAGCCACTGTCTGCTCTTAGAAGAAAATCGTCCAGATAGCCTACGATAGCAATGCCTCGCTGTCTCAGCAAAGCTAGGACCGGAGCAAGCACCTTGGTGAACACCCTCGGTGTCGAGGCTAGGCCGAAGGGAAGAGCCACAAATTGATAGTGGACTTCGCCGACCGCAAAGCGCAGAAACTTCTGGTGGCTTGCGCAGATCGGAACATGCAAGTAGGCGTCCTTGATGTCCAAGGATGCCAGAAAATCCCCTTGATGGAGTGTAGCGATCACCGTGCGAATGGATTCCATGCGGAATTTTTGCACCTTCACGAAGGCATTCAGGGCCTTGAGGTCCAGGATTGGCCGAACCCCGTCCTTTTTTGGAACAAACAAACAGATTCGAGTAGAACCCCTGAAACCTCTCCTGGGACGGAACCGGCACAATTACTCCGGACCCGATCAAATCCTGTACAGCCCCCAGAGGGCTGCCCGACGGGCAGGAAGGAGAGGGAGATTTGAGGGAAAGAATCTGTCTGGGGCCAGGAGCGGAACTCTATTCTGTATCCTGAGGTGACCACCTCGCACACCCACCGGTCGGAGATCCGGAAGGTCCACCGATCCGTGAACCTGCGAAGTCGTCCCCCCACCCCAGAGACAGGCGGGGGCAAGACTTCACGCGGAGGCGGGCTTGGGAGCCGGCTTGTTCGGCTTACGCACCCAGGGGGCGCTTGTGCCCGCCAGCCGCACTGTTGTCAGTCTGGGACGGCTTACCCGTGGACTCTGACGGACGAAAAAAAAACCTTTTTTGCTGGAAAGGAAGGACCCGGTTTACGTCGGGCCTCCTTACCCTTGATAGTTTGAGGAAGGAGAGTGCTTTTACCTCCCGTGACATCCTTGATGATGTCATCCAGAGCAGCACCAAAAAGTCTACCACCCTTAAAAGGTAGATCCGTCAGGAGCTTCTTAGAGGCTAGGTCAGCAGACCAGCATTTCAACCAGATGAGACGACGCAATACCACCGCCGAGACAGAGGCCCTGGATATTAAAGGGGCCGCGTCCAACGTGGCGTCGCACACATATATCAGACCCCGCACCATCTGGTGGGCCAGAGCAATAGTGTCTGGGAGGAAGGTTATACTCATGCACAGTTTGGTGCAAAATTTTTGCCCATTCCGTGAGTGTCTGAGACACAAGGGTCGCCGCTACTACCGGCCGTAGGGTGGATCCCAACAAGGCGAACATGGCTCTACTCACCACTTCTGACCTCCTGTCAGTGGGGTCCTTAAACGCAGGAGTCCCCTCCATCGGGAGAGTGGTGGCCTTGTTTAAACGGGCGACTGGAGGGTCGACCACCGGGGGAGAAGCCCACTTTTTAAGCAGGGCGTCTTCAAAGGGGTATCTAATAGACAAACGCCGCGGGACCATGAAAGTCTTCTGCGGCTTTTCCCAGACCTGGTCAATGAGCTGGTCAAAGAAAGGTACATATGGAAAAACCTTTTTAGAAGGCTTGGTCTTAAAAGAACCAAAGGAGACTGTATCCGCCTGAGGTTCTGCAGTCGCAGCATTTAGCTTGAGAGTGTCCCTCACAGCATCAATGAGTTCACTAACAAGCGCCCTGTCATTTACTGACTCAGAACTGGAGTCTTCCTCACAAGGAATGTCCTGTTCAAAACCATCCAAATATTCAGAGCTAGGGTCCTGAGCAGCAATAGCTAGGCCCATATCTGAATCAGAGCACTCCCCTTGTGGAGATAAAGTGGGGAGAGGGCGCTTTTTTGCTCCCTTGTGCTCACACACAGCTTCCATCCTGGTCAGAAATGATTCCAGGACTGCCGACAACTGGTCCATAGGGACCGCAGGTGCTGGAGCACTGGCTGCTGCCTCTGGCATGTTAGGGGAAGCTGGTGACTGACTCCATAATGTCCCCCTCTGAGACCACCCACAGGCTGTGCTGACTGAAGTAGGGGAATGCCCAGGGGACCCACCAACCTGACCAGGACCGCTCGGTTCCGCTGCCGTCTCTCCGCGCCGCGCTGCTCAGCGTGAGTGAGCTGAGAGGAGAGAGACTGAGGAGATTCGCGCCGTTCCTGAGCGGCGCTAGAGGCCAAACTAGAGCTAGAAGAAGGTGCAGCTACAAGAAAATGGCCGCCACAATGTGCTCTGGCGGACCACGGCAAGATGGCCGCCAATGTAAAAAACAGCACAGTCACCAAACATGGCGCCGAACGGCGCCCAGGCCCCTCACTCTCAAATAAACAGCCCCAGCGAAATGCAGAGCAGCATGAGCCCCCCCCAGGACAGTATGGCCCCCAGGCACCCCACACAGTACCGCGCCAGCGAAGTGCACAGAGAGTGACATTAAAAAACACAGGGGGAGACAGGGAAATCCCCCACACAAGAAACACACAGCATGTACTCACCTGCAGCCAGGAGAGACTACTTACCCGTCCCCTGAGGGACCCACTGGTGTGTTTCTGACAGAACTATCACAGTGCGGTACTGAGTAGCTGTCGGCCCGGTCCACCGCGAAAGATACAGCCGGACTGTTCTATCTTGAGAGGACCGCGGAGCTGGAAGCCCACCGGCCACCCCTGGAGTCGTGGGGCATGTCGTGAACTGAGTCTCGCGCACACAAGGCGAGGATCAGCACGCTCGATGGTCGGACAGGGAAGACTACGAGGATATCTTGTACCCAACCTGTTGCCCAGCCGACAGTTGATAGAAGATCTCAAAAAGAAAAAAAATAGTAAAAAATTCCAAAAGGAATAAAAAAATAGGTCAGGAGTCTGGCTCCTGAGAGAGCCACGTCTTCTCCTTCTGCTAGGCAGAAAAAAAACTGAGGTCTGCTGACTGCAGTGGGAGGGTTATGCCGGAGGGACCGCCCCCCTGGGCGGGGCTGTTCAGCTCTGGCTGTTTAGAATGTATGTATAACATCTCACATTCTGCCTAGGTCTTCTCCTGCAAGCAGGGACATAACCCACGTGTAAAGGTGTATAAGACACGCTGTGTCAGTCCATGGATGACAAGAGAAATGACAATGGTCCCAAAATAGTGACAAAAGTGTCCGATGTGTCCGCCATAATGTCGCAGTCACGATAAAAATCGCTGATCGCCGCCATTACTAGTAAAAAAAAAAAAAAATTTTTAATAAGAACGCCATAAAAACTATCCCCTACTTTGTAGACACTATAAATTTTGCGCAAACCAATCAAACGCTTATTGTGATTTTTTTTACCAAAAATATGTAGAAGAATACGTATCGGCCTAAACTGAGGAAATTTTTTTTATATATTTTTTGGGGATATTTATTATAGCAAAAAGTTTAAAATATTGAATTTTTTTCTAAAATTGTCGCTCTATTTTTGTTTATAGCGCAAAAAATAAAAACCGCAGAGGTGATCAAATACCACCAAAAGACAGCTCTATTTGTGGGAAAAAAAAAAAAAAAAAAGGATGCCAATTTTGTTTGGGAGCCACGTTGCACGACCGCGCAATTGTCAGGTAAAGCGTCGCAGTGCCGAATCGCAAAAAGTGGCCTGGTCCTTTAGCTACAAAATGGTCCGGGGCTTAAGTGGTTAAAGAGGTGGAGATTTACCACAACAACATGGGAGATGTCAAAGATCTTCGGACACAGTGTTGCCTCATCACACCCGATTTAAAAACTTTTATTGCCGTATTGCCATGTCGCAATCGTGTGCATTGCACAGAAATCATGGGTTTAAACCAGGTGGTGAGGAGGCAACATATCGCCTCCCCACCACCTGTCAAATACACTCAGATCACTTTTCAGAGGAGCAACAGTGCCTTCTGCACTTGTAAATAAGCCCTTAGTTGCATTTGATAGCAGCACCCTTAGGGCTCATTCACACAAAGTTGGGAGGTGGTACAGTTTAATTGTGGTTTTAATGCCCCCAATCCCTAGCCCCTTTAGCTGCTGAGGTAGCAGTCAAAAGGTGTACACATGCTGCAGCAGGAATTAAACTCCGTTACATTTGGTGGGTGCTACCACCTGTCAATTGTGTCCCATTCAAGTAAATTGTGCCACTCTGCAACTGCACGCTTCTACGGGGTAGAATTTTCAGACTAATGTGCTGCGGTGTACCTGCATTGTGGTTGCAGTGGGCTAGCTGTGCTTTGATAGAGACTTCTGTTATATCCTGCAGGTGTTGTGCACTTTCTGAAAGCGTATCAAAACTGCTGCATTCAGAAGTCTATGGCCAAGCTCAGCAAACCTCCAGAAAAAGCTGCAGGTACATTGCACTGCTCCCGCAGTGTGAGTAAATCACAGCAAATTAGTGTAAAAGCAGCCTTAAGCAATACACTGGGCATATTGGTATAACACTGACCTGAAAGATCTCTTCTTTCCAGACTGCTAGCTGGGATAAGAGATGGAGTGCAGTTGGTATCATTCCGCATGGGACAGGAGCCACCACTACGACTCGGCATCGGCCTACAGCGCCAACTTTACAAGTAGTCCCTCTGCATTGCACTGTTTGATGCTCTGGAATGGTGGGTCAGCAAGCCCAGACCGCAATCTACCAGTCACCTGGTCGCAATCTACAGGTTGCTGACCCCAGATCTAGAAGAACCATTGAAAGTTCCCACCAGAGGAATCTTTATTTTTGATGTCCTCTTTTTTGCAATAGCAGTCAGGAACCTCTTGGCTAAAAGCTGTTCTGCTAACAGTATTTCCAAAAAATATATAAAAAAATAGACAAAAGCGACCACGTGTACTTTGAGGGTACCACCTGCCAATTTAAGCAGAACTGGCCACCAAAAGAGCCTTATCCCCCAAAAAAGGGGGAGCAATCTTCCCAAAATCCCAACCACCACACATGGACCACCTAAGAAAACAAGGGAGACAGCAGTAACAACACATTTGTATGGACACAGGCCAGGAGAAGAAAATCTGGGGAAATGGCTACAGCTAAAAAACACAGAACAGAGCACAGAAAAAAACAAGGAAGAAACTAAAATTAACAACATACAACACTAGATAGAAAAGACAAAACAAAAACTGTCCTAAGATTCCTAGCGTCCATCCCAAATTGAAAGGACATAATTCTGTAGTGCTCTTGTATGCAGCTGTGCCCACTGCACTCCTGGAATAGGCAGCCATCATTAGACCCAAGAATCTCATGACATTCTGGATGGATAAGGTGGCCACTTAATATCAGGTTGTGTGCACCTTGTGTCCGTTTCTGTACCTTGTCTTTTGCAAAGAAAATTTTGGTCTCCACTGAATCGATAACATAGCTTAAAAAGATCACCCATTGTGTGGGACAAGGCTGTGATTTTTCCAAACCGATTAGCCATCCTAGATATTCAATTGTTACTTCTAGGTCCAGTCTTAGCATGTCCAATGAGCATACGAAGAGTAGCAGATAATCTAAGGCACAGGTGTCAAACACAAGGCCCGCAGGCCGAATCTGGCCCTCCAGGCCATTTCATGTGGCCCTCGCTCCTCTTCTACAGCTGCCAGAGATCTCCAGCCCTCCTCTGGTCCTCCTCCAGACCATTACTTTCTGCTTTCAAGCAATGCATCCAGCTTCTTCCCAGCAGCAGCATAAGGTAAGGGGGTGCACTGATGTAAGGGAGAGTGGGGGACTCAACATTTAATGTAAGGGGAAGGGATGTGCTGGACATCTAATCTTACAGATACAACCGGCCCTTTTGAGGGCAATCATAATGCTGATGCGGCCCACGATGAAAATGAGTTTGACACCTTGATCAAATGGATCACCTCGATCCATTTTTCTCTAAGACCCCTTTCACGCTGGGGCGGTTTGCAGGCGCTACTGCGCTAAAAATAGCGCCTGCAAACCGACCTGAAACAGCGGCTGCTGTTTCTCCAGTGTGAAAGCCCTCAGGCTTTCACACTGGAGCGGTGCGCTAGCAGGACCGCTCCAAAAGTCCTGCTAGCCGCATCTTTGGAGTGGTGTGTTTACCGCTCCTGCCCATTGAAATCAACTGGACACCGCGGCTATACCGCCCGCAATGCGAACCCTTTTTAGGCCGCTAGCGGGGGGTAAAACCGCACCGCTAACGGCCGAATACCGCCGCAATTCCGACAGTAAAGCGCCGCTAAAAATGGCGGCGCTTTACCGCCACCGCACCTCCCGCCCCAGTGTGAAAGAGGCCTTAGATACTGTAGTAACTCTGCTAAAACCTTTGTGATAATGGGGTGTGCAGATGCCAACGCGAAGGGGAGTACATTGAACTGGAAATGGACAGTCTCCTTTAGACCATTTACTACGAATCTGAGGAAATTCCTGAAAGATTCTCTGATTGGAATATGGACTTACGTGTCCCTCAAATCCAGTGTTGCCATATATACCACTTGTGTCAAGGTGCATTGTGAAGTATATTCCCGTTTAGGTTGGAGGAGCCCCTCTCTCTCGTAAACTGTCCTGGAAGATGACTTGGGAAAATTAAGAACAATGGTCTAGCTATAAAACTTGGTACGTTTTTTTTTTACCTTACCGTGGTTGCAAACCCTTATGTATAACTAGTGAAATGACTGGCCTCAGGCAAAACACAGATGAAACAAATCCTCTTACATAAGTTGTACCTGTTTATCTGCGGTCCTCTTTTTTCTAAATCCATTCAAAGTGCAGAATTTATACAGCTTGTCTGAGCTGTCAGGAAAATAAAAATGGTTGCAGACAAGTACACACTATAGAGGGATATGCTTTGTTCATATTTCATGTCTGGAGGTTTACAACCACTCTAATGCAGCCAATGCCTTTTGGCTGTAGAACCACTTCAATACAGGGCTTTTTATACCACCTCAATACCGGGCCTATTCTGACACTTCTCTCCTACATGTACAAATCATCATTCTTTTGCTAGAAAATTACTCAGAAACCCCAAATATTATATATGTTTTTTTTAACAGACACCCTAGGGAATAAAAGGACGGTCATTGCAACTTTTTATCTTGCACTGTATTTGCGCAATAATTTTTCAATTGCCTTTTTTTTTGGAAAAAAAATTGTTTCATGAATTAAAAAATAACAAAAACAGTAGTTAGCCCAATTTTTTTGTAAAATATGAAAGATTATGTTACGCCGAGTAAATAGATACCTAACATGTCACACTTTAAAATTGCGCACACTCATGGAATGGCGCCAAACTTCGGTTCTTAAAAATCTCCATAGGCGACGCTTTGAAATTTTTTACAGGTTACCAGGTTAGAGTTACAGAGGAGGTCTAGTGCTAGAATTGTTGCAGGCGCTCTAACGCACGCAGCGATACCTCACATGTGTGGTTTGAACGGGGTTTACATATGTGGGTGGGACTTACGTGTGCGTTCGCTTCTGGAGCGCGAGCTACCGGGGACAGGGGCGTTTTAATTTTTTTTATTTTTTTTCATTTGATCACTTTTATTCCTATTACAAGGAATGTAAACATCCCTTGTAATAGGAATGGTGTGTGACAGGTCCTCTTTATGGAGAGATGCGGGGTCAATAAGACCCCACATCTCTCCTCCAAGCTGGAAAGCATGAGATCGGGAAAAATAAATCACAGATCTCGTGCTTTCAGCCGCAATCGCTGCTTTGTTTACTTTTGGAAGTGGTTAAAGAAAAGCTCCCCCCCCAAAAAAATAAAAAAAGCCGGTTTCCTGCTGCATTGTGAATGGGCCAGCTGCGGGGGAAAGGGGCTACACTGAGCTAGAAGTGGGAGCGGGTACCTGTCAGACAAGGTACCAGTACCAGCTCCCACCCAAATTTACCAATTGCGGCAGCGGGGGGGGGGGGGGGTCAGACAAGCAGAGCCACTTTAAAACCTGTAGTGTTCAGCAGATATTACCACGGCGAATATAACCCATTTAAAGTGGCTCTAAAAAGGTAGAAGTTTTTTTTTATCTTAATGCATTACGATAAAAAGCCTTCTATGTTCAGCAGCCCCCCTCAATACTTACCTGAGCCCCAGCTCGATCCACTGAAGTTGCATGAGAGCCTTGGCTGTCCGTGACTCTCCATCCTGATTGGCTGAGACACTGCAGGTGGAGAGACAGAGAGAACGCGCAGCAGCGGGTTGGCTCCGGTGCCCCCATAGCAAGCCGCTTGCTGTGGGGGCACCCGGCAGGAAGGAGGAGCGCCAGCGAGGGACCAGAGGAGAGGAGGATCTGGGCTGCCCTGTGCAAAACCACTGCACAGAGCAGGCAAGTATACCATGTTTGTTATTTTTAAACAAACAAAAAAAGTTTTTAATATCGCTTTAAATGCAAAGGGGTTCCAATACATGAGGTTGTGGCATGGTGGTGTGGGTGACAAAACCCCTCCACAGCTCCTGTCACGCGCCTTCCGAAAAGTGATCCACTGCGGATCACTCTTGAGAATGTAAACTAGCCCTTAATGCCAATCTGTATATGTTGTTACAAAGCCAGTTATAGATATGATGCCCAGGTGACTTGGACCACACCCAGCTCTATGTACCTTCTAAAATGTCCATCCCCCTAGTGTCTCTGCAGAAATGGGAAGAGATAGCCCGCCGCCGCATTAGATCATTTTCTATGATTAAGCCCCGGTGGTGGAGCAAAACATGCTGGAGTTGTGGTCTGAATGAGTCGAGGCTGCATTTACCTGCCAACTACTTGGGTCGGGTGAGGTGTGCAGCAGGAGGGCTATCTCTTCCTATTTTTGCAGTATGTTTTGCGTCTGGAGGGACCTTTCCTCAGCCTGCACCCTCACTAGTCAGCGGCATCCAACTCATCAGACCTTGTCAGCCTGAGCAGGGACCCTTGATTTATCATGGGCCCCTAAAATCTCTCTCTCTCTCATTTTCAAACATGTTCTTATAATTAAAAGGAAAGACCATATGTACCAAATCTGGCAATACCCCAAAGAGAACTGAAAGTTAATGACAGGACTTCTATTCCTGAATAGCAAGTGTGCTATGAGCCCCAGGAGCAGACTGTGCTGTCCTATGTATGGGCCCGGTCAGTAGAAGAACAGGCAGTGCTAGGAAGTCTATGTATGGGCCCGGTCAGTATAAGCACAGGCAGTGCTAGGAAGTGTATGTATGGGCCCGGTCACTATAAGAACAGGCAGTGCTAGGAAGTCTATGTTCGGGCCCGGTCAGTAGAAGAACAGGCAGTGCTAGGAAGTCTATGTATGGGCCCAGTCACTATAAGAACAGGCAGTGCTAGGAAGTGTATGTATGGGTCCGGTCAGTAGAAGAACAGGCAGTGCTAGGAAGTGTATGTATGGGCCCGGTCAGTAGAAGAACAGGCAGTGCTAGGAAGTCTATGTATGGGCCCGGTCACTATAAGAACAGACAGTGCTAGGAAGTGTATGTATGGGCCCGGTCACTATAAGAACAGGCAGTGCTAGGAAGTCTATGTATGGGCCCGGTCACTATAAGAACAGGCAGTGCTAGGAAGTCTATGTATGGGCCCGGTCAGTATAAGAACAGGCAGTGCTAGGAAGTGTATGTATGGGCCCGGTCACTATAAAAACAGACAGTGCTAGGAAGTGTATGTATGGGCCCGGTCACTATAAGAACAGACAGTGCTAGGAAGTCTATGTATGGGCCCAGTCACTATAAGAACAGGCAGTGCTAGGAAGTGTATGTATGGGTCCGGTCAGTAGAAGAACAGGCAGTGCTAGGAAGTGTATGTATGGGCCCGGTCAGTAGAAGAACAGGCAGTGCTAGGAAGTCTATGTATGGGCCCGGTCACTATAAGAACAGACAGTGCTAGGAAGTCTATGTATGGGCCCGGTCACTATAAGAACAGACAGTGCTAGGAAGTGTATGTATGGGCCCGGTCACTATAAGAACAGGCAGTGCTAGGAAGTCTATGTATGGGCCCAGTCAGAAGAAGAACAGGCAGTGCTAGGAAGTGTATGTATGGGTCCGGTCAGTAGAAGAACAGGCAGTGCTAGGAAGTCTATGTATGGGTCCGGTCAGTAGAAGAACAGGCAGTGCTAGGAAGTCTATGTATGGGCCCGGTCAATATAAGAACAGGCAGTGCTAGGAAGTGTATGTATGGGTCCGGTCAATATAAGAACAGGCAGTGCTAGGAAGTCTATGTATGGGCCCAGTCAGTAGAAGAACAGGCAGTGCTAGGAAGTGTATGTATGGGTCCGGTCAATATAAGAACAGGCAGTGCTAGGAAGTGTATGTATGGACCCGGTCAGTAGAAGAACAGGCAGTGCTAGGAAGTGTATGTATGGGCCCGGTCAGTAGAAGAACAGGCAGTGCTAGGAAGTCTATGTATGGGCCCGGTCAGTAGAAGAACAGGCAGTGCTAGGAAGTCTATGTATGGGCCCAGTCACTATAAGAACAGGCAGTGCTAGGAAGTCTATGTATGGGCCCAGTCAGTATAAGAACAGACAGTGCTAGGAAGTCTATGTATGGGCCCGGTCACTATAAGAACAGACAGTGCTAGGAAGTCTATGTATGGGCCCAGTCAGTATAAGAACAGGCAGTGCTAGTCAGTATAAGAACAGCATACCCAGCCCGCTCACCATCTTCTTGCTCTCCGTTCCTCTGTTAGCTTGCCGAGACATGGCTTACAACTCTAGCCGCCGCCACAGTCAGGAGAAACACGATTTCTCTTTCACACACGGTTGAGGAAACCCTATCCAGGCAGTTTTCTCCCACTGACAGCGTAGACTTCCACACTGCGCCTGCGCGATATACCGACAGGGCTTCTGGGAAATGTAGTCTTATACTTCGTGTATGCCAGTGGCCGAATACCGATAGTAAACTACAAGGGTGCTTCTGCGAACTTCCTCGTAGGAAACGAGGTGTCAAGTTTCACTTCCGCCCAGCAAGTAGGCTTCCCCTGTGACCGGAAGTCGCAGAGACCCTTGCGAGGACATGAAATATCGCTGTGCAGCACGGGGAAGTGGCACCAGAGGGCGCGCCGCTATCTGCTATAGGAGACTCAGAGCTGAATGCGAGTACACTCCTAGTCGTCAGTATTGTGGAGCAGTTTCCATGAAGAATTACTCCATGGTGAATTACTGTTTACGAATTTAGACAGAACATTTTTTATTTATTCTGCAGATATTATATAGCCGCCAGCTTTCCTTCCATATGCTCATGTCAGGCTTTATTTCTTAAAGCCATAGTCCACCTTTTGCAAAAATGGAATAAATGCACCTATATTAAGACCCCTTTCACACTGAGCCACGGGCAGCATTAGCGGTAAAGCGGCGCTAGTTTTAGTGGCACTATTCGGCCGCTTACGGGGCACGTTTAACCCCCGCAAGCGATCGAAGAAAAGGTTAAATGCGCCCGTGTCTCGCCGCTGAAAAAACACTTTGCAGGTGCTTCATTTTAATGGGCAGGAACACTGTATGCACTGTTCCTCCACCGCTTCAAAGATGCTGCTTGCAGGACTGTTTTTACCATCCTGCCAGCACACTGCTCCAGTGTGAAAGCACTCGAGCTTTCACATTGGGGTGGCAGGGGAGGCGTTTTACATGTGCTATTTGTAGTCCTTTAGCGCCTGAAAAACTCAGTGTGAAAGGGGTCTAATAAAATAAATTGTGAATTTCTTAACCACGTGACCTCCAGAAGGTTTTACTGCCTTCATGACCAGGCCATATTTTGCTATTCAGCACCGCGCTACTTTAACTGACAATTGCGCAGTCATGCAAACACTGTACCCAAATGGAATTCATATAATTTTTTTTCACACAAATAGGCTTTCTTTTGGTGGTGAAAGAAAAATAAAGGGATTGACAAACCCCTTCCTCCTACGCAACCTGGAAAATTGCTAAACAATATAATACAATGCGGGTTATTTTTGAAAGGCAAATCCACTTTGCACTACAAGTGCAAAGTGCACTTGAAATTGCACTATAAGTGAACTTGGAAGTGCAGTCGCTGTAAATCTGAGGGGTAGATCTGGAATGAGGGGAAGCTCTGCTGATTTTATCATCCAATCATGTGCAAGCTAAAATGTTGTTTTTTATTTTCCTTGCATGTCCCCCTCGGATCTACAGCGACTGCACTTCCAAGTGCACTTTCAGTGCACTTTGCACTTGTAGTTTGCACTTGTAGTGCAAAGTGGATTTGCCTTTAGTAAATAACCCCCAAGTGAAGCAGCAGGTAGTAAAGCTCAAAAAATGAAAGAAAACTAAAGGGATCTACAAACCCATTCCTCCTGTGCACCCTGGAAAATTGCTAAACAATATAATACAATATAATGTGTACGTGAAGCAGCAGGTAGTAAAGCTCAATGGCTTCAAATATATATGGAAAACAACTGTGATTCCATTACGCACTAAACAATAAATAAAATAAAAGTGTGTCTCCTTTCACCAGCTACTGGGTAAGTATCCTACTCACCGAACAAAATTGACAACCATGAGAGGTAGTCAAAAATAGCAAACAGCCAAGGATCCAGAGACAGCAGCTCAGACAAATAATGTTCCCCGAATGGATATGGTATATTCAACCAAAAAGAAGAAAACAGAAGCTCCTCATAGTGTAGTAATGTTAAAAAGCATATTTATTAAAACTACAGACTGCACTTACAAAATACAGTGGAACCTTGGATTACGAGCATAATCCGTTCCAGGAGAATGCTCGTAATCCAAAGTACTCGCATATCAAAGCGAATTTCCCCATAGAAGTCAATGGAAACGAAAATAATTAGTTCCGCATTGACTTCAATGGCATGCAATACCGCATGTGGCCAGAGGTGGGGGGCGCCTGAGAGCCTCGAAATCACTCGGAAAGGCCTGAAGACACCTTGGAAAGGTTTGGAAACTGAGTATTTCCAAAATTTTCCAAGCATTTTCGAACTGCGCCATTTGGCTTTGCTCGGCTCCGGCGCCCCCCACCTCAGGCCAAACGCGGTATTGCACACCACTTTGGCTTGAATCCTGCTCGTATTGCGAGACAACACTCGCAAACCAAATAAGGATTTTTTAAAATAGAGTGCTCGTATTGCAAAATGCTTGTTAACCGCATTACTCGCAATCCGAGGTTCCACTGTAGAGGTGAAAATCATGCCCATAGAAATGGCAGGGACGCCATCCGCGTTCCACCTGCGTTCCAAGTGGTGGCGGAAGTGACGTAGCTTGTATCACGGGACCCAAAGCCATGATACTCTGCTAATTAACTCAAAACACCTGTAAAGGTTTCCTGAACATTTAAATGGTCTCTCAGTCTGGTTCAGTAGGTTACACATTCATGAGGAAGACTGCTGACTTGTAAGTTGTCCAGAAGACAGTCATTGACAACATCCACAAGGAGGGTAAGTCACAAAAGGTCATGGGTAAAGAAGCTGGCTGTTCACAGAGTGTGTATCCAAGCATATTAATGGAAAGTTGAGTGGAAGGAAAAAGTCTGGTAGAAAAAGGTGCACAAGCAACAGGGATAACCACAGCCTTCAGAGGATTGTGAAGCAGAGGCCATTCAAGAATTTGTGGGAGATTCACAAAGAGTGGACTACGACTGGTGTCGGTGCTTCAAGAGCCACCACACACAGAGGTATCCAAGACATGGGCCACAACTGTCGCATTCCTTGTGTCAAGTCACTCCTGAACCAGAGACAACGTCAGAAGCATCTTACCTGGGCTAAGGAGAAAAAGGACTGGACTGTTACTCAGTGGTCCGAAGTCCTCTTTTCGGATGAAAATACATTTTGCATTTTATTTGGAAATCAAGGTCCCAGAGTCTGGAGGAAGAGTGAAGAGGCACAGAATCCAAGTTGCATGAGGTCCCGTTTGAAGTTTTCACAGTCAGTGATTATTTGGGGAGCCATGTCATCTGCTGGTTTTGGTCCACTGTGTTTCATCAAGTCCAAAGTCAGCACAGCCCTCTATCAGGAAATTCTAGATCACTTCATGCTTCCCTCTGCTGACCAGCTTTATTGAGAGTCTGATTTCATTTTCCAGCAGGACTTGGCACCTGCCCACACTGCCAAAAGTACCAATACCTGGTTTAATGATCATGGTATCACTGTGCTTGATTGGCCAGCAAACTCGCCTGACCTAAACCCCATAGAGAATCTGTGGGGTATTGTCAAGAGAAAGATGAGAGACACCAGTCCCAACAATGCAGATGAGCTGAAGGCTGCTGTCAAAGCAACCTTGGCTTCCATAACATCTCAGCAGTGCCACAGGCTGATCGCCTCCATGCCATGCAGCATTGATGCAGTAATTCATGCAAAAGTATTGAGCGCATACTATGCTGTACATGGACATACTTTTCAGTAAGCCAACATTTCTGTATTAAAAATCCTTTTTCTCTTATCGTCCATGGACTGATACAGCCTCTTTTACACTTTACACGTGGGTATGTCCCTGCTTGCAGGAGAAGACCTAGGCAGAATGTGAAATGTTATACATACATTCTAAAAAGCCAGAGCTGAACAGCCCCATCCTCCGGACATAACCCTCCCACTGCAGTCAGCAGACCTCAGTTTTTTTCTGCCTAGCAGAAGGAGAAGACGTGGCTCTCTCAGGGGCCAGTCTCCTGGAAGATTTTATTTTTAAATTTTAGGGAATTTTATTATTTTATTTTTGAGACCTTCAATCAACTGTCGGCTGGGCAACAGGTTGGGTACATTGGTATCCTCGTAGTCTTCCCTGTCCGACCATCGAGCGTGCTGATCCTCGCCTTGTGTGCGTGAGACTCAGTTCACGACATGCCCCATGACTCCAGGGGTGGCCGGGTTGCTTTTATGCTCCTGCGGTCCTCTCAAGATTGAACAGTACCTGTCTGTATCTTTCGCGGTGGACCGGGCCAACAGCTACTCAGTACTACTCTGTGATAGGTCTGTCTGAAACAAGCCAGTGGGTCCCTCTGGGACGGGTACGTAGTCTCTCCCACTGCAGGTGAGTACATGCTGGCTGTGTTTCTTTATATGGGGGGTTTCTCCCTGTCTCCCCCTGTTATGCTGCTCTCTGCACCCTGTACTGGTGCTGTGCTGTGTGGGGGTACTTGGGGGTCGCTCTGGCCTGGCGGGGGGGCGCTCATGTCTGTGTAGTGGATGGACTCTGGGAGAGGAGCAGTGTTCTGGTGTGTGAGTGTTTGACTTCATTGTGTGCGCCATTAGCGATGTGTGGTGATTTTAAAAAATGAGCTCGGCGGCCATCTTGCCGTGGATCATGCATGCTGCCGGCGGCCATTTTCTTGAAGCCACGGCGCTTTCACTTTCGGCCTCTATCGGCGCTGCTGCGGCGCAAATCTCCTCACACTCTCCTCAGGCTTCACTCGTGCTGCAGCGCGGTTTCATACAGCGGAACTGAGCGGTCCTTAAGGGTTGGTGAGTCCTCTGGGTATCCCCTCCTCAGCCTCAGCGCAGCCAGTGGGTGGACTGTATTATTCACTGTAATAGTGTATAAGGTCTCAGAGGGTGGCAGTATGGAGTCTGGTTCACCTGCTTCTCCACACTTGTCAGAGGCAACTGGCAGTGCTCCTGCACCTGCGGTCCCTAGCGACTAGTTAAAATAAAAATAAAGTACGGTGCTAATAAGTGAACATGAACCTTATGTGATAAAACAAAAAAGTGAAAAATATGACCAATAATAATTGATTACTAAGGTGCATGTGAAATATGGTGAAAACACAAATTACTGAAAAAAAATAACATATAAAAGAACCATATAAAAGAAAATAGTCCCGATCACAATAGTGAAATAAATGTATCTTGTTGGCAATCAGCAATGGATATAAAAGAGGGGAAACATATCCTTGAAGTATGGTGTCTTGATATGAAGAGATATGAAGGAAAACTTTGAATAGGAGAAAATTACATCCACCATTAGAGACACCGCAGGAAGTGATATCAAAATCTCCTTACCAGATAGAATAGACCACTATTACGGCGGTCAATGTGAGCACAGGGATTTTAGGTCTCCCTTCAGACCCACTTCCGGTATCAGGATACAGATATGGACCGTAGTTGGTATCTCAGAGGGAAAGAAAAAGCTCCATAGTGTGATATTGCATACACATTTATTGTAGAAATAAAACGTAATGCACTGTGAGGGGGTTAGCTCGGCAGCGGGTGTGTGTGACCCCCGGGATGGGCTCCCCACACAAAAACAGGCCCAGCAGACGGAGGTTGTGGTTTTCAAAATCAAAAAGGTGCCGTTTATTTTCTATTTACAGTGACAAAAACACAGCAAAGCAAAAGAAACAAACAAAATAAATCCTGGTCAACTTGACCTCTGACTAAACATACAGGTTTCCTAACTAACAACTGGGATCAGCCTAGTGCTGTCCTAGTCCCTGGTTTTAAATGTCCAAGCAAAATATAGCCACACAGGCTTTCTCTCACCGCACAGGGGTTCACTCTCCCTAGACAGTCCACACAGGTCTGCTTCCAGGCATGAGCTAACATCTAATGAATCTGGGAGTTTTTATAGAGGCCTTAAACGAACTGACAGGCTTCAGCTGGCCTCATCAACTCCCTGCCTGCACGACGCCCAGCCCTCTCCCTAGAGGTATGAGTCATCAATGAGCCCACTAGTCTCAGCTGGGCTTATACAACTCTCCACCTAGCTGTATAAATCGGCGTAAAGCCTGAATCTGGGCGAAATATATCTACCCCCCTGGATGCAACCAGGTGACTTTACCTTCCTGCTGTCACATACCCCCCCCTCTTGTTTTAACCTCGGGGTTGGAACACCAGCAATCAGGCATTCATGTACTCGAGACAAAGCATCCACATTCCCCATTTGAACGCCAGGGCGATGCTTTACTGTGAAGTTGAATTCCTGGAGGGCCAGGAACCACCTATTCACTCTTCTATTTGTTTCCTTGTTTTGAGCCATCCACTTTAACGGAGCGTGATCCGTAACCATGTCAAAGTGCCTACCTAGCAGGTAGTACCGAAGGGAATCTAGAGCCCACTTCACCGCTAAACACTCCTTTTCAACGGTGGCGTAATTTACCTCATGGGACTTCAACTTCCTGCTGAGGTAAATGACTGGGTGCTCTTCCCCGTTCCAGACCTGGGACAATACTGCTCCTAACCCCACATCTGACGCATCACTTTGTACGACAAAGTCTTTAGAGAAGTCGGGTGAGTACAACACTGGCTGGCTACATAAGGCTTGTTTCAAGAATTGGAATGCTGCCTCAGCCTCGGGGGTCCATTTAATCATGACCGACCCTTTCCCCTTCGTCAGGTTGGTTAGGGGCACAGCCTTAGAAGCAAAGTGGGGAATGAATCGCCGATAATACCCAGCGATTCCCAGAAAGGCTCGTACCTGCTTCTTGCTGTTGGGACGTGGCCAACTCTGGATGGCCTCGACTTTGTTGAGTTGGGGTTTTATTACTCCCCTCCCAATGGTGTACCCAAGATATTTGGCCTCCTCCTGCCCAATGGTACACTTCTTGGGGTTAGCCGTAAACCCTGCTTCCCGAACAGAGTCCAGGACTGCTTGCACTTTTGGCAGATGTGAGGCCCAATCTGTGCTATGGACAATTACGTCATCCAGGTAAGCCGCAGCATACTTCCGATGGGGCCTCAGCATCTGGTCCATTTTCCGCTGGAATGTGGCCGGCGCATTCTGTAACCCGAACGGCATTCTTTTATATTGGAACGCCCCGTCTGGGGTTACAAATGCGGTTTTCTCTTTGGCTGACTTGGCCAGGGGGATTTGCCAATACCCTTTTGTGAGGTCAAGAGTTGTCATGTATCGGGCTGTTCCCAGCCGGTCGATCAACTCATCTATACGTGGCATGGGGTAGGTGTCAAATTTTGTAACTTTGTTCAACTGACGAAAATCGTTACAAAATCGCCAGCTCCCATCCGGTTTAGGCACCAACACAATGGGACTAGACCAATCACTTTGGGACTCCTCTATCACCCCTAAGTTCAGCATTTTCTGTACTTCCTCCCGTATTGCCTCCCGTCGGGCCTCTGGGATCCGATAGGGTTTTAACTTCACCCTTTCACCGGGCGGGGTAATAATGTCATGCTCTACCCCAGATGTTTGTCCCGGCAGCTCAGAGAATACCTCCTTGTTGCGAAGCACAAACTCCTTAACCTCCTGTTGTTGGGGTTGTGACAAGGTGGCTGCGATTCCAACCTCAGGAATCACGCAACCAGTTTGAGCTGGTGACCAAGTGTCTGCGACTAGGGACTCTCTATCCCTCCAGGCTTTCAACAGATTAACGTGATAGATCTGTTCGGGCTTTCGCCTTCCTGGTTGTCTGACCTTGTAATTCACTTCGCTCACTTTTTCCATTATCTCGTAGGGGCCTTGCCATTTGGCAAGGAATTTACTTTCAACCGTAGGGACAAGTACCAATATCCTATCCCCCGGGGAAAAGGTACGGGTCTTGGCTCCACGGTTGTACACTCTCTGCTGTGCCAACTGCGCTTGGGCCAAATGTTCCTTCACGATGGGCATTACCTGTGCAATTCGATCTTGCATCAGGGCGACATGCTCAATCACACTCCTGTGGGGAGAACTCTCACTTTCCCAAGTTTCCTTGGCAATATCCAACAGCCCTCTTGGGTGTCTCCCATACAGTAACTCAAAGGGGGAGAATCCCGTAGAGGATTGGGGCACCTCCCTAATAGCAAACATCAAATAAGGAAGTAGACAGTCCCAATCCTTTCCATCCCTATCCACCACTTTCTTCAACATTTGTTTTAGGGTTTTGTTGAATCTTTCAACCAGCCCATCGGTTTGGGGGTGATACACAGATGTACGTAATTGCGTCACTTTGAACAATTTACACAGCTCCTTCATAACCCGGGACATAAAGGGTGTACCTTGGTCCGTAAGCAGTTCTTTACAAATACCCACCCGGCTAAAAACAAGAGATAGCTCTTTGGCTATGGTTTTGGCCGAGGTATTTCTGAGAGGGATCGCTTCTGGATAACGGGTGGCATAGTCCATTATAACCAATATGTACTGGTGCCCCCTAGCGGACTTGATTATAGGACCTACCAAATCCATTGCGATTCTCTCAAACGGGACCTCAATGATGGGTAGAGGGACCAGCGGGCTACGGAAGTGTGGCATCGGGGCCGACCTCTGACACACAGGGCAGGAGGAACAATAATTTTCTATGTCCTTCATCACCCCAGGCCAATAGAATCTCTGTAATACCCTCTCTCGGGTTTTCTCTGTCCCCAGATGACCTCCAAGAATGTGCCCATGGGCCAACTCCAACACCAACTTCCTGTAAGGTTTGGGCACCACAAGCTGCTCAACGGTTTCTTCTGCCCTTTTTGCCACCCGATACAGTAGGTCCTTCTCTACGCTGAAGTATGGGTAAGTGCAGGTATTATCTGGGTTCACTAACTCGCCATCTATTTTCACTACGTTTTCCCGTGCCTTTATTAGGGCGGGGTCTTTCAACTGTTCTGTGGCAAAGTTTTCCCTGTGAACCTCAAGATCAGAAAACTCCACAGACGGTAGGTTTTCGTCTGAGGAGGTGGGCTCCTCTCCAGTTTCTTGAGTCTCCCCTGCCAATACTGACAAGGGAAATTCGGGAGAGTCCTCACCACTCTCAGAGGAGTTCTGGCTATCATATTCCTGGTACATAGGGGCACCAGTGGGGGGCTCAGGATCATCCCACAGTTCCCAGAACTTCGGAAAATCCCTTCCCACAATGGCGTCATGCGGTAACTGAGACACTAAGCCCACTGGATGAGAAAGGGTACCTTTGGGGGTCTCGAAACACACTGTAGTCACTGGATACTCTCGGGTGTCCCCATGCACACAAATAACAGCTACCTTGCTATTCCCAGAGACCTCTGTTTTAACTAATTCAGCCTTTATCAGGGTCACAAGGCTACCTGAATCCAGCAATACCACAACATTTCTACCATTAATACACATTTTGCATAAATGTTTCTCAGTTCCCCGAATGGCAGTGCATGCGACTGTCGCACACAGCGACTGACGTCTGCCCGTCAGAAAGTCACACTGCATGGGTTCCTCCAAAACCGGGCAATTTGCTGCAATATGTCCCGCTTGCCGGCAGCGGTAGCAAATGATCCTTCTTGCCGCCTCTTGAGCCGCTGATTTCCCAGGCTGTTCTCGCCAAACTTGGGGTAGAGCTCCCACCCTCTCACTCTCTCCACCCTTACCCCTTGGAATCATCTTATCCGCCCCTGGGGATGGTCTGGTCTTAGGGTGGAAAGTCCGAGTGTCTCTGGAAGAGGCCGTCAGGTTCTCTGTAGCCAAGTATTTCTCCACACGATCCACAAGACCATCGGCCGTCTCTGGGTCTCCATGGCTTACCCACTTTTGGATGGCAGTAGGAAGAGCTCTCAAAAACCGATCCATTACAACACGTTCCACAATCTTTGGTGCGGACAAAGTCTCTGGCTGTAGCCACTTTCTGCTCAGGTGAATGAGATCATACATTTGAGACCTGGGGGGTTTTCCAAGCTGGAAAGTCCAGTTATGCACACGCTGAGCCCGGACAGCCAGGGTGACACCCAGCCTTGCCAATATTTCAGCTTTTAGCATCACATAGTCTTTTGCTTGGTCAGGCTCTAGGTCATAGTAAGCTTTCTGCGATTCACCCGTTAACAGAGGAGCCACCAGTCCAGCCCACTGCTCCTCAGGCCACTTTTCTCTTTCAGCAGTCCTTTCAAACGTGGTCAAAAATACCTCTGGATCATCCTCTCCAGTCATTTTTGTCAATAAACGACTCACCCCAAAGGACGCGGTATTAGTGGGACGGCTTTCCTCACTGGTCTGCGGACGTTGCTGCATTACTGCTTCCATTTGTTGTAGTCTCTGCTCTTGCTTCTGTAATAGGTCTATGAAGCGGGCCTCAGATCGTTGCTGGGCTTGTTGCTGAGCTTCCAGACTCTGTTGGTGAGCTTGCTGCTGGGCTGCAAGGCTCTGTTGATGAGCTTGCTGCTGGGCTGCGAAGTTCTGTTGTTGAGCTGCAAGGCTCTTTTGCAAACCTGCATTTGTCTGCTGTTGATTGGCATTTGCTAGAGCCAGCTGTTTCAGTATCTCCTCCATGCTGGCTTAAAAAAAAACTGCCACTGGTTCTCCACCAACTGTGAGGGGGTTAGCTCGGCAGCGGGTGTGTGTGACCCCCGGGATGGGCTCCCCACACAAAAACAGGCCCAGCAGACGGAGGTTGTGGTTTTCAAAATCAAAAAGGTGCCGTTTATTTTCTATTTACAGTGACAAAAACACAGCAAAGCAAAAGAAACAAACAAAATAAATCCTGGTCAACTTGACCTCTGACTAAACATACAGGTTTCCTAACTAACAACTGGGATCAGCCTAGTGCTGTCCTAGTCCCTGGTTTTAAATGTCCAAGCAAAATATAGCCACACAGGCTTTCTCTCACCGCACAGGGGTTCACTCTCCCTAGACAGTCCACACAGGTCTGCTTCCAGGCATGAGCTAACATCTAATGAATCTGGGAGTTTTTATAGAGGCCTTAAACGAACTGACAGGCTTCAGCTGGCCTCATCAACTCCCTGCCTGCACGACGCCCAGCCCTCTCCCTAGAGGTATGAGTCATCAATGAGCCCACTAGTCTCAGCTGGGCTTATACAACTCTCTACCTAGCTGTATAAATCGGCGTAAAGCCTGAATCTGGGCGAAATATATCTACCCCCCTGGATGCAACCAGGTGACTTTACCTTCCTGCTGTCACAGCACTTACAATGTGTTGGCAAGTATAGGGCGGTTAGTATACAGATAGGATACGTTGTCTCACGGCGTCTCGTCCGGGCTTCCTCCGCTCTATGCACCTGTTCGCACTCGTGTATCGCCTGTGGAGAGGGCGTAATGACGTAGGTAACGCAAGCCACACCAACGCGTTTCGTCACTACAGGACGTCGTCTGGGATTGGCAGCCAAGGATACAGGATAGAGTTCCGTTCCTGGCCCCCAGACAGATTCTTTCCCTCAAATCTCCCTCTCCTTCCTGCCCGTCGGGCAGCCCTCTTAGGGGCCGTACAGGATTGATCAGGTCCGGAGTGATTGTGCCGGTTCCGTCACAGGAGGAGTTTCAGGGGTTCTACTCGAATCTGTTTGTAGTCCCAAAAAAGGACGGGGTTCGGCCAATCCTGGACCTCAAGGCCTGAATGCCTTTGTGAAGGTGAAAAAGTTCCGCATGGAATCCATTTGCACGGTGATCGCTACACTCCATCAAGGGGATTTTCTGACGTCATTGGACATCAAGGACACCTACTTGCATGTTCTGATCTGCGCAAGTCACCAGAAGTTTCTGCGCTTTGCGATCGGCGAAGTCCACTATCAAACAATCTTCTTCTAAGAGCAGACAATGGCTCAGAATTAGAAGAAAGTGTGACTATCGTCAGTCAGACCCTCAGGGACTTCGGGTGGCTCCTGAACATTCAGAAGTCGGTCCTGGTCCCGACTCAGCATTCAGAGTATCTAGGTCTGATCCTGGACTCCTTGGAGGCGAAGGTATTCCTACCCCTGGAGAAGTTACTGACATTTCAGTCTGCAGTGCGGGTCCTGACGTCCCAAAAATGGTCGTCAATCCGTTTTTGCATGAGAGTCCTGGGACTCCTGGTGGCCTCGTTCGAGGCCGTTCCGTATGCCCAATCACACACACGGGCATTACAGAAAGAGATCCTGTCCACTTGGGACAAATCCCCATTGTCCTTGGATCTTCAGATCCAGGTGAGTCACCCCGTCCCTGGCGTGGTGGTTGAGGTCCCCGGCTCTTCGGTCCGGGAAGTCGTTCCTCCCCATCCAGTGGACGGTGATCACGACGGACACCAGCCTGACGGGCTGGGGTGGAGTCTGGGGAGTCCTGTCAGCCCAAGGGCTTTGGACTCCAGACGAAGCCCGTTTACCGATCGATGTTCTGGAAATACGGGCAATCAGACTGTGCCTCTCCTCGTGGTTGGAGAGACTACAGGATCGCTCCCTCAGGATCCAGTCGGACGACGCCACGGCGGTGGCGTATGTCAACCATCAAGGGGGGACTCGGAGCTCAACTGCGGCTTCAGAGGTCACCCGCATCCTAAGGTGGGTCGAAAGAAGCGTGCCGGCTCTGTCGGCCGTCTACATTCCGGGCGTAGACAATTGGCAGGCGGACTATCTGAGTCGCCAGACGCTGGACCAGGGAGAGTGGTCCTTGCACCCGGAGGTTTTTCAAATTCTGTGCCGGCGGTGGGGCATGCCGGATGTGGACCTGATGGCCTCTCGACTCAATCGCAAGGTGTCGAGGTTCATGGCCAGGTCCAGGGATCCTTGGGCGGATGCCTCGGATGCGTTGGTGGCCCCATGGTGTCATTATCACCTGATATACGTTATCCTCCGCTGCAGCTGCTTCCTCGCCTGCTGTGCAGGGTGGCGACCGAGGGGATTCTGGTGATCCTCTTTGCGCCGGATTGGCCTTGGCGAAATTGGTACACCGATCTGGTACGTCTCGTCGCGGACGTTCCTTGGCGGTTGCCAATGAGGGAGGACCTTCTGTCTCAAGGTCCTATATATCATCCTGCTTTACAGTCTCTGGCTTTAACGGTATGGCTATTGAAAGCAAGGTGCTGAGAGACCGAGGTCTCTCGGATTCGGTCATTTCGACCATGTTAAGGGCATGGAAGTCTTCCGCCAGAAAGATATATCACCGTACCTGGAAAGCTTACATCGCTATGTGCGAAGAGCTGGACTGGCGTCCACGGACGTATTCCGTCCCCAGAATCCTGCGGTTCTTGCAGCTTGGTGTGACCCAAAAGCTTGCTTTGAGTACCATTAGGGGTCAGATTTCGGCCTTGGCCGTCTTCTTTCAGCGACCGCTAGCGGGTCATTCCTTGGTTAGCACCTTTGTGCAGGGGGTTCGCCATGTGCTCCCTCCTGTTAAACCTCCTCTCCCTCCTTGGGATCTGAATTTGGTGCTCTCGGTTCTCCAGGAACCTCCCTTTGAAAATATCAGAGATATTCCCCTCTTGACCTTGTCCCAGAAGGTGGCCTTTTTAGTGGCCATTACTTCTGTTAGACGGGTGTCTGAGTTGGCGGCCTTGTCCTGCAAGTCACCCTATTTGGTCATCCATAAGGATAAGGCGGTGTTGCGTCCGCGACCTTCCTTTTTTGCCAAAGGTGGTCTCGGCTTTTCACCTAAATGAGGACATTGTCCTCCCGTCCCTGTGTCCTCACCCATCGCATCCCAGAGAGTTTGCGCTTCACACATTGGATGTGGTACGTGCCTTGTGGGTGTACCTGTCTGCTACTGCTTCTATTCGGAAGTATGACTCACTGTTTGTGTCTGTCTCTGGTCCAAAACAGGGCCAAGCAGTTTCGTCTGCCACCATTTCTAGGTGGATCAGACAGACCGTTATACAGGCCTATGCCCTCAAGGGGCGGGCGCCTCCCCTTCCGGTTTCGGCGCATTCCACCAGGGCAATTGGTGCTTCCTGGGTTTTCCGGCATCAAGCGTCGGTTGCACAAGTGTGCAAGGCGGCGACCTGGTTGTCCGTTCATACCTCTTCTAGGTTCTATGAGGTTGATGTGGCTGCATCTTCGGATGCTTCCTTCGGCCGCAAGGTGTTGCAGGCCGCTGTTTAATGTTGCAACTCCTCCGTTGAGGAGCTCTGCCTTGTTTGGAGTGAAGTTTTTGGTTTTCCATTTATACTGCTCCCATCCCTCTTGACACTGCTTTGGGACATCCCACGTGTAAAGTGTAAGAGAGGCTGTGTCAGTCCATGGACGATAAGAGAAAATAGTATTTTTGTACTCACCGTAAAATCAGTTTCTCTGACGTCCATGGACTGACACAGCACCCACCCTTCTTTTCAAGGTTTGTACTGCTTTGTTACGAACTGAGTTCTGCTGACTGCAGTGGGAGGGTTATGTCCGGAGGGACCGCCCCCCTGGGCGGGGCTGTTCAGCTCTGGCTTTTTAGAATGTATGTATAACATTTCACATTCTGCCTAGGTCTTCTCCTGCAAGCAGGGACATAATTCACATGTAAAGTGTAAGAGAGGCTGTGTCAGTCCATGGAAGTCAAAAAAACAGATTTTACGGTGAGTACAAAAATCCTATTTTTTTATTGGTCTTATTTAATATTCTAATTTTCTGAGATACCGAATTTGGGGTTTTCACTAACTAAGCCATAATCATCAAAATTAAAAGAAAGGAATTCTTGAAATATATCACTCTGTGTGTAATGAATCTATATAATATATGAGTTTTACTTTTTGAATTGAATTCATGAAATTAATTAACTTTTTGATGAAATTCTATTTTTTTGAGACGCACCTGTATACAAAAAAAGAAAATATATTTTCTACTTTCTGTTATAAAACATATATGTTAAAATCAAATGTCTTCATAAATGTAGGCAAAAATGTATTCTGCTACATGTCACAAGTGCTGGCAGTGATTGGGGGCTGATCCTACAAACACTACATTTTTGGGGACACTATACTATTGGGGACACTAGTATAGTTCTGTTGGTGATCAAGATACTGATTCATACAGACACTATACTAGTAATGTTGGTGATCAACAACATTTAGTGGGACTGTGATAGTGTGGCGGAAAATGGGAAATCTGTCCCTAACTGACTGGGAGGCAGTGGGCCCCAAGGGGGGGGGGCACTGTGGATGATAAAACATGGATGGTCAGATTTGACAGTCTGGGATGATCAGTGCGGTGGGGGCACTGTATAGCTCCCTGTATAGCTTTCAATGAAGCAACTGAAAGCAGTTTCTCCTCCTCTCCCTCCCGTGGCTTTCAGCTGCTTTATTGTAAGCCATACACGAAGATCAGTGATTGTAACTGTCCCCCCCCCAATGCACAGATCATTCCCGACTGTCCATCGGATTGCCCTTCCTCTCCGGGCTGCCCTGTGTGTTCTTCCGGCTTCCTTGCCTGCTCCTCTGCCCCCTCTGTGCTTCTCTGGCCCCCCTCTGTGCTCCTCCAGTCTCAGTCTTCCACTCGGCAGACACATTACCGATATACATGATGGGGTGTTCCCAAGAATCTCTTTCCTAATCCTCAACCGTATACATCCCGGTATACGGGGAGGGGATTGGAATAAGATTCTGTTGCAACATGAGCAAAGATGGATTTTCCACCTCAATGCCACCAAACCACCCGGTTTAAATGGATCTGTTTTTTTCAGACCCTTTCTGGAGAGCTTTACCTCAGGGGGATCTGAATGGGAACCAAATGACCCCATTTGAAGTTTTTGAATGATCCTATTGGGAAACAAATATTTTAATTTTTAATTTTGTCAGTCCCAAAAAAATTGTTCTCTTTGGTAATTGATGTACAACTTTCTACTATCTATGTGGTTTTCCTTGTCTTTTTCCTTGTTTTTTTTTGGCTCTCCACCCTAGGAGTGTTTGTAACTTTCAAATGTTTAAAGTATGTAATTTGCTAATTATTTTGTGTAAAGAATTGTATATCAATATGATTCTGTGTTCTTTAAATAATATTTTTTTCTTTTTTGGTTCCTGTGTGTGTGTGTGTATATATATATATTGTGACAGCAGGAAGGTAAAGTCACCTGGTTGCATCCAGGGGGGGTAGATATATTTCGCCCAGATTCAGGCTTTACGCCGACTTATACAACTAGGTGGAGAGTTGTATAAGCCCAGCTGAGACTAGTGGGCTCATGGATGACTCATACCTCTAGGGAGAGTGTGGGGCGTCGTGCAGACAGGGAGTTGATGAGACCAGCTGAAGCTTGTCAGCTCATTTAGGCCTCTATAAGAACTCCCAGCTTCATTAGATGTTAGCTCATGCCTGGACCCAGACCTGTGTGGACTGTCTAGGGAGAGTGAACCCCTGTGCGGTGAGACAAAGCCTGTGTGGCTATTTGCTTGGACATTTAAAACCAGGGACTTAGGGACTAGGACAGCACTAGGCTGATCCCAGTTGTTAGTTAGGAAACCTGTATGTTTAGTCAGAGGTCAAGTTGACCAGGATTTATTTTGTTTATGTTTCTTTTGGCTTTGCTGTGTTTTGTCACTGTAAATAGAAAATAAACCGCACCTTTTTTTTGATTTTGAAAACCACAACCTCCGTTTGCTGGTCCTGTTTTTGTGTGGGGAGCCCATCCCGGGGGTCACACACACCCGCTGCCGAGCTAACCCCCTCACAGTTGGTGGAGAACCAGTGGCAGTTTTTTTTTAAGCCAGCATGGAGGAGATACTGAAGCAGCTGGCTCTAGCAAATGCCAATCAACAGCAGACAAATGCAGGTTTGCAAAAGAGCCTTGCAGCTCAACAACAGAACTTCGCAGCCCAGCAGCAAGCTCATCAACAGAGCCTTGCAGCCCAGCAGCAAGCTCACCAACAGAGTCTGGAAGCTCAGCAACAAGCCCAGCAGCAATCTGAGGCCCGCTTCATAGACCTGTTACAGAAGCAAGAGCAGAGACTACAACAAATGGAAGCAGTAATGCAGCAACGTCCGCAGACCAGTGAGGAAAGCCGTCCCACTAATACCGCGTCCTTTGGGGTGAGTCGTTTATTGACAAAAATGACTGGAGAGGATGATCCAGAGGTATTTTTGACCACATTTGAAAGGACTGCTGAAAGAGAAAAGTGGCCTGAGGAGCAGTGGGCTGGACTGGTGGCTCCTCTGTTAACTGGTGAATCGCAGAAGGCTTACTATGACCTAGAGCCTGACCAAGCAAAAGACTATGTGATGCTAAAAGCTGAAATATTGGCAAGGCTGGGTGTCACCCAGGCTGTCCGGGCTCAGCGTGTGCATAACTGGACTTTCCAGCTTGGAAAACCCCCCAGGTCTCAAATGTATGATCTCATTCACCTGAGCAGAAAGTGGCTACAGCCAGAGACTTTGTCCGCACCAAAGATTGTGGAACGTGTTGTAATGGATCGGTTTTTGAGAGCTCTTCCTACTGCCATCCAAAAGTGGGTAAGCCATGGAGACCCAGAGACGGCCGATGGTCTTGTGGATCGTGTGGAGAAATACTTGGCTACAGAGAACCTGACGGCCTCTTCCAGAGACACTCGGACTTTCCACCCTAAGACCAGACCATCCCCAGGGGCGGATAAGAGGATTCCAAGGGGTGAGGGTGGAGAGAGTGAGAGGGTGGGAGCTCTACCCCAAGTTTGGCGAGAACAGCCTGGGAAATCAGCGGCTCAAGAGGCGGCAAGAAGGATCGTTTGCTACCGCTGCCGGCAAGCGGGACATATTGCAGCCAATTGCCCGGTTGTGGAGGAACCCATGCAGTGTGACTTTCTGACGGGCAGACGTCAGTCGCTGTGTGCGACAGTCGCATGCACTGCCATTCGAGGAACTGAGAAACATTTATGCAAAATGTGTGTTAATGGTAGAAATGTTGTGGTATTGCTGGATTCAGGTAGCCTTGTGACCCTGATAAAGGCTGAGTTAGTTAAAACAGAGGTCTCTGGGAATAGCAAGGTAGCTGTTATTTGTGTGCATGGGGACACCCGAGAGTATCCAGTGACTACAGTGTGTTTCAAGACCCCCAAAGGTACCCTCTCTCATCCAGTGGGCTTAGTATCTCAGTTACCGCATGACGCCATTGTGGGAAGGGATTTTCCGAAGTTCTGGGAACTGTGGGATGATCCTGAGCCCCCCCACTGGTGCCCCTATGTACCAGGAATGTGATAGCCAGAACTCCCCTGAGAGTGGTGAGGACTCTCCGGAATGTCCCTTATCAGTATTGGCAGGGGAGACTCAAGAAACTGGAGAGGAGCCCACCTCCTCAGACGAAAACCTACCGTCTGTGGAGTTTTCTGATCTTGAGGTTCACAGGGAAAACTTTGCCACAGAACAGTTGAAAGACCCCGCCCTAATAAAGGCACGGGAAAACGTAGTGAAAATAGATGGCGAGTTAGTGAACCCAGATAATACCTGCACTTACCCATACTTCAGCGTAGAGAAGGACCTACTGTATCGGGTGGCAAAAAGGGCAGAAGAAACCGTTGAGCAGCTTGTGGTGCCCAAACCTTACAGGAAGTTGGTGTTGGAGTTGGCCCATGGGCACATTCTTGGAGGTCATCTGGGGACAGAGAAAACCCGAGAGAGGGTATTACAGAGATTCTATTGGCCGGGGGTGATGAAGGACATAGAAAATTATTGTTCCTCCTGCCCTGTGTGTCAGAGGTCGGCCCCGATGCCACATTTCCGTAGCCCGCTGGTCCCTCTACCCATCATTGAGGTCCCGTTTGAGAGGATCGCCATGGATTTGGTAGGTCCTATAATCAAGTCCGCTAGGGGGCACCAGTACATATTAGTTATAATGGACTATACCACCCGTTATCCAGAAGCGATCCCTCTCCGAAATACCTCGGCCAAAACCATAGCCAAAGAGCTATCTCTTGTGTTTAGCCGGGTGGGTATTTGTAAAGAACTGCTTACGGACCAAGGTACACCCTTTATGTCCCGGGTTATGAAGGAGCTGTGTAAATTGTTCAAAGTGACGCAATTACGTACATCTGTGTATCACCCCCAAACCGATGGGCTGGTTGAAAGATTCAACAAAACCCTAAAACAAATGTTGAAGAAAGTGGTGGATAGAGATGGAAAGGATTGGGACTGTCTACTTCCTTATCTGATGTTTGCTATTAGGGAGGTGCCCCAATCCTCTACGGGATTCTCCCCCTTTGAGTTACTGTATGGGAGACACCCAAGAGGGCTGTTGGATATTGCCAAGGAAACTTGGGAAAGTGAGAGTTCTCCCCACAGGAGTGTGATTGAGCATGTCGCCCTGATGCAAGACCGAATTGCACAGGTAATGCCCATCGTGAAGGAACATTTGGCCCAAGCGCAGTTAGCACAGCAGAGAGTGTACAACCGTGGAGCCAAGACCCGTACCTTTTCCCCGGGGGATAGGATACTGGTACTTGTCCCTACGGTTGAAAGTAAATTCCTTGCCAAATGGCAAGGCCCCTACGAGATAATGGAAAAAGTGAGCGAAGTGAATTACAAGGTCAGACAACCAGGAAGGCGAAAGCCCGAACAGATCTATCACGTTAATCTGTTGAAAGCCTGGAGGGATAGAGAGTCCCTAGTCGCAGACACTTGGTCACCAGCTCAAACTGGTTGCGTGATTCCTGAGGTTGGAATAGCAGCCACCTTGTCACAACCCCAACAACAGGAGGTTAAGGAGTTTGTGCTTCGCAACAAGGAGGTATTCTCTGAGCTGCCGGGACAAACATCTGGGGTAGAGCATGACATCATTACCCCGCCCGGTGAAAGGGTGAAGTTAAAACCCTATCGGATCCCAGAGGCCCGACGGGAGGCAATACGGGAGGAAGTACAGAAAATGCTGAACTTAGGGGTGATAGAGGAGTCCCAAAGTGATTGGTCTAGTCCCATTGTGTTGGTGCCTAAACCGGATGGGAGCTGGCGATTTTGTAACGATTTTCGTCAGTTGAACAAAGTTACAAAATTTGACACCTACCCCATGCCACGTATAGATGAGTTGATCGACCGGCTGGGAACAGCCCGATACATGACGACTCTTGACCTCACAAAAGGGTATTGGCAAATCCCCCTGGCCAAATTGGCCAAAGAGAAAACCGCATTTGTAACCCCAGACGGGGCGTTCCAATATAAAAGAATGCCGTTCGAGTTACAGAATGCGCCGGCCACATTCCAGCGGAAAATGGACCAGATGCTGAGGCCCCATCGGAAGTATGCTGCGGCTTACCTGGATGACGTAATTGTCCATAGCACAGATTGGGCCTCACATCTGCCAAAAGTGCAAGCAGTCCTGGACTCTGTTCGGGAAGCGGGGTTTACGGCTAACCCCAAGAAGTGTACCATTGGGCAGGAGGAGGCCAAATATCTTGGGTACACCATTGGGAGGGGAGTAATAAAACCCCAACTCAACAAAGTCGAGGCCATCCAGAGTTGGCCACGTCCCAACAGCAAGAAGCAGGTACGAGCCTTTCTGGGAATCGCTGGGTATTATCGGCGATTCATTCCCCACTTTGCTTCTAAGGCTGTGCCCCTAACCAACCTAACGAAGGGGAAAGGGTCGGTCATGATTAAATGGACCCCCGAGGCTGAGGCAGCATTCCAATTCTTGAAACAAGCCTTATGTAGCCAGCCAGTGTTGTACTCACCCGACTTCTCTAAAGACTTTGTCGTACAAAGTGATGCGTCAGATGTGGGGTTAGGAGCAGTATTGTCCCAGGTCTGGAACGGGGAAGAGCACCCAGTCATTTACCTCAGCAGGAAGTTGAAGTCCCATGAGGTAAATTACGCCACCGTTGAAAAGGAGTGTTTAGCGGTGAAGTGGGCTCTAGATTCCCTTCGGTACTACCTGCTAGGTAGGCACTTTGACATGGTTACGGATCACGCTCCGTTAAAGTGGATGGCTCAAAACAAGGAAACAAATAGAAGAGTGAATAGGTGGTTCCTGGCCCTCCAGGAATTCAACTTCACAGTAAAGCATCGCCCTGGCGTTCAAATGGGGAATGTGGATGCTTTGTCTCGAGTACATGAATGCCTGATTGCTGGTGTTCCAACCCCGAGGTTAAAACAAGAGGGGGGGGTATGTGACAGCAGGAAGGTAAAGTCACCTGGTTGCATCCAGGGGGGTAGATATATTTCGCCCAGATTCAGGCTTTACGCCGACTTATACAACTAGGTGGAGAGTTGTATAAGCCCAGCTGAGACTAGTGGGCTCATGGATGACTCATACCTCTAGGGAGAGTGTGGGGCGTCGTGCAGACAGGGAGTTGATGAGACCAGCTGAAGCTTGTCAGCTCATTTAGGCCTCTATAAGAACTCCCAGCTTCATTAGATGTTAGCTCATGCCTGGACCCAGACCTGTGTGGACTGTCTAGGGAGAGTGAACCCCTGTGCGGTGAGACAAAGCCTGTGTGGCTATTTGCTTGGACATTTAAAACCAGGGACTTAGGGACTAGGACAGCACTAGGCTGATCCCAGTTGTTAGTTAGGAAACCTGTATGTTTAGTCAGAGGTCAAGTTGACCAGGATTTATTTTGTTTATGTTTCTTTTGGCTTTGCTGTGTTTTGTCACTGTAAATAGAAAATAAACCGCACCTTTTTTTTGATTTTGAAAACCACAACCTCCGTTTGCTGGTCCTGTTTTTGTGTGGGGAGCCCATCCCGGGGGTCACACACACCCGCTGCCGAGCTAACCCCCTCACAATATATATATATATATATTTAACCACCTCCCTACTGTGCACGAAAACCCCCTTCCTGCCCAAGCCATTTTTCAGCTTTCAGCGCTGTCACACTTTGAATGACAATTGCGCGGTCGTGCGACGTGACTCCCAAACAAAATTTGTGTCCTTTTTTCCCACAAATAGAGCTTTCTTTTGGTGGTATTTGCTCACCTCTGCGGTTTTTATTTTTTGCGCTATAAACAAAAGAAGAGCGTCCAGTTTGGAAAAAAAACACTATTTTTTTACTTTTTGCTATAATAAATACCCATTTTTTTTTTTTAATAAAATTTTCCTCAGTTTAGGCCGATACGTATTCTTCTACATATTTTTGGTAAAAAAAAAAAATCGCAATAAGCGCGTATTGATTGGTTTGCACAAAAGTTATAGCGTGTACAAAATAGGGGATAGATTTATAGCATTTTTATTTTTTTATTAGTAATGGCGGCGATCTGCGATTTTTTTATTGTGACTGCGATATTGCGGCGGACACATCGGACACTTTTGACACATTTTTGGGACCATTCACGTTTATACAGCGATCCCTGCTATAAAAATGCATTGATTACTGTATAAATGTGATTGGCAGGGAAGGGGTTAACCACTAGGGGGCGGGAAGGGGTTAAATATGTTCCCTCAATGTGTTCTTACTGTGGGGGGAGGGGACTGACTGGGGGAGGTGACCGATGGTTGTCCCTATGTACAAGGGACACACCATCAGTCCCCTCTCCCTCACAGGACGTGGATCTCTGTGTTTACACACAGAGACCCACTTTCCTGCTCGTTTCCCGGGCAATCGCGGGTGCCCGGCGGCAATCGCGGCCGCCGGGCACGCGCACCGGGGCCTTGTGAACGCGGCGGGTGCGCGCGCGTGCCGCTGGCGGCGAGCGCGCGCCTTCTAGCTCGTTTTAAAGGGAGGACGTCATATGACGTCCTCCCAGAACGAGAGTATCCTCCGCCCGCCGTCAATTGACAGTGGGCGGTGGACAAGTGGATATATATATATATATATATATATATATATATATATTTTTTTTTTTTTTGTTTGTTTTGGTATTTCTGATATATCTGCCTCTCTGCCCTTCTTGTCCTGGTCCGGACGATCTGTTGCACCAAAGCACCCGCCCATCATGTCCCTCACTCAGTGCACGGGGGCCGTTCACGCCTCTTATGACGTGCTTGGACATTCCCTTACTGGAGCTGGGCTGCCAGGTTCACCTGGTTGCCATGACTCTGAACGTGTGCTGCGAGACGCTGAAGTATGACGGCATCGCCAACATGTCACATCCAGCATTTCATCACCGGATGTTGGGCCATCACCACGCCCTATCCGATGTCTTGCGACGCTGGATATCCCCTCCTACTCACCGAGTAAGTGTGTTGGAGGTGCCATTGTGCGCCGATGTCTCGGGGGACGCTCCCTAAATGGCTAATAGGTCCCCTTTATCCTTTTAAAAGTGGCGCTTGTTTGCACACCACTCTATGCTGCACACCTAGGAGCGTTAGGACCACACCGGCATCTAGCTTCAACCAGGGTAACTGATGTTTTCTGGGAAAAATTTGCCATTTGGCTTGTTTTCTCCTTTCTTTTCAAGGTGGTACCATAAGCATGTTACTGAGTGAGCTGATGGTTTTCTTTTGGCCCCCCTCCCTTATCTAATTTTAGGCCTTGCAACTTCTCACTTGGCCCTGTTGACGTATATTTTGTCCGAAGTCAGTGGTTCTACACCATTTGCAGGTCTTTCTCTATTTTCTACTATCTTTTACAACATCCAAAAACAATCCAGGTATGTATGATCTGTTTAGATACGGGAATTTACCCTAAAGTAACTATATCTGTATCTCTAGCTCTAATACTAGATACATTTCTCTTTTTCTTTTTTGGTCCATAGTGATACCAGTCACTCCGGGACATACTAGGGGATATGCCCCTATGGGACATACGTGGGATCCCATAGGGGCCATCTTGGAGCGCCCTTTGTGAGTGAATTTTTGTTGGGCCCTGGGTTGCCTTTTGTGTGCATTCATCTTTTTCTGGACCTGGTGGGCCTGATGCAAGTTTTCTGAGTTTCTATGCAAAGCTGCATGGTACGTCTACACATAATTGAGTAACTTAACATTTTGATGTCATGCTTGTTTTTTCAATGTATATATTCTCATACTTTTCTTTTATCAATTGTAGATGTATTTACGTCCTGTTGTAACTACATAACCCGAAGAAAAGAACCAATATCGCAGACTCAAAACGCGTTGGGTTTACTCTGTTGTCCTAATTCTCAACAGAGTAATGGTTGCTTCCAACTGTTGTGTTATTGCATATCTCTGTACCTGCATCCTGCATATTCTATGTATTGCACATCTTTTTTAACTCTATTCTAATAAAATAATATTTTTTGCGACTTTGGTTTGACCAACAGATGAGCGCTGCCGCTCTAAAGTCCCATTTAGAGGAACATTTTCTTTAATTATCTAGTTCAGGGATGTGGGTAAGGTAGTCTCAAATCTTTGACAATATGCACCATTTAGAAAATTCTCTGTGCTCCTCCAGCCCCCCCCCCTCCGCCCTGCGTGCTCCTCTGGTCCCCCTCACCTCAGTGTGATCCTTGCCCCCCCTCCCACTCGTTACAGATCTGTCAGTATGGAGAGCAAAAATACATGAATAAATACTGTCCACTGCTCTACTGACAGTGTCCACTGCCCTACTGACACCATCCTCTGCCCTCCCCTCACCCGAAGCACTGTAAAAAATAATACAAATGGTAAAAACATAATAGAAAATAAAATTATATGAACAAAAAACTACTGACACCATCCACTGCCCATACTACCCACCGCCATACACTTCCCACTCCTCTCCTGCATATACTACGCACTGCCATACAGTCCGCACTCTTCTCTTACACATACTACCCACCTCCCTACACTCCGCACTCCTCTTCTGCACATACTACCCACCGCCATACACTCCGCACTCTTCTCCTGCACATAGTACCCACCACCACACACTCCTCTTAGCACATACTGCCCACAGCCATACACTCCACACACCTCTCCGGCACATACTACCCACCGCCTTACGCTCTACACTGTACATTCCCTACTTAACATTACCACATTCTGCACTGTGTAAGTCACCTCACACTCTATTTAACCACACCCCCTTTAAGCTACGCCCAATATTTAGCATAATTTAAACCACACCCACTTTGCACAGCGGTGCATCATTCCTTTTGTCGATACCTAGGGCCCACTTTTGATTTTCCACATGGGCCCACTGATTTCTGGGGGGACACTAACTGACACTGACGTTGCTAGTGACACTAATACAGTGATCAGTGATAATACTGTACACTGTACTAATGGCACTGTCTGGGTGACAGAAGTGATCAGGAGGGCAATTGAGGGGTTAACTGTGTGCCTAACAAGTGTATGCAAGGGTATTTGTGCTGCTTTTACTAACTGATCTGGTTGGGTTTCTCTCCTGTCTTTTCATTTCATTTACATTTCTTCACAAACACACAGATTTGTGCTGTGATTGGCCACAGCCAATCAGCAGTTATACAGCCAGAATAATTGGCTGTAACCCCATGACATATTTGTGCTGTGTCCAATAACAGCACTGGTCAGCAGGAAGTACCGTACTCTGCGACATATGCAAGGATGTACTGGAAATGGAGCGAGTACAAAGAAGGGCAACAAAGCTAATAAAGGGTCCGGAGGATATTAGTTATGAAGAAAGGATGCGAGCACTGAACTTATTCTCTCTGGAGAAGAGACGCTTGAAAGGTTATGCTAAGCATCCATTTTGTATTCTGTCAGCCATTTTAATAATCATGTATAGTTAGAGTATTTCTTTAGTTTCACAGCTTTCATTTCACATCAGCATGTAGAAGAATATTTCCTTGGTTTCCCACAAGTAATGTATCAATTAGTTTCTAGTACAGGACTGTTCACATATTCTGTTATCTAGAAGTTTGTTTCTCACAGTCTCAGCAAAATGAGAACAAAGACAAAGGCTGCTTGTTCTAAACTAGTTTTCACTGCCTTATGAAAGATTGTATGTACTGTGCATGTATTTTTTAGCCATATTTTGTCTGACTATAATTTGATATTAAAACTGCGAGAGCACAAATCAATACAGCCATTTTCTTACAGCAATATCATTGTGTACGTGTGTTCTTAAGGTTTTGGCTCCAGATATATCTGAATTTGCATTGTACATCGATCGGAGGTCTGAGAGAGGTTAAAGGGACTACCCTAGACTAGGGATGAGCTCGGTGTTCGAGTCGAACATCGGCTGTTCGATCGTTCGCCGAACAACGAACGATTTGGGCCGTTCGCGCCTAATTCGCGGCCCACAATGCACTACGCCATCGCAGTGTCATCCAGGCGCTGTGATTGGCCAAGCATGCACTGTGACCCCGCATGCTTGGCCAATCACAGCGCCGGCAGCGAGGAGAGCAATGATTGGCCACAGGCAGGATGCCTGTGGCCAATTATTGCTGAGGGTGTTTAGTACACGCCCCACACTATAAAAGGCCGCCAGCACGGCGGCCTAGTGTAGTGTGTTCCGGAGCAGGGAAAGAGAAGCATAGGCAGGGACAGTGACATTTTTTTTTCTTGCTTAACCTGGATTCCTTTAGTTTAGGGAAAGAGAAGGATAGGTAGGGAGAGTGTCAGTCTGTTTTACTGTGCTAAACCTTGTTTGTAGGGACAGGGAAGGACAGTGAGGGAAATTCTCATTGTGCTATACTGTGCTAAAGCATTCCTCATCAACCATCTTTAAAAAAACATTTTTTATAGGGACAGAAAACTATAGGTAGGGAGAGTGTCAGTGTGTTTTACTGTGCTAAACCTTGTTTGTAGGGACAGGGAAGGACAGTGAGGGAAATTCTCATTGTGCTATACTGTGCTAAAGCATTCCTCATCAACCATCTTTAAAAAAAAAAAATTATAGGGACAGAAAACTATAGGTAGGGAGAGTGTCAGTGTGTTTTACTGTGCTAAACCTTGTTTGTAGGGACAGGGAAGGACACTGAGGGAAATTCTCATTGTGCTATACTGTGCTAAAGCATTCCTCATCAACCATCTTTAAAAAAAACATTTTTTATAGGGACAGAAAACTATAGGTAGGGAGAGTGTCAGTGTGTTTTACTGTGCTAAACCTTGTTTGTAGGGACAGGGAAGGACAGTGAGGGAAATTCTCATTGTGCTATACTGTGCTAAAGCATTCCTTATCAACCATCTTTAAAAAAAAAAATTTTTATAGGGACAGAAAACTATAGGTAGGGAGAGTGTCAGTGTGTTTTACTGTGCTAAACCTTGTTTGTAGGGACAGTGAAGGACAGTGAGGGAAATTCTCATTGTGCTATACTGTGCTAAAGCATTCCTCATCAACCATCTTTAAAAAAACATTTTTTATAGGGACAGAAAACTATAGGTAGGGAGAGTGTCAGTGTGTTTTACTGTGCTAAACCTTGTTTGTAGGGACAGGGAAGGACAGTGAGGGAAATTCTCATTGTGCTATACTGTGCTAAAGCATTCCTCATCAACCATCTTTAAAAAAAAAAAAATTATAGGGACAGAAAACTATAGGTAGGGAGAGTGTCAGTGTGTTTTACTGTGCTAAACCTTGTTTGTAGGGACAGGGAAGGACAGTGAGGGAAATTCTCATTGTGCTATACTGTGCTAAAGCATTCCTCATCAACCATCTTTAAAAAAAAAAAATTATAGGGACAGAAAACTATAGGTAGGGAGAGTGTCAGTGTGTTTTACTGTGCTAAACCTTGTTTGTAGGGACAGGGAAGGACAGTGAGGGAAATTCTCATTGTGCTATACTATGCTAAAGCATTCCTCATCAACCATCTTTAAAAAAAAATTTTTTTATAGGGACAGAAAACTATAGGTAGGGAGAGTGTCAGTGTGTTTTACTGTGCTAAACCTTGTTTGTAGGGACAGGGAAGGACAGTGAGGGAAATTCTCATTGTGCTATACTGTGCTAAAGCATTCCTCATCAACCATCTTTAAAAAAACATTTTTTATAGGGACAGCAAAATATAGGTAGGGAGAGTGTCAGTGTGTTTTACTGTGCTAAACCTTGTTTGTAGGGACAGGGAAGGACAGTGAGGGAAATTCTCATTGTGCTATACTGTACTAAAGCATTCCTCATCAACCATCTTTAAAAAAAAAAAAAATTATAGGGACAGAAAACTATAGGTAGGGAGAGTGTCAGTGTGTTTTACTGTGCTAAACCTTGTTTGTAGGGACAGGGAAGGACAGTGAGGGAAATTCTCATTGTGCTATACTGTGCTAAAGCATTCCTCATCAACCATCTTTAAAAAAACATTTTTTATAGGGACAGAAAACTATAGGTAGGGAGAGTGTCAGTGTGTTTTACTGTGCTAAACCTTGTTTGTAGGGACAGGGAAGGACAGTGAGGGAAATTCTCATTGTGCTATACTGTGCTAAAGCATTCCTCATCAACCATCTTTAAAAAAACATTTTTTATAGGGACAGAAAACTATAGGTAGGGAGAGTGTCAGTGTGTTTTACTGTGCTAAACCTTGTTTGTAGGGACAGGGAAGGACAGTGAGGGAAATTCTCATTGTGCTATACTGTGCTAAAGCATTCCTCATCAACCATCTTTAAAAAAAAAAAAATTATAGGGACAGAAAACTATAGGTAGGGAGAGTGTCAGTGTGTTTTACTGTGCTAAACCTTGTTTGTAGGGACAGGGAAGGACAGTGAGGGAAATTCTCATTGTGCTATACTGTGCTAAAGCATTCCTCATCAACCATCTTTAAAAAAAAAAAATTATAGGGACAGAAAACTATAGGTAGGGAGAGTGTCAGTGTGTTTTACTGTGCTAAACCTTGTTTGTAGGGACAGGGAAGGACAGTGAGGGAAATTCTCATTGTGCTATACTGTGCTAAAGCATTCCTCATCAACCATCTTTAAAAAAAAAATTTTTTATAGGGACAGAAAACTATAGGTAGGGAGAGTGTCAGTGTGTTTTACTGTGCTAAACCTTGTTTGTAGGGACAGGGAAGGACAGTGAGGGAAATTCTCATTGTGCTATACTGTGCTAAAGCATTCCTCATCAACCATCTTTAAAAAAAAATTTTTTATAGGGACAGAAAACTATAGGTAGGGAGAGTGTCAGTGTGTTTTACTGTGCTAAACCTTGTTTGTAGGGACAGGGAAGGACAGTGAGGGAAATTCTCATTGTGCTATACTGTGCTAAAGCATTCCTCATCAACCATCTTTAAAAAAAAATTTTTATAGGGACAGAAAACTATAGGTAGGGAGAGTGTCAGTGTGTTTTACTGTGCTAAACCTTGTTTGTAGGGACAGGGAAGGACAGTGAGGGAAATTCTCATTGTGCGATACTGTGCTAAAGCATTCCTCATCAACCATCTTTAAAAAAAAAATTTTTTATAGGGACAGAAAACTATAGGTAGGGAGAGTGTCAGTGTGTTTTACTGTGCTAAACCTTGTTTGTAGGGACAGGGAAGGACAGTGAGGGAAATTCTCATTGTGCTATACTGTGCTAAAGCATTCCTCATCAACCATCTTTAAAAAAAAAATTTTATAGGGACAGAAAACTATAGGTAGGGAGAGTGTCAGTGTGTTTTACTGTGCTAAACCTTGTTTGTAGGGACAGGGAAGGACAGTGAGGGAAATTCTCATTGTGCTATACTGTGCTAAAGCATTCCTCATCAACCATCTTTAAAAAAAAAATAATTATAGGGACAGAAAACTATAGGTAGGGAGAGTGTCAGTGTGTTTTACTGTGCTAAACCTTGTTTGTAGGGACAGGGAAGGACAGTGAGGGAAATTCTCATTGTGCTATACTGTGCTAAAGCATTCCTCATCAACCATCTTTAAAAAAAATAAAATTTATAGGGACAGAAAACTATAGGTAGGGAGAGTGTCAGTGTGTTTTACTGTGCTAAACCTTGTTTGTAGGGACAGGGAAGGACAGTGAGGGAAATTCTCATTGTGCTATACTGTGCTAAAGCATTCCTCATCAACCATCTTTAAAAAAAAAAAAATTTATAGGGACAGAAAACTATAGGTAGGGAGAGTGTCAGTGTGTTTTACTGTGCTAAACCTTGTTTGTAGGGACAGGGAAGGACAGTGAGGGAAATTCTCATTGTGCTATACTGTGCTAAAGCATTCCTCATCAACCATCTTTAAAAAAAAAAAATTTTATAGGGACAGAAAACTATAGGTAGGGAGAGTGTCAGTGTGTTTTACTGTGCTAAACCTTGTTTGTAGGGACAGGGAAGGACAGTGAGGGAAATTCTCATTGTGCTATACTGTGCTAAAGCATTCCTCATCAACCATCTTTGAAATCCTTGTTTTTTGGACAGTCAGGGAAATTGTCATTGTGCTATTCTGTGCGAAAGCAATCATCCTCAACCATATTTAGAAATCCTTAAGTAAAGGGACAGAGAAGGACACCTGAAGGTAGCCCTTATTGCTTTTTTTCCCATCTCCCTGCAGGCCATCCATTAGAATGTCTGGAAGGCAAACAAGGAGAGGCAGACAGTCAGGAGGCAATAAAAGAGGGCAAGCAGGCTCTGTGTCTGGGGGCAACAGTGCTGGTCGTGGACGCGGTGCATTTTCATCAGCACATGGCCATGGGACACGCTTGTCCTTCTTTTCGACAGCTGGACATGTTGAGCCACATCATGCCGAAGACTTGGTAGAGTGGATGACCAAGCCCTCCTCCTCCTCCTCATCCTCTCTCACCCAGGCTCAGGGTACTGGCAAAGCAGCTGCCAAAGCGTCCTCTTCCCTGGTATCAATGTCAGACTCATCATCAGTCACTCCTTCCCTAGACCCACCATGTCCTCCTCCTGAGGAGTCCCCCGAACTGTTTGAGCACAGTGTTGGGTACATGCTCCAGGAGGATGCCCAGCGTTTCGAAGGGTCTGATGATGAAACCCAGCTAGAGGAAGGCAGTAGCGTGAGAGCAGACAGAGGGGATGCTCAAGAAGGACACCAATCTGGCAGTCATGTTCCAGCAGCTGCAGCATACTGCCAGATTGGCTCCAGTGATGAGGAGGGAGGGGATGATGAGGTCACTGACTCCACGTGGGTGCCTAATAGGAGAGAGGAGGAGGAGGAGGATGAGGAGGAGGCACATCTCCAACGAGGCAGGATGCCCTTTGGTGGCCAGCGTAAGGGCAGTACACCGACGGAATCACACCGCAGAGCTCCGCCTGTGCAGGGCGCTGCCTCTGCCCGTCATTCAAAAAGTTCTTTGGTGTGGGCCTTTTTTGAGGCTAGTGCATCAGATCGCACAGCTGCTGTTTGCAACATATGTCTCAAGCGTATATCGCGTGGCCAAAACATCAGCCGCTTGGGTACCACATGCCTGACCAGACATATGTTGACTAGTGATGAGCCGAACACCCCCGGGTTCGGTTCGCACCAGAACCCGCGAACGGACCGAAAGTTCGAACGAACATTAGAACCCTATTAAATACAATGGATGCGAACGTTCGAATTCTAAAGTGCTAATTATAACAACTATTATGCATGTTATTGTCCTAAAAAGGGTTTGGGAACCCGGGTTCTGCACCAGGGGACATGTATCAATGCAAAAAGAAGTTTTAAAAACGGTCGTTTTTCGGGAGCAGTCATTTTAATGATGCATAAAGTGAAAAAAAAAAAGTCAAATATTCCTTTAAATATCGTACCTGGGGGGTGTCTAAAGTATGCCTGTGAAGTGCCACGTGTTTCCCGTGTTTAGAACTGTCCCTGCACAAAATGACACTTCTAAAGGAAAAAAAAGCCATTTAAAACTGCTTGCGGCTTTAATGTAATGTCTGGTCCCGGTAATATGGATGAAATTCTTTAAGAAAAATGGCATAGCTACCCCATGACCCCCCCCCCTACCCCAGCCCATTACCAGCCCCTTTGGGTCTTGTATTGATATTAAGGGGAACCCCGCACATAAAATAAAAAAGGCCCTATATACTCTGAACAGCCCTATACAGGCGGTGCATACAAGACAGGGACTGTAGGTTTGTTCTTATGTAGAATCTGTTTGTAATTTTGAACAGGTACATTGTTGAAGTGTAGCTCCAGACCAAAAATCTATTTTTAAACTTTTTGGAAAACATAGGTAAGGGTTATCACCCCTGTAACATTTGTTTTGCTGTCTGTGCCCCTGTTCAGAACATTTCACCTCACTTTCCGTCCCAATGACAACTGTTTTTGAAATGTGGTGTTTTTCTTGAAACAAGGATTGCTGATAAAGCATCAGTACAGAGGAGACACCTTTCTCCCATATTTATTCTTACAGGAGAGAATTTTCCTTCCTAGTGGTAGATTTCCTCTCACTTCCTGTTGTCTTCTTGCGTTTGCAAGTAGGAGTCGTTTGTAAGTTGGATGTTTGAAAGTAGGGACCTGCCGTATATACTCTGCAGAAATAGGCCCCTTAGTTGTTGGTGTTGGCACAACACTGTAAGCACTCACAGTTACTCTTGGTTGGTGCTGGAACGCCCTGCTGTCAACTATTATATCAGGAATTTTAATTACATATAATTGTTGAACAGTGGTAGTAAAAATTGGGCCTTTGATGGTGGTGCTGGTGCCACAACACTGTAAGCCCTGACAGTTACTCTTGGTGGGTGCAGCAATGGGCCCTGCTGTGAATTATTAGATCAAGAATTGTAATTACATGCCCCTGTTGAACAGGGGCTGAAAAATTGGGCCTTAGGCACTGGTGGCACAACACTGCAACCCCTCACAGATACTGTACTTGGAGCACAGCAATGAGCCCTGTTGTAAAGTATTGCTTCAAAAATTGTAATTACACGCCCCTGTTAAACAGGGGCTGAAAAATTGGGCGTTAGGCACTGGTGGCGGCACCCATAAACAAAAATGATCTTCCAAGCTATCATCATCAATCGTATCATTGAGGACTCGGAGGAGGAGGATAGCCAGTCAACATAACAGCACAGGCACTCAGCATCAGCATCAGTCTTGAAGGGATGTGACATGTTAAAATCAATTAGTCTGTTATATCAGCATCAGGTGTGTGGTAGCTGGTGGTGATCCAAGACTGGTTCATCTTGATGAAAGTCAGTCGATCAACCGAGTCGGTGGACAGGCGCACCCTGTGATCCGTGACAAATCCTCCAGCAGCACTGAATGTGCGTTCCGAAAGAACGCTGGATGCAGGACAGGCCAGTAGCTCAATTGCATACTGTGCAAGCTCTGGCCAGTGATCCATCCTCAAGACCCAGTAAGCCAGAGGATTTTCGGTGGGGAAGGTGTCCAAGTCTGACCTTGCCCCTAGATATTCCTGCACCATGTTTATCAGACGCTGGCGATGGTTGCTGGAACCGATCATACTTTGGGGCTGCGGACTAAAGAATTGTCTGAACGCATCGGTCAGACGGCCACCTTCCCCACCGCTCCTTCTTTGACTGGCCGAAGCCTCAGCAACTCGTTGTCCAGGACCAGGAGTTTGCAACCTCCCAGTCTCTGGGAACGCGTTGCACAGACCTTTCTGCAAGGCCTCCCGGAGTTGTCTCATCCTCTGCTCCCTCTGCGACGGTAACATAAGGTCCGCAACCTTACCCTTGTACCGTGGATCGAGGAGAGTGGCCAGCCAGTAATGGTCCCTCTCCTTGATCCGAAGAATACGAGGATCCTTCCGCAGACTTTGCAGGATCAGGGAGGCCATGCAGCGTAGGTTTGCTGAGGCATTCGCTCCGGAGTCCTCTGGGTCACTAAGGACGACATGATCCGCAGCCACCTCCTCCCAGCCACGTACAAGTCCACTGGTTTCTTGGGACTGTAAATCATCCCTAAAAGACTGCTGCTGATGATGCTGAGTGCCAGCCTCCACCTCCATGCTGACACAATCCTCCTCCTCCTCCTCCTCCTCCTCTTCCTGTGCGATGGGTGGGACAGAAGGAACACTGTCTGGGTAAAGGGGGCCTTGAGAGGCAAGGAAGTCCTCCTCTTCCTGCCTCTGTTCTGCCTCAAGTGCCCTGTCCATTATTCCACGCAGCGTGTGCTCCAACAGGTGGACAAGAGGTACAGTGTCACTGATGCATGCACTGTCACTGCTCACCATCCTCGTGGCCTCCTCAAATGGTGCCAGGACAGTGCATGCATCCCTGATCATGCCCCACTGGCGTGGAGAAAAAAAACCAAGCTCCCCTGACCCTGTCCTGGTGCCGTAGTCGCACAGGTACTCATTGATGGCCCTCTGCTGCGTGTGCAGCCGCTGCAGCATGGCCAACGTTGAGTTCCACCTGGTGGGCATGTCACATATAAGGCGGTTCTTGGGCAGGTTCAACTCCTTTTGCAGCTCAGCCAGGCGAGCACTGGCATTATAAGATCTGCGGAAATGCACACAGACTTTCCTGGCCTGCCTCAGGACATCCTGTAAGCCCGGGTACCTGCCCAAGAACCGCTGCACCACCAGGTTAAGGACGTGAGCCACACAGGGCACATGGGTCAGTTGTCCCTGTCGGAGGGCGGAGAGGAGGTTGGTGCCATTGTCGCAAACCACCATTCCTGGCTTAAGCTGGCGTGGCGTCAACCACCTCTCGGCCTGGCCCTGCAGAGCAGACAGGACCTCTGCCCCAGTGTGGCTTCTGTCCCCCAAACACACCAGCGCAAGCACGGCATGGCATCTTTTTGCCTGCGTACTTGCGTAGCCCCGTGAACGGCTACGGAGCACCGCTGGTTCATAGGACAAACCACAGGAAGAGGCCATGGAGGAAGAAGAAGAGGAGGGGGTGGAGGAGAGAGGTGTGTCACAACCAGTAGTAGCATTTTGGAGGCGTGGCGGTGGGACAACCTCCAACACTACTGCACCTTGTCCTGAATCCTTCCCAGCTGCCAAAAGAGTGACCCAATGGGCCGTGAAAGAAAGGTAACGTCCCTGTCCATGCCTGCTGGACCATGAGTCAGCGGTAATATGCACCTTACCGCTGACCGCCCTGTCCAGCGAGGCCAAGACATTGCCTTCCACATGCCGGTAGAGAGCCGGAATAGCCTTCCGTGAGAAAAAGTGGCGTTTGGGAACCTGCCACTGAGGAACCGCACATTGCACAAACTCACGGAAGGGGGCCGAGTCTACCAACTGAAAAGGCAGCAGTTGAAGCGCTAGCAATTTAGCCAAGCTAGCATTCAACCGCTGGGCATGTGGATGGCTGGGAGTGAACTTCTTTCGACGGTCCAGCAGCTGGGGCAGGGAAATTTGCCTGCTAGAATCGGACGTCGGTGTACTGCTAGCAGAGTGGGCGCAAGTACTTGGCTGTGACACACCTAATTCTACACCTTCATTCCTCTCAGTGCATGTTTCAGAGAGGACTGAAGTTATAGTGGGGTTGGAGATCCCAGCTGATGCGGTGCAAGGAGAGGTCCGCTTTGTTCTTTGGTGTGGGTCTTTGAGGTAGGCTTGCCAACGAGCTGCATGGCAGGTCAACATATGTCTGGTCAGGCATGTGGTACCCAAGCGGCTGATGTTTTGGCCACGCGATATACGCTTGAGACATATGTTGCAAACAGCAGCTGTGCGATCTGATGCACTAGCCTCAAAAAAGGCCCACACCAAAGAACTTTTTGAATGACGGGCAGAGGCAGCGCCCTGCACAGGCGGAGCTCTGCGGTGTGATTCCGTCGGTGTACTGCCCTTACGCTGGCCACCAAAGGGCATCCTGCCTCGTTGGAGATGTGCCTCCTCCTCATCCTCCTCCTCCTCCTCTCTCCTATTAGGCACCCACGTGGAGTCAGTGACCTCATCATCCCCTCCCTCCTCATCACTGGAGCCAATCTGGCAGTATGCTGCAGCTGCTGGAACATGACTGCCAGATTGGTGTCCTTCTTGAGCATCCCCTCTGTCTGCTCTCACGCTACTGCCTTCCTCTAGCTGGGTTTCATCATCAGACCCTTCGAAACGCTGGGCATCCTCCTGGAGCATGTACCCAACACTGTGCTGAAACAGTTCGGGGGACTCCTCAGGAGGAGGACATGGTGGGTCTAGGGAAGGAGTGACTGATGATTTGTCTGACATTGATACCAGGGAAGACGACGCTTTGGCAGCTGCTTTTCCAGTACCCTGAGCCTGGGTGAGAGAGGATGAGGAGGAGGAGGAGGGCTTGGTCATCCACTCTACCAAGTCTTCGGCATGATGTGGCTCAACATGTCCAGCTGCCGAAAAGAAGGACAAGCGTGTCCCATGGCCATGTGCTGATGACAATGCACCGCGTCCACGACCAGCACTGTTGCCCCCAGACACAGAGCCTGCTTGCCCTCTTTTATTGCCTCCTGACTGTCTGCCTCTCCTTGTTTGCCTTCCAGACATTCTAATAGATGGCCTGCAGGGAGATGGGAAAAAAGCAATAAGGGCTACCTTCAGGTGTCCTTCTCTGTCCCTTGAAACAAGGACTTTCACAGTGAAAGAAACTGACACTCTCCCTACCTACAGTTTTCTGTCCCTAGAATAAATGTTTTTTTTAAGCACAATATAGCACAAGGACAATTCACTCACTGTCCTTACAGGTCCCTGGAAACAAGGACTTGCAGAGTGAAAGAAAAAAAACACTCTCCCTACCTACAGTTTTCTGTCCCTAGAAAAAATGTTTTTTTTAATCACAATATAGCACAAGGACAATTCACTCACTGTCCTTACAGGTCCCTGGAAACAAGGACTTGCAGAGTGAAATAAACTGACACTCTCCCTACCTACAGTTTTCTGTCCCTAGAATAAATGTTTTTTTTAAGCACAATATAGCACAAGGAGAATTCACTCACTGTCCTTCCAGGTCCCTGGAAACAAGGACTTGCAGAGTGAAAGAAAAAAAACACTCTCCCTACCTACAGTTTTCTGTCCCTAGAAAAAATGTTTTTTTTAATCACAATATAGCACAAGGACAATTCACTCACTGTCCTTACAGGTCCCTGGAAACAAGGACTTGCAGAGTGAAATAAACTGACACTCTCCCTACCTACAGTTTTCTGTCCCTAGAATAAATGTTTTTTTTAATCACAATATAGCACAAGGACAATTCACTCACTGTCCTTACAGGTCCCTGGAAACAAGGACTTGCAGAGTGAAAGAAAATAAACACTCTCCCTACCTACAGTTTTCTGTCCCTAGAATAAATGTTTTTTTAAGCACAATATAGCACAAGGACAATTCACTCACTGTCCTTACAGGTCCCTGGAAACAAGGACTTGCAGAGTGAAATAAACTGACACTCTCCCTACCTACAGTTTTCTGTCCCTAGAATAAATGTTTTTTTTAAGCACAATATAGCACAAGGAGAATTCACTCACTGTCCTTCCAGGTCCCTGGAAACAAGGACTTGCAGAGTGAAAGAAAAAAAACACTCTCCCTACCTACAGTTTTCTGTCCCTAGAAAAAATGTTTTTTTTAATCACAATATAGCACAAGGACAATTCACTCACTGTCCTTACAGGTCCCTGGAAACAAGGACTTGCAGAGTGAAATAAACTGACACTCTCCCTACCTACAGTTTTCTGTCCCTAGAAAAAATGTTTTTTTTAATCACAATATAGCACAAGGACAATTCACTCACTGTCCTTACAGGTCCCTGGAAACAAGGACTTGCAGAGTGAAAGAAAAAAAACACTCTCCCTACCTACAGTTTTCTGTCCCTAGAAAAAATGTTTTTTTTTAATCACAATATAGCACAAGGACAATTCACTCACTGTCCTTACAGGTCCCTGGAAACAAGGACTTGCAGAGTGAAATAAACTGACACTCTCCCTACCTACAGTTTTCTGTCCCTAGAATAAATGTTTTTTTTAAGCACAATATAGCACAAGGAGAATTCACTCACTGTCCTTCCAGGTCCCTGGAAACAAGGACTTGCAGAGTGAAAGAAAAAAAACACTCTCCCTACCTACAGTTTTCTGTCCCTAGAAAAAATGTTTTTTTTAATCACAATATAGCACAAGGACAATTCACTCACTGTCCTTACAGGTCCCTGGAAACAAGGACTTGCAGAGTGAAATAAACTGACACTCTCCCTACCTACAGTTTTCTGTCCCTAGAATAAATGTTTTTTTTAAGCACAATATAGCACAAGGACAATTCACTCACTGTCCTTACAGGTCCCTGGAAACAAGGACTTGCAGAGTGAAAGAAAAAAAACACTCTCCCTACCTACAGTTTTCTGTCCCTAGAAAAAATGTTTTTTTTTAATCACAATATAGCACAAGGACAATTCACTCACTGTCCTTACAGGTCCCTGGAAACAAGGACTTGCAGAGTGAAAGAAAATAAACACTCTCCCTACCTACAGTTTTCTGTCCCTAGAATAAATGTTTTTTTAAGCACAATATAGCACAAGGACAATTCACTCACTGTCCTTACAGGTCCCTGGAAACAAGGACTTGCAGAGTGAAATAAACTGACACTCTCCCTACCTACAGTTTTCTGTCCCTAGAATAAATGTTTTTTTTAAGCACAATATAGCACAAGGAGAATTCACTCACTGTCCTTCCAGGTCCCTGGAAACAAGGACTTGCAGAGTGAAAGAAAAAAAACACTCTCCCTACCTACAGTTTTCTGTCCCTAGAAAAAATGTTTTTTTTAATCACAATATAGCACAAGGACAATTCACTCACTGTCCTTACAGGTCCCTGGAAACAAGGACTTGCAGAGTGAAATAAACTGACACTCTCCCTACCTACAGTTTTCTGTCCCTAGAATAAATGTTTTTTTTAAGCACAATATAGCACAAGGACAATTCACTCACTGTCCTTCCAGGTCCCTGGAAACAAGGACTTGCAGAGTGAAAGAAAAAAAACACTCTCCCTACCTACAGTTTTCTGTCCCTAGAAAAAATGTTTTTTTTAATCACAATATAGCACAAGGACAATTCACTCACTGTCCTTACAGGTCCCTGGAAACAAGGACTTGCAGAGTGAAATAAACTGACACTCTCCCTACCTACAGTTTTCTGTCCCTAGAATAAATGTTTTTTTTAAGCACAATATAGCACAAGGACAATTCACTCACTGTCCTTACAGGTCCCTGGAAACAAGGACTTGCAGAGTGAAAGAAAAAAAACACTCTCCCTACCTACAGTTTTCTGTCCCTAGAAAAAATGTTTTTTTTAATCACAATATAGCACAAGGACAATTCACTCACTGTCCTTACAGGTCCCTGGAAACAAGGACTTGCAGAGTGAAAGAAAAAAAACACTCTCCCTACCTACAGTTTTCTGTCCCTAGAAAAAATGTTTTTTTTAATCACAATATAGCACAAGGACAATTCACTCACTGTCCTTACAGGTCCCTGGAAACAAGGACTTGCAGAGTGAAATAAACTGACACTCTCCCTACCTACAGTTTTCTGTCCCTAGAATAAATGTTTTTTTTAAGCACAATATAGCACAAGGACAATTCACTCACTGTCCTTACAGGTCCCTGGAAACAAGGACTTGCAGAGTGAAAGAAAAAAAACACTCTCCCTACCTACAGTTTTCTGTCCCTAGAAAAAATGTTTTTTTAATCACAATATAGCACAAGGACAATTCACTCACTGTCCTTACAGGTCCCTGGAAACAAGGACTTGCAGAGTGAAATAAACTGACACTCTCCCTACCTACAGTTTTCTGTCCCTAGAATAAATGTTTTTTTTTAAGCACAATATAGCACAAGGACAATTCACTCACTGTCCTTACAGGTCCCTGGAAACAAGGACTTGCAGAGTGAAAGAAAAAAAACACTCTCCCTACCTACAGTTTTCTGTCCCTAGAAAAAATGTTTTTTTTAATCACAATATAGCACAAGGACAATTCACTCACTGTCCTTACAGGTCCCTGGAAACAAGGACTTGCAGAGTGAAATAAACTGACACTCTCCCTACCTACAGTTTTCTGTCCCTAGAATAAATGTTTTTTTAAGCACAATATAGCACAAGGACAATTCACTCACTGTCCTTACAGGTCCCTGGAAACAAGGACTTGCAGAGTGAAAAAAAAAAACACTCTCCCTACCTACAGTTTTCTGTCCCTAGAAAAAATGTTTTTTTTTAAGCACAATATAGCACAAGGACAATTCACTCACTGTCCTTCCAGGTCCCTGGAAACAAGGACTTGCAGAGTGAAAGAAAAAAAACACTCTCCCTACCTACAGTTTTCTGTCCCTAGAAAAAATGTTTTTTTTAATCACAATATAGCACAAGGACAATTCACTCACTGTCCTTACAGGTCCCTGGAAACAAGGACTTGCAGAGTGAAAGAAACTGACACTCTCCCTACCTACAGTTTTCTGTCCCTAGAATAAATGTTTTTTTAAGCACAATATAGCACAAGGACAATTCACTCACTGTCCTTCCAGGTCCCTGGAAACAAGGACTTGCAGAGTGAAAGAAACTGACACTGTCCCTACCTACAGTTTTCTGTCCCTAGAATAAATGTTTTTTTAAAGCACACTATAGCACAAGCACAAAACACACTGACACTCTCCCTACCTATCCTTCTCTTTCCCTAAACTAAAGGAATCCAGGTTAAGCAAGAAAGAAATAACAGTCACTGTCCCTGCCTATGCTGCTCTATCCCTGCTCCGGAACACACTACACTAGGCCGCCGTGCTGGCGGCCTTTTATAGTGTGGGGCGTGTACTAAACACCCTCAGCAATAATTGGCCACAGGCATCCTGCCTGTGGCCAATCATTGCTCTCCTCGCTGCCGGCGCTGTGATTGGCCAAGCATGCGGGGTCACAGTGCATGCTTGGCCAATCACAGCGCCTGGATGACACTGCGATGGCGTAGTGCATTGTGGGCCGTTCGCGTCACTCGAATTTGGCGCGAACGGCCCAAATCGTTCGATCTTCGTCGAACGATCGAACAGCCGATGTTCGAGTCGAACGTATGTTCGACTCGAACACGAAGCTCATCCCTAATGTTGACCTGCCATGCAGCTCGTTGGCAAGCCTACCTCAAAGACCCACACCAAAGAACAAAGCGGACCTCTCCTTGCACCGCATCAGCTGGGATCTCCAACCCCACTATAACTTCAGTCCTCTCTGAAACATGCACTGAGAGGAATGAAGGTGTAGAATTAGGTGTGTCACAGCCAAGTACTTGCGGCCACTCTGCTAGCAGTACACCGACGTCCGATTCTAGCAGGCAAATTTCCCTGCCCCAGCTGCTGGACCGTCGAAAGAAGTTCACTCCCAGCCATCCACATGCCCAGCGGTTGAATGCTAGCTTGGCTAAATTGCTAGCGCTTCAACTGCTGCCTTTTCAGTTGGTAGACTCGGCCCCCTTCCGTGAGTTTGTGCAATGTGCGGTTCCTCAGTGGCAGGTTCCCAAACGCCACTTTTTCTCACGGAAGGCTATTCCGGCTCTCTACCGGCATGTGGAAGGCAATGTCTTGGCCTCGCTGGACAGGGCGGTCAGCGGTAAGGTGCATATTACCGCTGACTCATGGTCCAGCAGGCATGGACAGGGACGTTACCTTTCTTTCATGGCCCATTGGGTCACTCTTTTGGCAGCTGGGAAGGATGCAGGACAAGGTGCAGTAGTGTTGGAGGTTGTTCCACCGCCACGCCTCCAAAATGCTACTACTGGTTGTGACACACCTCTCTCCTCCACCCCCTCCTCTTCTTCTTCCTCCATGGCCTCTTCCTGTGCTTTGTCCTCTGAACCAGCGGTGCTCCGTAGGCGTTCAAGGGGCTACGCAAGTACGCAGGCAAAAAGATGCCATGCCGTGCTTGCGCTGGTGTGTTTGGGGGACAGAAGCCACACTGGGGCAGAGGTCCTGTCTGCTCTGCAGGGCCAGGCCGAGAGGTGGTTGACGCCATGCCAGCTTAAGCCAGGAATGGTGGTTTGCGACAATGGCACCAACCTCCTCTCCGCCCTCCGACAGGGACAACTGACCCATGTGCCCTGTGTGGCTCACGTCCTTAACCTGGTGGTGCAGCGGTTCTTGGGCAGGTACCCGGGCTTACAGGATGTCCTGAGGCAGGCCAGGAAAGTCTGTGTGCATTTCCGCAGATCTTATAATGCCAGTGCTCGCCTGGCTGAGCTGCAAAAGGAGTTGAACCTGCCCAAGAACCGCCTTATATGTGACATGCCCACCAGGTGGAACTCAACGTTGGCCATGCTGCAGCGGCTGCACACGCAGCAGAGGGCCATCAATGAGTACCTGTGCGACTACGGCACCAGGACAGGGTCAGGGGAGCTTGGTTTTTTTTCTCCACGCCAGTGGGGCATGATCAGGGATGCATGCACTGTCCTGGCACCATTTGAGGAGGCCACGAGGATGGTGAGCAGTGACAGTACATGCATCAGTGACACTGTACCTCTTGTCCACCTGTTGGAGCACACGCTGCGTGGAATAATGGACAGGGCACTTGAGGCAGAACAGAGGCAGGAAGAGGAGGACTTCCTTGCCTCTCAAGGCCCCCTTTACCCAGACAGTGTTCCTTCTGTCCCACCCATCGCACAGGAAGAGGACGAGGAGGAGGAGGAGGAGGACGATTGTGTCAGCATGGAGGTGGAGCCTGGCACTCAGCAGCATCAACAGCAGCAGTCTTTTAGGGATGATTTACAGTCCCAAGAAACCCGTGGACTTGTACGTGGCTGGGAGGAGGTGGCTGCGGATCATGTCGTCCTTAGTGACCCAGAGGACTCCGGACCGAATGCCTCAGCTAACCTACGCTGCATGGCCTCCCTGATCCTGCAAAGTCTGTGGAAGGATCCTCGTATTCTTCGGATCAAGGAGAGGGACCATTACTGGCTGGCCACTCTCCTTGATCCACGGTACAAGGGTAAGGTTGCGGACCTTATGTTACCGTCGCAGAGGGAGCAGAGGATGAGACAACTCCGGGAGGCCTTGCAGAAAGGTCTGTGCAACGCGTTCCCAGAGACTGGGAGGTTACAAACTCCTGGTCCTGGACAACGAGTTGCTGAGGCTTCGGCCAGTCAAAGAAGGAGCGGTGGGGAAGGTGGCCGTCTGACCGATGCGTTCAGACAATTCTTTAGTCCGCAGCCCCAAAGTATGATCGGTTCCAGCAACCATCGCCAGCGTCTGATAAACATGGTGCAGGAATATCTAGGGGCAAGGTCAGACTTGGACACCTTCCCCACCGAAAATCCTCTGGCTTACTGGGTCTTGAGGATGGATCACTGGCCAGAGCTTGCACAGTATGCAATTGAGCTACTGGCCTGTCCTGCATCCAGCGTTCTTTCGGAACGCACATTCAGTGCTGCTGGAGGATTTGTCACGAATCACAGGGTGCGCCTGTCCACCGACTCGGTTGATCGACTGACTTTCATCAAGATGAACCAGTCTTGGATCACCACCAGCTACCACACACCTGATGTTGATATAACAGACTAATTGATTTTAACATGTCACATCCCTTCAAGACTGATGCTGATGCTGAGTGCCTGTGCTGTTATGTTGACTGGCTATCCTCCTCCTCCGAGTCCTCAATGATACGATTGATGATGATAGCTTGGAAGATCATTTTTGTTTATGGGTGCCGCCACCAGTGCCTAACGCCCAATTTTTCAGCCCCTGTTTAACAGGGGCGTGTAATTACAATTTTTGAAGCAATACTTTGCAACAGGGCTCATTGCTGTGCTCCAAGTACAGTATCTGTGAGGGGTTGCAGTGTTGTGCCACCAGTGCCTAAGGCCCAATTTTTCAGCCCCTGTTTAACAGGGGCGTGTAATTACAATTTTTGAAGCAATACTTTGCAACAGGGCTCATTGCTGTGCTCCAAGTACAGTATCTGTGAGGGGTTGCAGTGTTGTGCCACCAGTGCCTAAGGCCCAATTTTTCAGCCCCTGTTCAACAGGGGCATGTAATTACAATTCTTGATCTAGTAATTCACAGCAGGGCCCATTGCTGCACCCACCAAGAGTAACTCTGAGGGCTTACAGTGTTGTGGCAACGCCACCACCACCACCACCACGAAAGGCCCAATTTTTCAGCCCCTGTTCAAAAGGGGCATGTAATTACAATTCTTGATCTAATAATTCACAGCAGGGCCCATTCCTGCACCCACCAAGAGTAACTCTGAGGGCTTACAGTGTTGTGGCAACACCACCACCACCACCACCACCACGAAAGGCCCAATTTTTCAGCCCCTGTTCAACAGGGGCATGCAATTACAATTCTTGATCTAATAATTCACAGCAGGGCCCATTGCTGCACCCACCAAGAGTAACTGCCAGGGCTTACAGTGTTGTGGCACCAGCACCACCATCAAAGGCCCAATTTTTACTACCACTGTTCAACAATTATATGTAATTACAATTCCTGATATAATAGTTGACAGCAGGGCGTTCCAGCACCAACCAAGAGTAGGGATGAGCTTCGTGTTCGAGTCGAACATACGTTCGACTCGAACATCGGCTGTTCGATCGTTCGACGAAGATCGAACGATTTGGGCCGTTCGCGCCAAATTCGAGTGACGCGAACGGCCCACAATGCACTACGCCATCGCAGTGTCATCCAGGCGCTGTGATTGGCCAAGCATGCACTGTGACCCCGCATGCTTGGCCAATCACAGCGCCGGCAGCGAGGAGAGCAATGATTGGCCACAGGCAGGATGCCTGTGGCCAATTATTGCTGAGGGTGTTTAGTACACGCCCCACACTATAAAAGGCCGCCAGCACGGCGACCTAGTGTAGTGTGTTCCGGAGCAGGGAAAGACAAGCATAGGCAGGGACAGTGACATTTATTTCTTTCTTGCTTAACCTGGATTCCTTTAGTTTAGGGAAAGAGAAGGATAGGTAGGGAGAGTGTCAGTTTCTTTCACTGTGCCAGTCCTTGTTTCTAGGGACAAAGAAGGAAAGTGAGGGGAATTCTCCTTGTGCTATAGTGTGCTTTAAAAAAACATTTTTTCTAGGGACAGAAAACTGTAGGTAGGGAGAGTGTCAGTTTCTTTCACTGTGCCAGTCCTTGTTTCTAGGGACAAAGAAGGAAAGTGAGGGGAATTCTCCTTGTGCTATAGTGTGCTTTAAAAAAACATTTTTTCTAGGGACAGAAAACTGTAGGTAGGGAGAGTGTCAGTTTCTTTCACTGTGCCAGTCCTTGTTTCTAGGGACAAAGAAGGAAAGTGAGGGGAATTCTCCTTGTGCTATAGTGTGCTTTAAAAAAACATTTTTTCTAGGGACAGAAAACTGTAGGTAGGGAGAGTGTCAGTTTCTTTCACTGTGCCAGTCCTTGTTTCTAGGGACAAAGAAGGAAAGTGAGGGGAATTCTCCTTGTGCTATAGTGTGCTTTAAAAAAACATTTTTTCTAGGGACAGAAAACTGTAGGTAGGGAGAGTGTCAGTTTATTTCACTGTGCCAGTCCTTGTTTCTAGGGACAAAGAAGGAAAGTGAGGGGAATTCTCCTTGTGCTATAGTGTGCTTTAAAAAAACATTTTTTCTAGGGACAGAAAACTGTAGGTAGGGAGAGTGTCAGTTTCTTTCACTGTGCCAGTCCTTGTTTCTAGGGACAAAGAAGGAAAGTGAGGGGAATTCTCCTTGTGCTATAGTGTGCTTTAAAAAAACATTTTTTCTAGGGACAGAAAACTGTAGGTAGGGAGAGTGTCAGTTTCTTTCACTGTGCCAGTCCTTGTTTCTAGGGACAAAGAAGGAAAGTGAGGGGAATTCTCCTTGTGCTATAGTGTGCTTTAAAAAAACATTTTTTCTAGGGACAGAAAACTGTAGGTAGGGAGAGTGTCAGTTTCTTTCACTGTGCCAGTCCTTGTTTCTAGGGACAAAGAAGGAAAGTGAGGGGAATTCTCCTTGTGCTTTAGTGTGCTTTAAAAAAACATTTTTTCTAGGGACAGAAAACTGTAGGTAGGGAGAGTGTCAGTTTCTTTCACTGTGCCAGTCCTTGTTTCTAGGGACAAAGAAGGAAAGTGAGGGGAATTCTCCTTGTGCTATAGTATGCTTTAAAAAAACATTTTTTCTAGGGACAGAAAACTGTAGGTAGGGAGAGTGTCAGTTTCTTTCACTGTGCCAGTCCTTGTTTCTAGGGACAAAGAAGGAAAGTGAGGGGAATTCTCCTTGTGCTATAGTGTGCCAAAGCATTCCTCATCAACCATCTTTGAAATCCTTGTTTTTTGGACAGTCAGGGAAATTGTCGTTGTGCTATTCTGTGCAAAAGCAATAATCCTCAACCATATTTAGAAATCCTTAAGTAAAGGGACAGAGAAGGACACCTGAAGGTAGCCCTTATTGCTTTTTTCCCATCTCCCTGCAGGCCATCTATTAGAATGTCTGGAAGGCAAACAAGGAGAGGCAGACAGTCAGGAGGCAATAAAAGAGGGCAAGCAGGCTCTGTGTCTGGGGGCAACAGTGCTGGTCGTGGACGCGGTGCATTGTCATCAGCACATGGCCATGGGACACGCTTGTCCTTCTTTTCGGCAGCTGGACATGTTGAGCCACATCATGCCGAAGACTTGGTAGAGTGGATGACCAAGCCCTCCTCCTCCTCCTCATCCTCTCTCACCCAGGCTCAGGGTACTGGCAAAGCAGCTGCCAAAGCGTCCTCTTCCCTGGTATCAATGTCAGACTCATCATCAGTCACTCCTTCCCTAGACCCACCATGTCCTCCTCCTGAGGAGTCCCCCGAACTGTTTGAGCACAGTGTTGGGTACATGCTCCAGGAGGATGCCCAGCGTTTCGAAGGGTCTGATGATGAAACCCAGCTACAGGAAGGCAGTATCGTGAGAGCAGACAGAGGGGATGCTCAAGAAGGACACCAATCTGGCAGTCATGTTCCAGCAGCTGCAGCATACTGCCAGATTGGCTCCAGTGATGAGGAGGGAGGGGATGATGAGGTCACTGACTCCACGTGGGTGCCTAATAGGAGAGAGGAGGAGGAGGAGGATGAGGAGGAGGCACATCTCCAACGAGGCAGGATGCCCTTTGGTGGCCAGCGTAAGGGCAGTACACCGACGGAATCACACCGCAGAGCTCCGCCTGTGCAGGGCGCAGCCTCTGCCCGTCATTCAAAAAGTTCCTTGGTGTGGGCCTTTTTTGAGGCTAGTGCATCAGATCGCACAGCTGCTGTTTGCAACATATGTCTCAAGCGTATATCGCGTGGCCAAAACATCAGCCGCTTGGGTACCACATGCCTGACCAGACATATGTTGACCTGCCATGCAGCTCGTTGGCAAGCCTACCTCAAAGACCCACACCAAAGAACAAAGCGGACCTCTCCTTGCACCGCATCAGCTGGGATCTCCAACCCCACTATAACTTCAGTCCTCTCTGAAACATGCACTGAGAGGAATGAAGGTGTAGAATTAGGTGTGTCACAGCCAAGTACTTGCGGCCACTCTGCTAGCAGTACACCGACGTCCGATTCTAGCAGGCAAATTTCCCTGCCCCAGCTGCTGGACCGTCGAAAGAAGTTCACTCCCAGCCATCCACATGCCCAGCGGTTGAATGCTAGCTTGGCTAAATTGCTAGCACTTCAACTGCTGCCTTTTCAGTTGGTAGACTCGGCCCCCTTCCGTGAGTTTGTGCAATGTGCGGTTCCTCAGTGGCAGGTTCCCAAACGCCACTTTTTCTCACGGAAGGCTATTCCGGCTCTCTACCGGCATGTGGAAGGCAATGTCTTGGCCTCGCTGGACAGGGCGGTCAGCGGTAAGGTGCATATTACCGCTGACTCATGGTCCAGCAGGCATGGACAGGGACGTTACCTTTCTTTCACGGCCCATTGGGTCACTCTTTTGGCAGCTGGGAAGGATGCAGGACAAGGTGCAGTAGTGTTGGAGGTTGTTCCACCGCCACGCCTCCAAAATGCTACTACTGGTTGTGACACACCTCTCTCCTCCACCCCCTCCTCTTCTTCTTCCTCCATGGCCTCTTCCTGTGGTTTGTCCTATGAACCAGCGGTGCTCCGTAGCCGTTCACGGGGCTACGCAAGTACGCAGGCAAAAAGATGCCATGCCGTGCTTGCGCTGGTGTGTTTGGGGGACAGAAGCCACACTGGGGCAGAGGTCCTGTCTGCTCTGCAGGGCCAGGCCGAGAGGTGGTTGACGCCACGCCAGCTTAAGCCAGGAATGGTGGTTTGCGACAATGGCACCAACCTCCTCTCCGCCCTCCGACAGGGACAACTGACCCATGTGCCCTGTGTGGCTCACGTCCTTAACCTGGTGGTGCAGCGGTTCTTGGGCAGGTACCCGGGCTTACAGGATGTCCTGAGGCAGGCCAGGAAAGTCTGTGTGCATTTCCGCAGATCTTATAATGCCAGTGCTCGCCTGGCTGAGCTGCAAAAGGAGTTGAACCTGCCCAAGAACCGCCTTATATGTGACATGCCCACCAGGTGGAACTCAACGTTGGCCATGCTGCAGCGGCTGCACACGCAGCAGAGGGCCATCAATGAGTACCTGTGCGACTACGGCACCAGGACAGGGTCAGGGGAGCTTGGTTTTTTTTCTCCACGCCAGTGGGGCATGATCAGGGATGCATGCACTGTCCTGGCACCATTTGAGGAGGCCACGAGGATGGTGAGCAGTGACAGTGCATGCATCAGTGACACTGTACCTCTTGTCCACCTGTTGGAGCACACGCTGCGTGGAATAATGGACAGGGCACTTGAGGCAGAACAGAGGCAGGAAGAGGAGGACTTCCTTGCCTCTCAAGGCCCCCTTTACCCAGACAGTGTTCCTTCTGTCCCACCCATCGCACAGGAAGAGGAAGAGGAGGAGGAGGAGGAGGAGGAGGATTGTGTCAGCATGGAGGTGGAGGCTGGCACTCAGCATCATCAGCAGCAGTCTTTTAGGGATGATTTACAGTCCCAAGAAACCAGTGGACTTGTACGTGGCTGGGAGGAGGTGGCTGCGGATCATGTCGTCCTTAGTAACCCAGAGGACTCCGGAGCGAATGCCTCAGCAAACCTACGCTGCATGGCCTCCCTGATCCTGCAAAGTCTGCGGAAGGATCCTCGTATTCTTCGGATCAAGGAGAGGGACCATTACTGGCTGGCCACTCTCCTTGATCCACGGTACAAGGGTAAGGTTGCGGACCTTATGTTACCTTCGCAGAGGGAGCAGAGGATGAGACAACTCCGGGAGGCCTTGCAGAAAGGTCTGTGCAACGCGTTCCCAGAGACTGGGAGGTTACAAACTCCTGGTCCTGGACAACGAGTTGCTGAGGCTTCGGCCAGTCAAAGAAGGAGCGGTGGGGAAGGTGGCCGTCTGACCGATGCGTTCAGACAATTCTTTAGTCCGCAGCCCCAAAGTATGATCGGTTCCAGCAACCATCGCCAGCGTCTGATAAACATGGTGCAGGAATATCTAGGGGCAAGGTCAGACTTGGACACCTTCCCCACCGAAAATCCTCTGGCTTACTGGGTCTTGAGGATGGATCACTGGCCAGAGCTTGCACAGTATGCAATTGAGCTACTGGCCTGTCCTGCATCCAGCGTTCTTTCGGAACGCACATTCAGTGCTGCTGGAGGATTTGTCACGGATCACAGGGTGCGCCTGTCCACCGACTCGGTTGATCGACTGACTTTCATCAAGATGAACCAGTCTTGGATCACCACCAGCTACCACACACCTGATGCTGATATAACAGACTAATTGATTTTAACATGTCACATCCCTTCAAGACTGATGCTGATGCTGAGTGCCTGTGCTGTTATGTTGACTGGCTATCCTCCTCCTCCGAGTCCTCAATGATACGATTGATGATGATAGCTTGGAAGATCATTTTTGTTTATGGGTGCCGCCACCAGTGCCTAACGCCCAATTTTTCAGCCCCTGTTTTACAGGGGCGTGTAATTACAATTTTTTTAGCAATAATTTGCCATAGGGCTCATTGCTGTGCTCCAAGTACAGTATCTGTGAAGGGTTGGAGTGTTGTGGCACCAGTGCCTAAGGCCCAATTTTTCAGCCCCTGTTTAACAGGGGCGTGTCATTACAATTTTTGAAGCAATACTTTGCAACAGGGCTCATTGCTGTGCTCCAAGTACAGTATCTGTGAGGGGTTGTAGTGTTGTGCCACCAGTGCCTAAGGCCCAATTTTTCAGCCCCTGTTTAACAGGGGCGTGTCATTACAATTTTTGAAGCAATACTTTGCAACAGGGCTCATTGCTGTGCTCCAAGTACAGTATCTGTGAGGGGTTGTAGTGTTGTGCCACCAGTGCCTAAGGCCCAATTTTTCAGCCCCTGTTCAACAGGGGCATGCAATTACAATTCTTGATGTAATAATTCACAGCAGGGCCCATTGCTGCACCCACCAAGAGTAACTCTGAGGGCTTACAGTGTTGTGGCAACGCCACCACCACCACCACCACGAAAGGCCCAATTTTTCAGCCCCTGTTCAAAAGGGGCATGTAATTACAATTCTTGATCTAATAATTCACAGCAGGGCCCATTGCTGCACCCACCAAGAGTAACTCTGAGGGCTTACAGTGTTGTGGCAACGCCACCACCACCACCACCACGAAAGGCCCAATTTTTCAGCCCCTGTTCAAAAGGGGCATGTAATTACAATTCTTGATCTAATAATTCACAGCAGGGCCCATTGCTGCACCCACCAAGAGTAACTCTGAGGGCTTACAGTGTTGTGGCAACGCCACCACCACCACCACCACGAAAGGCCCAATTTTTCAGCCCCTGTTCAAAAGGGGCATGTAATTACAATTCTTGAGCTAATAATTCACAGCAGGGCCCATTCCTGCACCCACCAAGAGTAACTCTGAGGGCTTACAGTGTTGTGGCAACACCACCACCACCACCACCACCACGAAAGGCCCAATTTTTCAGCCCCTGTTCAACAGGGGCATGCAATTACAATTCTTGATCTAATAATTCACAGCAGGGCCCATTGCTGCACCCACCAAGAGTAACTGTCAGGGCTTACAGTGTTGTGGCACCAGCACCACCATCAAAGCCCCAATTTTTACTACCACTGTTCAACAATTATATGTAATTAAAATTCCTGATATAATAGTTGACAGCAGGGCGTTCCAGCACCAACCAAGAGTAACTGTGAGTGCTTACAGTGTTGTGCCAACACCAACAACTAAGGGGCCTATTTCTGCAGAGTATATACGGCAGGTCCCTACTTTCAAACATCCAACTTACAAACGACTCCTACTTGCAAACGCAAGAAGACAACAGGAAGTGAGAGGAAATCTACCCCTAGGAAGGAAAATTCTCTCCTGTAAGAATAAATATGGGAGAAAGGTGTCTCCTCTGTACTGATGCTTTATCAGCAATCCTTGTTTCAAGAAAAACACCACATTTCAAAAACAGTTGACATTGGGACGGAAAGTGAGGTGAAATGTTCTGAACAGGGGCACAGACAGCAAAACAAATGTTACAGGGGTGATAACCCTTACCTATGTTTTCCAAAAAGTTTAAAAATAGATTTTTGGGCTGGAGCTACACTTCAACAATGTACCTGTTCAAAATTACAAACAGATTCTACATAAGAACAAACCTACAGTCCCTGTCTTGTATGCACCGCCTGTATACGGCTGTTCAGAGTATATAGGGCCTTTTTTATTTTATGTGCGGGGTTCCCCTTAATATCCATACAAGACCCAAAGGGGCTGGTAATGGGCTGGGGTAGGGGGGGGGGTCATGGGGTATCTATGCCATTTTTCTTAAAGATTTTCATCCATATTACCGGGACCAGACATTACATTAAAGCCGCAAGCAGTTTTAAATGGCTTTTTTTTCCTTTAGAAGTGTCATTTTGTGCAGGGACAGTTCTAAACACGGGAAACACGTGGCACTTCACAGGCATACTTTAGACACCCCCCAGGTACGATATTTAAAGGAATATTTGACTTTTTTTTTCACTTTATGCATCATTAAAATGACTTCTCCCGAAAAACGACCGTTTTTAAAACTTCTTTTTGCATTGATACATGTCCCCTGGTGCAGAACCCGGGTTCCCAAACCCTTTTTAGGACAATAACATGCATAATTGTTGTTATAATTAGCACTTTAGAATTCGAACGTTCGCATCCATTGTGTTTAATAGGGTTCTAATGTTCGTACGAACTTTCGGTCCGTTCGCGGGTTCTGGTGCGAACCGAACCCGGGGGTGTTCGGCTCATCACTAACCAAGAGTAACTGTGAGTGCTTACAGTGTTGTGCCAACACCAACAACTAAGGGGCCTATTTCTGCAGAGTATATACGGCAGGTCCCTACTTTCAAACATCCAACTTACAAACGACTCCTACTTGCAAACGCAAGAAGACAACAGGAAGTGAGAGGAAATCTACCCCTAGGAAGGAAAATTCTCTCCTGTAAGAATTAATATGGGAGAAAGGTGTCTCCTCTGTACTGATGCTTTATCACCAATCCTTGTTTCAAGAAAAACACCACATTTCAAAAACAGTTGTCATTGGGACGGAAAGTGAGGTGAAATGTTCTGAACAGGGGCACAGACAGCAAAACAAATGTTACAGGGGTGATAACCCTTACCTATGTTTTCCAAAAAGTTTAAAAATAGATTTTTGGGCTGGAGCTACACTTAAACAATGTACCTGTTCAAAATTACAAACAGATTCTACATAAGAACAAACCTACAGTCCCTGTCTTGTATGCACCGCCTGTATACGGCTGTTCAGAGTATATAGGGCCTTTTTTATTTTATGTGCGGGGTTCCCCTTAATATCCATACAAGACCCAAAGGGGCTGGTAATGGGCTGGGGTGGGGGGGGGGGGTCATGGGGTAGCTATGCCATTTTTCTTAAAGATTTTCATCCATATTACCGGGACCAGACATTACATTAAAGCTGCAAGCAGTTTTAAATGGCTTTTTTTTCCTTTAGAAGTGTCATTTTGTGCAGGGACAGTTCTAAACACGGGAAACATGTGGCACTTCACAGGCATACTTTAGATACCCCCCAGGTACGATATTTAAAGGAATATTTGACTTTTTTTTTTTCACTTTATGCATCATTAAAATGACTGCTCCCGAAAAACGACCGTTTTTAAAACTTCTTTTTGCATTGATACATGTCCCCTGGTGCAGAACCTGGGTTCCCAAACCCTTTTTAGGACAATAACATGCATAATAGTCGTTATAATTAGCACTTTAGAATTCGAACGTTCGCATCCATTGTATTTAATAGGGTTCTAATGTTCGTACAAACTTTCGGTCCGTTCGCGGGTTCTGGTGCGAACCGAACCCGGGGGTGTTCGGCTCATCACTACCCTAGACACAGGATTAACCGTTACAGCACTGGGAGCTCTTTCTGGGATGGAAGTATACCTTTAAAGAAACTGACTCCTCAGTAAGTGGATTTTTTTCTTATTGAGTGATATTGACTTGCCAGGAAGTCTGCGTGTAGAGAATAGAACCCTATAGAGAATTGCTGTTAGGTTATAGAATCTCTCATAAGTATAAGATATAAAGTTGACGGTCATATAAATGGTGTTTTGGGAACACTTTGATAAGGTTTTGGGAACCTGAGAATTTACAGAGTACTCTAGAGTTTTAGTTCTGTTTGGGACAGAACAAGAGACTGATGATCGATGTGTTGTGTAAACTATGTGTTGTGTAAACTACGTGTGATTGCTTGATGTATTGTGTAAACTGTATATGATTGTATAGCTGCTTTCAAAACTAACACGCTGAATGAACTGTCCCGAGTGCGTATGTGGACTGCTATTTTGTTTCAGAAACCAAACAGAATATTTAATTAGTATTGTACCCCGAGGTTACAGATACAAAAATTTGGGTAAAAGTCCTTATTTTAAAAAGGGTAAACCATATGTGGAAGTATTAAGAATTAATGTGCATTTATTGAAGGTTTAAGTTTATCTGAAACAGGACAGCAGGTTCGTAAGAACGGTTGTGTGTTTATTATATGTCCAAAGACTCTTGAAGTTGTTCCAAGTTTATTTTCTTCACTCTCTTAAAGACAATGAGTTAATGTGTGACAAGGTTCACGGCTTGGAAAGACGTGCCGCTAGGTGGCAGTAGAGCACTGTACACTGTTCTGTTTTATGTAGAGCACTGTAAACTGTTCTGTTTTCCTAAAGATCTCTGCCTATGGTATAGAACAATGGGTGTTTTAACGACTCCCAACGCCAGCTCTGCCCCTAACCAGACACAACAACAGCAATCACAGGCATCCATCCAACAAGGTCCAGCATTTCCAATTAAATGGGGAAATCAACAACATTGATGGGGCTCGGAGGGTAGTGTCCCCGCTTTTCCCTTTGTCTCAAATGATTTCACTGATAGTCCGATGGTTGTTATTTCAGTAAATGGGAGACTCCTCCCCTATCTTGTTGATCGTGGCACCACTCGGAGCACTATTTGTAAAGATCATTTTAAAGGCAAATGGCAACCAGCAGAACCCTCTTTGGGAATTAATGGGATACTGACAAAAACATATAGGACCCCACCTCTACCAATAGAAGATGATGAAGGTTACACCATTTGTACACACTCTTTTAGGATAATACCAAATTGCCCAGTAAATTTCTATGGGAAGAGACCTGTTCCGGCCACTAGGAATCACAATTAAAACCAACTCAGAAGGAGGTCTACACATTTCCTCAGATAAAATAACTATAGTAGCATGTAAACCAGGTTTATTGATGCTGTCACAACAGAATAGTGAAAAAGATTTTGAGGTTGTAGACCCCCAGGTCTGGTCTACAACAGATATGGATGTAGGACTTATTTCATGCACACTATACAAAGCCACTCTCAAAGAAGGTGTATTTCATATCTATCACAAACAATATCCACTCTCTAAGGAAAAGGTAGATGGCATAGTGCCAATGGTGAAAAGGTTTCTGCAGGATGGGATCCTGGAAGAAATTATTTCTCTTACAACACACCCATCAACCCTGTAAAGAAGCCGGATGGCTCCTTCAGCTTTGTACAGGACTTGAGGGCCATAAATGATCTCATAGTCCCAATAGCACCCATTGTACCTGATGTTGCCTCACTCCTATCCTCCATTCCAGCAACAGCCAAATGTTTTACTGTGATTGATTTAAATAATGCTTTTTTCTCCGTCTTTGTAGACGAGGAGACACGGACACTCTTTGCTTTTACTGTGTCGATTGACCAACACAATCGCCAGTTTACCTGGTGTAGAATGCCCCAGAGATATATAGACTCACCTGTGGTCTATTCTATAGTACTCCAAGCCACCCTCAGGCCTTGGACTGCCCCTCATGGTTCTGTACTCTTGCAGTATGTTGATGATCTCTTGATTTGTGGTTCTTCAGAGGAGGACTGCCGAGCTGATAGCCTATCCTTACTGAAATGGTTGGACATATGTGGTCACAAAGTGTCTAAGAAAAAGGTACAATGGTGTAAACAGGCGGTTGAATACCTAGGGTTTGTGCTGTCTCCAGGAGAGAGAAAGTCAGTCACAAAAGAGCTGCGGCTCTTGTGGGAATGCCCCGCCCACTTACAAAGAAAGACCTGCTCACCTTTCTTGGTATGATTGGTTACTGCCGCCAATGGATACCTGACTGTTCTTTCTTTTACAATATATTGAGACAAGCAACCCTCTCTGAAATGTCTGATATTTTAAAATGGTCTGATGAAATGTTAAAGGCTTTTACTATGTTGAAATGTGCAATGGTTACCAGCCCGAGCCTCGGCCTCCCTGAGTATGGCAAAATGTTTCACTTGTTTGCTAGGGAAAATTGTAGAACCATGTCGGGAGTACTGGCCCAGGAACATGGTGGGAGACTGCGCCCTGTAGCTTTTTTCTCAAAGGTGGTTCCAGTACAGGTGCAAGGCATGCCTGCGTGTCTCAGAGCATTGGCTTCTTGTGCAATGGTTGTGGAGATGGCAACACCATTTACCTTGGGTCATGACACCACCTTACATACTACACATAATGTCACCACACTTCTCAAAACTTTACATACTCAGCATATGTCAGCACAAAGATTGAGTGGGTATGAAGTCATCCTCCTGTCTAATCCAAATCTGAAAATAAAAAGTTCAAACATAAACTCTGGTCCAGCTCCAATTTTGAATGCCTTATTAGGTCTTAAAGGAGAACAGGATGACTTACCACCACCTCATGACTGTACACAATCAATACATCAGGACACTTCACCTAGAGAAGATATGCTTTCAGTACCAATCCCTACTGCACAAACAGTTTTTGTAGATGGCTCTTGCAGCAGACCAAGTGATAATGTTTACCATGCAGGATATGCTGTGGTCCAACTGCCGGACACTGTCCTCGAGGCCAATCCACTACCCTATTAGTCAGCACAGGCTGCTGAATTGATAGCATTAACCCGTGCATGCCAGTTGTTTGCAGGAAAAGAAGTAAACATTTACACCGATTCCTGATATGCTCATGGTGTTGTCTGGGACCATGGTGTAATATGGCTTCGCAGAGGATATGTGGCAGCAGATGGAAAGAGCATCTCACACCCTGACCTAGTCACAGCATTACTAAATGCAATTCAGTTGCCTTCAAAACTAGCTATCATGCACTGTAAGGCACATACAGGCCAAATGACTGATATAGCCAAAGGGAATGCACTAGCTGACAAAATCGCCAAAGAAGCTGCATCTACACAAAAGGCATACATTCAAATGCCCATGCTAACACCTCAGCCATGTTCCCTGAAAGAGACACATTGGCTCACGGAACTACAAGCCTTCGCCACCCCTGATGATATTAAGCAATGGAACTGTGAAGCAGTGGCGTCTCCAGCTTTCATATTTAGGGGGGCACATGGGGGGACAGGGACAAAAGTAGGGGGCCAACTATAAAATGCAATTATATATATATATATATATATATATATATATATATATATATTCTGGGGCCCTTTACTACGATCCCACAACGGGCCCTTTCACATGTTCTGCAGTGAGCTCCCTTCCTACTATACTGGGGCCCCCCATGGTAGCAGAAAACAAGAGATATATGTCACCAGCACACCAAGAAAATATAAGGGTCCAAAGCAGTGGGAGAACGATCAGGTTTGCAAAGGTTGTCTTGCCACCGGGCCCTGGTGTTCTGCCACTGTGGGGTTCCCCAGCTGTCCTGTCCCTACTATTGACAGCGCTGGTCTGGCATCTGTCTCCTTGGCAGTGGCGGCAGTCTATTAGGACCTAGTGCTGGTGACATTATGGGTGCATGCAGGGGAAGGCTGGCACTATTGGTTATAGAGAGCCGAGCCCTCAGCTGGTCACCTAGCAGCAGTAATGCTGTATAACCTTCTCTGTTGACATGCTGATCGGGATGTGATCCAGGTGATGCTCCCCCACAGATCTAATAAACAGTATTTATTAGCATCAAGAGTACAACCACATATATATAATCAACCGTATGTTCAGCAGCCATGTGGGCTCTATGCCTCTAAAGTGTGGGCTTTGATCAATAAAATCACTGATATTTAACACTAGGATTTGACTAGGAGCATCACCTTGATTGCATCACGGTAAGCATGTCAGAGAAGGCTCCACTGCTGCTAAGCAACCTGCAGGGAGCTCAACTGTCTACAACCAATAGAGATGGGGTCAGGTGTGTTTAAAATCCCACATGCCCGATCCCACCAGGAAGCCGACACTCCACAGCGTTAATCACAGCTAGTGAGACATTTCCTGATCTGTGCAGCTGCGGACCGGGAAATGTCTCACTGCCTGTGATTAGAGCTGTGTAGTGTGGGCTTCCTGGCAGGCTCTGGCATGTGGAATTTTGAACATGCCCAGCCCATCTCTAACAACAAATTGTGCTGGCCCTCCTGTACATCAGCCCCATAAAGTATCTAGCACTGGGTTCCAAAGTGCAGCCGCCGCTGCCATGATGACAGAGACCAGCACTGTGAATAGCCGGGACAGGACAGCAACTCTGGTTGTTCCAGCACTGGTCCACACTGGGAGGATTTCCCCATCCACCTATAATGTGTAGATGGGGGGAATTGCATAATTTTTTTTTTCATTCAACCTAATAGTTGAATGAAAAAAAGTGATCAATGTATGGGCTGCCTAAGAGCTAAGACCAGCCATAGACAGTTTAAATCTCAGCTGGTTCAGCCAGAACTGGCTGAGATTTGAACCATTAATGAGCAGATTCTCTTATGATTATCACTAGTGGTTGCTATAGCCACTAGTGATAATCACTGTTTGTTGGGAGAATACAATTTCTGGGCAGGAGGGATATTCCCCTGTCACCACGGTCTGTGTTGATGGGGGAATCATGCAAGTTTCTTTCCTGCAAACTGTTGATGCAGGAAAGAAATTTGCACCGTCTATTACCTGCCTAACTGAAAGTGAAAGTAAATTGTGAATGTCTTGAAAGAACAGTAGAGGGGGAAGGAGACAGATGGGGGAGAGAAGGGATGGAGATAATGCAGTTCAGTGATTACAGTGTACTGCAGTCTGCAGTGCACACACTTACCCATGGTCCAGGCTAGAATCTCAGGCATCATTCACATACACAGCTAGGAATGCTGCTGATTTTCACATTTCCCGCCCACACATCCCCTCTCTTCAGATACAGCACACCGGGATATTGTGGGCGGGACTGAAAGGAGGAGGAGAAGCTGTATTCCTCCCTGCTTGTATGTGAGGAGAGTGAGGGGGGTGGCTGGACTCGCTGAGCTGTGAAAGAGTGTCATAGACTGACACTCGGCTTAGCTTGCAGTCACCACTCTCGGAATTTACAGGATGGTTCTCCTGTCCTAAGGACGGGAGATATCAGTCTGTTTTTTCAGTAACTGAGATGAAGGCTTGGGCCCCCTCCCCACAGTGCTCATGGAGTCCTTCCTGCAACTCGCTCTTCTCCGCGCCAATGAGGATGCTGGGGAAGGAGCAGATCGGGCGGCTGTGGTTGTGTGAGCGCTCGCATTATGCAGTGTCAGTGAGCAGAGGGAGGGGGGAGGAATCCCCCGCAGGAGCTGACTGTGGACGCTCTCCTACTCAGGATAGACTGTGTTACTCCAGCGGCGGCCCGAGCAAAATACAAACAATGCAAAAAATATATATATATTTTTTTGGGGGGGCACATGGTGGAGCACAGCATAATGTTGGGGGGGTCAGGGCCCCCTATGGCCCCCCCCAGGGAAGTTATTGCTGTGAAGTAGTGCAGAAAGATCCTAAAACAGAATTAATCTGCCAAGAGGGGAGACCATGTATTCCTGTTGCTAGTGCCCCCCTGTTCATTGCACAATATCATGGACTAGGTCACAAGGGTTGGCAGGCCACATGTGAACTCTTAGATGCAGATTTTTTCATTGCAGGACTACCTAGTCTAGTCAAAGCTTTTGTGCAGAGATGTGTCACTTGTATTAGGAACAATCCTACAAACCCAAAGAAATCAAAACATGAACATCTTGAGTACCCAACAACACCGTTTACCCATTTACAGATAGACTTTACACATATGCCCAAAGAAGGAAAGAAACAACAATATCTTTTGGTCATAGTGGATATGATGTCACGCTGGCCAGAAGTTTTTGCCACCAACAATGAAAACGCACAGACTGTGGTGAGGATCCTCACACAGGAAATTATTCCTAGGTGGGATGTCCATTGCAAATAAATTCAGACAATGGCCCAGCTTTCACAGCTAAAATCTGCCAAGATCTTGTAAAAGCACTAAAAGTAGACTGGAAGTTTCACCTCCCCTACCATCCACAGAGTTCAGGGATTGTAGAAAGAATGAATAGAAAAATTAAAGACCGGATCAGGAAAGCTACGGGTGGGAATTTTGGCAAATGGAGAAAAGTTCTCCCAGCTGTATTAGCTGAAATCAGAATGACCCCTCACAGTGTGATGGGTTATTCCCCTTTTGAGGTACTCATGGGTAGGCCATTCCCCACACCGTTGGCTAATCATCCTTTGATGGTGGAGAAAGGTGATTTGTAACAGATACAGGAGGAATATGTAAGAAAACTGATTGAAACTCTTGATATTGTTGAAAGAAGAGTCGCTCGCACCTCTCCTTCTTCTTCACAGGTACCAACCCACCCGTTCCAGGTCGGTGATCAAGTTGTGGTGCAGAGGCTTCAGAAAGGTCGAAAGCCGCAAGAAGTTCCATTCGGACCATTGACCAAAGTGGTAGCCATCACCAGGACCGTCATCCTTACCGAGGAAAGTCCCACCTGGATCCATGCCAGCAGGATAAAGAAGGTTGATCTAAGCCCAGGAACTGTAGGAAGACCACCAAGAGGTGAAGCAGGTGTTTTAAGTCCTCCAAAGACAAGCATAGAAAAAAAAGGACAGGGATGTTGCTTATTTCACCACAGACTTCTGGGAAGGCCTTGTGCCTTCTGGTGATCTTTCCACTTCTGATCTTTGCCCCAGTGTGGATAATAACTAACTGTATCTATCATCCTGATGACTTAGGAGCCTTGAAACTCTTATGTGGCAAAAGCAAAGTACACACCAACCATACTGACTTTCACCCCAGAAATCACAGTAAAAGAGATGTCTCTAATGAACTTATCAAAGAAACAGTTTTTTCTGGAAAAATGTTACTGTTAAAATATAAATATGCTTATGCTAGACAGTCAGGATATGAAACATGCTGGATTTGTAGTAAGTTACACCCAGAAACTGCTAAGATCCCACTTTTAGCTGTCACCCTAAACCTCAAGTCATTGTTGAACAACCCTCTGGCCTTAAGTATTAAGAAGGATACCGCAATCAGAGTGTTATGTTTTACACTTTAGGAAGGACACATGAACCTGAGTGGTGTGTTCAGTTAGGCAATACATCCAAAGGAGTAGGAACATGTTCCAAGTCAGTTTTTAATGTTTCAAAGGGTATTCCCATCCGCACTAGTGATTTTTTTTTTTATATAGGTCAGATGTGTAGTTACAAAAATCAATCCCTCAACAACACCATTAGTAAACTTACTGCATACAGAAATACAACCTCTGGGATACTTCTAAGTAAACTTGTTAGTGCTGCATTTGGAGAAGGAGCTGAGCCCCAACGTAGTTCTCTAAGTAGTTTTTCACTGAGAAACAGCACATACATATGCTGTGGTAAAATTTGTTACCAATGGATCCCCGCAAGAGTGAGAGGATGGTGTTATGTAGCACAGTTGGTACCAGTTATGTCAGCCCTAGGCCAGACTCAGGAGCATCACATACAAGTTACTTCAAGTCCAGTACATAGGTTAACTTATAAATGCAAGATAGAAAACCCACCTATGTTTTCTGCCTCAGATTTTGCATGGGCATGGTTTCCATCCTGGACAGGATGGGGCATAACCATGATGGACAAATTAAATAACTACACTAGTCTCATAAATGATATTATGGAAACAAATTCCCAAGATATAGGACTACTTAATGCCGAGCTCAAAGCAATCAGGAGACAATTAGAGTTACATGAATTAGCTATTGAAAGCATGAGTGCAGCTCTAACAGGTTTATGTGAAATGACCCAGGATTATGAATGTTGTACATGGATTCACAATACCAGCCTGGAAATCCCAGACTACTATGATGTTATTAATCAACACCGAACACAGGTAAAGGACTTAATGAAACAAGCAAGGAACATAGGTAATTATGGGTGGAACCCCTTTTTCTAGTTTGGGTTTAGGTGGAATGTTTTCATGGTTAAAGGACATAGTGATTATGATTATCATAGTATTATTGTTAGGTTTGATAGGCTACCTGATTTTCAAGCTTATTTTGCTTTGTATTAGCAAATGCACTACACCAGACCAACCTTCTCACACATATACACAATATCTGCAGCTTTATGTAAATTAATACAAACAAACTTAGAAAGAATCGTAGATTCCAGGAGGCTGCGAATCTGTAGAAAGTCATATTTAATGACTTTAAGAGGGGGTTGAAAGGTTATGCTAAGCATCCATTTTGTATTCTGTCAGCCATTGTAATAATCATGTGTAGTTAGTAGTGATGAGCCGAACACCCCCGGGTTCGGTTCGCACCAGAACCCGCGAACGGACCGAAAGTTCGTACGAACATTAGAACCCTATTAAATACAATGGATGCGAACGTTCGAATTCTAAAGTGCTAATTATAACAACTATTATGCATGTTATTGTCCTAAAAAGGGTTTGGGAACCCGGGTTCTGCACCAGGGGACATGTATCAATGCAAAAAGAAGTTTTAAAAACGGTCGTTTTTCGGGAGCAGTCATTTTAATGATGCATAAAGTGAAAAAAAAAAGTCAAATATTCCTTTAAATATCGTACCTGGGGGGTGTCTAAAGTATGCCTGTGAAGTGCCACGTGTTTCCCGTGTTTAGAACTGTCCCTGCACAAAATGACACTTCTAAAGGAAAAAAAAGCCATTTAAAACTTCTTGCGGCTTTAATGTAATGTCTGGTCCCGGTAATATGGATGAAAATCTTTAAGAAAAATGGCATAGCTACCCCATGACCCCCCCCCCTACCCCAGCCCATTACCAGCCCCTTTGGGTCTTGTATGGATATTAAGGGGAACCCCGCACATAAAATAAAAAAGGCCCTATATACTCTGAACAGCCGTATACAGGCGGTGCATACAAGACAGGGACTGTAGGTTTGTTCTTATGTAGAATGTGTTTGTAATTTTGAACAGGTACATTGTTGAACTGTAGCTCCAGCCCAAAAATCTATTTTTAAACTTTTTGGGAAACATAGGTAAGGGTTATCACCCCTGTAACATTTGTTTTGCTGTCTGTGCCCCTGTTCAGAACATTTCACCTCACTTTCCGTCCCAATGACAACTGTTTTTGAAATGTGGTGTTTTTCTTGAAACAAGGATTGCTGATAAAGCATCAGTACAGAGGAGACACCTTTCTCCCATATTTATTCTTACAGGAGAGAATTTTCCTTCCTAGGGGTAGATTTCCTCTCACTTCCTGTTGTCTTCTTTCGTTTGCAAGTAGGAGTCGTTTGTAAGTTGGATGTTTGAAAGTAGGGACCTGCCGTATATACTCTGCAGAAATAGGCCCCTTAGTTGTTGGTGTTGGCACAACACTGTAAGCACTCACAGTTACTCTTGGTTGGTGCTGGAACGCCCTGCTGTCAACTATTATATCAGAAATTTTAATTACATATAATTGTTGAACAGTGGTAGTAAAAATTGGGGCTTTGATGGTGGTGCTGGTGCCACAACACTGTAAGCCCTGACAGTTACTCTTGGTGGGTGCAGCAATGGGCCCTGCTGTGAATTATTAGATCAAGAATTGTAATTGCATGCCCCTGTTGAACAGGGGCTGAAAAATTGGGCTTTTCGTGGTGGTGGTGGTGGTGGTGGTGGTGTTGCCACAACACTGTAAGCCCTCAGAGTTACTCTTGGTGGGTGCAGGAATGGGCCCTGCTGTGAATTATTAGATCAAGAATTGTAATTACATGCCCCTTTTGAACAGTGGCTGAAAAATTGGGCCTTTCGTGGTGGTGGTGGTGGTGGCGTTGCCACAACACTGTAAGCCCTCAGACTTACTCTTGGTGGGTGCAGGAATGGGCCCTGCTGTGAATTATTACATCAAGAATTGTAATTGCATGCCCCTGTTGAACAGGGGCTGAAAAATTGGGCCTTAGGCACTGGTGGCACAACACTACAACCCCTCACAGATACTGTACTTGGAGCACAGCAATGAGCCCTGTTGCAAAGTATTGCTTTAAAAATTGTAATGACACGCCCCTGTTAAACAGGGGCTGAAAAATTGGGCCTTAGGCACTGGTGGCACAACACTACAACCCCTCACAGATACTGTACTTGGAGCACAGCAATGAGCCCTATGGCAAATTATTGCTAAAAAAATTGTAAGTACACGCCCCTGTAAAACAGGGGCTGAAAAATTGGGCCTTAGCCACTGGTGGCGGCACCCATAAACAAAAATGATCTTCCAAGCTATCATCATCAATCGTATCATTGAGGACTCGGAGGAGGAGGATAGCCAGTCAACATAACAGCACAGGCACTCAGCATCAGCATCAGTCTTGAAGGGACGTGACATGTTAAAATCAATTAGTCTGTTATATCAGCATCAGGTGTGTGGTAGCTGGTGGTGATCCAAGACTGGTTCATCTTGATGAAAGTCAGTCGATCAACCGAGTCGGTGGACAGGCGCACCCTGTGATCCGTGACAAATCCTCCAGCAGCACTGAATGTGCGTTCCGAAAGAACGCTGGATGCAGGACAGGCCAGTAGCTCAATTGCATACTGTGCAAGCTCTGGCCAGTGATCCATCCTCAAGACCCAGTAAGCCAGAGGATTTTCGGTGGGGAAGGTGTCCAAGTCTGACCTTGCCCCTAGATATTCCTGCACCATGTTTATCAGACGCTGGCGATGGTTGCTGGAACCAATCATACTTTGGGGCTGCGGACTAAAGAATTGTCTGAACGCATCGGTCAGACGGCCACCTTCCCCACCGCTCCTTCTTTGACTGGCCGAAGCCTCAGCAACTCGTTGTCCTGGACCAGGAGTTTGTAACCTCCCAGTCTCTGGGAACGCGTTGCACAGACCTTTCTGCAAGGCCTCCCGGAGTTGTCTCATCCTCTGCTCCCTCTGCGACGGTAACATAAGGTCCGCAACCTTACCCTTGTACCGTGGATCAAGGAGAGTGGCCAGCCAGTAATGGTCCCTCTCCTTGATCCGAAGAATACGAGGATCCTTCCGCAGACTTTGCAGGATCAGGGAGGCCATGCAGCGTAGGTTTGCTGAGGCATTCGCTCCGGAGTCCTCTGGGTCACTAAGGACGACATGATCCGCAGTCACCTCCTCCCAGCCACGTACAAGTCCACTGGTTTCTTGGGACTGTAAATCATCCCTAAAAGACTGCTGCTGATGATGCTGAGTGCCAGCCTCCACCTCCATGCTGACACAATCCTCCTCCTCCTCCTCTTCCTCTTCCTGTGCGATGGGTGGGACAGAAGGAACACTGTCTGGGTAAAGGGGGCCTTGAGAGGCAAGGAAGTCCTCCTCTTCCTGCCTCTGTTCTGCCTCAAGTGCCCTGTCCATTATTCCACGCAGCGTGTGCTCCAACAGGTGGACAAGAGGTACAGTGTCACTGATGCATGCACTGTCACTGCTCACCATCCTCGTGGCCTCCTCAAATGGTGCCAGGACAGTGCATGCATCCCTGATCATGCCCCACTGGCGTGGAGAAAAAAAACCAAGCTCCCCTGACCCTGTCCTGGTGCCGTAGTCGCACAGGTACTCATTGATGGCCCTCTGCTGCGTGTGCAGCCGCTGCAGCATGGCCAACGTTGAGTTCCACCTGGTGGGCATGTCACATATAAGGCGGTTCTTGGGCAGGTTCAACTCCCTTTGCAGCTCAGCCAGGCGAGCACTGGCATTATAAGATCTGCGGAAATGCACACAGACTTTCCTGGCCTGCCTCAGGACATCCTGTAAGCCCGGGTACCTGCCCAAGAACCGCTGCACCACCAGGTTAAGGACGTGAGCCACACAGGGCACATGGGTCAGTTGTCCCTGTCGGAGGGCGGAGAGGAGGTTGGTGCCATTGTCGCAAACCACCATTCCTGGCTTAAGCTGGCGTGGCGTCAACCACCTCTCGGCCTGGCCCTGCAGAGCAGACAGGACCTCTGCCCCAGTGTGGCTTCTGTCCCCCAAACACACCAGCGCAAGCACGGCATGGCATCTTTTTGCCTGCGTACTTGCGTAGCCCCGTGAACGGCTACGGAGCACCGCTGGTTCATAGGACAAACCACAGGAAGAGGCCATGGAGGAAGAAGAAGAGGAGGGGGTGGAGGAGAGAGGTGTGTCACAACCAGTAGTAGCATTTTGGAGGCGTGGCGGTGGGACAACCTCCAACACTACTGCACCTTGTCCTGCATCCTTCCCAGCTGCCAAAAGAGTGACCCAATGGGCCGTGAAAGAAAGGTAACGTCCCTGTCCATGCCTGCTGGACCATGAGTCAGCGGTAATATGCACCTTACCGCTGACCGCCCTGTCCAGCGAGGCCAAGACATTGCCTTCCACATGCCGGTAGAGAGCCGGAATAGCCTTCCGTGAGAAAAAGTGGCGTTTGGGAACCTGCCACTGAGGAACCGCACATTGCACAAACTCACGGAAGGGGGCCGAGTCTACCAACTGAAAAGGCAGCAGTTGAAGCGCTAGCAATTTAGCCAAGCTAGCATTCAACCGCTGGGCATGTGGATGGCTGGGAGTGAACTTCTTTCGACGGTCCAGCAGCTGGGGCAGGGAAATTTGCCTGCTAGAATCGGACGTCGGTGTACTGCTAGCAGAGTGGCCGCAAGTACTTGGCTGTGACACACCTAATTCTACACCTTCATTCCTCTCAGTGCATGTTTCAGAGAGGACTGAAGTTATAGTGGGGTTGGAGATCCCAGCTGATGCGGTGCAAGGAGAGGTCCGCTTTGTTCTTTGGTGTGGGTCTTTGAGGTAGGCTTGCCAACGAGCTGCATGGCAGGTCAACATATGTCTGGTCAGGCATGTGGTACCCAAGCGGCTGATGTTTTGGCCACGCGATATACGCTTGAGACATATGTTGCAAACAGCAGCTGTGCGATCTGATGCACTAGCCTCAAAAAAGGCCCACACCAAGGAACTTTTTGAATGACGGGCAGAGGCAGCGCCCTGCACAGGCGGAGCTCTGCGGTGTGATTCCGTCGGTGTACTGCCCTTACGCTGGCCACCAAAGGGCATCCTGTCTCGTTGGAGATGTGCCTCCTCCTCATCCTCCTCCTCCTCTCTCCTATTAGGCACCCACGTGGAGTCAGTGACCTCATCATCCCCTCCCTCCTCATCACTGGAGCCAATCTGGCAGTATGCTGCAGCTGCTGGAACATGACTGCCAGATTGGTGTCCTTCTTGAGCATCCCCTCTGTCTGCTCTCACCCTACTGCCTTCCTGTAGCTGGGTTTCATCATCAGACCCTTCGAAACGCTGGGCATCCTCCTGGAGCATGTACCCAACACTGTGCTCAAACAGTTCGGGGGACTCCTCAGGAGGAGGACATGGTGGGTCTAGGGAAGGAGTGACTGATGATGAGTCTGACATTGATACCAGGGAAGAGGACGCTTTGGCAGCTGCTTTGCCAGTACCCTGAGCCTGGGTGAGAGAGGATGAGGAGGAGGAGGAGGGCTTGGTCATCCACTCTACCAAGTCTTCGGCATGATGTGGCTCAACATGTCCAGCTGCGGAAAAGAAGGACAAGCGTGTCCCATGGCCATGTGCTGATGACAATGCACCGCGTCCACGACCAGCACTGTTGCCCCCAGACACAGAGCCTGCTTGCCCTCTTTTATTGCCTCCTGACTGTCTGCCTCTCCTTGTTTGCCTTCCAGACATTCTAATAGATGGCCTGCAGGGAGATGGGAAAAAAGCAATAAGGGCTACCTTCAGGTGTCCTTCTCTGTCCCTTGAAACAAGGACTTGCACAGTGAAAGAAACTGACACTCTCCCTACCTACAGTTTTCTGTCCCTAGAAAAATTTTTTTTTTAAGCACAATATAGCACAAGGAGAATTCACTCACTGTCCTTCCAGGTCCCTAGAAACAAGGACTTGCACAGTGAAAGAAACTGACACTCTCCCTACCTACAGTTTTCTGTCCCTAGAAAAAATGTTTTTTTTAAGCACAATATAGCACAAGGAGAATTCACTCACTGTCCTTCCAGGTCCCTAGAAACAAGGACTTGCACAGTGAAAGAAACTGACACTCTCCCTACCTACAGTTTTCTGTCCCTAGAAAAAATGTTTTTTTTAAGCACAATATAGCACAAGGAGAATTCACTCACTGTCCTTCCAGGTCCCTAGAAACAAGGACTTGCACAGTGAAAGAAACTGACACTCTCCCTACCTACAGTTTTCTGTCCCTAGAAAAAATGTTTTTTTAAGCACAATATAGCACAAGGAGAATTCACTCACTGTCCTTCCAGGTCCCTAGAAACAAGGACTTGCACAGTGAAAGAAACTGACACTCTCCCTACCTACAGTTTTCTGTCCCTAGAAAAAATGTTTTTTTTAAGCACAATATAGCACAAGGAGAATTCACTCACTGTCCTTCCAGGTCCCTGGAAACAAGGACTTGCACAGTGAAAGAAACTGACACTCTCCCTACCTACAGTTTTCTGTCCCTAGAAAAAATGTTTTTTTTAAGCACAATATAGCACAAGGAGAATTCACTCACTGTCCTTCCAGGTCCCTAGAAACAAGGACTTGCACAGTGAAAGAAACTGACACTCTCCCTACCTACAGTTTTCTGTCCCTAGAAAAAATGTTTTTTTTAAGCACACTATAGCACAAGGAGAATTCACTCACTGTCCTTCCAGGTCCCTGGAAACAAGGACTTGCACAGTGAAAGAAACTGACACTCTCCCTACCTAGAGTTTTCTGTCCCTAGAAAAAATGTTTTTTTTAAGCACACTATAGCACAAGGAGCATTCACTCACTGTCCTTCCAGGTCCCTGGAAACAAGGACTTGCACAGTGAAAGAAACTGACACTCTCCCTACCTACAGTTTTCTGTCCCTAGAAAAAATGTTTTTTTTAAGCACAATATAGCACAAGGAGAATTCACTCACTGTCCTTCCAGGTCCCTAGAAACAAGGACTTGCACAGTGAAAGAAACTGACACTCTCCCTACCTACAGTTTTCTGTCCCTAGAAAAAATGTTTTTTTTAAGCACAATATAGCACAAGGAGAATTCACTCACTGTCCTTCCAGGTCCCTGGAAACAAGGACTTGCACAGTGAAAGAAACTGACACTCTCCCTACCTACAGTTTTCTGTCCCTAGAAAAAATGTTTTTTTTAAGCACACTATAGCACAAGGAGAATTCACTCACTGTCCTTCCCAGTCCCTAGAAACAAGGACTTGCACAGTGAAAGAAACTGACACTCTCCCTACCTACAGTTTTCTGTCCCTAGAAAAAATGTTTTTTTTAAGCACACTATAGCACAAGGAGAATTCACTCACTGTCCTTCCCAGTCCCTAGAAACAAGGACTTGCACAGTGAAAGAAACTGACACTCTCCCTACCTACAGTTTTCTGTCCCTAGAAAAAATGTTTTTTTTAAGCACAATATAGCACAAGGAGAATTCACTCACTGTCCTTCCAGGTCCCTGGAAACAAGGACTTGCACAGTGAAAGAAACTGACACTCTCCCTACCTACAGTTTTCTGTCCCTAGAAAAAATGTTTTTTTTAAGCACAATATAGCACAAGGAGAATTCACTCACTGTCCTTCCAGGTCCCTGGAAACAAGGACTTGCACAGTGAAAGAAACTGACACTCTCCCTACCTACAGTTTTCTGTCCCTAGAAAAAATGTTTTTTTTAAGCACAATATAGCACAAGGAGAATTCACTCACTGTCCTTCCAGGTCCCTAGAAACAAGGACTTGCACAGTGAAAGAAACTGACACTCTCCCTACCTACAGTTTTCTGTCCCTAGAAAAAATGTTTTTTTTAAGCACAATATAGCACAAGGAGAAATCACTCACTGTCCTTCCAGGTCCCTGGAAACAAGGACTTGCACAGTGAAAGAAACTGACACTCTCCCTACCTACAGTTTTCTGTCCCTAGAAAAAATGTTTTTTTTAAGCACAATATAGCACAAGGAGAATTCACTCACTGTCCTTCCAGGTCCCTAGAAACAAGGACTTGCACAGTGAAAGAAACTGACACTCTCCCTACCTACAGTTTTCTGTCCCTAGAAAAAATGTTTTTTTAAGCACACTATAGCACAAGGAGAATTCACTCACTGTCCTTCCAGGTCCCTGGAAACAAGGACTTGCACAGTGAAAGAAACTGACACTCTCCCTACCTAGAGTTTTCTGTCCCTAGAAAAAATGTTTTTTTTAAGCACACTATAGCACAAGGAGCATTCACTCACTGTCCTTCCAGGTCCCTGGAAACAAGGACTTGCACAGTGAAAGAAACTGACACTCTCCCTACCTACAGTTTTCTGTCCCTAGAAAAAATGTTTTTTTTAAGCACAATATAGCACAAGGAGAATTCACTCACTGTCCTTCCAGGTCCCTAGAAACAAGGACTTGCACAGTGAAAGAAACTGACACTCTCCCTACCTACAGTTTTCTGTCCCTAGAAAAAATGTTTTTTTTTTAAGCACAATATAGCACAAGGAGAATTCACTCACTGTCCTTCCAGGTCCCTGGAAACAAGGACTTGCACAGTGAAAGAAACTGACACTCTCCCTACCTACAGTTTTCTGTCCCTAGAAAAAATGTTTTTTTTAAGCACACTATAGCACAAGGATAATTCACTCACTGTCCTTCCCAGTCCCTAGAAACAAGGACTTGCACAGTGAAAGAAACTGACACTCTCCCTACCTACAGTTTTCTGTCCCTAGAAAAAATGTTTTTTTTAAGCACACTATAGCACAAGGAGAATTCACTCACTGTCCTTCCCAGTCCCTAGAAACAAGGACTTGCACAGTGAAAGAAACTGACACTCTCCCTACCTACAGTTTTCTGTCCCTAGAAAAAATGTTTTTTTTAAGCACAATATAGCACAAGGAGAATTCACTCACTGTCCTTCCAGGTCCCTGGAAACAAGGACTTGCACAGTGAAAGAAACTGACACTCTCCCTACCTACAGTTTTCTGTCCCTAGAAAAAATGTTTTTTTTAAGCACACTATAGCACAAGGAGAATTCACTCACTGTCCTTCCAGGTCCCTGGAAACAAGGACTTGCGTAGTGAAAGAAACTGACACTCTCCCTACCTAGAGTTTTCTGTCCCTAGAAAAAATGTTTTTTTTAAGCACACTATAGCACAAGGAGCATTCACTCACTGTCCTTCCAGGTCCCTGGAAACAAGGACTTGCACAGTGAAAGAAACTGACACTCTCCCTACCTACAGTTTTCTGTCCCTAGAAAAAATGTTTTTTTTAAGCACAATATAGCACAAGGAGAATTCACTCACTGTCCTTCCAGGTCCCTGGAAACAAGGACTTGCACAGTGAAAGAAACTGACACTCTCCCTACCTACAGTTTTCTGTCCCTAGAAAAAATGTTTTTTTTAAGCACAATATAGCACAAGGAGAATTCACTCACTGTCCTTCCAGGTCCCTGGAAACAAGGACTTGCACAGTGAAAGAAACTGACACTCTCCCTACCTACAGTTTTCTGTCCCTAGAAAAAATGTTTTTTTTAAGCACACTATAGCACAAGGAGAATTCACTCACTGTCCTTCCAGGTCCCTGGAAACAAGGACTTGCACAGTGAAAGAAACTGACACTCTCCCTACCTAGAGTTTTCTGTCCCTAGAAAAAATGTTTTTTTTAAGCACACTATAGCACAAGGAGAATTCACTCACTGTCCTTCCAGGTCCCTGGAAACAAGGACTTGCACAGTGAAAGAAACTGACACTCTCCCTACCTACAGTTTTCTGTCCCTAGAAAAAATGTTTTTTTTAAGCACAATATAGCACAAGGAGAATTCACTCACTGTCCTTCCAGGTCCCTAGAAACAAGGACTTGCACAGTGAAAGAAACTGACACTCTCCCTACCTACAGTTTTCTGTCCCTAGAAAAAATGTTTTTTTTAAGCACAATATAGCACAAGGAGAATTCACTCACTGTCCTTCCAGGTCCCTGGAAACAAGGACTTGCACAGTGAAAGAAACTGACACTCTCCCTACCTACAGTTTTCTGTCCCTAGAAAAAATGTTTTTTTTAAGCACAATATAGCACAAGGAGAATTCACTCACTGTCCTTCCAGGTCCCTAGAAACAAGGACTTGCACAGTGAAAGAAACTGACACTCTCCCTACCTACAGTTTTCTGTCCCTAGAAAAAATGTTTTTTTTAAGCACACTATAGCACAAGCACAAAACACACTGACACTCTCCCTACCTATCCTTCTCTTTCCCTAAACTAAAGGAATCCAGGTTAAGCAAGAAAGAAATAAAAGTCACTGTCCCTGCCTATGCTGCTCTATCCCTGCTCCGGAACACACTACACTAGGCCGCCGTGCTGGCGGCCTTTTATAGTGTGGGGCGTGTACTAAACACCCTCAGCAATAATTGGCCACAGGCATCCTGCCTGTGGCCAATCATTGCTCTCCTCGCTGCCGGCGCTGTGATTGGCCAAGCATGCGGGGTCACAGTGCATGCTTGGCCAATCACAGCGCCTGGATGACACTGCGATGGCGTAGTGCATTGTGGGCCGTTCGCGTCACTCGAATTTGGCGCGAACGGCCCAAATCGTTCGATCTTCGTCGAACGATCGAACAGCCGATGTTCGAGTCGAACGTATGTTCGACTCGAACACGAAGCTCATCCCTAGTAGTTAGTGTATTTCTTTAGTTTCACAGCTTTCATTTCACATCAGCGTGTAGAAGAATATTTTTTTGGTTTCCCATAAGTAATGTATCAATTTCGTTTCTAGTACAGTACTGTTCACACATTCTGTTATCTAGAAGTTTGTTTCGCACAGTCTCAGCAACCTGAGAACAAAGGACAAAGACTGCTTGTTCTTTTTTTTTTATTCTTTATTTAATTTTATCAAGATTACATTTGTGATACATCAAGACATTTCCATGCTTCAAGTAGAAAAAGATACATAAAAACCAATATAACAAATTTTAGAGATCCTCTCGACTCACTATCTTTTACATACCTCCTTTCTTTTTTTTTTTCTTTCCCCTTTCTCTTTTTGCTCACTGTATCCCCCCCCCCTCCCTCCCTTCCTCCATTCTACCTCTTATTTTCTACCTCTTCATCTCTAGTATCTCAGGTTTTCTGCATAGCTCCATGTTTTCTTGAATTCTTTCCAACATTTCCACTTGTTTTGAATTCCTTTTTTTTCCTCCTCCACCCCATTTTTCAATCCCTCCATACTGTATGTTTCTTCCACCGAATCGATCCACTCCCATACTGATGGGCTTTCCACTTCCCGCCATTTTTTTGGAATCAGCCTTTTAGCTGCATTTAACAGGTGAGGGATCAGTGACTCTCTATACTGTTTCACTCCTCCCTCTCCTCCGTGGAATAGGACTATCCATGGATCTTTTTTAATCTCCTTCTCTGTAATTACTTTGATCAAGTCCAGGATTTTTTCCCAATATTTTTTTATTTTAGGGCACTGCCACCACAAGTGGGCCATTGTTCCCGTATTCCCGCATCCTCTCCAACACTCTGCATTCTGTCCTGCTTGATATTTACTTATTTTATCTGGTGTAGCATACCATCCTGTAATACACTTAAAATTCATCTCTGCGGTCCTGCTGTCCATGGCTGATGAGTGAGTCAATTTTATTATTTTATCTATAGTTCTTTTGTCCCTCTGTGTTCCCAATTCCCATTCCCATTTTTTTATGTATGGAGGTATCTCCGGTTCGTCCACAGTTAACAGCAGTTTATAAAGTTTTGATATGGTGCCTTTTGTATTCTCGGCTATACAAAGTCGTTCTATCGTCGTAAGCTCCTCCCCTGACCTAATTGGCTGGGGCAGGCTTTGTACGAAGTGGGTCAGCTGATGATACCTCCATTCATCTAATATCATTAAATCCCTTTTGTGTCTTAGTTCTTGAAATGGTGTGATTTTTCCTTTTTTAATTATATCTCTTAACTGTGCTTTATCTTTTTTAATCCAATTCCCACCCACTGGTTTTTTTCCCGGTGCAAAATAATCGTTCTCTTTTAATTCTATAAGGGGAGAGTTGTAATCCCTGTCTATTTGTTTGTGCAATCTGTCCCATATTCTAAGTGCAATTCTTGTCATTACGTGAGTGTTTTCACCTAGTGTTCTATATTGGGGAGGGTTCCATATTATACTTCCCAATTGTGCCTTTGCCAGTGCCTTTTCAATTTTAACCCACCTTTTTTCGTGTCTATCATTAGCCCACTCTACTATTCGAGACAGCACCACCGCATTATAATTTCTTTTTCGTACATCACGGGACACAGAGCGACTTAGTCATTACTAATGGGTTATATAGATTACCTTCAGGTGTTGGCACTGGCCAATTCCAAACCGGAAGTACCCTCCCCTATATAAGCCCCTCCCACCCGGGAGCACCTCAGTTTTTTGCCAGTGTCTAAGGTGTTGGCCAAAGAGTAACATGTGTTTTCACTGGGCTTGCGTACAGGTTCTTTTGGGCCTTAGTAAGCTGTTCCGGATCCCACCAAAAAAGCTTCATAGCTAAACGGTCGGTACCCGGGCCTTGCAGCAGAAGAGCAAGGTTTTGCCTGTAATGCTTCTCTTAGGAGGGCTGGACCCTGGGATCCAGAGCTCTGGTCATACCCACGACCAAGATGTTGTCTGTGCAGGGTGCTATACAGGTCCAGGGGAGTGGAATCCTTGGGAACCCGGTCCCTGAAGGTTTAATTACAATGCCTGCCGTGATAGGTGAAGTTTGGACTTCTGTGGACCAAACAAAGTCCTGCGGCGGGGATCAGGTAAGTGGGGGCCCCCAGGAACTTGGTTCTATTGGGGGACCCCCAAGCCTAATTTGTCTTTCTGTCTGTTACCTAACGGTATTCCCGCTAAATATCTGTGTTTGCCTATAACTACTGAAAAATGTAAAATTTTAATAGTAGTCAAGAAAAAAAAAAAAAAAAAACAGGGACCGCGGTACCTGTGTTAAACCACTAGAGGCCGCTGTAGTCCATTTTTCTTGTCATGTGGATCTTTGGTTTTCTCAAGTCAAAAGATCCAGGCAGCTGGTAAGTTTCTCTGTGGGAATCCACTTCCTCTGCCCTGTTGCTGCGCTCATCCACCGCACAGGCCCTCCGGCAAAAAGGGCCCTGGCTCCTAGTCCCCTGTTTGATTTCGAAAAGGGCGCCAATGGCGCACGGGCGCGCACGCGGGTGCGTGCACGCGCCTCCTATGAAAAGAAAGGGGCGGGGCGGGTGGATGACGCTTGATGCGCGCCGCGGCGCTTCTGCGCATGTGCGGGCGTCCCAGCATGGTTAAAAGACACAGTACAAGTGTCAGCTGCATGCAAACAGAGCTAGCAACAAACAGTGGCACACAGAGGCGGTTGATGCAGGCATCCCCATAGAAAGGCACTTTAGTGGACACCAGCTGGTATATAGCAGCACCTGTGTTAGACTATTACCAGCAAAATTGGTGTATGACGACGGGAATACCTCAGCTTTGTGCTTAAAGGATATGTCGTCCAGATCTTCCAGGAAGCCAAAGGGGTCTCCATCGGGCTCTGAGGATATTGGGCATGCTTGTACTGCACCAATCTCCCCTGAGAATTCAGAGGTCAGTAGCCGTAGAAACCCCGCAGGAATGCCTGGTGCTGCGGCTGTCCCCAGTCCACCTGCTCCTGTATATATAACAGAGGAGGTTTTATCCTCAACTCTGGGAGGATTGGAAGAGAGATTAACAGCATTGATCGCTGCTTCCCTGTCTCAGGAAAAGCGCGTCCGATCTCCGTCTCCTCCTTCAGAGTGCCTGTTAGTGGAGGAACAGCCCCACACAGAGATCGACCTACCTGAAGGGGATCAGGATGAGGTTGATTCAGTTATGGAGGAATCAACAGTGGAAGAACCTTTCTCAGCTTCTCAGGCTGAAAGATTATGGGTTCAGTCTCTGACTAATATGGTCCGATCAGCATTTAAAATGTCTCTGGCGGAACCACCATCCACTACAGTTTCCTCGCTGGGGTCGCTAAAAGCTCCCCAGGCTGTCTGTTCCTTCCCAATCCACCCTTTATTAGAAGGGCTTATTTACCAGGATTGGGAGCATCCTGATAAAATATTTGCTCCCCCCAAGAGATTTCCGGTGATCTATCCCACGGAGGATAAGTTCATAAGAAAATGGAGGGTCCCTACAGTGGACGCAGCCATCTCTTCTGTTAACAAATCACTGACATGTCCAGTAGATAATGTTCCAATGTTCAAAGACCCAATAGATAAAAAATTGGAGTCTTTACTAAAATCTGCTTTCTCTACAGCAAGTTTGGTGACACAACCTGCGGTAGCAGCGATTGGAGTCTGCCAAGCAGTGAAAGATCAGTTGAAACAAGTCTTAAGGGACTTACCAGGTCAGCAGGCTCTTGCCCTAGCTGACCTGCCTAGAGCCTTGTGTTTTGCGGTGGACGCCATAAAGGATACAATCCAACAGGCCTCCCGCTTTACGCTGTCTATAGTACATATGCGTAGGCTTCTGTGGCTCAAAAACTGGTCTGCTGAAGCTCCCTGTAAAAAACTGCTGGTTAGCTTCCCATTTCATGGAGAACGCTTATTTGGAGAAGATCTGGATAAATATATCCAGAAAATTTCTGCCGGTAAAAGTTCACTCTTACCGGTTAAGAACAAGGGTAGAAGTCCTTCTTTTAAGAGGCCTACTTCTCCAGTCCCAGGCACATCGGCTGTGAAGCAGTTCCGACGGCCTCCGCGGTCAAGTTCAGGGGGCAGAAATCAGGGACAATCACAGGGTAACAAGAAGCCCTGGATCAAGAGAGGTACAAAACCTCCTCCCAAGGCATGAAGCGTTGCCCCCACTCAATCGGGTGGGGGGAAGACTTCAGTTGTTCACAGAGACCTGGCGGGACACCATCAGAGACAGATGGGTGCTCCCCGCAGTAAGTCTGGGATACAAGCTGGAGTTAAAAGGCACTCCTCCTGCCCAATTTATGAGGTCAAACGTGCCAAGAGATCCCCAAAAGAGAGGATCCCTCCTTCTGGCACTAGAACAACTATTGCTCCAAGGTGTAATCATGAAGGTTCCCCTGGAAGAAAGCGGATTCGGGTTTTACTCGAACCTTTTCACAGTCCCCAAACCAAATGGGGACGTGAGGCCCATATTAAATCTAAAAGGGCTAAACAAGTTCCTAAATATCAGGACTTTTCGGATGGAGTCGATCCGATCGGTGGCCACCGCCCTACAAGGGCAGGAATGGCTAGCCTCGATCGACATAAAGGATGCTTATCTGCATATTCCCATCTTTCCGGCCCACCAGAAAATAGGATTTTTATAACAGCTTACCTGTAAAATCCTTTTCTTGGAGTACATCACGGGACACAGAGCGACATAGTCATTACTAATGGGTTATATAGATACCGTCAGGTGCTGGCACTGGCAACTTCCAAAACCGGAAGTACCCTCCCCTATATAAGCCCCTCCCATCCGGGAGCACCTCAGTTTTGTAGCAAAGCAATAAGTGTCCCCAAAGAGGGGCGGGAGCTCTGTGTCCCGTGATGTACTCCAAGAAAAGGATTTTACAGGTAAGCTGTTATAAAAATCCTATTTTCTTTCTCGTACATCACGGGACACAGAGCGACATAGTCATTACTAATGGGATGTCCTAAAGCAATGCCAAATGAGGGGGGGGATACACCATATATAAGCTGAGCGCTATCAGACATGAGGATCTTTTGCGGCCTGCAACACACTGCGCCCAAAGGCGACATCCTCCTGACTTCTAACGTCCACCTGGTAGAACCTAGTAAACGTGTGTACTGAAGACCATGTTGCGGCCTTACAGATTTGAGCCAGGGAGGCCTGGTGATGCACTGCCCATGAAGTTCCAACTGCTCTCGTGGAGTGCGCTCTAACTTTGAACGGAGGCGGTCTCCTTCTCAAGCCATAGGCTTGTATTATGACCTGTCGAATCCACTTGGCTAAAGTAGATTTTGACGCTGCCTGACCCTTTCTGGGGCCTTCCGGCAGAATAAACAAAGTATCCGTTCTGCGAATCTGAGCAGTGGCTTTTAGATAAGCTTTAACTGCTCTTACTACATCCAAAGAATGCAATAACTTTTCCTCTACCGAAGTAGGTTTGGGAAAAAAAGAAGGAAGAACCACATCTTGGTTCAAATGAAACCTCGATACCACCTTAGGAAGCAAGGCTGGATGAGGACGTAACACTACTCTATCCTTATGGATAACCAGATATGGCTCCTTACAGGACATAGCTGCTAATTCCGACACTCTTTTAGCCGAACAAATGGCTACTAGAAAAATCAATTTCCTGGTGAGAAGCACCAAAGAAATATGATGTAATGGTTCAAATGGTTGTTTCTGTAGAACCGACAGAACCAGGTTTAGATCCCATGGACATATGGGAATATTAACCGGAGGACTAATACGCATCACTCCTTGTATAAAGGCTTTGACTAGTGAATGCGAAGCCAAGGGCCTTTGAAAAAATATTGACAAGGCCGAAATCTGACCCCTGATAGTACTCAAGGCAAGCTTCCTATCTACAGCCCACTGTAGGAAGTCCAGAATCCTACCTATTACGTACTTATGTGGATGCCATTTCTTGGCCTCACACCACGCGATGTACGCCTTCCAGATTCTATAGTAGATCTGCCTGGATACCGGCTTCCTGGCATTGATCATGGTAGATACCACAGAATTAGAGAGCCCTCTCTTTTTTAGAATGTGGGCTTCAATAGCCAGGCCGTCAAACCTAGGGCTGGTAAGGAAGGGTGGTATATTGGTCCTTGCGAAAGCAGGTCCGGACGACGTGGGAGAGACCAAGGACTCCCCACTGACATTTTACAATCTCCGCGTACCACGCTCTTCGGGGCCACGCTGGAGCCACCAGAATCACTGGTTCCTTTTCTACCCTGATTCTGCGGAGTCATCGAGGTAACCATTGTGGCGGTGTGAATGCATATATCAGCTTGAACTGATCCCAAGGGAACACTAGGGCATCCGAGCCGCAAGCTAGGGGATCCCTTGTCCGAGAGACAAACCTGTCCACCTTTGCGTTGAATCTGGATGCTAGAAGATCTACATCCGATGTTCCCCACCGCTGACATATTGTCCAGAAAACCTCGGGGTGAAGGGACCCTTCCTCTGGGCATAATTGCTGGCGACTTAGAAAGTCCGCCTTCCAATTCTCCACTCCTGGAATAAATACCGCAGATATGGCTGGGACATATCTTTCTGCCCATTTCAGGATGTAATTTACTTCCCTCTGGGCTGCACGACTCCTGGTGCCCCCCTGATGTTTGATATATGCCACTGCTGTGGCATTGTCTGATTGAATTCTGACAGGGGACCCTTGGAGTTTGGATGTCCATGCTACTAGGGCATACCGGGCTGCTCGTATCTCTAAGAGATTGATGGGCAGGGCCTTCTGCATCCGACCATCTGCCCTGGAGAGACCATTGCTCCAGTACTGCTCCCCAGCCTATAAGGCTGGCATCTGTAGTGACCACCTTCCAAGAAATTGGACTGAAGGATTTCCTTTTTTCCAGATTCTGGGGAACCAACCACCAACGGAGGCTCTTGCGAACGGAAGGGGACAAGGACATTGTAAGTCTAGGGCCTGAACCTTTTTGTTCCAGGCTGACAGTATGGCCCCTTGCAAATTCCTTGAATGGAATTGACCGTAGGGTACTGCTTCGAATGATGCCACCATCTTTCCCAGCAGCCTCATATACAGGCGTATGGACGGCTGTCTTTTTTGTACCCACTAAGTGGATCAAATCTTTCAAAGACAACACCTTTCCTCGAGGCAAGAATATTTTTCTCTGGCCTGAATCCAACCTTAGCCCCAAGTATTCCAGACTTTTGACTGGTTTTTAGGGCTGACTTGTCTCGGTTGATAATCCAACCGTGAGATTCCAGATACTTGATTGTCTTGTGAACGACCACGTCTAGTTTTTTCACTGAGTGGTCTATCAGCAACAAGTCATCTAGATATGCCATTATCATTACACCTTGTGTTCTTAGATTGGCCAATAAAGGGCCAGAATTTTTGTAAACACTCGTGGTGCTGTGGCCGAACCGAAGGGTAGGGCTCTGAACTGAAAATGGCGCCCTTCTACTGCAAAGCGTAGAAATCTTTGGTGGACTGGAAAGACGGGAATGCGCAAATAAGCATCTTTGATGTCGATTGCGGCTAACCAATCCTCCCCTTGTAGGGCAGTGGCCACCGATCGGATTGACTCCATTGGAAAGTCCTGATATACAGGAATTTGTATAGCCCTTTTAGAATTAATATGGGCCTCCCGTCCGCGTTTGCTTCGGGACTGTAAAGAGGTTTGAGTAAAACCCGAACCCTCATTCTTCCCGGGGAACCTCCATAATTACTCCTTGGAGCAATAGTTGTTCTAGTGCCAACAGGAGGAACTCTCTCTTCCGGGGGTCCCTTGGCACGTCTGACCTCAAAAATGGGAAGGAGGAGAGTCTTTTAACTCCAAACTGTATCCCAAACATACTGCGGAGAGCACCTATCTGTCTTGATCGTGTCCCGCCAGGTCTCTTGCGAACAACTGGAGTCCTCCCCGCACCCGACTGAGTGGGGGCTTCAATGAATTTAACTTTGGGGGAGGTTTTGTACCTCCCCTGACCCAGGGTTTCTCATTACCCTGCTATTGTCCCTGTTTTTTACCCCCGGGAATTGACCGAGGAGGCCGTCGGAACTGTTACACAGCCGATGCCCCAGGGACTGGAGAAGCAGGCCTCTTAAAGAGGGACCTCTAACTCTGTTTTTAACCGGCAAGAGCGTATTTTTACCGCTGGAAATTTTCTGGATATATTTGTCCAGGTTTTCCCTGAATAAGCGTTCACCATGAAATGGGACGCTAACCAGCCATTCTTTACAGGGAGCTTCAGCAGACCAGTTTTTTTAGCCATAGGAGCCTACGCATATGTACTATAGACAGCGTAAGGCGGGAGGCCTGATGGACTCTTTCAAATTCCTTGAATCCTTTATGGCGTCAACCGCAAAGCCTAAGGCTCTAGGTAGATCAGCTAGGGCAAAGCCTGCTGATCTGTCAAGTCCCTCAAGACCTGTTTCAACTGATCCTTCACTGCTTAGCAGACCCCAATAGCTGCTACTGCTGGTTGTGTCACCAAGCTTGCTGTAGAAAGAAGCAGATTTTCATAAGGACTCCAATCTTTTATCTATTGGGTTCTTGAACATTTGGACATTATCCACTGGACATGTCAGTGATTTATACATACAAGAGATGGCTGCGTCCACTGTAGGGACCTTCCATTTTTTTTTTTTTTTTGATGAACTTATCCTCCATGGGATAGACCACCGGAAATCTCTTGGGGGAATAAATATTTTCTCAGGACGTTCCCAATCCTGGTAAATGAGCCCTTTCAGTAAAGGGTGAAGTGGAAAAGAACAGACAGTCTGGGGGCTTCTAGCGACCCCAACGAGGATACAGTAGTGGTTGATGGTTCCGCAAGGTGCATTTTTAAATGCTGATCGGACCATGTTAGTCAGAGACTGAACCCATAATCTTTCAGCTTGAGATGCTGAGAAAAGGTTCCCCCACTGTTGATTCCTCTATAACAGAATCAACCTCATCCTGATCCCCTTCAGGCAGGTCGATCCCCGTATGGGACTGTTGCTCTGCTAACAGGCACTCTGAAGGAGGAGACGGAGATCGGGCGTGCTTTCCCTGACAGGGAGGCAGCGATAAATGTTGACAATCTCTCTCTAATCCTCCCAGAGCTGAGGAAAAAACCTCCTCTGTTACATACACAGGAGCAGGTGAACTGAGGACAGCCACAGTACCAAGTACCCCTGCGGGGTCTCTACGGTCACTTACCTCTGAACTTCAGGGGAGACTGGTGCAGCAGAAGTATGCCCAAGATCCTCCGAGCCCGATGAGACCCCCTTCGCTTCCTGGAAGATTCAGTTCCGGAGCTTCTGGACGGCATATTCCTAAGCCTAAAGCTGAGGTATTCCAGCCGTAATACACCACTTTTACTGAGAATAGTCTAGCACAATTGCTGCTATATCACAGTTGGTGTCTACTAATGTGCCTTTCTAGGGGATGCCTGTATCAACCGCTTGCTGTATGCCCTTTTTTAAATGTTGCCAGCTCTGTCTCTGTACTTCATAGCCAGCTCACCACACAAAACTGTGGTTTTTTACATGCTGGGACGCCCGCACATGCGCAGAAGCGCTGCGGCACACACAGAGCGTCATCCCCCAGGCTCCGCCCCCTTTCCTGCTCACCTCTATATATAGAGGCGCGTGCACGCGCGCGGCCACGTGCGCCTTCGGCGCTAATTTTGAAAAATGGAGACTAGGGACAAGAGCCAGGGCCCCTCTTTGCCGCAGGCCGGGGGATGGACGAGCATTGCAACATGGCAGAGGAAGCAGTTTCCCATAAGAGAACTCACCATCTGCCTGGACTTGCTCTGCTGAGAAGAAACTAGTCCACATGACAAGAAAACATTCCACAGTGGCCTCTAGTGGACAAACACAGGTACCGCAGTCTAATATATTAAATATATAAAAAAAAAAAAACATTTTTTTTTTTTTTTTCTTGACCACCATTAAAAATTATTACATTTTTTTAGTAGTTACAGGCATGCACAGAATTTTGCGGGAATACCATTAGGTAACAGACAGAAAGACAAATTAGGCTTGGGGGTCCCCCAATAGAACCAAGTTCCTGGGGGCCCCCACTTACCTGTTCCCCGCCGCAGGACTTTGTTTGGTCCACAAAAGCCCAAACTTCACCTATCACGGCAGGCATTGTAATCAAACCTTCAGGGACCGGGTTCCCAAGGATTCCACTCCCCTGGACCTGTATAGCACCCTGCACAGAAAACATCTTGGTCGTGGGTATGACCAGAGCTCTGGATCCCAGGGTCCAGCTCTCCTAAGAGAAGCATTACAGGCAAAACCTTGCTCTTCTCTGCAAGGCCCGGGTACCGACCGTTTAGCTATGAAGCTTTTTTGGTCGGATCCGGAATAGCTTACTGAGGCCCAAAAGAACCTGTACGCAAGCTCAGTGAAAAACACATGTTTCTTCTTGGCCAACACCTTAGACACTGGCAAAAAACTGAGGTGCTCCCGGATGGGAGGGGCTTATATAGGGGAGGGTACTTCCGGTTTTGGAAGTTGCCAGTGCCAGCACCTGACGGTATCTATATAACCCATTAGTAATGACTATGTCGCTCTGTGTCCCGTGATGTACGAGAAAGAAATTTCTACGCTTTGCAGTAGAAGGGCGCCATTTTCAGTTCAGAGCCTTACCCTTCGGTCTGGCCACAGCACCACGAGTGTTCACAAAAATTCTGGCCCCATTATTGGCCAATCTAAGAACACAGGGTGTAACGATAATGGCATATCTAGACGACCTGCTACTAATAGACCACTCAGTGGAAAAGCTGGAAGTAGCTATTCACAAGACAATCGAGTATCTGGAATATCACGGTTGGATTATCAACCGGGACAAGTCAGCTCTAAGACCAGTCAAAAGTCTGGAATACTTAGGGCTAAGGCTGGATTCAAATCAGAGAAAGATTTTCTTACCTCCAGAGAAGGTGTCGTCTTTAAAAGATTTGACCCACTTAGTGGGTACAAAAAGAAAACCATCCATACGCCTCTGCATGAGGCTGCTGGGAAAGATGGTGGCTTCATTCGAAGCGGTACCCTACGGTCAATTCCATTCAAGGAATTTGCAAAGGGCCATACTGTCAGCCTGGAACAAAAAAGTTCAGGCTTTAGACTTACCAATGTCCCTGTCCCCTTCCGTTCGCAAGAGCCTCCATTGGTGGTTGGTGCCCCAGAATCTGGAAAGAGGGAAACCCTTCAGTCCGGTTTTCTTGGAAGGTGGTCACTACAGATGCCAGCCTCATAGGCTGGGGGGCAGTACTGGAGCAATGGTCTCTCCAGGGCAAGTGGTCAGAAGCAGAAAAGGCCCTGCCCATCAATCTCTTAGAGATACGAGCAGCCCGGTATGCCCTAGTAGCATGGACATCCAAACTCCAAGGGTCCCCTGTCAGAATTCAATCAGACAATGCCACGGCAGTGGCATATATCAATCACCAGGGTGGCACCAAGAGTCGTGCAGCCCAGAGGGAAGCAAATTGCATCCTGGAGTGGGCAGAAAAATATGTCCCAGCCTTATCCGCGGTTTTCATCCCAGGAGTGGAAAATTGGAGAGCGGACTTTCTAAGTCGCCAACAATTATGCCCGGGGGAATGGTCTCTTCACCCCGAGGTTTTCCAGGCAATATGCCAGCGGTGGGGAACACCGGATGTAGATCTGCTAGCATCCAGATTCAACGCAAAGGTGGACAGATTTGTGTCTCGCACAAGGGATCCCCTAGCTTGCGGCTCGGATGCCCTAGTGTTCCCTTGGGATCAGTTCAAGCTGATATATGCATTCCCACCGCCACAATTGTTACCGCGATTACTCCGCAGAATCAGGGTAGAAAAGAAACCAGTGATTCTGGTGGCTCCAGCGTGGCCCCGAAGGGCATGGTACGCGGAGATTGTAAAAATGTCAGTGAGGAGTCCTTGGACCCTCCCACATCGTCCGGACCTGCTGTCGCAGGGACCGATATACCACCCTTCCTTACCAGCCCTAGGTTTGACGGCCTGGCTATTGAAGCCCACATTCTGAAAAAGAGAGGGCTCTCTAATTCTGTGGTATCTACCATGATCAATGCCAGGAAACCGGTATCCAGGCAGATCTATTATAGGATCTGGAAAGCATACATTACGTGGTGTGAGGCCAAGAAATGGCATCCACGTAAGTACGTGATAGGGAGGATTTTGGACTTCCTACAGTGGGCTGTAGATAGGAAGCTTGCCTTGAGTACTATCAAGGGTCAGATTTCGGCCTTGTCAATATTTTTTCAAAGGCCCTTGGCTTCGCATTCACTAGTCAAAGCCTTTATACAAGCAGTGATGCGTATTAGCCCTCCGGTTAGTATTCCCATATGTCCTTGGGACCTAAACCTGGTTCTGTCGGTTCTACAGAAACAACCGTTTGAACCATTACAACACATTTCCTTGGTTCTTCTCACCAGGAAATTGATTTTCTTAGTAGCCGTTTGTTCGGCTAAAAGAGTATCGGAATTAGCCGCCTTGTCCTGTAAGGAGCCATATCTGGTTGTCCATAAGGACAGAGTAGTATTACGTCCTCATCCAGCCTTTCTTCCTAAGGTGGTATCGAGGTTTCATTTGAACCAAGATGTGGTTCTTCCTTCTTTTTTCCCCAAACCTAGCTCGGTAGAGGAAAAGTTATTACATTCTTTGGATGTAGTAAGAGCAGTTAAAGCTTATCTAAAAGCCACTGCTCAGATTCGCAGAACGGATTCTTTATTTGTTCTGCCGGAAGGCCCCAGAAAGGGTCAGGCAGCATCAAAATCTACTTTAGCCAAGTGGATTCGACAGGTCATAATACAAGCCTATGGCTTGAGAAAGAGACCGCCTCCGTTCAAAGTTAGGGCGCACTCCACAAGAGCAGTTGGAACTTCATGGGCAGTGCATCACCAGGCCTCCCTGGCTCAAGTATGTAAGGCCGCAACATGGTCTTCGGTATGCACGTTTACTAGGTTCTACCAGGTAGACGTTAGAAGTCAGGAGGATGTCGCCTTTGGGCGCAGTGTGTTGCAGGCCGCAAAAGATCCTCATGCCTGATGGCGCCCAGCTTATGTATCCCTCCCCTCATTTGGCATTGCTTTGGGACGTCCCATTAGTAATGACTAAGTCGCTCTGTGTCCCGTGATGTACGAAAAAGAAAAAGGGATTTTTATAACAGCTTACCTGTAAAATCCTTTTCTTGGAGTACATCACGGGACACAGAGCTCCCACCCCTCTTTTTGGGACACTTATTGCTTGGCTACAAAACTGAGGTGCTCCCGGGTGGGAGGGGCTTATATAGGGGAGGGTACTTCCGGTTTGGAATTGGCCAGTGCCAACACCTGAAGGTAATCTATATAACCCATTAGTAATGACTAAGTCGCTCTGTGTCCCGTGATGTACTCCAAGAAAAGGATTTTACAGGTAAGCTGTTATAAAAATCCCTTTATTTCTTAATATCTGGGACAGCCAGCCCTCCATGTTTTTTATCCTGTTTGAATACAGAGAAGGAGATCCTATGTTTTTAATTTTTCCATATAAAGTTCATTAACATATTTTTTAACACTCTGAAGTATGGTTGGGGTATTGCCACGGGTAGCATCTGAAATTTATATAAAATTTTTGGTAAGAGAACCATCTTCAAAATATTAATTCTTCCTAGCCATGATATTGGGCGGTTTGTCATCTTTCTGATTTCCGATTTTATTTTGTCTAGCAGAGGGATATAATTTATCTTATATATTTTCTTAATTGAATTGGCGAGTTTTACTCCCAAGTACTTCAATTCCCTCTGCCAGGGAAAGTTGAACTCTTCTTTTAATCTCCGTTCTTCTAACTTTCCAATGTTCACATTTAGGATCTCAGTTTTAGTTGCATTAATTTTGAAATTTGATATCTCACCATATTGTTTAAGGGTTTCGAGTAAATTCGGTAATGTGGTCCTAGGGTTGCTAACAAAGAACAAGACATCATCTGCAAAAGCTGATAGTTTATGTTTGTCTTCTTCTATTCTAATCCCTTTGATGTCGGGGTTATTTCGTACCATCGCAAGTAGGGGTTCCAAGGACAACACAAACAAGAGGGGAGATAGAGGGCATCCCTGTCTTGTCCCATTTTTCATCTCGAAAGCCGGAGACAGTGTACCGTTTATTTTAATCCTACCCGTAGGGTGCTGGTAGAGCGTTTTTACCCACTGTATCATCCTAGCTCCTAATCCCATGATTTCCAGGGTTTGGATCACGAGTCCCCAGTCTACCCTGAAATGCCTTTTCTGCATCTACTGACAGGAGTAGACCTGGGGACTCATTCTCTCTTATCTTCTGAAGAAGGAGCAATGCTCTCACCCCATTGTCCCTTCCTTCCCTTCCTGGGATAAATCCCACCTGGTCCGGATGTACCAGTGTGGTCATCAATCCCTTTATTCTTTCTGCCAGAACTTTCACGTATAGTTTTATATCCGCGTTCAGTAGCGAGATCGGCCTGTATCCGGAGCACAGCATTTCATCTTTCCCCTCCTTCGGTATAACCGTTATTGTGGCTACTGAGGCCTCCCTGCTCATTTCATATTCCGACCCTAGCCCATTCATATATTTGCATAGCCTAGGTATCAGTATCTTCTTAAATTTTTTGAAGTATAATGCTGTAAACCCATCGGGCCGGGGCTTTTCCCCGGGGCTGAATCTGTCAGTGCTCTAATTATTTCCTCTTCTGTTATGGGTTTATCTAATGCCAGTTTTTTGTTTTCATTGATCTTGGGCAGGCCCGCTTTTCCTAAGAATTCCTTTATCTTTAATTGTTTCTCTCCTGCCCTCCATCCCTTCTGTTCCACTGAGTACAGCCCCTCATAATAGTTTTTAAATGTATCTGCTATCTCCTTTGTTGAATATACTACCTCTCCGTTCTTTTTTTTTGATCTTTTCTATAAAATTTCTAGTCTTTTTCTTTTGTACCATTCTTGCTAGGTGTTTACTGGGTTTATTTCCCCATTTGTATCTCTCTCTTGCTATGCGATTTAGTGTCATTTTAGTCTCTTGATCTATAAGTTCTTTTAGTTCATCCCTTTTAATCACTAATTCGTGGTATAAATCTTGTTGTTGCCCTTGTTGCTTTTTATGTTCCTGTTCGGCTTTAAATATTTCTCCAATAAGTAGATTAATTTTCCTAGTCCTTTCTTTTTTTTCCTTGCCCCTTCCGAGATCAAAATCCCCCTAATGTAAACTTTATGTGCCTCCCATAGGGTTTCCCCTGAGATCCCTTCCGTATCATTTGTCTGAAAATAGTACTCTAGTTCTTTTCCTACCCTCTCTAATCGCTTCTCATCCCGGAGCAGTTCTTCGTTTAGTCGCCAAGTATAGGGTTGCTTTTGATGTTCGGGCAGTTTTAATTTCATGCTTACGGGGGCGTGATCCGATAGGGAAGCAATTCCTATAACCATATCCAACATTCTGTGTTCTACCATTATGTAATCTATCCTCGAGTACGTCCCGTGTACAGGGGAGAAAAGCGTATAATCCTGTGTTTTGGGGTGCATAATCCTCCATATGTCAACCATCTGATTATTATGCAGTTTTTGTTTTGTCCTTTGTCAGTTGTGATTTAATTGTCCCCTGTACACGGGACGTACTGTCCTTTACCGGGTCCATACAGAAGTTCAGATCTCCCATCATGATAATATATCCTGCCCCAAAATCCTTCAGTTTACCTAAAATTTCATTGAAGTATTTGATGGGGTTCGTGTTGGGGGAATAGATGTTTGCCAAGGTGCATTCCATTCCACCTATCTTCCCTTTTAAAAAAATAAATCTACCGTCTCTATCTATCATTCTTTCCTCCAACGCGAACCTCATTTCCTTAGCAAACCCTATGGCAACCCCCCTCGCTCTCTTAGAGATGGTATCTCCATAGTACCACTTTGGAAAATCAGAAGAATATAATCTAATGTTTGATTCTAGAGTCAGATGGGTCTCCTGTAAGAAGACCACATCTGCTCTATAATGTTTTAGTTCTCTTAAGATCTTGTGTCTTTTAGTGGGTGTATTTAATCCTCTAACATTGTAGGATAGAAAATTTATTGCTGTCATTTCTTTTTTTTTCCCCTGAGCTGTTTGTATTTTGTCTGTCTATCATCCCCTTTTACATTTCTATCTTGTAGAGTCAAAAAGGTAGAATCCCCCCTCCCCCTACCACTCCCCCCTCCTCCTCCCTCGAGCCCCCCCTCCCCCCTCCCTCCCTCTGGCCCACTATTGGCCTTAGGACCATTGGTGATCTTATTCTTCCCACTGGTTCTCTCATTTTGAGATGTGACTCTGACCCTGCCTCTTAGGTCACCCCCACTCCCCCCCAAGCTACTGGGGGGGAGCAGAGGCAGCCCGGAGGCGCAAGCCGAAGATCCGGTCAGCCCTTTTCCGCCCCTCTGTCCTCCCCCTCCCTCCCGTCCTCTCGATGTAATCCCCCCCCTCCCCTCCACCCCCAACCCCCAATGACCTCTTCTAATCACTTAAGTTTAGGTGTCCCCTTTCTTTTTTTTTTTCTTTTTTTTTCCTTCCCTTTCCCCCCTCTAAGTTTCTCAGTCCTGCCCTTCAGTCCATCCAGGTAGGTCTGGCACCTGTAAGTTGAGTTTGTCGCAGAATCCTGCCAATTCTTCCGGAAACCTTAGTCTCGCTGATGTTCCTTCCTTCTGGCCTATCAAACAGGCTGGAAACCCCCAGGTATATTTAATATTTTTTATCTTCATTTGCTCCAAAAGGGGCTTCAGGAGTCTCCGCCTTGCCAATGTCTCTGGTGCAAGGTCTGTGTATATCTGTAACTCGTTTCCTTGGAATTGGATAGGGGGTTTTCCTTTGAATGTCTGCTTTATCTTCATAGTGCCTAAACCTCACGGTAATGTCTCTTGGCCAGTCAACTTCCCCGTTTCTAGGTTTGCCCACGCGATGTACTCGCTCAATTTTAAGGGAGTCTTCTGCTTCCATACCCAGAAGGGGGTTGAATATTATGTTCATAATTTTCCTCAGGTCTTCTTCTTTTTCCTCTGGGAGGGAGCAGGTTCTTAGGTTTTGCCTTCTATTTCGGTTTTCTTGATCTTCTAACCGGTATAGTATATTTCTCTGGTTTTGTTTTATTATTTTGGCTTGCTCCTTTAAATTACTTAGTTCCTGGTCCTGTTTTTCTACTCTTTCTTCCATTACTTCTACTCTTGCCAAGAGATGACTGAGGTCAGTTCTTAGCATAGTAATTTCCGCCTTTATTGCGTTTTCCAGTCTCATTAACATCTCATTCATTTCTCCTTTTGTAGGGATTTGTGCCCCCGCCCATTGTTCTTCTGCTCTACTTTCTTCTAGTTCACTCTCTAGTGTTTGATCCTTTTTGGTTCGGTCCGATACTCCTTCTCCTTTTTTTTCCGTGTTCTTTGTCCCTTTCTCCGTTGTCTTGTCCCTTCTATCTTGCTGTTGTACTCCCACTCCAGGGCTTTTTAGGCTTACCTCCTGTGTCATGCATTGTTTGATATTACTGTTTACTGTAGTAGTCCTGGGAGTTTTGGGGGCCGTACCCCTCGTGATTTTGCTCATCGTTTTTTTATTTACGGCTCTTATTCGTTTCCCCAGTTTTATTTATTTATTTAGGCTAGTAAGTACACCAATTTCCCTTCTCCTCTCCCTTTAGGCGTAGTAGTACACTAGTTAGGTAGCCCAGTAAGCAATCCAGCAGCCTCCGTTTCTGCTAACGCCTATAATATTGCTAGTATATCTTGGTCTTCAACCGCACCTTTTGGGTGTCTAGCTGGTATACAGGACACTTTCCAAAGGGTCCACCCACCAAGGTCCAAAAAAAACCAAAAAACAAAACGAAACTGTGGCAAAGGAGAGAAACCAAAAAAAATATGGATAGAGCCAATGAAGCAGGGCTTTTCTTTACCAAGTTCCCCCAAGTTTATGGGCTATTTAACCTCAGTTTTCAGGTTCGGATAGTAATAGTGCGGTAATAGTGGTACAGTGGTACAATATTTCCACTACTAAAATTGAGTATTTTATTTCTTATAAGCCCAACTGTTGAACATCTGGATATATGTATGTAAACCTAGGTTATAGTCCATCACATATTCTCTGTTTTTTGAGTTCATAAGATTTTCCTTTCTGGGGTGCCAGATCTGGACAGTACGTCACCTGCTTACAAAGTAGCTACAAATTATCTGAGCACTGGATATAAGCTCTGCTTCAGTGAAAATGTATTAACAGCTTACGATCCCAGCTTTATTTTGACTCAAGGGTGTTTGAACTGTCTCTGAATTCAGTCGGTCCTAGCTGTGGGGGGACCAGATGATCTCATGGAAAATTTAAATAGGTAGCAGTATAGACATCTATTTAGATATGCTCCTGTTGCAGGCTAATGCATTCTGTTATCTAGAAGTTTGTTTCTCACAGTCTCAGCAACCTGAGAACAAAAGACAAAGACTGCTTGTTCTAAACTAGTTTTCACTGCCTTATGAAAGATTGTATGTACTGCACATGTATTTTTTAACCATATTTTGTCTGACTATAATTTGATATAAAAACTGCGAGAGCACAAATCAATACAGCCATTTTCTTAGAGCATATCATCGTGTACGTGTGTTCTTAAGGTTTTGGCTCCAGATATATCTGAATTTGCATTGTACATCGATCGGAGGTCTGAGAGAGGTTAAAGGGACCACCCTAGACACAGGATACACCGTTACAACGCTTGAGAGGGAAAATTATTTCAATTTACAAATACCGTACTGGTGACCCCACAATAGGGATAAAACTTTTTCACGGAAGGGAGTTTAACAAGACACACGGCCACTCAATAAAATTAGAAGAAAAGAGGTTTAACCATAAACTATGATGAGAGTTCTTTACTGACACACAAAGAGTCTCCTGCGCTTGGAAGTTTGGTCTCTTAGTGACACAACCAGAGGGTTCCGTAAGAAAGGAAATGACCAGGAATCTTGCTGCCCTCCTCAGAATAATTGGTATTCTTTAGGACTAAAAAGTAAAAGGAAAAAAGAGGGTGCACCGACCTAGTGCATTACCAGTGGCTAGGTTTATTAAAAATATATTAAAAGATTACAAATACTCACAAAGCAAGTATGATAAAAGTGATCACTTTCTGGCTCTGAGGAAGAGGGTTCGCCTTCGCAACGCATCAGCCGTAGCTTTAACACCTGTCATCTGGACTCTCTGGTGTCTGGTTCCAGCAGGAGGCAATTCCCATTGATGGAATGTTATACGTGCCTATTATCATACTTGCTTTGTGAGTATTTGTAATCTTTTAATATATTTTTAATAAACCTTGCCACTGGTAATGCACTAGGTCGGTGCGCCTTCTTTTTTCCTTTTACTTGAGAGTTCTTTACTGTAAGAGTGGCCAGGATGTGGAATTCCCTTCCACAGGCAGTGGTCTCAGCGGGGGGCATCTATAGTTTCAAAAAACTATTAGATAAGCACCTGAATAACCACAACATACAGGGATATACAAGGTAATACTGACTTATAATCACACACATAGGTTGGACTTGTGTCTTTTTTCAACCTCACCTACTATATGGGTATGTGGCAGTGCCTGGCTGTGCCATGCGCTAGCAGTAAATGTACTGTTAGTGGATGGCAGGTGGTTAGACTTTTGCATTGAAACTTATAGAGCATTGCAACCACAATGAGTGCATCTCTCGTACAATGCACGGGCTCCTTCATTGTTTACCCCCTGCTTCAGGTCTGTACAGATGCATGTGCATCTATAGTTATGGGACTGAAGGAAGTAATAAACATAAAATGCTGTAATGTGACCTTACTTGTACTCTGTGTTCCTCTGATATCGTGGCAGATATAGGAGTCCTCCCAGTTATAGACCCCTACTAATAAATGTACCACCAGAGCCCGGCTAACTATAAAAATCATCTGGACTCTCTGTGATTCATGTAAATGGGAAGGTTGTTTACTTTTTATTGGGGGCACTTGCACTGCACATGTGACTTGTTTTTTTTCCCTAATGCCGCGTACACACGACCGCTTTTCATGTCAAGAAAAAAAAAACGTCGATTTTCTCGACGTTATTTTTCTTGTTTCCTCTCAAGCCTGCCTTGCCTACACACGATCGTGCAAAAAACTGATCTAGCAAAGCGTGGTGACGTCCAACACGTACGACGGCACTATAAAGGGGAAGTTTCATTCTGTTCGCGCCACCCTTTTGGCTGCTTTTGCTGATTTCGTGTCTCCGCTTGTTAGTAAAAGTTTGGGAAGAGACGATTCGCGCTTTTCAGTCTTCGTGCTTGAAAGATCGTTTTCGGGAGTTCAGTTTGTGCTTGTGGGTTCGTATCTGGCTTTCAGTGCGTGTAGTGAGTTCGTATCTGTTTTTGCAGTGCGTTCTTGTCCGTGCGTTACTGTTTTTCAGCTCGTTCTTCATAGGCCTTGCTGTTCTTCAGTGCGTTCTTTTAGTTCGTTCTGATTAGACGACCGTTTTGAAGCCATGTTGCGCGTACGTTCTTGTCGCCGAGATCGTGCTGTGCTTGCTGCTGGGCTTGTTGCTATGTCCCAGATCCGGTCCATGAGGAGGGTGAGAAGGAGTTCATGGACCAAGAATTGGTTGCTCCAGAGGGACCAATTATGTCATATGCCTCTGCTGCGGGAGATCCGGGAGAATAACCCTGATGATTTCAGGAATTTTCTTAGGATGTCTGACCCCGTTTTTCAGCAGCTCTTGGCTTTGGTGTCCCCCTATATCACCAGGCAGGACACCGTTATGCGGGAAGCCATTACTGCTGAGCAGAGGCTCATCGCCACGTTGCGATACCTTGCGACTGGGAGAAGCTTGCAGGACCTCAAGTTCTCGACAGGCATCTCCCCCCAGGCTCTGGGCGTCATTATCCCAGAAACCTGCTCTGCCATTATCCAGGTCCTTCAGGAGGACTATCTTAAGGTAAGTTTTCTCCTTTATAAACATCACAATCTATGTTTTTTTATGCTTGCTAATGTATAGTATATTTTGTACTGTCTCTAATTACCATGATTTGAATATGCTGTGAATGTCCCCTTTGTCCCCCTGCATGTTGTAAGCTTTGAATGTTCTATGTTTTTGGGCTACATGCATATTTTTTGGTCAAGCAATCTCCAGCATTAGATCCTGGGCCCAAACACACCTAGCCTAGTCAATCCTCATTTTTGTTTTGTACGCTCCATTGTAGTGCTTAGATTGCCTGATTCCCCCCCCCCCTAATTTTTTAAGTTTGTCTAATCTACCCAAATAAATTACATCGTACTATAGATTTTAATTATGATGTCCCCAACTCATCTCAACCCCTCCACCCTCTCCGAATTTCTCAGGTCCATCAGAGTGGGTGATGTTTTTGTTGCTTATTTTTCTATCTTATTCAAGCGGACCTCCATCCTAAATTTTGTGGGTCCGCTCATTGTAACCCTCCCCCGGTGTCAAAATTAACACCTTTCAGGGGGGAGGGGGGTGAAGATACCTGTTTAAGCCAGGTATTTTCACCCACATCCGGGAGTCATCTCTGGGGCAAATCTGCCTGAGCCAAGTCACTTCCCGCAGAAGACCCGTAGTGTTCTTGGAAACACTTGTCTCACAGAACACAGGATAACCAGTCTGAACTGCGCAGCGCTTCTCGTGCATGTGCGTTTGGGAACCGGGCAGTGAAGCCGCAAGGCTTCTCTTCCTGGTTCCCTCACCAAGGATGGCAGAGGGGGCAGCAGAGTGACGAGCAATTGTTCGTCCTCTTGCTGCGGACGTTGCTGGACTCCAGGACAGGTAAGTGTACAATTAGCAAACCTCTGCAGCTGCTGTAGCTGGAGCTGCTGTGTTATTTTATAGTATTTTGGCTGCGTAGCTCCGCTCTAAAATCCTCCTTCCAAATTAATGCTATCCTGATGTTTTGCCCAGAGTGTTTTGTGCTAACATGCTTGCAATGTATAGGTAGTAATTTTTTTTTTGTTTTTTTTTTTCCTTTGACTCCACAGTTACCATCGACGCCACAGGAATGGCAGAATGTGGCATCTGATTTTTCTCAGCGGTGGAACTTTCCCAACTGTGGAGGAGCCATTGATGGCAAGCACGTCCGCATCGTGCCACCAGCCCATTCTGGGTCGTTTTTTTGGAATTACAAAGGCTTCCACAGTATTGTGCTCATAGCGGTGGTGTCTGCGAACTATGAGTTCCTATTTGTTGATGTTGGGAAAAATGGGCGGATGTCTGACGGTGGTGTTTTCGCCCAGACAGAGTTTGCAGACCGGCTTCTTTCAGAGGACCTGGCATTGCCACCTGCTGAAGATAATGAACATGGCCTCCCGTTTGTGTTCCTGGCAGATGAGGCTTTTGCGCTTGGACCACATTTGATGAGGCCTTTTCCCCAAAGGTCCCTCACCCCTGAGAGGAGGGTGTTTAATTATCGTCTGGCCAGAGGGCGAAGGGTGGTGGAAAACGCCTTTGGCATCATGGCCAGTCGCTTCCGGCTTTTTCTGACTGCAATAAACATGGCGGAGTATAAATGGAAGCATTTGGTCATGTGTTGTTGCATACTGCACAATTTTTTAATCAAACACTCCACAAATTATCTTACTACAGTTGACCTTCAGGGCACACAGGGTTTGGATGGACCATTGCCAGCCCAGTTAGCTGGCCCTACAGGCTTGGCCCCCCAAAGCGGCCGTGATGTGCGGCAACGCTATGTTGAATATTTTATGGGTAGGGGGGCCATTGCAATGCCTGATCAGTTTTAAATCAATTTTGCTCATAATAAAAAATAATATACTGAAAACATCTTGTTTGCTTTTCTTTTGTTGTATTTGTTCTTTCTTCTAGGTCAGTGATGGTGAACCTTGCCACTCCAGATGTTTTTCAACTCCATTTTCCATGATGCTCAACTACACTGCAGAGTGCCTGAGTAACATTAGAAATGTAGTTCCAAAACATCTGGGTTGCCAAGGTTCACCATCACTGTCCTCGGTTATACTAGTGCAGTTGTAGTCCCATGTTTTTTCCTAACAAGTAAATTACAAGCATTTATAGAGTCTAAACACACACATTTTTTTTGGGGGGGGGGGGGGCAACATTGATATAAGAAGCCACACATTGTTTAGTGATTAAAAAATTTTATGAGTATAAAATTGGTAAGGTTTGTATCAAAATATAACCCAAATTTTTATGGGAATTTATAAAATATTTGCTTTTTACAACTCAGTACAAAAATGTACAACACGAACAATATCCCTTTATAGAAATAAAACATTTCCCCCCCAAAAAATAAACATTTTTTTTAGAATATATACAAGTTTTAAACACTCCCAAGAATATGCTCAATTTTTTTAAGTTTTGTCTCCATCATTTTGTTTGTTTGGTACATCTGGACCAGGTTGTGTTTTATGGTTTGAACCTCCCGAGAGCAGACCCTCACTTCTTCAAGCAACATCTGGGCAGTGGCTCTGGTGAAGGTTGCTGTTGCCGCAGGCATTAAAGTCCCTTTAAGTTGTGAAAAGAAAATGTCTTACTAAATATACAGGCCAACATCTATTACGTGAGGCTGTGGTGTATGACACTGACCTGGTGAGTTGCCATTTCCCTCTTCTGCCACATCCTGCAGTTGTGGGTCTTGAGTTGGTGGTGCGGGGTTTGCAGCCTCGTGTCTCTTAGCTCTTTGAATCCCTAGGAGATATAACCAAAAGGTTGACTTGTGTAACTAAATATATTTAGGCGTGAAAGAGGAATATTAATCATTCTTGGGAAGTGTGTTACAATTGTATTACTGATAATTTTGGAGAAGATGAACACATGATTGTATCCATTTCCCAAGATGGTAGATTAATCTCTTTAGGTCATGTTTCACACATGGAAACACACCAGGTATCCACTGGATCACCTGTGTGTGACACCATCAAAAGGTTGTTCTTGTGACCCACACTTGTGCTAATGAGTCCAGATGTGTAAGCAGCTGCTGAGCATACTCTTGTAAACGTACACTGAATATAGTTACATTAGCCAAATCTAATTACCAACAACTACACAAACATGTTTATAATTACTTCTCACATAAACATTTCATGATGTCCTGTTTCATGTTCTTGGGCACAAGAATCCAACGTTGAAATCCTCGTTCAATAACACCCAAACGATGTTTTGGTGGAATACATTGCTAAAAACATTTGAACCTGCCGATTATTTTGTGATTGATAAAATGTCGTTCGAACAATGATGAATCGTGGCAAAAGCTTGTGATTGAGTGAACGTTTGAACGACCATTTATACGATCGATTCGTGTGGCCAAAAACATGAAACATGACATTTTTCACTGTAATACATACATTATTTTAAAAACACATGCAACACCACGTTATTAGGCAAAATCACATTTAATGTTAATCTACTTACTTTTTTGATGACTTTTTTAATCTTTTTATATTGATCCGGCTCACGCAACTTAATGTCCGACCATCGTTTCCGGATCTGTTCCCGCGACCTGCGAACCCCAAATTTTTCAAAGAGCGTTTTGACCACTTTATCCATGATCTTGGCCTTCACTTGATTTGGCTTTTTGTAGGGCCCATGTTTGGCGTCGTAATCATCCCGGAGCAATATGGTGACCATCTCCACCATCTCCCCAAAGCTCATGTTAGTGGCTTTATACCTTCTGGGTCGGTGCCTGCTTTCTTCCCCACTTTCCACATCCTGTTGATTCGCCGCCATGTTTACACTCTCCGTCATTAAGGAGTAGCGAGAAGGGGCGGGGAAAGTAGTGTAACGAACGTCAGGGGCGGGAAAGCGTGCGGAGCGTCACGCATGCGCACTGTATATAACTCCAAAAAACATCGTTGAAAGCGACGTTCAGTGAGTGGAAGAAGGTCGGAGGAGACGAACGTGTAGATCGCGGGTACGTAACATTTTTCTTACTTGATATGGCTGTGTCCAGGAGCATTAAACCTATAAACATTCATTCACTGTATGTTCGGGGCCGGAGTTGGGCAATATGCATGTAACTTGGCGCTTGCTTCCCGTGCTGTTAGTACTGGCCGTGCACAAAGTGTCATTTTTGAATTGGGACTATAAACTTTGAAAAGTCAATCGCGGCTCTAAATGAATTCTTGCCTCCCGGCAAATGGCAAGACTTTGAAAACTGATTTGTACCTGAAAAAAAAAATGTGGGGTTCCCCCAAATTCGAGTTGCAGGCCCTTCAGGTCTGTCAAGGATTTTAAGGGGAACTCCACCCCCAAATCATGAAAAAAAAGGGCGTGGAGTCCCCCCCAAAATCCACAACAGACCCTTTATCCGAGCACGCAACCTGGCCGGCCGCAGGGGAAGGGGGGGGATGAGAGCGGCCCCCCTCCCTCCTGAACCGTACCAGGCCACATGCCCTCAACATGGGGAGGATGTCCCCATGTTGATGGGGACAAGGGCCTCATCCCCACAACCCTTGCCCGGTGGTTGTGGGGGTCTGCGGGCGGGGGGCTTATCGGAATCTGGAAGACCCCTTTAACAAAAGGGACCCCCGGATCCCGGCCCCCCCTATGTGAATTGGTAAGGGGTACATTGTACCCCTACCATTTCACGAAGAAAGTGTACAAAATGGAAAAAATGACAGTAGTCAGTTTTTGACAATTCCTTTAATTTTTAGTTTGGCTTTCTTCCATCTTCTTCCTTCTTCTTCTTTTCTCGCTTCGTGTTTCTTCCTCCATCTTCCTCTTCATCTTCCTTCTTCCTTCGGTGTTCTCGTCCGCATCTTGCTCCGGGTTCTTCTTTCTCCGGCCGCTCCGTTTGAATTGGAGGTTCCGCTGTGGGACACTCAGTTCATCAGTTCTCCTCTTGGTCCGGTGACCCCGCCTCCCTCTGACGCACAGAGATTTCACAGGTACTTTCCCCATGCAGTCAGAGGGGGGCGGGTCCCCCGGCTCGCAGCGGACCTAGAGGAGAACTGCCTAACTTTGCATCACACAGCGGGAAACTCAAATTCAAACGGAGCAGTGGGAAAACAAAGAAGAAGCCGAAGCAAGATGCGGACGAGAAGCCCGAAGCAAGAAGGAAGATGAAGATGAAGAGGAAGATGGATGAAGAAACTCCAATGCAGAAAAGAAGAAGGAAGAAGATGGTTGAAAAACAAAACCAATAATAAAGGAATTGTCAAAAAGTAGTGTCATTTTTCAGATAATGCAATTTTTTAAGGTGAAATGGTAGGGGTACAATGTCCCACATTACCATTTCACATAGGGGGGGGCGGGATCTGGGGGGCCCCTTTGTTAAAGGGGTCTTCCAGATTCAGATAAGCCCCCCGCCCGCAGACCCCCACAACCACCGGGCAAGGGTTGTGGGGATGAGGCCCTTGTCCCCATCAACATGGGGACATGCTCCCCATGTTGAGGGCATGTGGCCTGGTACGGTTCAGGAGGGAGGGGGGGCTGCTCTCTCGTCCCCCCCTCTTCCCCTGTGGCCGGCCAGGTTGCGTGCTCGGATAAGGGTCTGTTATGGATTTGGGGGGGGGGACTCCACGCCATTTTTTTTAGGGAATTTGTGGGGGAGTTCCCCTTAAAATCCTTGACAGATCTGAAGGGCCTGGTATGGATATTTGGGGGAACCACAATGCTTTCCCAATGTTTGTATCAATGACTTTTCTAGGTATTGCAATTGACAGGAGACAACAATTAATTATACCCAGGAGTGAATTTAGGGTTAATTTAAATTTAATAAAAAATGACACTTGGTGCAGGGACAGTTCGCGGTACTCCTTTATTTTTGGGGAGTCCTTTTATTCACCCTATTTACAGGGCTTAATCTACTTAAATGGGGTTTGGTTTCTGGTAAAGTCAGGTCACGAACTCTAGCTTTTTACAAAGTTAGCTAAAAAGAGTTCAACACAAACATCCAGGTGTCCACTCAACTCTATGATGACTGATCAATTGCTACGTTAGTGGCCTATATATGGTTAGAAAGATTTGGAGTAGTCCTGACTGACATTCCTTTTTTGGTTTTGGGTTTTGAATTGCACAGATAATGAAGGCATTTAAGGACCCCGATTTTATGCTGGAATTCCTCCAAAGATGGAAGAATCTTCCAATTTTATGGGAGACTAAAAATAAAAATAATAAAAATAAAGAAGCCAGGAAGAGAGCACTGGAGACCTTGCTGGAATTTGTGAAAACTCAGATCCCCACAGCAACACTACAGGATCTGAAGAACAAAATTGGGACCATTAGGGGCACATACCGGGCTCAAAGGAATAAAGTTCAAAAATCCCTGCGGTCAGGAGCAGGTGCAGAGGACCGATACATACCAAATCTGTGGTACTATCAGCACCTGAGTTTCCTAGATGAACATCTGGAATCCAGGGAATCACTTTCCAGCCTTCCACCCAGAACGACCTCCAGCCTTCCTTGCAGCCAACCCTCCAGCCAACCCTCCAGCCTTCCCTCCAGCATTCCATGCAGCCAAGCCTCCAGCCAAGTTGAGGTCTCTTTGGAGGAACAACCTTAAGTCCTGGAGGAGCCGGATTTAAATATTTGGAGCCAGGTATAATATTTCACAAAATATTTAGAGTAATAAAAGTTGAATGTTGTAAAAGTTTAAAAAAAAGTGTGAAAAATGTTAACAGTTTTAAAAAAGTGTCTGACATATCAATAGACAGCAGTGGCCACAAATTAAGGGCACCAAAAAGAAATATACTGGTGTCAGAATGATTGACTTTAATATTTAGTAGCATTCAATTACCAAATGTCATGAGGTGACAAATGTGTGTGAAAGATGAAGGCAAAACTAACTCGATGTACCTTTTTTTTACAGGATGAGGAGACAGGCCCCAGTGGGAGACACGAGGAGGCAGGTGCCATTGGAAGCCAGGAGGAGGCAGGCCCCAGTGGGACCCAGGAAGAGGCAGGCCCCAGTGGGACCCAGGAAGAGGCAGGCCCCAGTGGGACCCAGGAAGAGGCAGGCCCCAGTGGGACCCAGGAAGAGGCAGGCCCCAGTGGGACCCAGCACAACACCAGGCCCCAGATCCCTCTGCTGCGGATTCCTGCAAAAAGATCTAGGAGGCTGGTTCAAATGGAGGAGGAGACACAGGCCCTAATTAGGGAGGCTACTGCTGCACTCCGAGAGCCCCCCACCGCTGCAGAGGGATTTGCTGCCCTTATTGGGGAGAAACTGCCACAAATGGGACTGGATCAGAGGCTGAAATGTGAAACTCTTATATTGAAGGTGGTCAATATGGGCCTGTTGAACAAACTAAAGGAGTTCACAGACGTTGTGGACCTTTCCTATTTTTTTGCACAAGTTCCTGCCCCACTCCATGCTCCTGCCCCACTCCATGCTCCTGTCCCAGGCCCTGCTCCCGTCCCAGACCCTGCTCCTGCTCCAGTCCCTCCTCCACGGACACAGCCTCCAAGGAAGGCTGCAGGGAAGGTCAAACAAAAAAGACGAAAATGAACCCAGGATAGGTGCCTCACATGGGGCCAGTTTTGGTCTTCACGTGCTTTGGTGTTTGCTGTGGTGATCTGGGTGTGCACTAATTTCAGCAGGGTCTCCAGTGCTGTCTTCCTGGCTTCTTGATTTGTAGTTTACATATGGTTTTGTTTTGGCTTACCTTTTAATTTGTTATTAGGCCATAATAAATGTGAATTTTTTTTGAAGATACAAAATTAACATGTGTTTTTCTTCTAAATAGCCAGTTTGTAAGTGAGTAGGCAGGGACAGTGGATAAAAAATTGAGAAATTAACAAGGGACACTAACCTCATTGAGGCAAAATTAGAATAAAGAATAATGTTGTGGTAACTTGACACACTCCAAAATAGCAAATAATATGTAAAAACAGTCTAAAATCTAAGACCACAAATTAAAGCACAAAAAAAAAGAATTTTTTTTTTTTAAAAAAGTTTTGGGTATTTAGGGAGATCTGGCTCCCCAAAATAGAGATTAATCATGATAAAACAATAAATCATAAAGACCAAAGATTGTCCTAACTCTGGGAGAATATCAGCAGCAAGAGAATTGGAATATTGCAGCATTAGAACGAAGAAAAGAATGCGCTGCATTAAACGATGTAATAATTTCATGCATGACGAATGTGCCATCTCCATTCCGAACAGTAGTTTTACCAGAACGAGCGCTCCCTTCTCCTTACTTGCTTCTGATCATGCGCGCTTTTTTAACGTCGTTAAAGCCTACACACGATCATTTTTCATGATGAAAAAAACGACGACCTGAAAACCGGCGTGAAAATTTAGAACATGTTCTAATTTTTCTCGTCGTTTTTAATGCCGTTTTTCTCGTTGAAAAAAACGACATAAAGCCCACAGACGATCGGTTTTCTCGGCGAGAAAAAAAAATGACGTTATTCTCGTCGAGAAAAGCGGTCGTGTGTACGCGGCATAAGAGAGACTCAGGGTGCAGGTTGTTGGGGATAGGATCTGCGGCCATTTGGGACTTTTTCCTCTCCCTAAAAAAGTGTACAGTGGTGCAACCTCCAAAGAGGAAGGGCCTCAAAACCTGAACCAATACCGACGATGAAGCCAGGTGGACCCTGCTCTTTAGGGACCTGCCGAAGCCAGTCCTCCATGTATTTGGTGAGGGGTTTCCAGACAAGAGACTCTCTGTACACTTTTTTCATGCGCTGTGATTATGTGGTTCACTTGTTCACAGGGTTCGACATTCACCACACCACAGAGCTCCAAAAAAAAAAAAAGAATAAATAAATAAAAAATTAAAACATGGACAGAAATGTGCACTAAGACTTTAAATGTCCCTCCTTTGGCATTAAGTAAAGATCTGTATGAATAAATGTACTAATTAACTCTTAAAGCGGAGTTCCACCCATTTTTTTAACTTTGGCTGTGCTGCATGCCCTTAGCTCATAGTTTTTACAATGGGCAATTTTTATTTATTTTTTTGCTCGTAAATACCTTTTTTTTGCATTCCTTCATTACTTCCGTCTCCCTATTCGCCTAGGCGATTACGTCACTAGGTGATTCGCAAAGGTTCCTGGGATAGGCATCATGTATCCCAGTAGTCCTTGCGAATCGCCTATTGCCGAAATCTCGCGTTTTTTGCAGATAGGAGATGACGCGAATGGGAGGAGTTAGTGCATCAGCCGGGATGAAGTGTAGTAGAGCTCTGCGCCTACTCAGAATATGTACAATGGCTAGGACTATTCAGGCAGTGCAACAGGCAAGGTTTGCGGTGGGACTGGAGCCAGGGGGACAGTTGCGTCACTGGGGGTAAGCTTGAGTCACTGTAGCCAAGCCGCATGACAGAGATCTAACAGAGCACCGGAGAGAGCACGGGCGGCAGAGAGAACAGATGACATCTCTCACCGCCCGCCCTCACAGTGCCATGGTAATGTCTCACCGCTCTCACTATGCAGAGCTGCAGGCATGATGTATTCTCTCTGCTGCCTGCCCTCTCTCTGGGGACCCTGAAGCAGACATCTCAAGTCTCCCACATTTGGCTATGGGCTCCGGACACCTGCAAGTGCAGGGAGATCTCCCAGCTTGGCCTGTCACTCAGCCACTGCCAGACAGAGCAGCCCGAATGGAGTACAGCCGCTCTGTCTGTGGCTGAGTGACAGGTGGATGTAAGGCTCTGTGAGCTGAGGCGGGGCAGCCCATACTGCTGTCCCCAGTTTGATTAAGCTGCTGCACAGTACTTTTTCTTTTTTTTTCAGGAAGGTCCAAAGGCCAATTCAGCAGAGAAGGGAATCTAACAAGTTCCCCTCATTGGCTCTTTTTGTACAGGTCAGTTCTGTCATGCGACTATCTTGTGTCCAGCTCCCTAATGTCTCTCTTCCTCCCTGTCTCCCCAACTATCTTATCATGCTTTCCTTTCATCCTCCCACAGACCCATCCATCTCTGCCTGTCACACTGCTCTTCTCCCTGGTGTTAACCCTCGCTGCTCGCTCCTTGCTAATTTTCAGCCTCTTCTCCAGCTATCCAGACATTCTTTTCCTGAGACTTTACAAACAATAGTCCCTCACTCCCCTCCCCCCACTCCTTCTCAGCAGACACTCGTCCCTCATCCCTCATCTTCAAATACAGAAATCTGCTGCTAAAAGGTAAGAGCTTTAAAAATATCTTAATTGTAAACTAAATCATTTGTTTCTGTGCAGATATATCTACATTATATATATATATATATATATATATATATATATATATATATATATATATAATATCTTATGTAGATATATCTGCACAGAAACAAATGATTTCGTTTACAATTAGGATATTTTTAAAGCTCTTACCTTTTAGCAGCAGATTTCTGTATTTCTAGAATATTATTGCTTGTACATACTGGAGGGAAGGAGGGGAGGAGATGTTTACATAAATAGGGGGCGGCAACTTGTTATGGGAAACTGGAGAGAAAGGGTAACATGAAACTGAAACCTATTACACTGCTTGTGCGAGATTTGCAAGCCTGATATCCAGGAAGACATGCAGTCTGGCTTCAGATGCCCAGACTTATCTAAATGCTGTAATAACCTAACAAAACGGACCTTAGTTTACCCACTTGTCCCCCGCCCACTGTCAATAGACGGCGGGCGGAGGATACTCTCGTTCTGGGAGGACGTCATATGACGTCCTCCCTTTAAAACGAGCTAGGAGGCGCGCGCGCACCGCGCTCACAAGGCCCCGGTGCGCGTGCCCGCGATTGCCCGGGAAACGAGCAGGAAAGTGGATCTCTGTGTGTAAACACAGAGATCCACGTCCTGTGAGGGAGAGGGGACCGATGGTGTGTCCCTTGTACATAGGGACAACCATCGGTCACCTCCCCCAGTCAGTCCCCTCCCCCCACAGTAAGAACACTTTGAGGGAACATATTTAACCCCTTCCCGCCCCCTAGTGGTTAACCCCTTCCCTGCCAATCACATTTATACAGTAATCAATGCATTTTTATAGCAGGGATCGCTGTATAAATGTGAATGGTCCCAAAAATGTGTCAAAAGTGTCCGATGTGTCCGCCGCAATATCGCAGTCACAATAAAAAATCGCAGATCGCCGCCATTACTAATAAAAAAAAAAAATAACAAAAAAATGCTATAAATCTATCCCCTATTTTGTAGACGCTATAACTTTTGCGCAAACCAATCAATACGCGCTTATTGCGATTTTTTTTTTTTTACCAAAAATATGTAGAAGAATACGTATCGGCCTAAACTGAGGAAAATTTTATTTAAAAAAAAAAATGGGTATTTATTATAGCAAAAAGTAAAAAAGTGTTTTTTTTTCCAAACTGGACGCTCTTCTTTTGTTTATAGCGCACAAAATAAAAACCGCAAAGGTGATCATATACCACCAAAAGAAAGCTCTATTTGTGGGAAAAAAAGGACGCAAATTTCGTTTGGGAGCCACGTCGCACGACCGCGCAATTGTCATTCAAAGTGTGACAGCGCTGAAAGCTGAAAAATGGCTTGGGCAGGAAGGGGGTTTTCGTGCACAGTAGAGAAGTGGTTAAAGACTAACTTTACTAGAATACATTAAAATTGTGTATTCTACGGGTATTTTTATTTAAAAAGTGTAATTTGGGCTGGAACTCCCCTTTAAAGTTGTTTATATTGTACTAAAATTATCATCCACCTTTCAGAGTATTGTACTGTATTTTGTTTTCCATTCTTGTGTAGCACCCTCTACATAGGTAGGTGCTAGATTTTTATTTATTTTTTGTAAGTGTAAGCAAATTTAGGCAGGCTTAGCTGGAAGCTAGGCTTGTTTGTTTTTGTTTGTGTGGGCTGGGAGTGGCTCAGAGTTAGCAGCTGATGATTCACAGGCAGCATCACTAAGACCCCCCTATTCTTTCTAGAGCCTTCTGGAAGGTAATAGAAAGAGAGGAGAGGTGGAACTGCCTTGGGTGTGATAAGGAGCCTTGACCTATCCCCAATCTGGATTGGCAGGGGGCAGGCCTCCTTAAATACCTAGAGTCAGTGGAGGAGTTGTCGGGTGGAAGAACTGAGGATGGAGTACTAGGCTGTCGGGGCTTATGAGGGAGCTCCCCAGTCTGGGGGGGGGGTGACCTTGGGCCTGGGCATGGGTGCAGGATGGAGCCCTCAGGAAATCGTGGAGGCTTTGAACAGGAACCACAGGAGGAGCAAGAGAGGACAGCAGGATCTATTAAGGCCGGGCAAGTCTTCAGGAGGGAACCACTGGTTGCAGCCAGGAGGGGCTTGTGAGTGACATGTGCAGTCAGGAGGACTGGGGAGGCACGCCTGAGAGGACTGGGAGCATGCAGTCAGAGATGGGTGCAGAGCCAGTAGTGAGGACTGCAATGTCATTGGTAGTGGAGTCGGGCAGCTGCAGCCAGGAGGACTGGCAGGGCCTGAAGAGGACTGACTGGGAGCAGCAGTCCACCAATAGGACAGCTAGAACAAAAGACTTTCTGCTACAGCATAGGGGCCCACAGTCCTTGCCTGCAAAGGGCAAGTTACTTGGGCCTGGCTGAGTCAGTGTTGGGCCTAACCATGTGCTAGCTGTTCCTGGGAGTCAAGAGTTGTATAGAAGGAAGAGAGAGTGATATTCTGCAGGCAAGAGTTGTGCAGGAGGAGACTGAAGTGGTAGTTTGTACAGCGAAGTGTACATAGTTGTCCCAAATGATTTATATACAATTCACCAATTGATTAATATACAATCTACCAATTGATTGATATACAATCTACCAACTGATTGATAAACAATTCGCTGGGCGTCCCATATATTCCTTTCCCCCGTGCAAGTTAAGTTCCCTAATAAAAATAACAAAAACAAGAACATGGACTGTTTTCTGCCTGAGAGTGACTGAGGAGTGAACACACCGGGCTGGGCAGGGTGACAGGTGGGCCACATCAATTAGCAGCCCCTAGGGGGATACCGTTACACTTGCATTCTAGTTTTCATGGGCCCTTTGATTGGGGGGAGGTAGTGGTGGGTTAGGAAGTGTCTATTCCCTAATTATTTTGCGCTTAATATTGTACATATTTACCATCTAAGAAGGTAAGAAGCAGTGGTGGATTATAATTAAAAAAAATGCATTTTTCTTCGTTTCTGTTATAAAATTTTGTAAATTAGTAATTTTTCTTCATAAATTTTGGCCAGAATTTATATTGCTATATCTTTGGTAAAAATAACCCAAACCGGTGTATATTATTTGGTCTTTGTGAAAGTTATAGAGTCCACAAGCTATGGTGCCAATCTCTGAAAATTGATCACACCTGAAATACTGACGGCCTATCTCATTTCTTGAGACCCTAACATGCCAGAAAAGTACAAATGCCCCCCCAAAAATAAAAAACTGAGCCCAGTTCAGAGAAACAATAATAAAAAAAAAGCATGAAAAAATGTAGCACAAAGAAAGCGCATCTTCAGAAAAACATAATCTGGAAGAAATACCATTAAAAAAATTATTTTATAAAAAGCTGCAAAAAAAATTATAAAAAAACAGAAAAAGACAACTGTAAATGCAAAAACAGATACAAAAACAAAACTGTAGAGAAAAAAGAATGAAAATAAAATGTGTGAAAGACAAGAAATATGGGAAGAATTTGAAAGAATTCAAAAAATTGGTTCAGAAAAACAAAATAATAAAATAAATAGGTGCTTCCAGCCTTATAGATGTTCTGCCTCCAGCAGGAAATTCATTGGAGGTGATTTACTAAAGACCTGCGCCTGTGGTGCAGTGGAGAAATTGGAGCAATTGCACAAAAAACGGGACTCAAAACATTTATCAAAAATTATGGTGCACTTATATGCACCAAACCATATTTACATAGGAAGCGCTGTTGCGCACTTGCGCAATCTTTCGCGCCTACCATTAGCAAGCGCAGCCAATGTAATCTTCAATATTTTTGTCTGAATACTGTAGATAACTTTATTAGTTTACCATCTTCTGTTACCAGGCTAAAAAGTATGTATATAATATTGTTTAAATGCACAAATTCTGTCCAGAACATGCAGATCTGTCTTACAACTAATCAAGACTTTTTACACCCTTCTTTCAGCTTACTCAACTGCACATGTGCATTGACAAAGCACACCATTTTATGCTCGCCTGACAGGGCGCACACGCTTTAGCTTGTTAAATATGTGTGTTGCACACGGGCGCATCTGCGTTCTCCAGAGTGCACAACTGCTTATACATTGGGCTTGTGCTCATTGTAATGCTGATCATGTTAATGAGCTTTTCCTTATCACATGGAGAATATTGCTTCCACTTTTATTCCTTTCATTCACTTCTTTTTGAAACAACTCAATAATCATTCTAGAGATCTTACTCCTATCAACAACTGTGCAGATGTTTACTGGATTTGTAATTGTGCATTTTATGGTGATAGTCTATAATCATTGGTGGAGCCAAAACTTCCAGAAAACATCTGATTGCACAGTGTATGGGGAAATGAATTGCTCAGAGAAATGAGTGGATGTAAATGTCATCCAATCAGATTGGACAGTGTATGGGGAAAGAATTGTCCAGAATGCACAATACACAGACATGTGTTGAGAAGATGTTTTCATGGAAGTTTTGGCTCCACCAATGATTATAGACTATCACCATAAAATTCACAATTACAAGTCCAGTAAACATCTGCACAGTTTTTGATAGGAGGAAGATCTCTAGTATGAATATTGAGTTGTTTCAAAAAGAAATGAATGAAAGGAATAAAAGTGGAAGCAATATTCTCCATGTGATAAAGGAAAAGCTCATTAACATGATCAGCATTACAATGAGCAAGTGCCCAATGTCTGTTTCATATTTAAGAATGTGTATGAGCTTGTACGCGCAACGATTCCGCTAATCCGGCGCAAGTCGACAGCATGCGCCATGTCGCAATAATTATTCCTGCCCGCGCAAATGCGCCAACATTTTCTTAAATCAGCCCCATTGTGTTGTTCTCTCTGCAATATTACATTTGGCCACTAGATGGGGCCCAGAATTAATATACTGTTTTACAGAAGATAATGACACAGTCTGGAGCAGCGGAGCATAGTAACCAGTGCGCTTCTATCCTCATCTTGGAGGCATAAGCTGATTAGAAACATGGTGCAAGAGAGCTACACTTTCAGTCTGGAGGTGGGGTGTGGGTGATCAATTCACGACTAAGGCCTCATGCACACCAGCAGAAAAAATGCAGCTGTTACAGGCGCCTGGCATATCCTTTTTTTTTTTTTTTTTACGCCTTTGAAAGCAGCTCTAGGTTATCTAATGTGCTTATGCACATTGGGGGTTATGAACGAAAGGCAAATCCACTTTGCACTACAAGTGCAAAGTGCACTTGGAAGTGCAGTCGCTGTAGGGCGACATGCAAGGAAAATAAAAAACAGCATTGTAGCTTGCACATGATTGGATGATAAAATCAGCAGAGCTTCCCCTCATTTCAGATCTACCCCTCAGATTTACAGCAACTGCACTTCCAAGTGCACTTTCAGTGCAAATTCAAGTGCACTTTGCACTTGTAGTTTGCACTTGTAGTGCAAAGTGGATTTGCCTTTTGTAAATAACCACCTTTGTGTCATTTACAGGCATATTTTAGAGGAGCGTTTGGGGGCATAACAAAAAAAAATGCCCCAAGCCTGCATTCAGAGCGCAGTTTATTAGCTTATTCCCATATGTGTGTAAATGCACATATGAGTGTAAATGTATTATTCTGGCCAATAGAATGCATTTACACTCAACGCCATACATGCGTAGACGTATGTACATACGCAAAATTAAAAACATTATTTCTGCCAAGTTCTGGTGCATAAGGGTGCTTTCACAGCAGAAATTGTGAGCGCTTTTAGAAAACACACCAAAACCACCCAATGCTATAAAAGTCAATGGCAAAGTTCTGGTAACTGGCTAGTACAATGAGCTGCACCTGCAGTGTGGAAACCCGCACCGCATCAGTGTGAAGGCATCCTAAAAATTCATATACCTGTGTGCATGAGGCCTAGGAGATAAATACCATATTAATTTTTGCATTAAAATAACTCCTGAAGTATGGAAATTCACTAAAAAACATAATACTGCATGTTTAAGTTTTCTTTATTTTGCGGTATTGAATTTTTGACACCTTTTTTTACTGTAGACTGGACCTCCGGCTGCAGTGAGAAGTGAAACATTTAGCAGTGGTATTCCTACCACTGCTAAATGTGACAGTTTCAGATCAGGGATTTTGGTTGTTAGGAAGCCAAAACTTGCCAGCGTCCTAACAACCAGTATCCCTGCCCTACTCTTTCAGCTGTCAGCCAGGGAAAGGCGTATTCATGTAAGTGGTCTGCCAGCACACCTCAGTGGACTGAAAATTAGATCTGCAGCAAGTTTGGTCAGTGCAACCACTGCAACACACAGTAGTGCAATACCATGTGTTTAATGGTGGCTGCTCCATTAGGGGCGCAGGGGTGCCCATGCGCCCAGCCCCTAACCTCTATGCAGGGCGCTGGATGCATGGATTTCAAATTTTTTTTTTGGAAGCACATGATTAGAGCCTGAGGCACTGAGCACTGCGCCTGAGCCTACCCAGTTGTGTGACAATAGCAAAATAATATTTGTTAATTTCTTCCTGCTTCTCCTCCCGGCCAATCAGAAAGCGGGTCCTGAGATCCGATTGGCCAGGGAGTCTTAGGACTCCCAGCCAAATAGGTCTCAGGACCCACTTCCTGTTTGGCCAGAGGGAAAGCAATGGCCCAGCTCTTCCCTCAGTAAGCTGGAGCGAGAAGCAGTTGGCAGAGGGGCAGCAACAGCCGCTTCAACAAGCCCTACCTCCGGATCCACCTTGTCATCGGAAGGTAAGGCCACAGATCGCTGCCTTACCGTCCGATTCGCTTGGGGGGGATTGTGTGCTGTCCCCCCCAAAATATTGAGCACCAGCCGCCACTGCATATGTTACCTGTGTTACTGCAATGCACTGGTGTGAGTAGTCACTAATACCTTTGTAGGTTTTCTGTAACATGTAAGTTGCATTGTAATCCAGCATGACATTTAATAGAAGTGCCGTAGGATAGGGCCCCTTTCACACGATTGGTCCAATTATGTCTACCTGTCCATATTTAAGGCAGACCCGATTGAACCCTCCATTCTCCTCTATGGGCAGTTGGATGTAAATGGGCTTGTGTCCATGTACACCCAGCTACCTCCTATCCGATCCGACAAAACCAAATGTAAAGGAATCCAATCCTCTCCGTCAGATCAGAGGGCATTTGGGTGTAAACGGTAAGCCGATTTGTTTCCTTCTGTAACGGGAGGGCCCGTGGAACCCAGAGTCTCTTGGAACGTATGAGATACCCTTGCTTCAGCTCCCCATACACCTCTTATGTCTAAATCACCCTATGTCCATTAGGGGCATAGGGTAACTGAGAAAATATATCTTGGACTACTTAAAATGGGACAGTATTATTCATTAACAATATCTCTCAAGAAATATGAAGATGTATCCCCTGTGTGCTGTGAGGTCTATGCACAGGAAGTAACTCCTAATATGGGCATTCCAGGATATATGTAAAGACTGACTGATTCATATTGTTAGGAGGTGCTGATGTCGTCAACTCCAGCCACCTGTCTGTCTGTTGTAATGTAAATGAGTCCAGGCTAACTTCTAAGGATCTTTTTATTGTGGCTTGTGCTAATTGACCCTGTATTGTATGAAGGAGTCCTGTGATAATGTGTATTGTAGTTTAGGAGACAGCCAGGCTGCTTAAAGGGATTAGTTAATTAGCTCATGTTAATTAGGTCTGGTCACAGGTGTATTTTCAGAGTAATATGAGCAGGATATGTATGCACCTCCTCTCTTACTGTATATAAGCCTGTGGTCTCTCAATAAAGATTGTGATTCCTGCTTGAACCTCATATAGAGCGTCGTCTTGTATTTGGGGGAGAATTATTCATATGGGGTTTTATTCGGCTGGTTGGAGTGTCTGGTAACTGCCTTGTGTTCGGGAATGGAATATTCTAAACAACTTTAACCCCTCTCATACACGGTGTGTCGTTACCCTATCCAACTGCCCATAGAGCAGAGAGGGCTATGTCCACTCTGCATAAGTGGAGTGGACACAGACCTGTCATCCAGCCGCTCCACTTAGCAGGGGATCAGTGGACAGATCGACGGATCCCCCAATGAGCAAAATGTATTCCACCCCATGTAAAAGGTGCCTAACACACACACACAAAACACAAATAACTGCAGTCAGTGTCTTTGCAAAGCATTCAGAATGCTCATGAGAATTGCTCTAGTACAGGGGTCCTCAAACTACGGCCCGCAGGCCACATGCAGCCCGCCGAGGACATTTATCCGGCCCACCGGGTGTTTTTGCCGCCGCTGCCTGTCCGTTACTTTTTTTTCCAACATAAGAGACGGACGGTCCGATTGGCTGGCCGGCTGAAGCGCTGGATCATGGGAATTGTAGTCCGGCCGCAATCAAGCTCCTAGCGGTGGGAGGAACCGAACAGCGCAGCCGGACTACAACTCCCACCTCCCAGGACTCAGAGGCAGCCAGGTCATGTGGGAGGGGCCGGCTTGACGTGACTTGCGCGGTGACTTGTGGGCAGTGAACGTCGGGCGCTGGCTCGTGGGAGAGAGAGAGAGAGAAGGAGACGTGACAAAGCATCACAGCACAGTCGTTTTGAGCAACAAGAGCAGAGGCAGCTTGGAGGAAGTTGGCATCATCCCCCTCCCCTGAAGAGGTCGTTCAATCAAGACTGAGGTGAGACAGATCCTAACACACCAGATGACCCCCACATCCCATGGGCACTAATTGGGCTGTGGTGGCGGGCACTGGTTGGGCTGCGGTGGCGGGCACTAATTGGGCTGTGGTGGCAAGCACTAATTGGGCTGCGGTGACAAGCACTAATTGGGCTGCGCTTGCGGGCACTGATTGGGCTGCGCTTGCGGGCACTGATTGGGCTGCACTGGCGAGCATTGATGGGCACTGATCAGACTGCATTGATGGGCAGTGCAGCCTGTATGTCTCTGTGTGGGCAAAGTTATTGCTGGTATATTGCTTTTGTAGCGCTGTGTATATATATATATATATATATATATATATATATATATATATATATATATATATAGGTATTTTACTAATAGCAATTTGGAATCCCTAGGAAAAAATTATGTCAAGAGTTTGTTGATTTAACTTTACTTGTTCTTCCATTTAAATATTGTATTTGTTCCCGTTTTGTTTTTTCACAACAAAATAAGATATGTGCAGTGTGCATAGGATTTTTTTTTTTTTAAACTATAGTCCGGCCCACTAACGTCTGAGGGACAGTGAACTGGCCCCCGGTTTAAAAAGTTTGAGGACCCCTGCTCTAGTGTATATTTCAGTTTTGCTTTCACATTAGCTGACATGTCTGTTTATTTTGTTGTTATACCATGGATTTGACATTACTGTTTGGTAGGTTTGTGTCTGTTATGTAAAAAGCTCCAAATCCTTAGTTTATTTATAACATTTACTAAATGGACACTAGAGGGCACCAGGTTTTTATAGATCAGTCTTCTAATGATACTGTATGCCTGGTTGACTAAATGTTTGCGGGCATTACTGTTTTTACCTATATCTACTATACTATTTAGTGTTTTATTTCTTTATTAATTGTCACAGTAAACACCTGAGAATGAAATGATGAGAGTTTTCACTCCTGACTTTTTCTGCAATGGTGTAAATTTATGTGCAGTCATCCTAATCCTAATTTCCCTGGGAGCTCGTTGAGTGAAGACCCACATTGAGGGATAATGGGGGAAACTAAGAACTGTTCGTGTTGCAAATAGTTGACTTCAATTGCCGTTAGTAACTACTACAAGCTTGTTTCCATAGGAGACAGCAGGCCTACCTATACAGAAGTGGTGTCCGGCTGGAGGTCTTCACCTGTATAGCTGTCTACCTATAGAAGTCTTGGAGTCTGCCAATTAACCTTGCATCTACCTAAGGGTTGGATGAAGAGAAAATTCTGGACAGCCACACTCAAAATCAATGCCTTTATTAAAAAAGAGGTAATAATCCAAAAAATACAAGCCACAGCAAACAGTGGAATACAGGAGCTGACACGTTTCCCACTTTCAAAGGTGCTTATTCATAGCTATGAATAAGCACTTTTGAAAGTGTGAAACGTGTCAGCTCCTGTATTTCGCTGTTTGCTGTGGCTTATATTTTTTGGATTATTACCTCTTTTTTAATAAAGGCATTGATTTTGAGTGCGGCTGTCCAGAATTTTCTCTTCATCCAATTGCCTAAGCTTAGCCTGCACCTGCTGTTCCCATTTGGAGGAGAGCTACATATCCCTTTGCTCCTGGACATTGCACATCTACCTAAGGGTGTCCTGGCCCTAACCCTCTCTCCCACCATCTTGTTTAAGAGACAATAAATCTCTTTTTGCATTCTAAAAGTGTCTGGCGCCCACCCTTTCATCTTGCATTATACCCACCATGCCTTGCAACCCACTCTACACGGAAGGATGTCAGCTGTCCCTAACTCTGGAGGTCACCATTAGGCCTTCGAGGGGCCCAGGACTTTGCTACATATGGAAAAAAATAAAATGTTAACAATATTTATTTTAAATGATGGAAATATGAAATGTTTCATATGAATTGTATTCTTGCACATGAATATGAATTATATTCTTACATATGACTATGTATTCTTCAATACAGCCATTAGGTGGAGCTTTATTTATCCTTACCAACTGTTGTAAAAAGCCAGCTGTTTACAATAGTAGCTCAAGCTGAAATGTATCCATACAAGTAAAAAAGTCAAACCAGTGTTTCACCCTCCCCTTAAATCAGTTTTTTTATTTAAGCCATGTTGTTCCAGAATTTTTTTTGTCACGTACGTGTGCTTATTTATGAACCAAATATTACATACATATGTAAAAAATCTATAAATAAAATAGTTTAACCCTCTGTTAGGTGTTTATTGATGTCTGTGTCCCTTTTGGGAAGATTCACCCCTCTATTTGTCCTTTTGACCTTTGTCACTGAAATGGAAAGTGATGAGAAACATAAATTTAGAGCTATCACCAGGGTGAGGCTGTGTTCACATATGTGCGGCCGCGGGTTCGTGCCTGGGGTCCCCTTTATCTCTGACCCAGAGGCGTATCTAGTGAAAATGGCGCCTATGGCAAGCACTGAAACTGCGCCCCTGTCAAAACATTTGAAACCCATCTTTCAGGCCGGGTTCACACTTGTCCGACAAACGCTCCGACATTGGGAGCTCATGTCGCATGACGTGTGAAAATCAATGTTTCCCTATGGGAGCCGTCTTAACTGGTCCGACACATGTCGGTCAGACTTTGAAAATGCTCCCTGTACTACTTTGGTCCGACTTTGATCCTACTTCAGCCCATTGACTATTATTGAAGTCGGATCAAAGTCGGACCGCAGTCTTGCATGATCCGACTTTGGCATGTGACTTGTGCTCTGCTGATCTTGAGGGGGAACTCCACGGCAAATTTTAAATAAAAAAACGGCATGGGTTCCCCTCCAGGAGCATACCAGGCCCTTCGGTCTGGTTTGGATTTTAAGGGGAACCCCCTAAGCCGAAAAAACGGTGTGGGGGTCCCCCTCAAAATCCAAACCAGACCCTTATCCGAGCACGCAACCTGGCAGGCCGCAGGAAAAGAGGGGGACGAGAGAGTGCCCCCCTCCCTCCTGAACCGTACCAGGCCGCATGCCCTCAACATGGGGGGTTTGGTGCTTTGGGGCAGAGGGGGCGGCCTGCAGCCCCCCCACCCCAAAGCACCCTGCCCCCATGTTGATGAGGACAGGGCCTCTTCCCGACAACCCTGGCCGTTGGTTGACGGGGTCTGCGGGCAGGGGCTTATCGGAATCCGGGAGCCCCCCTTTAATAAGGGGGCCCCCAGATCCCGGCCCCCACCCTATGTGAATGAGTATGGGGTACATCGTACCCCTACCCATTCACCTGGTGGAAAAAATGTCAATAAAAAAACACACACAGGTTTTTAAAGTAATTTATTACACAGCTCCGGGGGTCTTCTTCCGACTTCGGGGGTCTCCGGTGTCGTCTCCGCGCTCTCCGGTTCTTTCTTCCTACTGCCGGGCCTCCGCTATCTTCTTCCAGCTCTTTTGCTAGCGGGGCCCGGTCTTCTCCGTCGCCTTCTTCCCTCTTCTTCTCTCGCTCTCCGGTTCTTTCGTCCTTCTGCCGGGCCTCCGCTATCTTCCTCCAGCTCTTTTGCTAGCGGGGCCCGGTCTTCTTCGTCGCCTTCTTCCCTCTTCTCCTCTTTGATGTTGACACGTCGCTTCCTCCCGCTGTAATGCTGGGTGTGCGGTGCGCTCCGATTTATATAGGCCTCTCATGACGTCACAGTCACAAGCTCCGGGGTCTCCTGTCTCCTGGGAGTGCAGGAGTGGGGCTTTATAATGAAAGGGGTGGTGTACTGTGCAGGGAAAGGGGGCTGTGTGCTGTGCAGGGGTCTGCATAATGTGCAGGGGGTCCATATGCTATGTAGGGGGTCCATGTACTGTGGAGGGGGTCTGTGTGCTGTTCATGGGGCCTGTGTGCTGTGCAGGGGGTCCGTGTACTGTACAGGGGGTCCGTGTACTGTACAGGGGGTCCGTGTACTGTACAGGGGGTCCGTGTACTGTGCAGAGGGTCACTGTGCTGTGCAGGTGGTGAGTGTGCAGTGCAGGGGGTGAGTGTGCAGTGCAGGGGGTCAGTGTGCTAAGCAGGGAGTCTGTGTACTGTGCAGGGGGTCCATGTGCTGTGCAGGGGTCCGTGTGCTATGCAGGGGGTCCGTGTACTGTGCAGGGGGTCCGTGTGCTGTGCAGGGGGTCCGTGTGCTGTGCAGGGGGTCAGTGTGCTGTGCAGGGGGTCAGTGTGCTATGCAGGGGACCGTGTGCTGTGCAGGGGGACCGTGTGCTGTGCAGGGGGACTGTGTGCTGTGCAGGGGGTCCGAGTACTGTGCAGGGGTGTGGAATGTTGTTTTCCTCTTAAAATTAGGGTTGTGTTATACACCTGTGCGTGTTATACGCCAATAAATATGGTCATTTTATTAACTATTTGATATATAATGGTAAAATCATTAGAACTTCTTGGCGCTTTAACATCCACTGGAGCGCAGCTGATCCCCAAAAATATGGTCGCAACACCTTGACAGAATGACGATGCGATTCAAGATGGTTTTAATGCCATCATGTGGGGTACGGTGTCCTCTAGTAGTGATTATCAGAACTCTATTTTAGGAAGTGATGTGAGCACCGCTGTCCCCTACTGCCTCACAGAAGATGTCTCATTAGACGAAACGTACATCAGGCAAGGCAAGAAATAGCGACGCTGTGGCACCCGTGGAGGGTGTAGGACGAGTTCTTGTTTCCAATTCCTGTTAGATTTTCTGTAAGTAGAATCTTTTATTAATCTCTTGTGCTTTTACTGAACACTGTGCAATGAGTCTTTTCCTCTTCCATATCGTATGACCAGGTCTGAGGTTCCCTAAAGGATCAACACATGCGGTGACTTGCATCATTGGCGTCCATTAAGCAGGCTGAACAGCAGAGGCGGCTTATACCTGAAGTGAGGGGTGATTACTCACTGATGCGCATACAGACCTTGATAGGTCTAAGTATCTGGAAAGAGGATATATTTGCCCTGTCTATCCTTTGGGGAGCAGTGGGTGTTACACCTGTAGAAAATTGAAGGACACTTCTTTCTTCACTATATGGACTTTTGCTCGTTCTCTGGAAATATTTTATTTATTTTAATTTTATTTATTTTATTCATTTTTGTGCACTTTAAACCTTTTACATTTTAATTTTGAAGGCACTTTATCACATATGTGACAGCTCAATACATTTGTTTATATAATTTTTTATTTTACTGCTTACCTGTTTCTGACCAGGATTGCAAGTCACAAGATTGCTTAGTGTGCGCTGCTTTTCTATTGAGCTGCAGTGCAGGTTGGCAAGGCTTCTGTGGGAACACAAAGATGTGTAAACCAGCAAACTAACTGTCCTATGTAGGCTCAAGGCCATTTCAGAGATGATATACTGCTAATTACAGGCATAAGAAATATGCAAGCTATTCTGCAGGTAGCTTGTGCCCTTTAAGTTAGTTTAAATGCAAAATACTCAAATTTGACTGGAATGTACATTTTTTCTAAATTAGATAACATTTCTATTTTTACACTTCAGAGTCATGCCAAAAATAAATAGGAACCAACAGTCAGACACTAAAACAGAACTTAATCTAGATGTGGGAGTGAGTGCCAGAATTTCTAGAAGTAGCTACCCAGCCTGATAATACTTAAAAACACCAATGCTAGGCCATCAGCCAGGTTCCAAAATTATACAACAGAATGGCTATCCCAATGCTTGCTAAATGCTAAGCGTACCCTCTATGCAAAGCAAAGTAATAGAATATCAATGAATGCTACCCTACCCCATACTCCCGTTCTTCATACACATCTGTGAGTGGTCATTTGGTGGGTTTCAATAAAATCTTTAGTCCTACTATACTTAGGTGCGCTTTTCCTCTTTTTCTTTCCTTGTTGCATACACAGAGCCTTCTTCTACTTCTGGATCAGCTTGCCCAAGTGGATGGACTTTTGGGATTGGACTCAGGCCTATTAACCTAGGTGTGCCTACTTGTCCCTGTTCTTATATCTTTTCCCATACCCAGAAATACATGTTATATCTTTTGCTCATCATGGTTGGCAGATCAGCTGAGGAGCAAAGGGAAGGCAAGTAGGTTCAGCGGGGCAGAAAGGAATTTAAGTAAACGTGTTGCTTTGCCCTGCATGGGCAAAGCACAGTTCACTTTTATAATTAAAATAGTTCTATTTAGTTTAAATGTGGAATAATTGAAAGAGACACTTACGTAAAACATTATTTATATAGTATCTGGGCCATGTTTATGATGATTTTGTCTGTTCTGCTACATAAAAGAATAAAAAGTCCTCCAGTTCACACAAATCCTACCCTAGCCACTTTGCACCCTTATGATGGAATATATTCTGCCCCAGCCCCGCCACCCACTCTGTTAACATGCAACCCTTCCAGCCATATTGCCTCCCCTTCCTGTTGACATATACTCCTACCTGGCTTCACCTGTATATGCACCCTCCCCCCCAACCACCTCAGCCACCCTTTCCCCTTCTTGACCTTATCAACCGCGGCCATAAATCAATCTCCAGCCATCTCACCCCCCCCATTCTTCACAAGTGACCTCCACACCAGTCTGCATTCACCTCCCAATCACAGCCCAACACTACCCTAATCACAGCTTACTTTGCAAAAGTCTATTCATTCATCCAATAACATCATATTATAATGACACCCTGTATTACCCCCCTCCTTGATACCTCAATAAGCTGAAAAAAACATATTTTCTCTTTCGTCCATGGACGGACACAGCTCCTTATAATCTTGACTTGTGGGTTATGTTCCATCTATTAGGAGAGGACTAGGCAGACATGTTAGACATTTAAAACATGTAACTTTAGCAAAGCTGAACAGCCCCGCCCAGGGGGCGGTCCCTCTGGTTATAACCCCTCACACTGCACTTAGCAGCCCAGTTTTTTCTGCCTAGTAGAGGAGAATGACCTGGCTCCCTTTGGGCCCATGGTCCTGAAGACATTTTGTTTTTTATTTTTCTATTTTTGATCTTGAGATCTTCTATCAACTGCCGGCTGGGTGACAGGCTGGATAATATAGAATCTTGTAGTCTCCCCAGTCCGGCCATCGAGCGTGAGCAAGCCTTAGCTACATGCTGGGTCGGCCACGACATACCCCGTGGCTCCAGGGGTGGCCGGTGAGCTATCTGCACCAGGGTTCACATATGACTGGGCTACTACTGTCTAAGTCACAGTGAACCGTGGCCAACAGCTACTCCGTACTGCTTGGATGTAGGTCTGTCAGGAACGTGCCAGCAGTCCTCGCAGGACAGGTAAGTACTTTTCCTCCTGTCTTGGCAGGTTGGAACAGCTGGGCATTCCTGGGGAGGTCGTCTAGGGGGTCTCTCACCCTTCCTTTCTTCTCACCCTGTCCTTTCCCTCCTCCCCATACTCTGTCAGGTTGGGCCTGCTGTGTACTGACCGGGGGTCCTCCGGGGGGGGCTCTGTGTCCTGGCTGGGGTTGCATGCGAGTCCTGGGTCTCATGGTAGCCTCCTTCGAGGCAGTACCGTATGCTCCAATTCCATACTCGAGTCTTGCTAAAGGAGATCCTGTCCAAATGGGACAAGTCTCTGTTGTCCCTGGATTGTCAAATCCGGGTGGGCCACCTAGTCAGACCTCCCCTGGTCTGGTGGCTGAAATCTCTTGCTCTTCAGTCCCGAAGGTCGTTCCTTCCTTTTCACTGGACGGTAATCACGATGGATGCAAGCCTGACTGGTTGGGGGTGTTCAGTCGACGCAAGGTCGCTGGATACAGGAAGAATCCCGCCTGCCGATCAATGTACGAGAACTTCGAGCGTTCAGGCAGTGCCTCTCCACATGGTCACAGAGGCTACAGGGGCGTCCGGTCAGGATCCAGTCTGACAACGCCACGACGGTGGCATATGTCATCCATCTAGGAGGAACAAGCACCTCGGCTGCAGCATTGGAGGTCGCTCACATCCTGCGGTGGGCTGAACGGAGCGTGCCGACTCTATAGGCGTGTACATTCTGGGTGTAGTACCTGGCAGCTGACTACCTAAGTCGCCAGATGCTGGACCAAGGAGAATGGTCGCTACACCCGGATGTATTTCAACTCTCTTGCCTGAGATAGGGCACCCCAGCTGTGGATCTCCTGGCTTCTCGATTCAATAGGAAGGTATTGAAGTTTGTGGCCAGGGCCAAGGATCCCTGGGCGGACGCGATGGCCGTGTGGGTGGCCCCGTAGGGTCAGTATTGGCTAAGTTATACCTCTTCCCCACTGATTTTTCTGCATCGTCTGCTCCGCAGAGTGGGGACTGAGGGGATTCCGGTGACTCTAAATTGCCCCAGATTGACCTCGGCGTCCCAGGTACGCCGACCTAATGCGCCTGTTGGCGGATGCCCCTTAGGTCCTATACTTCATCCTGCTTTACAGTCGCTGGCTTTAACGACTTGGCTGTTGAAAGTCAGGTTCTGGGGGACTGAGGCCTGTCGGACTCAGTAATTTCCTCCATGCTGAGGGCACGGAAGTCTTCTTCTCGGAAGATCTATCATCGCACGTGGGAGGCCTACATCTCTGTGTGAGGAGATGGGTTGGCGCCCACGGGCATAGTCGGTTTCCAGGATCCTGCTGTTTTTATAGCATGGTGTGGATCAGAAACTTGCCTTAAGCACCATTAAGGGGCAGTTTCAGCCTTGGCTGTTTTCTCTAAACTACCCTTGGCGGCTCATTCACTGGTGAGTACGTTTGTGCAAGGGGTCCAACATGTGGCTCCTCCATTTCGGCCACCACTACCCCCATGTGATTTGAATTTGGTACCCTCGGTACTTCAGTAACCTCCCTTTGAGAACATAAGAGAGATTCCTCTTTTGACACTTTCTCAGAAAGTTGCCTTTCTGGTGGCTATATCCTCTGTCAGGAGGGTTTCGAAATGGCGGACTTGTCTTGCAAGTCCTCCTACTTGATTCTCCATACGGATAAGCGGTGCTACGCTCGCAGCCTTCGTTTCTTCCGAAGGTCGTTTCGGCCTTTTTGAATAAGGACATTGTACTTCCATCCTTGTGTCCTCGGCCGTCGCATCCCAAAGAGGTTGCGTTACATTCCTTAAACGTGTTCTGCGGGTGTATCTGTCTGCTACGGTGACTGGCCCATGGATGGGCCTGGCGGTGTCGTCGGCCACCATTTTCAATGGATCAGACAGATTGTGATTCAGGCCTATGCCCTTAGAGGGCGGGCGCCTCCCCTTCCTGTCTCGGCGCATTCGACCAGGGCAATTGTTGCCTCCTGGCCTTTCCGACATCAAGCATCTGTTTCACAGGTGTGTAAGGCAGGGACCTGGTCGTCCGTTCACACCTTCACTAAGTTTTACAAGGTTGATGTGTATGCATCTTCGGATGCTTGCTTTCGGCCGCAAGGTTTTGCAGGCGGCTGTTTGAGATTGCATCTCCTCCGTTGAGGAGCTCTGGTTGTTTGGGGTGAAGTTGTTAATTGCTGTTCCCACCCCTCGTTTTTTTTACACTGCTTGGGGACGTCCCACAAGTCAAGATTATAAGGAGCTGTGTCCGTCCATGGACGAAAGAGAAAATAGGATTTTTGTACTCACTGTTAGTGATGAGCCGAACACCCCGGGTTCGGTTCGCACCAGAACCCGCGAACGGACCGAAAGTTCGTACGAACATTAGAACCCTATTAAATACAATGGATGCGCATGTTCGAATTCTAAAGTGCTAATTATAACGACTATTATGCATGTTATTGTCCTAAAAAGGGTTTGGGAACCCGGGTTCTGCACCAGGGGACATGTATCAATGCAAAAAGAAGTTTTAAAAACGGTCGTTTTTCGGGAGCAGTCATTTTAATGATGCATAAAGTGAAAAAAAAAAGTCAAATATTCCTTTAAATATCGTACCTGGGGGGTGTCTAAAGTATGCCTGTGAAGTGCCACGTGTTTCCCGTGTTTAGAACTGTCCCTGCACAAAATGACACTTCTAAAGGAAAAAAAAGCCATTTAAAACTGCTTGCGGCTTTAATGTAATGTCTGGTCCCGGTAATATGGATGAAAATCTTTAAGAAAAATGGCATAGCTACCCCATCAACCCCCCCCCCCCTACCCCAGCCCATTACCAGCCCCTTTGGGTCTTGTATGGATATTAAGGGGAACCCCGCACACAAAATAAAAAAGGCCCTATATACTCTGAACAGCCGTATACAGGCGGTGCATACAAGACAGGGACTGTAGGTTTGTTCTTATGTAGAATCTGTTTGTAATTTTGAACAGGTACATTGTTTAAGTGTAGCTCCAGCCCAAAAATCTATTTTTAAACTTTTTGGAAAACATAGGTAAGGGTTATCACCCCTGTAACATTTGTTTTGCTGTCTGTGCCCCTGTTCAGAACATTTCACCTCACTTTCCGTCCCAATGACAACTGTTTTTGAAATGTGGTGTTTTTCTTGAAACAAGGATTGGTGATAAAGCATCAGTACAGAGGAGACACCTTTCTCCCATATTAATTCTTACAGGAGAGAATTTTCCTTCCTAGGGGTAGATTTCCTCTCACTTCCTGTTGTCTTCTTGCGTTTGCAAGTAGGAGTCGTTTGTAAGTTGGATGTTTGAAAGTAGGGACCTGCCGTATATACGCTGCAGAAATAGGCCCCTTAGTTGTTGGTGTTGGCACAACACTGTAAGCACTCACAGTTACTCTTGGTTGGTGCTGGAACGCCCTGCTGTCAACTATTATATCAGGAATTGTAATTACGTATAATTGTTGAACAGTGGTAGTAAAAATTGGGCCTTTGATGGTGGTGCTGGTGCCACAACACTGTAAGCCCTGACAGTTACTCTTGGTGGGTGCAGCAATGGGCCCTGCTGTGAATTATTAGATCAAGAATTGTAATTGCATGCCCCTGTTGAACAGGGGCTGAAAAATTGGGCCTTTCGTGGTGGTGGTGGTGGTGATGGTGTTGCCACAACACTGTAAGCCCTCAGAGTTACTCTTGGTGGGTGCAGCAATGGGCCCTGCTGTGAATTATTAGATCAAGAATTGTAATTGCATGCCCCTGTTAAACAGGGGCTGAAAAATTGGGCCTTAGGCACTGGTGGCACAACACTGCAACCCCTCACAGATACTGTACTTGGAGCACAGCAATGAGCCCTGTTGCAAAGTATTGCTTCAAAAATTGTAATTACACGCCCCTGTTAAACAGGGGCTGAAAAATTGGGCGTTAGGCACTGGTGGCGGCACCCATAAACAAAAATGATCTTCCAAGCTATCATCATCAATCGTATCATTGAGGACTCGGAGGAGGAGGATAGCCAGTCAACATAACAGCACAGGCACTCAGCATCAGCATCAGTCTTGAAGGGATGTGACATGTTAAAATCAATTAGTCTGTTATATCAGCATCAGGTGTGTGGTAGCTGTTGGTGATCCAAGACTGGTTCATCTTGATGAAAGTCAGTCGATCAACCGAGTCGGTGGACAGGCGCACCCTGTGATCCGTGACAAATCCTCCAGCAGCACTGAATGTGCGTTCCGAAAGAACGCTGGATGCAGGACAGGCCAGTAGCTCAATTGCATACTGTGCAAGCTCTGGCCAGTGATCCATCCTCAAGACCCAGTAAGCCAGAGGATTTTCGGTGGGGAAGGTGTCCAAGTCTGACCTTGCCCCTAGATATTCCTGCACCATGTTTATCAGACGCTGGCGATGGTTGCTGGAACCGATCATACTTTGGGGCTGCGGACTAAAGAATTGTCTGAACGCATCGGTCAGACGGCCACCTTCCCCACCGCTCCTTCTTTGACTGGCCGAAGCCTCAGCAACTCGTTGTCCAGGACCAGGAGTTTGTAACCTCCCAGTCTCTGGGAACGCGTTGCACAGACCTTTCTGCAAGGCCTCCCGGAGTTGTCTCATCCTCTGCTCCCTCTGCGACGGTAACATAAGGTCCGCAACCTTACCCTTGTACCGTGGATCAAGGAGAGTGGCCAGCCAGTAATGGTCCCTCTCCTTGATCCGAAGAATACGAGGATCCTTCCGCAGACTTTGCAGGATCAGGGAGGCCATGCAGCGTAGGTTAGCTGAGGCATTCGGTCCGGAGTCCTCTGGGTCACTAAGGACGACATGATCCGCAGCCACCTCCTCCCAGCCACGTACAAGTCCACTGGTTTCTTGGGACTGTAAATCATCCCTAAAAGACTGCTGCTGATGATGCTGAGTGCCAGCCTCCACCTCCATGCTGACACAATCCTCCTCCTCCTCCTCCTCCTCCTCTTCCTGTGCGATGGGTGGGACAGAAGGAACACTGTCTGGGTAAAGGGGGCCTTGAGAGGCAAGGAAGTCCTCCTCTTCCTGCCTCTGTTCTGCCTCAAGTGCCCTGTCCATTATTCCACGCAGCGTGTGCTCCAACAGGTGGACAAGAGGTACAGTGTCACTGATGCATGCACTGTCACTGCTCACCATCCTCGTGGCCTCCTCAAATGGTGCCAGGACAGTGCATGCATCCCTGATCATGCCCCACTGGCGTGGAGAAAAAAAACCAAGCTCCCCTGACCCTGTCCTGGTGCCGTAGTCGCACAGGTACTCATTGATGGCCCTCTGCTGCGTGTGCAGCCGCTGCAGCATGGCCAATGTTGAGTTCCACCTGGTGGGCATGTCACATATAAGGCGGTTCTTGGGCAGGTTCAACTCCTTTTGCAGCTCAGCCAGGCGAGCACTGGCATTATAAGATCTGCGGAAATGCACACAGACTTTCCTGGCCTGCCTCAGGACATCCTGTAAGCCCGGGTACCTGCCCAAGAACCGCTGCACCACCAGGTTAAGGACGTGAGCCACACAGGGCACATGGGTCAGTTGTCCCTGTCGGAGGGCGGAGAGGAGGTTGGTGCCATTGTCGCAAACCACCATTCCTGGCTTAAGCTGGCGTGGCGTCAACCACCTCTCGGCCTGGCCCTGCAGAGCAGACAGGACCTCTGCCCCAGTGTGGCTTCTGTCCCCCAAACACACCTGCGCAAGCACGGCATGGCATCTTTTTGCCTGCGTACTTGCGTAGCCCCTTGAACGGCTACGGAGCACCGCTGGTTCAGAGGACAAAGCACAGGAAGAGGCCATGGAGGAAGAAGAAGAGGAGGGGGTGGAGGAGAGAGGTGTGTCACAACCACTAGTAGCATTTTGTAGGCATGGCGGTGGAACAACCTCCAACACTACTGCACCTTGTCCTGCATCCTTCCCAGCTGCCAAAAGAGTGACCCAATGGGCCGTGAAAGAAAGGTAACGTCCCTGTCCATGCCTGCTGGACCATGATTCAGCGGTAATATGCACCTTACCGCTGACCGCCCTGTCCAGCGAGGCCAAGACATTGCCTTCCACATGCCGGTAGAGAGCCGGAATAGCCTTCCGTGAGAAAAAGTGGCGTTTGGGAACCTGCCACTGAGGAACCGCACATTGCACAAACTCACGGAAGGGGGCCGAGTCTACCAACTGAAAAGGCAGCAGTTGAAGCGCTAGCAATTTAGCCAAGCTAGCATTCAACCGCTGGGCATGTGGATGGCTGGGAGTGAACTTCTTTCGACGGTCCAGCAGCTGGGGCAGGGAAATTTGCCTGCTAGAATCGGACGTCGGTGTACTGCTAGCAGAGTGGCCGCAAGTACTTGGCTGTGACACACCTAATTCTACACCTTCATTCCTCTCAGTGCATGTTTCAGAGAGGACTGAAGTTATAGTGGGGTTGGAGATCCCAGCTGATGCGGTGCAAGGAGAGGTCCGCTTTGTTCTTTGGTGTGGGTCTTTGAGGTAGGCTTGCCAACGAGCTGCATGGCAGGTCAACATATGTCTGGTCAGGCATGTGGTTCCCAAGCGGCTGATGTTTTGGCCACGCGATATACGCTTGAGACATATGTTGCAAACAGCAGCTGTGCGATCTGATGCACTAGCCTCAAAAAAGGCCCCCACCAAAGAACTTTTTGAATGATGGGCAGAGGCAGCGCCCTGCACAGGCGGAGCTCTGCGGTGTGATTCCGTTGGTGTACTGCCCTTACGCTGGCCACCAAAGGGCATCCTGCCTCGTTGGAGATGTGCCTCCTCCTCATCCTCCTCCTCCTCCTCTCTCCTATTAGGCACCCACGTGGAGTCAGTGACCTCATCATCCCCTCCCTCCTCATCACTGGAGCCAATCTGGCAGTATGCTGCAGCTGCTGGAACATGACTGCCAGATTGGTGTCCTTCTTGAGCATCCCCTCTGTCTGCTCTCACGCTACTGCCTTCCTGTAGCTGGGTTTCATCATCAGACCCTTCGAAACGCTGGGCATCCTCCTGGAGCATGTACCCAACACTGTGCTCAAACAGTTCGGGGGACTCCTCAGGAGGAGGACATGGTGGGTCTAGGGAAGGAGTGACTGATGATGAGTCTGACATTGATACCAGGGAAGAGGACGCTTTGGCAGCTGCTTTGCCAGTACCCTGAGCCTGGGTGAGAGAGGATGAGGAGGAGGAGGAGGGCTTGGTCATCCACTCTACCAAGTCTTCGGCATGATGTGGCTCAACATGTCCAGCTGCCGAAAAGAAGGACAAGTGTGTCCCATGGCCATGTGCTGATGACAATGCACCGCGTCCACGACCAGCACTGTTGCCCCCAGACACAGAGCCTGCTTGCCCTCTTTTATTGCCTCCTGACTGTCTGCCTCTCCTTGTTTGCCTTCCAGACATTCTAATGGATGGCCTGCAGGGAGATGGGAAAAAAGCAATAAGGGCTACCTTCAGGTGTCCTTCTCTGTCCCTTTACTTAAGGATTTCTAAATATGGTTGAGGATGATTGCTTTCGCACAGAATAGCACAATGACAATTTCCCTGACTGCCAAAAAACAAGGATTTCAAAGATGGTTGATGAGGAATGCTTTAGCACAGTATAGCACAAGGAGAATTTCCCTCACTGTCCTTCCCTGTCCCTAGAAACAAGGATTAGCACAGTAAAACACACTGACACTCTCCCTACCTATAGTTTTCTGTCCCTAGAAAAAATGTTTTTTTAAAGATGGTTGATGATCAATGCTTTAGCACAGTATAGCACAAGGAGAATTTCCCTCACTGTCCTTCCCTGTCCCTAGAAACAAGGATTAGCACAGTGAAACACACTGACACTCTCCCTACCTATAGTTTTCTGTCCCTAGAAAAAATGTTTTTTTTAAAGATGGTTGATGATCAATGCTTTAGCACAGTATAGCACAAGGAGAATTTCCCTCACTGTCCTTCCCTGTCTCTAGAAACAAGGATTAGCACAGTGAAACACACTGACACTCTCCCTACCTATAGTTTTCTGTCCCTAGAAAAAATGTTTTTTTAAAGATGGTTGATGATCAATGCTTTAGCACAGTATAGCACAAGGAGAATTTCCCTCACTGTCCTTCCCTGTCCCTAGAAACAAGGATTAGCACAGTGAAACACTCTGACACTCTCCCTACCTATAGTTTTCTGTCCCTAGAAAAAATGTTTTTTTAAAGATGGTTGATGATCAATGCTTTAGCACAGTATAGCACAAGGAGAATTTCCCTCACTGTCCTTCCCTGTCCCTAGAAACAAGGATTAGCACAGTGAAACACACTGACACTCTCCCTACCTATAGTTTTCTGTCCCTAGAAAAAATGTTTTTTTTAAAGATGGTTGATGATCAATGCTTTAGCACAGTATAGCACAAGGAGAATTTCCCTCACTGTCCTTCCCTGTCCCTACAAACAAGGATTAGCACACTAAAACACACTGAAACTCTCCCTACCTATCCTTCTCTTTCCCTAAACTAAAGGAATCCAGGTTAAGCAAGAAAAAAAATGTCACTGTCCCTGCCTATGCTTCTCTTTCCCTGCTCCGGAACACACTACACTAGGCCGCCGTGCTGGCGGCCTTTTATAGTGTGGGGCGTGTACTAAACACCCTCAGCAATAATTGGCCACAGGCATCCTGCCTGTGGCCAATCATTGCTCTCCTCGCTGCCGGCGCTGTGATTGGCCAAGCATGCGGGGTCACAGTGCATGCTTGGCCAATCACAACGCCTGGATGACACTGATGGCCTAGTGCATTGTGGGCCGTTCGCGTCACTCGAATTAGGCGCAAACGGCCCAAATCGTTCGATCTTCGTCGAACGATCGAACAGCCGATGTTCGAGTCGAACGTATGTTCGACTCGAACACCGAGCTCATCCCTACTCACTGTAAAATCCTTTTCTCTGAAGTCCATGGACGGACACAGCACCCTCCCCTCTTTTTTGGTTTGTACTGCTTTTTGACGAACTGATCTGCTAAGTGCAGTGTGAGGGGTTATGACTAGAGGGACTGCTTCCTGGGCGGGGCTGTTCAGCTTTGCTAAAGTTACATGTTTTGTAATGTCTAACATGTCTGCCTAGTCCTCTCCTAATAGACAGAACATAACCCACAAGTCAAGATTATAAGGAGCTGTATCCGTCCATGGACTTCAGAGAAAAGGATTTTACGGTGAGTACAAAAATCCTATTTTATGTCCTTTAACCACATTTCTACCAGGGCAATTTTTAATTTTTGCACATGTGTTAAAATCTGCTTTTTTGCTAGAAATTACTGTAACCCCTATTCAGAAGTATACATTTTTTCAAAGCAGAGACCTTGTAGAATAAAATTTTGGTAGTTGCAATTTTATAGGTCAAACAATATTTGCACAGTTATTTATAAAATGCATATCTTCAGAAAAGAATACGATGAAACTAATTTCAGTGCAAACAAACAGAATATTATACCCATTTTTTGGTAAAATGTAAAATCCAAAAAATGAGGTTGCATTGATTAAATAGATACTAAACATGTCAAGTCTTAAATTTTCTCACACCCATGGACTTTTAAAATAAACAACGACACCTAGAATTATCCATAGTTGGTGCTTTAACAGCATTTACAGGTCATCAGTCTAGAGTTAACCATGAACTACAGCCCTAGAATTATTGTTCTCACGCTGACATTTATGAAGATACCTCACATGTGTGGTGCAATTGATGTTACATACAAATACTTGCCCTATGCTGCACTTTTATCGGGTGTGTGCAAGGATAAAAAAAAGTTGCTTTAATTTAGTTGTTTTTGTTTTTAATAAATTTTATACAAAAAAAAAAATTTGACACTTTTTTATTTTTTACTTGTTAGCCCCCATGTGATAGCATGGGTAGGTGACATGTCTTCTTTATGGAGACAGTGGAGGTCTTTTAGACACCCAATGTCTCTCCTGTCATCCAATGCAAGTATTCCAGCACAGATCATTCCGAAATAGCTGCATCCTCAGCTACACTAGCTGAGAAATGGAAGCTGTGACCCCCTAAGTGATGTAATACATGGCCCTTCTGGGATCATTGGCTGTTGAAGGGATCAGGGCCAGGGGAACTCCTGCTGTACCTGGGCGTCCCGGGGATGTCGTTTCCTGTGGTCCTGGGCTCCCCGGTGAAACAGGATTGCCCAGGAAACACTGCAGGTGCCACCAGTGCGACTGTTTGGGGAGGGGGGGGGGGGTGGATGCCACATTGAGACATGTAAAAGTATTACATCAGTGCGCATTCAGGTGCTTTAAGCAATCCAAGTGCACAACTACATACAACTGCCTCTTCTAATGCAACTCAATTAGCGGCTGTACGCAATGTCAGCAGGTCCCTGGAATATCATTACACAGGCTCTGCAGCTCTGCATGCTGTACAGCCCCAGCACAGTCGTGTGCGTAAAACCTAAAGGGGCACATTTTCCTTTTTTTATATAATTTTTTTAAATATGAAGTACCTAATAGTGCTTAATGTGGAAGAACAGCATGTAGGGAGCCTCTCCAGATATTTGTGGTCCCTTTTGGTGGGTTACTACACGCCATATTTCTTGCATTAACATGCATTGCATTAAAGCAGCTATTGACGTTGACTGGGCTGCCATTGCACCACAATGGATGAAAAACTGAACTTGCTAAATTATTGTAACGGCCTGCAATGCAAGGCATGTGTGTTGTAGAGTGTTCCAGCATGGGTTTGTTGGCACCAGGGCAGCCATCAGACATTGCTTACACAGCTTTAGGCCCGCCCCCCCCCCGGACCTGACCATCAACATTACCCAGGGCCCCCCAGTGGCCATCCCACCAAGTCCCATCCCATGTCCTCCTCCTCCTTCCCATGTCCCCCTCTTCCATCCCATCTCCTCCATCCCTTTCCTCCTCCTGCAGTCTCATCTTTTCCATCCCATGTCCTCTTCAGCCTCCTTCACATTGCCTCTATCCCATGTCCTCCTCCTCCATCCCATGTCCTCCTCCTTCAGGAGGATAATTCTGCACAGACACAATGAACAGACACAATTAGCAGAAGCATCCCATCTCCTTCTCCTCCAGGTCCATCTCCTCTATCCCATGTCCTCCTCCTCCAGTCCCATCCCCCCACCCCATGTCCCCCTCCTCCAGTCCCATTTTCTCCATCCCATGTCTTCCTCCTCCATCCCATGTCCTCCTCCTCCAGGAGGATAATTCTGCACAGACACAATTAGTGTATGAACACAGTGTCATATCCCAGGATCACACTACAGACGTTTAGAATATTGTCATTTTAAAGTGAAACTAAATCCACATTTTTATCTAAGTTTTGGAGTAGTGAAGGGTTAAAACCTCCTCCCCTTTCTGGTGACAACTCCATTTTTTTTCCTTTTGGTCACCAGGACAAAGAGCTCTCCGTGCTAGTGACCAGGGGAGGGCTGGCAGCCTTAAGCCTGGGGGGCAAGTCCAGTCGAGTGGCCCATTGAACCACTGAATCAGCTCACCATCCATGCCCACCGGGTTTTATAACACGTATTGATGTTATGAAGCAAGACAAATATGACACAGCAATGACAGCATGACTCCGATCTTGGTAAAGAGCCAATGACGCTGCTCTTTACCCATGTGATTGGCTTTGTCCATGTAGCACACCCCCGAAGGAGCTGCTGGTTTAATTTTGGGCCTTGCATGTTACCTCACTGTTCGTTGTCTAAGGGATGAGAGTCTACAGAAAGTTCAATGTCCACACAAGTATGAATCCTTTTCGTCAGGTTTTATTTCCAAACAACTCGCATAGGTAGAGGGATGGAGGGTGAGGGGAAGGTTCAGGCACACACAGCAGATCACTGGGGAAAACTTCTAAGCTTCAAAGTCACACTCACCACTCTCCTTCAAGTGGGTATTGTTCACCTGGATAGGCCCCTCTCACTTAGCCTAGCAGCCGAAATGATGGACGAACAAATAAGAAATAACAGTCGCTGCCACAGACCTTTAGAAAAATTAAGTTGAACTGTTCAATGATCCTCTGCCACAGGATTTTAGTACCCGGATATCCAGCCTTACAGTTTAAGAGCCTTTAAGCCGACCCGGCACACTGTAAGGTAACATGAGCTACGGTGCATCCTTCAATAAGGTCACCAGGCCTTCCTCAAGAAACCAGCCTTCTGCTTGGTCTTCTCCAGGATAGGTCCTCCCCTGGTTTCCTCCATTGAGTGGCTTCCTCCCTCAGGATGGACAGCACAGGATCACCTTCAAAGTGTAGGCCCCAGTCAGGACAACTGGGCCTACCTGGCATAGATGCAGCCTCAGGCCAGCGTGGCTCCGAGGCTGAAATTCCAGTAATACATACCTCAAGCCAGGAGGGCCACGAGGCGAAGAGAGCCCCGAGAAATGGTGTCTGCCCCTTAAGTACCCTTCCCCAGAATGCTTAGCGGGGAGACCACTCCCACTGAGCTGTTCCCGGGAAAAAGTACCCAATACACTTTGACCTGTTTGTATTCCAACATTGGCCTGCGGTGGTAATGCCACCTACAGGCAAACAGTGGGTAATCCTTCCAAACACAGCCATAGCCGGAACAGAAGCTAATTTAGCCCCAATCATCACAAGGTCTGAGCTAACTATCAGCTCAGACACCCACTAAATTTAACATAGCGCCTGATGATCAGGAGCAGGGCGCTACATCCAATAACATGTAAATGACAGCATGTGAGGAGAGCCGATCAGTGGCATCTCCTCACGGTGGAGACTGTACAGACAATTAGGGCACCGATTACAGTGCAGCCCTAGCAGTGCCCAGCAAGTTATGTCAGTCTGTGCCCATCAGTGACACCAATCAGTGCCCATCAGTGACACCAATCAGTGCTGCCTTTCAGTGCCCATCAGTGCCACCCAATAATGCCCATCATTGCCACCCATCAGTGCCCAACAGTACCGCCCATAAGTTCCGCCTATCGGTGCCACCTATCAGTGCCGCCCATCAGTGCCACCACCTATCAGTGAAATTCAGTGAAGGAGAAAAATTACTTACGGTGCCTTGAAAAAGTATTCATACCCCTTGAAATTTTCCACATTTTGTCATGTTACAACCAGAAACATAAATGTATTTTTTGGGGATTATATGTGATAGATCAACACAAAGTGGCACATAATTGTGAAGTGGAAGGAAAATGATAAATGGTTTTCAATTTTTTTTACAAATAAATATGTGAAAATTGTGGCGAGCATTTGTATGGTGCCCCCCCGAGTCAATATTTGTAGAACCCCCTTTCTCTGCAATTACAGCTGCATGTCTTTTTGGGGATGTCTCTACCAGCTTTGCCCATCTAGAGAGTGACATTTTTGCCCATTCTTCTTTTTAAAATATCTCGTTCTGTCAGATTGGATCTAGAGCGTCTGTGAACAGCAATTTTCAAGTCTTGCCACAGATTCTCAATGTGATTTAGGTCTGGACTGTGACTGGGCCATTCTAACACATGAATATGCTTTGATCTAAACTATTGCATTGTAGCTCTGGCTGTATGTTTAGGGTCGTTGTCATGCTGGAAGGTGAACCTCCGCCCCAGTCTCAAGTCTTTTGCAGATTCTAATGCTGCGTACACACGACCGTTTTTAATGTCATTGAAAAAAACTGCATTTTCTCGACGTGATTCTTCTCAAGCCTGCCTTGCCTACACACTATCGTGGAAAAAAATGTTCGAGTAAAGCGTGGTGACGTACAACACGTACGACGGCACTATAGTTCCATTCGGATGGTGCCACCCTTCATGTTAGTAAAGTTTGTTGAGAGACGATTCGCGCTTTTCAGCCTTGTGCTTTTCAGTCTGTTACAGTGTGATGAATGTGCTATCTCCATTACGAATGCTAGTTTTACCAGAACGAGTGCTCCCGTCTCATACTTGATTCTGAGCATGCGCATTTTTTTTCCACGTCGTTAAAGCCTACACACGGCCGTTTTTCATGAGGAGAAAAACGATGATGTGAAAAACGACGAGAAAAATTAGAGCATGTTCCAATTTTTTCTTGCCCATTTTTCACGTTGTGAAAAATGCTCGGAAGCCCACACACGATCATTTTTAATGACCATTTAAAAAAATTGCATTTTTCTCGTCATTAAAAACGGTCGTGTGTACGCGGCATAACAAGTTTTTCTAAGACTGCTCTGTATTTGGCTCCATCTATCTTTCCATCAACTCTGACCAGCTTCCTTCTCCCTGCTGAAGAAAAGCTTCCCCACCACATGATGCTGCCACCACCATGTTTCACAGAGGGGGTGGTATGTTCAGGGTGATGTGCAGTGTTAGTTTTCTGCCACACATAGCGTTTTACTTTTAGGCCAAAAAGTTTAATTTTAGTCTCATCTGACCAGAGCACCTTCTTCCACATGTTTGTTGTGTGCCCCACATGGCTTCTCACAAACTGCAAATTGGACTTCTTATGACTTTCTTTCAGCAATGGCTTTCTTCTTGCCACTTTTCATTAAGGGCAGAATTGTTTAGTGCACGACTAATAGTTGTCCTGTGGACCAGTGGTCATCAACCCTGTCCTCAGGGCCCACTAACAGGCCAGGTTTTATGTATTACCTTGGGAAGATGCAGACTAGAATACTGCAAACACTGAGCAGCAAATTATATCACCTGTAATGTATTTCAGTTATCTTGCAAACCTGACCTGTTAGTGGGCCCTGAGGATAGCGTTAATGACCACTGCTGTGGTCAGATTCTCCCACCTGAGCTATGGATCTCTGCAGCTCCTCCAGAGTTACCATGGGCCTCTTGGCTCCTTCTCTGATTAATGCTCTCCGTGCCCGGCCTGTCAGTTTAGGTGGACGGCCATGTCTTGGTAGGTTTGCGGTTGTGCCATACTCTTTCCATTTTTGGATGATGGATTGAAAAGTGCTCCATGAGAGGTTCAAAGCTTGGGATATTTTTTTATAACCTAACCCTACTTTAAATTTCTGCACAACTTTATTCCTGACCTGTCTGGTGTGTTCCTTGGCCTTCATGATGCTGTTTGTTCACTATGGTTCTCTAACAAACCTCTGAGGGCTTCACAAAACAGCTGTATTTATACTGAGATTAAAACACAGGTGGACTCTATTTATTAATTAGGTGACTTCTGAATACAATTGGTTCCCCTAGGTTTTAGTTAGGGGTATCAGAGTAAAGGGGGCTGAATACAATTGTCCCCCCACACTTTTCAGATTTTAAATTTTTTTTAATTTTGAAAAACATTTATTATTTTCCTTTCACTTCACAATTATGTGCCACTTTGTGTTGGTCCATCACATAAAATCCCAATAAAATACATTTATGTTTTTGGTTGTAACATGACAAAATGTGGAAAATTTCAAGGGGTATGAATACTTTTTCAAGGCAATGTATTTACTAAAAAAAGTTTTTTTTTGTTAGTTAGTTTTTTTAGTAAAAACACCACTGACATTGGGAATGAACTCTAGCAAGTTCAATTGAACTATTGAATGATTTCATACTCGCATGTCAGTCCCGACTTTGGGGTGCGATTTCAGAGACATCTGTGCGGGTTTGTGCACAGATGCCTATTGAAATCGCACTCTGGCAAAAGTAGTACAGAAACTGCTTTTGGGAATCGGTGCAACACCGCAAATGTAATCGATGCGCGTTGCACTGATTCGGATGGTGTCATCGCCGGAAATTGCCACCGATTTGGCATGCGATTTGACATATCAAATCGCTTGCCAAATCGCTCCAATGTGAACCAGGGTTTAATGTGAGAGCACTGAAAGCTGAAAATTGTCCTGGGCAGGAAGGGGGTGAAAGAAAGTGCCTGGCAGGCAAGAGGTTAAATGATAAGGCTGAGGGAGAGACAGAGTAGGGAGGAAGAGAGGGAGGAGGGGAGAGTCTGGTCACAGCTCACTCACTTGCACAATGCACAGAGTCCCAGCAGGAGGCTCACTCAGCGTCTTCATGTTTAGGATGTGACACTGTGGCTGCCGACTTTAAAGTTTCCCGCCCGCATATCCCCTTCACACAACACACGGTCTGCATCGAGTGTGGGCGGGCACAAGAGAGAGGGGCGGGAGGAGGAAGAGCTGATCGTTCTCCCATTAGTGGAGAGGAGGGGGAGGGCTGTGCTCTGGAACACACTCTCAGCCCTGTGACAGGTGCAGCTAATATCCCTGTCACAGGACACAGCGCAGCCCTGTTAACCCCCTCCCGCCGGAGCTGCCCGAGCAGTAGCACTTGGCCGGGTCTAGAAACTGCACATGCGCAGTTCTGAGCTGGCCGCACAGCGGCCCTTTTACAGGGAATAAGAGCAGCCCAGAGGGAAATCTCCACTCTGCCCCCCAGCCCTGCCCGCCCCTGCCAGTGACTCCATATGACAATCCAAAACTCTTTATATAATTTAGCCAAAGTGGAAAAAAAAGCACTGGCTTTATACACTGAGCAAAATTATAAACGCAATACTTTTGTGTTTGCCCCTATGAGCTGAACTTAACCACTTCGCGCCCGCCATACGGCAAATGACTGCCGCAAAGTGGTTCTAAAATGCCGGGAGGCCGTCATTATACGGCCTCCGGTCCTCCAGCCACTGGGTGTACATAGGGCAGTGTTTCTCAACTCCAATCCTCAAGGCGCCCCAACAGGTCATGTTTTCAGGATTTCCCTCAGATGAAACAGCTGTGGGAATTACAAGGCAGTGAAATTGATCAAATCACCTGTGCAAAATAATGGAAAGCCTGAAAACATGACCTGTTGGGGCGCCTTGAGGACTGGAGTTGAGAAACCCTGACATAGGGACACAGATCGGTCACCTCCCCCAGTCAGTCCCCTCCCCCCACAGTAGCAATCACTCATAGGGCACACATTTAACCCCTTCCTCGCCCCCTAGTGTTAACCCCTTCCCTGACAGTCACATTTATACAGTAATCAGTGCAGTTTTATAGCACTAATCGCTGTATAAATGTGAATGGTCCCAAAAATGTGTCAAAAGTGTCCGATGCAATATCGCAGTCCTGACAAAAAACGCAGATTGCCGCCATTACTAGTAAAAAAAAATAATAATAAAAAAAAATTCAGAATTCTATCCCCTATTTTGTAGGCGCTATAACTTTTGCGCAAACCAATCACTATACGCTTATTTTTTTAAACCAAAAATATGTAGAAGAATACATATCGGCCTAAACTGAGAAAAAAATAGTTTTTTAACCACTTCCCGCCCCGTCAATAGCAGATTGACGTCCGGGAAGTGGTTCAGTTATCCACACTGGACGTCATATGACGTCCTGCGGGATAACAGCCGCCGCGCGCCCGGGGGGGGCGCGCATCGCGGCGATCGGTGGGTCAGTCTGACCCACCGCTACACTGATCTCGGTAAAAAGCCTCCGGCGGAGGCTTTTTACCACGTGATCAGCCGTGTCCAATCACGGCTGATCACGATGTAAACAGGAAGAGCCGTTGATCGGCTCTTCCTCACTCGCGTCTGACAGACGCGAGTAGAGGAGAGTCGATCGGCGGCTCTCCTGACAGGGGGGGTTCGCGCTGATCATTTATCAGCGCAGCCCCCCCTCGGATACCCACACTAGACCACCAGGGAACCCCCCCAGGACGCCACAGGAAGCCCCAAGCATGTGGATGGCCCCCATGGCCATCCACATGTAATAAAATAAAAAAAATAAAAAAATATGCCAATCAGTGCCCACAAATGGGCACTGACTGGCACTATGATGGCACCACCACAATGTGTGGTGGCTGGCATTGCTGGGCATCAGTGTCCATCAGTGCCACCTACTAGTGTCCATCAGCGCCACCTATCAGTGCCCATCCGTGCCCATCCGTGCCCATAAGTGCCCACCTATCAGTGCCCGTCCATGCCACCTATCAGTGCCGCCTATAAGTGCCCATCAGTGCCGCCTATAAGTGCCAATCAGTGCCGCCTATGAGTGCCAATCAGTGCCGCCTATGAGTGCCAATCAGTGCCGCCTATGAGTGCCAATCAGTGCCGCATACCAGTGCCACATATCAGTGCCCATCAGTGCCGCCTATCAGTGCCCATCATCAGTGCCACCTCATCGGTGCCCATCAGTGTCGCCTTATCAGTGCCCGTCAGTGCCGCCTTATCAGTGCCCGTCATTGAAGTAGAAAAGGTACTTATTTACAAAAAAAATTAACAGAAACAAAGAAAAACATCGTTTTTTTCTAAATTTGCGCTCTTTTTTTATTTGTTGTGCAAAAAATAAAAATCGCAGAGGTGATCAAATACCACTGAAAGAAAGCTCTATTTGTGGGAACAAAATGATAAAAAATTTGTTTGGGTACAGTGTAGCATGACTGTGCAATTGATGATGCCCTGGAGGAGGGGCGAAATGCATTGACAAATTTCCGGTCAACACCAAGAACCAGTGACGCTGCTTCCGGTTCTTGTGGAACGCACACTATTGTGAACCCGGAACACACTGACGCTCGGTTATCATTGAAGGCTTGTGAATTTTCCCAATAACAGCGTATTGTTAATCTGTTCCTAAGCGGTACTTCACAAGTTGCTTTTTCTTTTTATTCCCCACATGGTCCTATGATCTCTGCTGCTATTGAGCCAACTGTTGAATTTCACTGAACATTATCGGTCCTAGAAGTTGGATGTTGGGTGACTTTTATTTTATTTTATTTTAAAGCATTTTTTTTTCCTTCCTTCTATATTACAACCACTGTTGCATATGGGACATTATTTCTTTGATGTTGAAAAACATCTGTAGTACTGTGAATTACTCCTAGAGCTATTTGCCTGGTTGTTCAGTTCATTTAATGTTTTGCACAGTATATTTTCTGGTTTTACTTAGTTGATCACTTTTTAGTGGTAACATTTAGTATTACACCTACTGCATTTCTGGTGACACCAATCACTGGTGTATAATCTTTTCACTAATAGTGTGTACCATCATCCCGAAAGGTTTAGATGGTTGACATTCACACATACGTTTGTATTGAGCACATTTATATTCGCTAGCACTGCATTTTATAATTTTTTATGACTGCGCAATTGTCATTCAAATTGGGACAGCGCTGAAAGCTCAAAATTGGCTTGGGCAGGAAGCTGTATAAGTGCATGGTATTGAAGTGGTTAAAAAAAAAATTGGGATATTTATTATAGCAAAAATCAAAAAATATTGTGTTTTTTTCAAAATTGTCGCTCTTTTTTGGTTTATAGCGCAAAAAATTTAAACCACAGAGGTGATCAAATACCATCAAAATAAAGCTCTATTTGTGGGGAAAAAAAGGACGTCAATTTTGTTTGGGAGCCACGTCGCACAACCGCGCAATTGTCATTCAAAGCGTGACAGTGCCGAAAGCTGAAATTTCGCCTGGGCAGGAAGGGGGTTTATGTGCCCAGTAAGCAAGTGGTTAAAGATCTATGACTTTTTCTATGTACACGAAAGACCTATTTCTCTCAAATATTGTTCACAAATCTGTCTAAATCTTTGTTTTATCACACAGCACAAATGTCGCAAGTTTTGAGGGAGCGTGCAATTGGGAAAGCTGACTGCAGGAATGTCCACCAGAGCTGTTGCCCTTGAATTGAATGTTAATTTCTCTACCATAAGCCGTCTCCAAAGGCTTTTCAGAGAATTTGGCAGTACATCCAACCGGCCTCACAACCGCAGACCACGCATAACCACACCAGCCCAGGACCTCCACATCCAGCATCTTCGCCTCCAAGATCGTCTGAGACCAGCCACCCGGACAGCTGCTGCAACAATCGGTTTGCATAAGCAAAGAATTTATGCACAAACTGTCAGGAACTGTGCCAGGGAAGCTCATTTGCATGCTCGTCATCCTCATTGGGGTCTCGACCTGACTGCAGTTTGTCATCGTAACCGACTTGAGTGGGCAAATGCTCACATTCGGTGGCGTCTGGCACTTTGGAGAGGTGTTCTCTTCTTGGTTGAATCCCGGTTTTCACTGTACAGGGCAGATGGCAGACAGCGTGCATGGCGTTGTGTGGGTGAGCGGTTTGCTGATGTCAATGTTGTGGATCGAGTGGCCCATGGTGGTGGTGGGGTTATGGTATGGGCAGGTGTATGCTATGGACAACAAACACAGGTGCATTTTATTGATGGCATTTTGAATACACAGAGATACCGTGATGAGATCCTGAGGCCCAGCGTTGTGCCATTCATCCAAGACCATCACCTCATGTTGAAGCATGATAATGCACGGCCCCATGTAGCAAGGATCTGTACACAATTCCTGGAAGCTGAAAACATCCCAGTTCTTGCATGGCCAGCATATTCACCGGACATGTCACCCATTGAGCATGTTTGGGATGCACTACAGCGTGTTCCAGTTCCTGCCAATATCCAACTGCTTCCCACAGCCATTGAAGAGGAATGGACCAACATTCCACAGGCCACAATCAACAACCTGATCAACTCTATGCAAAGGAGATGTGCTGCACTGCGTAAGGCAAATGGTGATCGCACCAGACACTGACCTTTTTTTCTGACCCCCCGACCTCCACAATACAGTAAAACTGCACATTTTAGAGTGGCCTTTTATTGTGGCCAGCCCAAGGCACACCTGTGCAGTAAGCATGCTGTCTAATCACCATCTTGATATCCCACACCTGTGAGGTGGATGGATTATCTCGGCAAAGGAGAAGTGCTTCGCAACAGCGTGAACAAGGGCTTAGACAGATTTGTGAACAATATTTGAGAGAAATATGCCTTTTGTGTACATAGAAAAAGTCGTAGATCTTTAAGTTCTTTAAGTTCAGCTCATGATAAATAGGGGCAAACACAAATGTGTTGCTTTTATAATTTTTCTCAGTATAAATACCTTTTATACATAACTAGAACATCTAACCGGGTTATATCTTTGCAGGCGATGTCCCCTCACTTCGTGTTTTAGTGTCACCAGGACAGGAAGTGGGGGAATCTCACTGTGGGGTCATAGCTTGCAATTGTTGCCTTATAATGTCCCTATTATATATTGTATTTAATATATATGTAGCACACAGATCCCTTCCTTGCTTACCTCCGCTAGCAGGTGGGACACACCATGCCACATGCCCAGTATCCTCCTTATTGCAGAGGGTGAGCGGTGTTATCTGATTTGGGTCCTGCAGCAAGTTACCTCCTTCCGTTGGATTCTTCACCCTAAAGTGTAGGAAGAAGTCTATTCTCTCTCTTTACTTCAAGAAGGCCATTGTCCAGACAGTATTGAAACCCAATAAAAGGTTTATTTTGGTTGCTTGGGAAAGTTGGAGATAGAGAGAAATGAACTAGGAGGCAGGTTCAGGCACGCAGCACTCAATCATCAATCATCGCCACTCAGGCCTGAGTGAGTTTTTTGCTCACCAGGATAGTCCCTTTGAGAACGGTCCTAGCAGCCGGTGTGGAGCACAAAACATTTACTTGTAGTTTCCTTAGGGATACGATCAGGAGATAATCTCTTAGTCCTGAACTTCCCAGCCTAGTAACATTTAAGTCCTTAGGTGCCAATAGGGCACGTTACTAGGCTTTTGGCGGATAGGATAGGAATCCTTCCCTCTGACAGGTAGCCAGGCCTCTCCAGAGACAGCGAACCTTCTACTTATGTCCTTGGGACCGATCCTCCCCTGGCTTCCTCTTCTTCAGAGCGGGTCACCCCTCACTTGGGTACCCTGGGATTCCTCTTCGGGTGTAGGCCTCAGCTAAAGGTGCTGGGCCCACTTACAGCGATGCAACCTCAGGCTAAAGGTGCCTGGGGCTGGTACACACACATGCACCCCTGGCCTGGAGGGCCGGGAGGCGCAAACTGCTCCCCGAATAATGGCGTCTGCCCCTTTTGTACCCTCTCCCAGCATGTACAGTGGGTAGACCACGCCCACTGCACAACTGCCGAGAGAGGACACCCAATGGTGCTGTAACGCTACCTGTGGTTCAACCTGGATCTGAGATGACAGTACCACCCACAGGCCACAGGGAACTGTACTGCCAGGCAGAATCACACCCAGGCATAAGCAAGTTTGCATATAATGAACAGGTCTGAGCTAAACTACCAGCTCAGACCACCCCTAAATTTCTGTATACAGCGCCCCAGAATTGGGGTGGGCGCTACATATATAAGGAAACAATTGCTGGCTATATCCCCACAGTGAGATTCCCTCACTTCCTGTCCTGGTGACACTAAGACAGGAAGTGAGGCAAAATCTCCTGCAATGACATAGGCCTGTTAGATGTTCTAGTTATGTATAAAACTAATGTATACATAAATCTATATATAAAGCCAGCCCCTTATTTCCATTTTGACTAAATTATGGAAAACCCTATTCATTGTTTTTCTCCATCTGTGTCCTGTTGGGAGAACACAGTGATTATTGCTAGTGGCTATAACAGCTGCTAACAATAATTGTATGTAAAACCTGAGAGGCTGGTTGTACCTAAGTTGATCGACTGATCAACTTGGGAACATTCTGCCTGCCCATATATGGTTCAAATCTCAGGCAGTCCCTGCTGAACCAGCCGAGATTTAAAAACCATCTATGGCTGGCCTTAGTTACACTCTAGCTGCAATCTTAACATGGGCCCGATCCAGTTTTTCTTAGCAGGGGATCTGTCCGCGTATCCATCCGACAGAAAAATTCGGATAGAACCTACACACGGTCGGAATTTCCGACCAAAAGCTCACATCAAACTTTTCTTGTCGGAAATTGCGATCGTGTGTACGCGGCATTACAGGTCTGTGTTCGCTCATGCTGTCCATTTACACCCAACTTCTCTCTGATCCGGCCAGATGGAGGGGAACGGATGCCCCCTTTTTTTTTGCCAGATCGGATTGGAGGTAGGCGGGTGTAAATGGACACAATTCCTTTACATCTGCCACTCCATAGAGGAGAATAGAGGGTCCGATCAAGACTGCCTGAAAAACAGACAGGCGGACCTGATCGGACCCCTCATGTGAAAGGGGCCTGAAAAGCAAGCCACATGAAATGCTTTTCGGAGCATAGGTTAATTTAGTGAGCCTGGATTAATAACAGTTACTGTAATGTGACCCATATTGTTGTCCTTTTAACATGGTGACATAAGCTGTCAACTATGTTACCCATGTGTGAAGTTACTTTCACTCTGCTGAAAGGACAGCAATGGGGCTGGCAATACAGTGACTGTCATTAGCAGGGGGGGGGGGGGGGCGGGGATGGTAGGCTATGAACTATACATTCCAGCAAATAAAGATCAAAAAATCATCAGCGCTAAGAACCAATGACAGTGTTAAAGTGGAAGTAAACCCTCCTGTCATTTTCAGGCAAGGAAGCTGCCATCTTGGCCTCTGTTTAATCTTCAACTGCCATGATGCTGCACATGTGATCAGTTATGACACCAGCCATTGGATGGTTTGACAGTTTGGTTGAGAGCACAACCAATGTGACAGTTGGCATTCCCGGCATGCCGGGAATGTAACTGCATTTTGAAACTGTTAAATCGATGGGTTTACTTCCGCTTTAAACAATGTAAAATGGATGGGAAGGGGGTGGAAGTGTGATATAAAAAATAGTCAATAGTCAGACCGCCCAGTGCTGCATGGTGACCTATGGCTAGAACGCAAACATAAACATACAGAAAAAACACCTCAAAAACCAGCGCACAATAGGCTTCAATGCAATTATGAAAATGGCAGATGGCCCTTTATTATATAAAAATCAAGTTAGTCAAGCAGGGGACTTGGAAGTGGGGGAAGTGGCTGGAGGAGCTTCTGAATAGCTCGAATGTCACGCTGCAAGCTGATGATGGCTGCCACAACAGCAGGAAAAATAAATAATAAAATAATGCTCCGCTGACAGTGGGGTCAGTTTGAAGGGGAAAAGGGATGGTCCTGGGCAACTCCGACTATGCGTTTCGCGCTTCAAGCGCTTTGTCACAGTCCTTTTCCCCTTCAAACTGACCCCACTGTCAGCGGAGCATTATTTTATTATTTATTTTTCCTGCTGTTGTGGCAGCCATCATCAGCATGCAGCGTGACATTAGAGCTATTCAGAAGCTCCTCCAGCCACCATCCCCCCAGGACACGATACCATCCGGGTGACACTGTCCTTTCACCATCAGTGCTTTGTCTTCCTGCCTTGTGGATTTCTCCCTTCCGGAGTCACGGATTTGCGGCTTTCAGCCCCCCCCCTGCTTCCTCCCGCTGGCCACGCAGCTGGTCTGCTTTCACCAGTGGAAGTGCTGCCTGATTGTGTTCACCACACACCGCACAGAGTGCTCTCCTGGATCTTCCACCCGCAGAGGACTGCAGACCTCAGCCTGTCTGCTCTCATGTACCTTGTGCCACCCTGCTTGATTCCATCACGGCTTCCATATCATCGGATGACAACCTGCCGTCTCCGTTGCACTACAAGTCCCTGTGCCTTCTGCTTTCCTGTGGGTCTTTCATCTACAGCAGTGGTTCTCAACCTGGGGGTCGGGACCCCCTCGGGGGTCGAATTATGATTTGCCAGGGGTCACCGAACCCTGGCTGTTCCTGTAGCCCGCGCTGCTCTCCAAGCCTTTTTGCGCCCGCCCAGCAGGGCTGTCCCTGGAGCCTGTGGCCGCTCAGCTGGGCTGTTCCTGGAGCCCACAGCCGCCTATTCAGTTCACGGCATGGCTAGAGACCAGAGGTCAGCTGACTGGTGAGAAATGTGAAGTGGGAGGGGCTGGAGGAGACCCCCATCTCCTGATTTCGGCATAGGTGTCACTGCTGCGTGACGCCACAAAGTCGGAGACACAGTGAGTAACACTACCTGTGATTAGAGTTGCCATTAAAAGTCCCCACTACAGTTCTCAGATCAGCAGATGACCTCGATCAAGAGCACCTAAGTTGGCTAATCAGAATCTCCCGCCAGCACTGCCACTCATGCCATTTCCCCCACCCCCCACCAAGGAGTAAGAGAAGGAATAAAAAGAGAATACATGGAAGGGAGAGGAAAAGAGGGGGGAGGAACAAAGAAAAAGGAAAAAACGAATAAGAGAAAGAACAAGAAAGAAGGCTAGAGAGAGGGATGGGGAAAAAAAATCAAGAAATTATGATAGAGAGAGATAAAAGGGAAAGAAAGAACAAAGAGTGTTACAACCTAAAATGTACCACAAGGAGTTTTAATACTGTATAAGTGGAAGGGACTCAGGGAGCGCTAAATGTCTATGGGTTAGGGGCACAATTTACTTGTCTTGTGTGCTGCCAACCCACGCTACAAAAATTATTTTACTGTTAGGGGTCCCCACAACTTGGGACATTTTTTCAAGGGGTCACTGCACTAGAAGGTTGAGAACCACTGATCTACAGGCTCACTTGAGCTCCAGTGAGCCAGGTGTTCTCATTCTCCCTTCCCCCGCACGCTGCAGGTACATATGCTGATCTTCTACAGCCTGGATTCAGCTCCTCTCGTCAGTGGATGTCAGGTCCCAATTTTATACATTCTTTTTACATATCATCTCCTGTTTTTATATTCATTCAGTTTTGACTTTTTTGTATGTTGTGCATTTACACAGGAACTTGCCAAGTCCCCTGCTTGACTAACTTGATTTTTATATAATAAAGGTCCATCTGCCATTTTCATAATTGCATTGAAGCCTATTGTGCGCTGGTTTTTGAGGTGTTTTTTTTTTTTATATACATTCCAGCAGCTTCAGGGAAAACTGAAAATTTATTATCAAATACTTATCGTAATTTTCCTTTCCTGATAGGCTCCATGGCAGCATACGTGTGGGTTGGCCCCGCCTCCATAACTATCCAATAGGACCCCTCCCTATAAATTTCAGCTCTGGGCTCTCAGCCGTGTTCCGTAACTAGCCTACTCCAAGAATTGGGAGGGCCTCCTGCTGCCATGGAGCCTATCAGGAAAGGAAAATTACGGTGAGTATTTGATAATAAATTTTCCATTTTCCTGACAGGCTCCATGGCAGCATACGTGTGGGAAATAACTTGTCAAACACACCCGGGTGGGCACAATGCTGAGCAAGAAAAGTTAATTTATTTAACACCGTCAACCGACAGTACTTGTAAACCAAAATTCACTGATGACAGAGCAGCTGGCTCAACACAATAGTGAGAAACAAAAGTATTAATAGACGACCAGGAGGCCACTCTACATGTAACTTCAGGTGCGACATGACGAGAGGCTGCTCAAGAAGTTGAGATGCTCTGAGTTGAGTGCGCAGTCACTGCCTCTGGAGAAGCCAGGCCCTTTGCTTTATAAGCCCTTTGAATGGTCTGTACTATTCAAGCAGCAATGGATCTAACTGAGGCCCGTTTTCCATGAAGAAGAATGAAAAGAAAGTCTGTTTGTCTGAAAGACTCTGTCGTTTCCAGATATTGACTTAATGTGTGACCAACATCAAGGTGATGAATATCTTGACCTTCTGATGTCCCAAAAGTGGGAAGTACAATTTCCTGATTTTCATAGAAAATAGATGTAACTTTAGGGTTTGAACCCAGCATGGGAATAAATCCTGCTCTGTCTGGAAAACAGGTCAGGAAAGGCTCTATTGAACCCAAGTTTCTGATATCAGACACTCTTTTGGCTGAAGTGACCGCTACCAGGAAGACGGTCTTGAGAGTAAGATCTTTAGCTGATAGAGGTTTGTCAGGATCTGTACTAAGTGTAGAAAGATAGTCCAGTACAAGAGGCAGGTCCAATTTGGGAAACCTCGGTTTCCTTTGAGGTCTAAGCCTGATAGCACCCTTGAAGAACTGGCGAACCAGGAAATGATTTGCCCATGAGATTCCTGTAAATGCTGAGATGGCTGATATTTGTACCCACAGTGAACTTACTGCTAGAGACAAGTCCAAACCTGTTTGCAAAAAAACGAAGTATATCCTGGACTTCTGGAGAACTACAAGGATTAGCCCTAGAAGACATATAATCTGTAAATTTTGACCAGATAAGCTCATAAACTCTATTGGTGCTATTTCTTCTAGCATTAAGAAGAGTCGGAATGGCTTCTTCTGGACATCCTAAGGCTTCAAGCCTTTCCCTCTCAAAAACCACACCCTGAGGTGCAGATGAGCCGGACATGGGTGCAAAGTTGTGCCTTGAGACAGGAGATCCGATCTGAGAGGTAGGAGATTTGAGTCCCGATAACTGAGAAGTGTTAAGAGGGAGAACCATGGCCTGTTGGGCCAGAACGGAATTACTGCTATGATTTCCACTTCCTCTGATCTGAGCCTGTGGAGAAACTGGAGTATCACAGGTACTGGAGGAAAGGCATAAGCCTTGCTGAATCGCCACTGGTCCATGAGAGCATCCATCCCACAGGCTCGGGGATCCCGGAACCTCGAGTAGTACTTGGTCAACTTGTAGTTGCATGGGGACGCAAACAGATCCACTTCTGGAGACACTCCCAGAGTTAGGAGACAATTGAATACCTCTATGTGTAGAGACCACTCGTTGTTGTTCATTTGAGTTTGTGACAGAAAGTCCGCTTGTACATTCTGGATCCCCGGGATGTAAACTGCCGAGATGTTGGACAAATTCCTCTGAGCCCAATTCATGATTGGCTCCACCTCCTGGAGTAGGGACCAGCTGCGGGTTCCACCTTGCTTCCTTATGTAAGCAACCGCGGTTGTATTGTCCAACCTGAGCATCACAGAAGAGTTCATTATTAGATGGCGGAAGGATATGAGCGCCTGGAAGGCAGCCCGCAACTCCAGTATGTTGGATACAATTCCTTGAGAAGGTGCGCTCCACCTGCCCTGGGCTATTTCCGATAGGCAATGAGAGCCCCAGCCCTGATTGTTGGCATCAGAGGTTATTGTAACCCATGTGATGGGACGGATCGAGTGACAGTTGCGGAGATTTTTACCTTGAAGCCACCAAAGAAGACACTCTCTCATGGGTGGAGTGAGAATGATGCGTTGACTCTTGCTGGAAGAGTCCCATTGCTGGAGGAACCCTTTCTGGAAAGGGCGAGTGTGCCATTGAGCCCACTTCACCATAGGAATAGTGGCTGCCATGGTGCCAATTACCTTCAGACATTGAAGAGCAGACAGGTGAGATGAAGCAAGAGTTGAGCGGATCCTGTCCCGGATTACCACAATCTTCATTGATATGCCTGATGAACCTTAACTTTGAATTTGAATAAAAAAAATTTTTCAGCTGAAAACATCTTTTCTTTTATTTTTGGTTGTGTTTCTTTTCTTTATCCTAGGTTCTAGTGCACTTGTAGTGCCATGTGTATTTTCCATTAGTAAATACCCATCATTGTCAGTGTAAACACAAAAAAGAATTTTGCTTACTTTGGCCAACATTGATATAAGAAGCCACACATTGTTGAGTTTAAAAGCTTTTTACTATTTGCACATGTAGCGGGGTATTCCCCTTTAATACCGAGAGACTACATCTCCCAGTACATCTTGCAGCACCCAGGGTGCATTGCCCCGTGCAAAGACTGCAGGGGCAGACTGTATAAAGGGGAGGCAGGGTTTATTCTGTCTCTTTGGACACCCCCTCTCCTAGCAAGAGGATCTCTGGGCTGAACTGCTGTGTGCACAAGGCCTGAAGCCTGGGCCTTGTGCTCTTTTCCAAAGAGCCCTCTGCCAGCCTAGCTAAATCTGAGTGACATCTTCTCCTCCTTGCTGCAGTACACCAGAAGGATTGAAGGCCTGGATGTCGGTGGATTCCTGTTCCTAGACGAATCGGCGGAGGAAACAGACTTGGACTGTCCGGGTGGTGAGAGAGAGCACTTGCTCATAGACAGATACTTTATCTTCACTATTCATTTGGATTACAAAGTTGTTCTTCAAGTGCACCTCCGAAAGATTGTTAGCGAAGATTGCTTACCCTGAACTTCCATTTAGATCAGTCAGGCCTGACTACATAGGTAGACATTGCTGGGTGTTAGTCTGCCCACGAGGGGAAGTAGCTGTAAAAGGTCAGTGTTAGAGTCGCATAGCAATACATTATTGTTCTGGTTATTCTGTTCATCTTAAATACTGTTTATTGCAGGGACCTGCAACTTGTTATACTGTTATTTTATTACTTGCCCATTAGCATCAGTAAAATATCTGGGTCAAGTACATTTGGTGTCAGCTTCAGTTACTTTAATAGGAGTTTTAAAGTATATTGCTGTGCATGCTTGCTATAAGACTGCGTCACCAAGAGTTGCGGTCACGCGGTCTTATCTCACTATTACTAGCTGTGCCACGGGAGGTTAGAGCCGATTGCCAGGGGTTGACAGCGGTGCACTACAGGGCCCAAATCAATACCAGCGGCCCTCTTAACTGAGGGTATCGCTATACACATTATAATTTTTTTAGAATTTTTTTTTTTTGAAAAGTATGTAAAAAATTTTGAGTGTTACAAAATATTATTTTGGGTAAAACGCATGAACAGGCATGCTTAAAAACATTTTCTAAACTGGAACTTCTAAAGTTCAACATGTACAATTATTAAAATAGTAAACAGAAAAACAACATTACAAACAAAAGCAATTTCAAAGTTATTTAAAAAATAATAATTAAACCCGCCCAAGCACAGCCATGATATTTTGGAGCCTTTGCTCCACCCGCTTGGTATTTTGCCTGATCTGTATCAAGTGTAGCGACCTCACCCCTCTCACCCCTTCTCATTCACGGCTTGTCTGTCTCATCTAGGGGTTAACACTGGGGGGAGGGATGAGATACACCACGGCCCATGTCCTCCAAGGTGTAGAGGTGAAGGCCAGAACTATCGGGTTTTGTGTATGTGTCCCAGAGTCAAATCCTCTCCTTGGATTGACTCCCCTTTGCTACTAGTAACCAGAGTTCCACACACTGAAAGGGTCCAACTCGTATTTATTCTCCTCAATAAATAGTCATACAGCACAGACAGGTTGTGACCCATATACCACTTCAGTATTTGTGGGGAGTAGGCCAAGGCACAATTCTTCTAGATAGAGCTAACCACTGTAGTGTCACCAGTGGTGAATAGTCATTGCCACTGACTATATTGAACAGAACATGAATTACCTTCGCTATCGTAGCCCCTATCAGGGGAAGGACATCCGTCCAAGACAGTTACTGGAGGCCTCTCCATCACCAGCAATGCTGCGCTGGACTCTCCGGAGAAGTTCCACTCACCGGCCTCCTCGTCTCAGACACGGGCACCCAAGGAGTTAGGGCCCCCTTGGATTCCTCCACCCTCGCGGAACTCAGTCGAAGGTACTGAGCTCCAGGCCTCCGCCATAGTACCTCACCCCAGGCTAAAGGTGCCTGAGATGGACTCCATCTCCCGCTCCGGCCAGGTCAAAGGCACCTAGGCCCGGAACTCCGGGACGGCAGCACCCAAGCTGAAGGTGCCTGGGTGCGGCTGCGTCCTCCGACTCTGAACCCTGAGGTCAGGGCGTCCGCTCTCCCTTTGCGTCAGAGCGGGTTCCCCGCCCCGCTGTACCAGCGCCAGGAAAGGACAAAAAGGGAAGCAGTCTTGCAGTGAGTGTTCAACTCCAGCCAGGGCGACAGCGACACCTGCAGGTCGCAAGTAACCTGTCAGGAAGGACACACCAGCAATGCAAATGGCGATATCGGCGCATCCGCGTCGCGTGTTAGCGCTGCGTTGGTGCGCGTAAGCGCGTTTGCGGCGCAAGTGCTTGCGTGGGTGCACGCAGGAGCGCGCGGCGGCGTCTCTCGGCGCCAAATGGGCCTATTTAAAGGGGCTGATGGCTGGGCTCCGTGCTGTTCGGTCTACAGCGTTACCTGAGACCTTTTGACCCCTTGCTTGCCTGTATCCTGCTCCGGCTGATCCTCCCTGGCTTGTTTGACCACTCCTGTTTGTCTGCCTGCACCTGACCCTCGGCCTGTGTTAACTGCGCTCTTGCCTGTTCCTTTGCTACCGTTGTCGTCAGCCTGTTGCCGAACCTGCCTGTACCTGAGACCACGTTCCTGTCTACCCCGTCTGCTACCTTGCCGCCAGCCCGTTGCTGAACCTGCCTGTACTTGAGACCTGCCAGCTGCCTAAACCTGCTTACACCTGATCCTGCTCCAGTGTTTACCTGTTTGGACTGGTGTACCCACTCTCCCAGCCCATCTGACTGCACCTGCCTATGCTCCAGTTGTCAAATCTATCAGCTATTCCCGGATCCATTCCAGTCCCTGCTTCGGCTCCGGTCCAGCTCGCCTACCAGCAACTCTGCCAGGCTCTCGTGCGACTCTGCACTCCTGCGCCTCCTGTCTTCTCTACCAGGGGCCTCGAGTGAGAGGTGTAAGAGAGGCCTCCTCCTGCATAATCAGACTCTTCCACCAGGTACGTGACAGAACCTCACACAACCAGAGTCCTCCAAGAACCATAAAAGGGTCTCAGATTCCCTAACAATCAATGCATCTGGGTTACACTACAACCCAGATGCCTCCCCTAAAATCAAACACCCGCTACACTCTCCCCCTGGTAATTGGACACTGGTCCCCAGTGTCTGGTGCAAACCCACATGTCCCAAGGAGTGGTGATATAAGTTTGACCCAGAAACCAAACTATACAATTTAATCATGAATTGTGCCAGGACTTAAAATGGGAAAGGGAAACAGGAATATAAAACAATGAACTTGGTATCACAAAAAAACTTTAAATAACTTTACACATTGACATTTCCCCCCCACTATCTAAGGACCACCCGATTCTCAGCAGCCTTGATAGATTAAATCTCCTGCAGAGGGAAAAAACAAAGAAACACACATCCTAGCATAATGTATGTATTTTTCTTGGAAGGAATGAGTCTATCCGTAGAGAAACCCATTCTGTCCAGTAATGTAGTGCAGAATGTGAAGCAAACAATCGTTGCGCAACACCGCCACCTGGTGGCAATGCCACGGTAAAGGCACTTGTCAGATCCAGATGAACTTCTGCTTCTCTGTGCTGTGACCCTCGGATTCCTCCACCCTCAAGGTACTGAGCTCCAGGCCTCCGCCATAGTACCTCACCCCAGGCTAAAGGTGCCTGAGATGGACTCCATCTCCCGCTCCAGACAGGTCAAGGGCACCTAGGCCCGGAACTCCGGGACGGCAGCACCCAAGCTGAAGGTGCCTGGGTGCGGCTGCGTCCTCCGTCTCTGAACCCTGAGGTCAGGGCGTCCGCCCCTTTTATCTCCTCTCCCTTTGCGTCACAGCGGGTTCCCTGCCCCGCTGTACCAGCGCCAGGAAAGGACAAAAATGGAAGCAGTCTTGCAGTGAGTGTTCAACTCCAGCCAGGGCGACAGCGCCACCTGCAGGCCGCAAGGAACCTCACACACCAGAGTCCTCCAAGAATCATAAAAGGGTCTCAGATTCCCTAACAATCAATGCATCTGGGTTACACTACCACCCATATGCCTCCCCTAAAATCAAACACCCGCTAAACAAGTCTTCCTTTATTTTTTCAAGGTCACGACAGCAGACCATTAGGTATTGTATCAGGATCTGGGCACTGTGACTTGTAAAACTTTCTTGCTCTACAGGCAGAACAGCACCTATAATTGTAAAAAACAACATGTATTATAAATATGCAGGCCTACATCTATTACCTGAATCTGTGGTGTATGACACTGACCTGTTGTGGTGCCAGTTTCCACTTCCTCCACTTCTCGTTCCTCTACATCATGTGGTTGTGGGTCTCTTGTTGGAGGTGTGGGGTTCCTAGGTTCATGTCTAGAACCTGTTTGAAGCCCTATTGAGATTGCAAGAAAAGGTATACTTTAGTTAATAATAATAATTTACTAAAAAATTGAGGCCTGAAAGAGGAATATGAAACATTCCTTGGAAGTGTGGTACAATTGTCTGTTTTGGCAAAGTTCCAAGCTGAGCACATGATTGTATCCCTTACCAAAACATCCCTTATCAAGTTTCACACATGGAAACACCCCCAAGTATATACACTGGTTCACCTGTGTGTGACACCCTAAAAAGGTTGTTCTGTTGGCCCACACTTGTGCTACTGAGTCCAGATGTTTAACCAGCTGCTGAGCATTCTCTCCTTTACATTACAATGCATCCAGTTATATTTTTTAAATATAGTTACCAAAAAATCTATTCAACCATGTCAAAAAAATCATCTCACCAAAATAGGCATGGTAACATTTATTTAAACGCTGTATCAGCCAAAAACATTGTATTATTAAGTGAACGTACAAAAAAGGTTTACTACGACCGATTACTGTGCCCACGAACATGAAAGTTGCTATCTTTAACTGTTGGTACATTAAAGAAAAGAACATGCAGCAACATGCAAGTAATAATAATCAGAAGTTCAAAAAAGACAAGAAAATTACGGTACTTACTTTTTCCAATAACTTTCTTTATTCTTTTGTATTGGTCGGGCTCCCACAACTTGAGGTCAGACCACCGTTTTCTGAGCTGTTCCTTAGTTGTGCACACCCCGAATTTATGGTGAAGAGTTTTAACCACTTTCCCCATAATTTTGGCCTTGACAAGATTAGGCTTTTTATACGGCCCATGCTTGGCATCATAATCCTCCCTCCTCAAAATGGCGACCATCTCCACCATTTCCTCGAATGTCATGTTGGATGCCTTATATCTCCGGGATCGGGTCTTTGGTTCCTCTGGAATTTCATCCTCTGTTGAGGTAATCTCAGCTACCTGTGTCTCCGTCATGTTATGTAGCACTACGACGAGCGAGAAGGGGCGGGAAAAGTACTATATCGAACGTCAGGGGCAGGGAAAACGTGCAGAGTTTCACGCATGCGCAGTGTATATAAAGCTAATACGCATGTGTTGTAACTACGTTCATTGTGCGGAAGAAGGAGTAAGCAACGAACATGAAGACGAAGGTACGTAACATTTTTCAGAATTTTGATTCATCAGTGGATGAGATTGGGGCCTATATATGGTGATAAAGATTTTTTGAATAGTCTTGACTGACACTAGTATTTTTGTCTTGTTTTCGACTTTCAGAAAACATGCAGGCTTTCAAAAGTTCAGAATTTATGGGGGAGTTCCTGGACAGATGGAAGGAACGTCCTGTTCTCTGGCAAACCAAAACATCTAAAAATAAAAATAAAGCAGCCAGGAAGGCAGCACTGGAGAGCCTGCTTGAATTTGTCAAGACACAGATCCCCACAGCAACCATCCAAGATGTGAACACCAAAATTTCTACCATTAGGGGCACATATAGGACTCAGCACAATATGGTCCTGAAATCCCAGAGGTCAGGAGCTGCAGCAGAGGAAGTTTATAAACCCAGTCTGTGGTACTACAGCAAATTAAGCTTTCTGGGTGACCATCTGGAAGTCAGGGATTCTTTTTCAACCCTTCCCCCAGACGTCTCTCCAGCCTTCCCTGCAGCCAACCCTCCAGCCTTCCCTGCAGCCAACCCTCCAGCCTTCCCTGCAACCCAGCTCTGCCTTCTTCGGAGGAACAACCAGAGGTCCTGGAGGAGCCGGATTTGGACATATGGAGCCAGGTATAGTATTGATCTCAAGATTTATATGTACTAAAAGTAATGATGTAAAATAGATGTTACTATTGCTAACTATTTAATGCTTGAACAAAAAGTGTTTTACATATCAATAGACAGTAGTGGTCAAAAATGATGGGGACAAGAATAAAAAATGCAGGGGTCAGAATCATTGTCTTTTTAATTTATTAACATTCAATTTGCAAATGTCATGAGGTGAAAAATGTGTGTGATTGATGAAGCTAAAAATATAAGTATGTCCCTTTTTTATACACAGCCAGAGCTGAGCCAGGAAGAGGGTGACGTTGTGGACCAGGAGGAGGCAGGGCCCAGTGGCACACAGGAGGAGGCAGGGCACAGTGGCACACAGGAGGAGGCAGGGCACAGTGGCACACAGGAGGAGGCAGGGCCCAGTGGCACACAGGAGGAGGCCAGGGCCAGCACAGGAGCCCAGATGCCTCCCCTCCAAATTCAAACAAGAATGCCCAGGAGGGTTAGGCAGGTGGAGGAGGAAACACGTGCCTTTATTAGAGAGGCTACTGCGGCCCTCAGAGAGCCCCCCAGTACTGGCACACAAATTAGCCAGAATGGACATTCGGCAACGGCTCTTTAGTGAGAACCTAATGTTGAAGGTCATCAACAGGGGGTTGATGGGCGACCTAACACAATACACTGACCTTGCAGAGGTCGCCCCTCCTCCTCCTCCTCCTCCTGCCACAAGCTCTCCTCCTGAGACACAGCCTCTGAGGAAGCGCTTAACGAAGGCTGGAGAGAAGGCTGCAGAGAAGGCTGGAGAGAAGGCTACAAGGAAGAGAAAGAAGTAATGGCCTTGCTTCTGGATGGTCTGACAGAAGGCACAGACTGTTCTAGTACTACAGACTGGGGACATATATCTCACTTACCTGCTGCTGTTCCTGACCTCTGGGAGTCCAGGACAAGATTGTGCTCCTAATCTTTTTTTTGATTTTTAAAATCCATCTATTCTTTGATGTTTGCTGTGGGGTCCAAAGGATGCACAAATTCAAGCAGGGTCTTCAGTGCTGCCTTCCCCTTTAACCACTTCAGATCCGCGCTATAGCCGAAAGACGGCTGCAGCGCGGACCTGAACTGCCGGGTGGGCGTCCCCAGGACGTCCTTTTGTTTACTTCCGCAATGCGCGCCCGCGGCGCGCATCGCGGAAGAGCTGTGCCCGCTGTGTCACGATGCGCGTGCCTGGCGGCCGCGATGTCCGCCAGGTACCCGTGATCGGCTGTCACAGAGCCAGGGACGTGGATCTCTGTGTGTAAACACAGAGATCCACGTCCTGCTAGGGAGAGGAGACTGATGGTGTGTCCCTTGTACATAGGGGCAACCATCGGTCACCTCCCCCAGTCAGTCCCCTCCCCCCACAGTAAGAATCACTCATGAGGGAACATATTTAACCCCTTCCCGCCCCCTAGTGGTTAACCCCTTCACTGCCAGTCACATTTATACAGTAATCAGTGCATTTTTATAGCACTGTTCGCTGTATATGTGAATTGTCCCAAAATAGTGTCAAAAGTGTCCGATGTGTCCGCCGCAATATCGCAGTCCTGACAAAAATTGCAGATCACCGATATTACTAGTGGAAAAAAAGAAAAAAGAAAAATGTCATAAATCTATCCCCTATTTTGTAGGCGCTATAACTTTTGCACAAACCAATCAATAAAGGCTTATTGCGATTTTTTTTTACCAAAAATATGTAGAAGAATACGTATCGGACTAAACTAAAAGAAAAAAAAATGAAAAAAAATTGGGATATTTATTATAGCAAAAAGTTAAAAATATTGTGTTTTTTTTTCTAAATTGTCGCTCTTTTTTTGTTTATAGCGCAAAAAATAAAAACCGCAGAGGTGATCAGATACCACCAAAAGAAAGCTCTATTTGTGGGAAAAAAATGATAAAAATGTCATTTGGGTGCAGTGTTGTATGACCGGGCAATTGTCATTCAAAATGCGTCAGCACTGAAAGCTGAAAATTGGTCTGGGCAGGAGGGGGGTTTAAGTGCCCAGTAAGGAAGTGGTTAATTTGTTATGTGCCAGAATAAATGTTTTTTTGATTTACAGTAAATACTTGACCATGTGTTTTTGATTCAAAAAGAGAGTTTTCTAGTGAGTAAGCAGGGACATTTAAAAAATACATTTTATAATTAACAAGGGACATCAACCTCCTTGAGGGGAAATAATACACATTTATAATGTTGTTGTGGTAACTTGACACACAAAAGAAAAATACAAAAAGCAAAAAAATTCAAAAATATTAGAAAAAAAAAAAAGGCAGATCTTTTAATTAAGATATTTTAAATAAATGTATAATTTATTAGGGAGATCTGGCTTTCCAAAAAAAAAAAAATATTCATGAGATCACAAAAAAGAATAAATAAACAAGTTTGTCATAACTCTGTCAGAATATCAGCAGCAACAGAAGTTCATTATTGTAGCATTATATAAAGAAGAAATGAATGCGCTGCATTAAACGATGCAATAATTTACAGCGTTACGAATGTGCTATCTCCATTACAAGCGCTCCCGTCTCATACTTAATTCTGAGCATACGTGTTTTTTTTTCTCTCATAAAAGCATACACACTACCGTTTTTCACGACGTTAAAAAGAACGACGTGAAAAACGACGTGAAAAAATAGAGCAGGTTCTAATTTTTTTTAGCCCATTTTTCACGTCGTTAAAAATACTCTGGAGCCTACACACGATCATTTTTAATGACCAATTTAAAAAATGGCATTTTTAACGTCATGAAAAACGGTCGTGTGTATGCGGCATAATAGTTGTTTTGCTGCACTTGGACTGAATAAACATATGAGATGGGGGGGAATGGTACTAGTTTTAGATGTGTGGCAGTTGATACAAAGAGATACAGATCTTACCTCCCCAAAATGAATGACAGATCTGCTGTGTATAGCATATGACTTTTTTATAGACCACATTATTATTTACTTGTCTATTTAATAATGGCATTCCAGAAATGAAAGGGTAAAGCTCTCAGTTTCCATTCATGTCTGAAGTTGCCTTTATCTCAGTTGGTAGTACAGCATGAGCGGAAAGGGTGTGAGCTGCCACAGGCCACAGAGTCAGCTATGGCACTGTCATACTCTCTAAAATAGAACATGAACACAGGGTCTGGTTCATCGCAGCCGTCACCCAAAGTTGGCATCTCACTTCATCCTTTCAAGTACATTAAATGAGTAATGCAGAGCTCTTTACCATCAACTGGAAAGTAATATAGTTCCTTAAATGGTAGTAACAGCATATAAAATGGAAATGGCAAAACAACAACATTGTCCAATTTACTATGTATCAACTAAGTGTGTATCTATAGTCAAATTTTTTTTTAGGGACACCTGTTCTGGTGACAAATTTCTAAGAGAAGTATCCCCCTCACCTTTTAGAGATTTCCTCTCACTTTATGTTAGGTGTCTGGGATAAGTAGTAAAGCATGGGTGGTATGTGAATTTTAAGTGAAAAAATAGTAGCGCTCTGTTTATGCAAAAACAGTCCTAGCAAGTGATATACAAATCAAAAATACTATAATGTGTATATAAATAATATTCCACCAAGTGAAAGTGGACAAATAATAAATATAGTAGTCCTATGTATCCAAAATGTATAATCAAGCAACAAAAGTAATGAAATATATGTGCAGTGAATCATAAATAAAAGTCCATAAAACAATATTCATGAATCAAAAGTTCATAAAGCAAAGTACAAGTGATAAAGAAATCCAGGTGATGAAAACTTGAGTGCTTCCAACAAATATGCTTAATCTTGAAATGTAATTATGCTCCTTCACCACACCACTTGTGTCTGTGAATCCACTCCCAAAGGAAAAAAACTCACCAGATAGATATGCCTCACACTCTCATGTTCGGCATAAAAGCTTGATACCCCACCGGGGTTAATAGACAAATCCACCGGAATTTTTACAAGAGAATCCACTCCACATGTAAAAAATGAATAAGTGCTTCCAATGGTGAAGTAAGTAAAAACTATTTATTTTAAAATTGCACACACATCTTCAACCATTGTACTCACATTGTTCAAAATTCAAACAGGCACTTCAAATAAAAAGCAACAGAAATGAATGAAGGAGGCTTGCAATGGCGTACTAGGAATTGCGGTCACGACGGACCCAGAATAACCAGCAGATCTCACCCTCCAATTGCTCGCTCTCCTTCCCGGCCAGAGTCGAGCAATTGGAGGGTGAGATCTGCTGGTTATTCTGGGTCCGCCGTGACCGCAATTCCTAGTACGCCATTGCAAGCCTCCTTCATTCATTTCTGTTGCTTTTTATTTGAAGTGCCTGTTTGAATTTTGAACAATGTGTTTTTATGACATGTCCGCAATCACTGGTATAGCGCATGGGGTCACAATGGTGACACCACTCTCTATACTACAGGGGCCCCATGCAGCCTCCCTGTCACATTCTGTTTTACACTTGGACAGGAACGGCTTTGGGGGTGGCATATACAGGAATCAATCCTCTCCGTTTTCCTCCTGCAACTTGCTTCTCCTACCCTCCCTCCCACCGGCATTCAGTGGCTGCTGGAGGAAAAAGCTCATTATGCTATTCAAAATAAAAAATTCCAAATTCTGAACCCATTTTATTTCATTGTGGCCCATGACCAGTTACCAAATCACTTAAGTGGCCCTCGCAATTTAAAAAGTTGTGCACCCCTGTAGTAAAGGGAAATCTCATCAACAAGACACTAATAGCAAAAACAAACTGACAGGGGGTTATAAACCATTTCCATACTCTATGCAAAATGTAAAAATACGTTTTGCCTATACATACACTTTACTAAACCTACAGTGATGAAAGGGATTTCACACCAGATGTTAATCTGTATTGCTAGCTGTGGGCTTGGAACTTTTCATACACAATGCCATTTAGATCTGTTTACATGTTCAGAAACATGAGATGTTGAAAAGCTGTTAAAGTGCTTCTTCAGTCATTTCTTTAAAAATTTTAAGTCAGCAGCTGCAAAAAGTGTAGCTACTGACTTTTAATAAACCGACACTCACCTCTCCAGGGATCCAGCGCTGTTCTCACCCAGGCCGGTTTCTTCATTGGTCTTCGGTCCCAGTCACCAGCATGTTAACTGTGGGCAGCAAGTTGTAACTCCTTGCATCTTCACAGCGAGCTGCCCACTTTGTGAAAGGTCCCGCAGCCTTCCGAGACCTGTGATTTATCCCAGAAAGTTGTGGGCATTGAGAGGAGGAGCAAAAGTTGGAGCCGGCGTCTGTCAAAACTAAGCACCCGCTCCCCCCCCCTCAAAAAAACGTCCCAAATATGGCAGAGGAGGGGGTAAGTGGAGGAAGAATGGAGTTTGCCCTTTTAGGTAAAGTTACACTTTAACTCACTTTCATTCACCACATACTGTACTGGTCAGTGAGGTTTAATTGACCAGTAATGACAGGACAAAAACACTTGTGGGAACTATGGGCAAACACCTAAAGACACATAAAATATATATAAGGAAGCTGTTTTTGACAGATTTACATAGCTCTGCCACACAGCACATTCCTGTCTGGAAAGAGACTTAAATAATTTTGGTTCACAGGCCCAGAACAAGCATAGTGTAGTGAGCATTGGAAAAAAATTAAATCCCTTTTTCCTCTACTCATTCTGGGTCAGTGATTAAAGGCTAAGTTCACCTTTTTTTTCTAAATTTCAACTCCCCCATGTACCAATATAGCATTAATTGTAGCAAAATGGGGGGGGGGAGTTGGGACTTTAAGTGAGGCCATAGGCCTGGTAAGGCCAATGCCTCCATCCCATTGGGACTTCGAATGAGGCCATAGGCCTGGTAAGGCCATGTGCCTCCATCCCTGTTAATTAGAAGAAAAAAAAACGAAGAAAAAATACAGCCATATAGGCGTCAGAGTGCAACGAAGGGGGGGGGGGGGAAAATTGTGACTTTAAATGAGGCTCTTGGTAATAAATTGATAGAGTGGTGGGTAGTAAAGCATTTATTAGTACAAGGATGCATGTTAGAATACATTGATTACATATACATTCCCCCCCCCCCCTTCGTTGCACTCTGACGCCTATATGGCTGTATTTTTGCTTCGTTTTTTTTTCCCAATATAGCATTAATGTATTTAGTTTAAAAAATAAAACTGCTTTTCAATAATTCTACACAGGCTTGCTCAATTACTTCTGCCTCACTTCCTGGTCAGACTTTAGGTCATGACACAGGAAGGAGTGGACCAGCTGAGGGTAGATGTGTCATGACCTAAAATCTGACCAGGAAGTGAGGCAGAAGTAATTGAGCAGTTTATTTCAACAGCTATGAAGGGAGTGGGGTAAGCAGATGTAGAATTAATGGAAGGCTGTTTTATTTTTGTAAAAAAAAATACATTAATGTTATGTTAGTACATAGGTGAGCTGGAATTTAGAAAAAAAGTGAACTTAGCCTTTAAAGCGATATTAAAGTCTTGTTTTTATTAATTTAAAAAAATAACAAACATGTCATACTCACTGTCCAAATCATTTGGTGGAGGGGGGGATTATGGTTTGGGGGTTGTTTTTGCGAGTGTTGGGCTTGGCCCCTTAGTTACAGTGAAGGGAACTCTTAAAGTGGTTGTAAAGTCAGATTTTAGAACCCATCTAGATTCAGAAATGTTGCAGGAGTGTGTCATCTGACCGGGACTCCCCTCCACATTGGCTGAGACAGCAGCGCAGTCCCATTGAAAAAGGGGTAGGGGCGGGCCACTGCTCTGTGTCTGAATGGACACAGGGAGCAGTGGCTCTGCTCAGGTGCCCCCATAGCAAGCTGCTTGCTGTGGGAGGACTCAACAGGAGGGAGGGGCCAGGAGCGCCGAAGAGGTACCCAAGAAGAGGAGGATCTGGGCTGCTCTGTGCAAAACCACTGCACAGGGCAGGTAAGTATAACATGTTTGTTATTTTTAACTAAAAAAAAGAGACTTTACAATCACTTTAAGACATCAGCATACCAAGACATTTTGAACAATTTCATGCTTCCAACTTTGTGGGAACAGTCTGGGGATGGCCCCTTCCTATTCCAACATGGATTCATAAAGACATGGATAAACTAGTTTGTGGTGGAGCAACTTGACTGGCCTGCACAGAGTCCTGACCTCACAAATGCGCTTCTGGAAGAATGGTTAATAGAGATACTCCTAAACCTTGTGGACAGCCTTCCCAGAAGAGTTGAAGCTGTTATAGCTGCAAAGGGTGGGTTAATATTGAACCCTACAGACTAAGACTGGGATGGCATTAAAGTTCATGTGCATGTAAAGGCAGGCATCCCAATACTTTTGATAATATAGTGTATTTTAACCTGCATGTACTGCATGTCTGAATCTATTGAGCTCTTTGATGTAGTTTTTACTGAAGGTAACATCTGTTTAAACTTGTTTTCATCACACAAAACCCAACACAATATCTTTGTGTCTACAGGTTTTATAGAAGGTAGCATGGTGGTTCAGATTTGACATTTTTAAATCCTTGTTCTAAGAAAGATACTTTGAGTTACCCAAGATTTAATCATGAAATGATTATATCATGTGGGACAAGCATAGACATGCAAAAAAAAAAAAAAACATGTTGTCAACGTGATACCTTTTATTTATAATAAAATAAAAGGTATTCAACTTTCCATTCGTGTTGCCAATAACAATCTATTGTATCTGATTCATGTCAATTTGTAAGTTAAAATTATCCAGTAAAGTTTTAAAAAAATCCAGAGGCCAGTTCCCTTCAACAGAAGAAGTATATAGTATATTATATTAAGCTCTCAGGTGGCCTGTGTCTCCTTTTCTCCTTTCCAGTGTTGCAGCCTTTATCAAACTCTTTGGTATTTAACACTTTGAGGTGTTGGATGCCTGTGCACTCTGTGGTTACATCCTCTGACCCCTACATCACTGTTGTGTCTCCTAATGACATGAGGAAGATGAAAATGTCAAGTGCCGAAGAGTGACGGATAAACAAGCCATCGGAGAGGTGAGTATATTATTTCCTCTATTGCAGGGAACTGACATTATGGCATTATGCCGCGTACACACGATCGATTTTCTCGACGGTGAAAACACAGTCGAGAAAATCGACGGGAAAAACGAGGAACGGCTTGTTTCCCTACACACAGCCATTTTTCCCGTCATTTTTGCTCTTGGTCGAGAACAACGACCGTGTGTAGGCTCCACGGCAGTGTTTCCCTATGGGAAAACTGCAGCGGAAAAAAATGCAGTGAATCACGACGAGAAAAATTAGAGCATGTTCTAATTTTTCTCGTCGTGATTAATGCAGTTTTTCTCGTTGAGAAAAATGACCAGAAGCCCACACACAAAATTTCATTTTTCCCGACGAGAAAAATGGTCGTGTGTACGCGGCATAAGGGTTTTGTATTTGAGACATGACAGGTTCACTTTAATGCTGGGATCATACCATCCATGAGGTTATTATCTGTATTCAATGCCTTTGTTCAGAAAGTGTACACACAGTGATGTTGGTTTGCTAAAACTGGAGAGTGTAAAATCTGGTACAGCTTTACATGGTAGCCAATCAGCTTCTAACTTCAGCTTGTTTAATTAGGCTTTAACAAAAAAGCCTGGAAGATGATTGGTTTCTATGCAGAGCTGCAACAGAACGTTCCAGTTCTAGTCAATTAACCTCACTTTGGTTTGGTTTGTTACAAAAGCTTGCACTTTAATTTTTAATTATTACTAAAATATTACTTTTACCATTTTTTTTGCCTTTTCTACCTGAAGATTAAACATTTTTCTATTTGTCTTTATCTTGGTTTCCTGTTTTTTTTTTACCTTTTAGTTATCTTGTTTTGACACTTTCACTTATTTCTATTTATAATATTGTTTAAGCAAACAAGATCTGGAGGAAGAGAACTGGACATGTTCTGGCTACACTCTCTGTTTTATACAAATTGTATTGTCTGATATGACGTTCCCTACTTTTTGATGTAAACACATGGTCTGACAATATCATCACGAGGAAAAAGAAATGATTGACAGCATTGGAGAGAAGAGGACAGGTGTAGGGTCAGTGACCTCAGCTTCTGTCCCCAGCTCAATAACAGGAAGCTCTGTTTCATTGATGATATGATGATCCCATGAGAGCTTAGCCAACGGATGTGCACGGTAACTTTTTTTTTTTTTTTTTATTACAAAATTTGTTTATTATCAGCAGTACTTTGTGTGGACTCTTACAGGTTTGTCTTATACTGATAAATTCTTATACAGCAATAGGCAAAATTTGTGTATTTCCTGCCATTCAGATATATCCCACAATGAGTTTGCTTATTGCCACCTTGTCTGTTCCTACTTCAGCAACGCTTTGTTTCTGAACTAAGGCTGACCTTCGAGAATTATCAGTTTTTTTTTAAACTTTCATTGGACCAGCTCAGTTTCAAAATATTCCATGTGTCACATTAGGCAGACACTAACGGCTGTACTCAATAAATGTAGTGCTAACTCTTAAATACAATTTATCCTAATTCACTTTCAATAGAGGATTGATAGATTCTAATTGGCTGCCTCTTCAGTGGCCAAATAATGGAGTATGGCCTTAAACGTTATTTCTCACTTAAGTCCTTTCTGTAGACTCTTTTTTAAGTCTTTTACGCATATTTAGGCTGGGTTCACACTGGTCCGACAAACGCTCCGACTTTGGGAGCTCATGTCGCATGACGTGTGAAAATCAATGTTTCCCTATGAGAGCCGTCTTAACTGGTCCGACACATGTCGGTCCGACTTTGAAAATGCTCCCTGTACTACTTTGGTCCGACTTTGATCCTACTTCAGCCCATTGAATATCATTGAAGTCGGATCAAAGTAGGATCCTTGTCCTAACCATCCGACATTTGACATCCGACATGGTGATTACAGCAGCAGTAAAAGGAATTTATCTCACCCTGGGATTGTTTTGATTGGTCAAAGGACAAGTCAGACTAGCACAAAGTCGGATCAAAGTAGTATCCTGTTTATGAAAGTCGGATGGATGTCGGACCAATGTAGGATCAATGTAGGACTGATGTCGCAGAGCAAAGTAGGATGAAAGTTGTATGACTGTCGTGTCGTACCAGTGTGAACCCAGCCTCAATAAATGTACTAATTCTTCAGTGCAATTACCAAAAGCAGCCAATTAGAATTTATCACACCTGTATCAACAGTTTATTCTGATTAACTGCATTTAAGAGTTAGCACTATTTTTAATGAATAAAGCTGATAGTGTCTTCCTCCCTTTTACCGATGTTAGCCTGGACTCTGCACAAGGTCCATTTCAACTTTTCTGTAGGTAGGGGTGAACTTGAGGGCTACAATCTGGATGTACAGCTAAATATAATCCTTGTAACATGGGTTAAGGGTGACGACTAGGTTCTTCTCAGATGTCATGTCTCCATGTCTCAGGGGGAAGCCATTACCACTGTTGGTGACCTCTGAAAGCCTGTCTGTCTTAATTATTCATGTTTGCATCCAACATACACACAGCAGATATCATACCAGATCCAGTCTCCTGTACCATATCCAGACGCTGTAATTCTTTATTAGGTACATGCCTTGTCATTATATACTTGTAGTTTTTCAGTTGTGTGGGCATGACAGCCCCTGATTTCTCTCCCAGTGGTAAGTAAATTGGATGTCGCCTTCCTTCTTTAGTGCCTGCCCTGTATCACTGCATGGGTATTTTGTGCCATAAACTGGGAAATAGTATCATAGCTATTGAGACTGAGGATCTGCCAGTTTAACCATCAACTCACTGTGATTGCCCTGATGGTAATTTGTATAGGCAATGCTTGTCCTTATCACTGCAGGCAGTAGCGTAGCTAGCACATCTGGCACCCGGGGCCTATTCATTTTTTTTGCACCCTACCAAGAAAAATGGTAAGTGGCAATATAGCGGTGCCACGCCAAAACTGTGGGTGTGGTCAGATTGCATCAACAGTGGGAGGGGCTTAAAGGGCCATATTCTTTAATGACTGTGCCACAAGCAAAAGTTATTGTGTCTACAAACTACGGGATAGATTTAGGGACTTTGTTTTTATTGATAATGGCAGCGATTTAGTGGGATTGTGACATTGCGGCGGACAAATCTGACCCCAAATGACTCTTTTTGGAGACCAGTGACATTATTACATTGATCAGTGCTAATAAAATGCACTGATCAACGTAAAAATTACACTGGCAGGGAAGGGGTTAACACTAGGGGTGATCAAGGAGTTAAGTGTGTTCCCTGGGTGTGTTCTAACTGTAGGAGGGATGGGCTCACTGGGACATGACAGAGATCACTGTTCCAGATCACTGGGAACAGAAGATCTCTGACAGTGACATGTCATTAGGCAGAACGGGGAATTGCCTTATTTACATAGGCAGTTCCCCTTTCTGCCTCTGTACACAGCGATCGCGGGTCGCCGGCGGACATTGAGTCTGCGGGACCCACGGGCACACTCCAACACGCACGCCTGCTATCCTCCTTGCACAGACCGAAGTACAGGTATGTCGGTTTGCGCAGGAGAGCCGACCTGCCGCAGTAAATGTACGTGAGCTGGTCGGCAAGTGGTTAAAGACAAGAACTAAACTCAGCGCTCTTCCTGCTTGGGGCCCCCTCACAATCATATGAACTTGGATTTGGGACTTTTTGGTAAACCAGATGCTGTAGCAGCTTGTCAGAAAAAAATCGTGCCTGCAAGTTGAAACAAAGTATCAGTATAAAGAAATAATATATGTAACAATGAAACAATTTCCAGATAACAAAAATCCTGGAGGTATGGGCTGAATCTTCTTAGGCCTCTTGCACACTGGACATCATAAAAATGGCAGTAGCATTAGCTGTAGAAAGCTGTAGCTGTATAATGAGTTTTGCAGCATTTTTGCAGTAGCGTTTTTTCAGCATTTTAGCGTTTTTAGCTGTTGCATTTTTTAGCTTTTTTTTTAGCAAAACTGCACGTCCACAAAAGCTTATGACTCAAAAATGCTGATAAACGCTGAATAGCCGCATTTTTAAAAGTTTTTAAGCTTTCATCAGTTAGTGTTTCTACAGCTTAAAAAAAAAAAAAAAAAATTCTGGGGGGTTTAGCCAGAAAATGCTGCTGCCAAAAACGCTGATAGTAGCCTTAACATGCTGGGGAGTTTATTGGCTGCAGAAAAAAACATCTGAAGTCAAAAACAGCAGCTGCAAAAATGTCCTGTGTGCATAAGGCCTTAAAGTGGTTGTTAAGTCATATATTTAAAACACTTGCATCCCCTCTGTGTTATGAAGATATAAAGCACAGTATGTCAGTTTTTCCAATTATAATCCTAAATACCCTCTTGCACAACACCGCTGTGTGGTCACATGACCTCCCTTTGCTGGCTGGCATACATCAGAGGGGAATCTTATCCCCTCCCACTGTTCTCCTTAGATTGGGAAAGAAGAGAGGAGGGGGATCACGTGACCACTTCGGAGTGAAAAGAAGGCATTTAGGGTTATCATCCAAAAAAAAATTACATACTGTGCTTTATATCTTCATAAAACAGAGGAGATGCGTGTGTTTTATATACATAACTTCACATAGGGGTGGGGTGGGGAGGAGATTGTCTTTTACTACACAGACTATTGAGCTGACAGGCAGTGAGGGAGGGGGAGAGGGGGAGAGGAAGACACTGACCACACAGCGTGATGACGGAGGAACCTAAACTGACCACGGGATCATGGATCAGCAGCCATGATTACTGTGGTCAGTACACATAGGGGGCACAGGAACAGGCACGATCAACCAGCGATTTTAGAACATAGAGAGGGACAAATTACATGGCACAAGCACTATGCTATAGATCATGCTTTAAAAGAACAGGGTTACAACCACTTTAATGAATAAACAACTAACTCTAGCTAGCTGTGTGAGGCTGCCTCCTCAATCCGGCTGGGAACCCTGGAGCTGCGAGTGTAAAAAAGTGTTTATTTAGCGGGTTAAAATAAAATAAACAATACATGTTGCACTCACAAGTGTCTAGGAGAATAGGCATATCTCTGAGAGACAGTGTGCAGAGTCAGAAACTGCTACTGGGAACCCTTCAATGGACTGTCAAAGACACTGGAGCTTTCTGAGAGATGCATTTTGAAGGCAAGACATGCCTTTTTCCTCAGATATATGCCTATTCGCCTAGATCAGTGGTCTCCAAACTGCAGCCCGGGGGCCGAATGTGGCCCTTTTCTTGCCTTTTCTAGCCCTTGGGTCACTTCCCCCACTGATACATAATTCTGCCAACTTACATCAACAATGGGGCACCATTTCTCCCATTGACACCAACAATGGAGCACTATTCCTCCCAATAACACCAACAATGGGGCACTCTTTCTCCCAATGATACCAATGATGAAGCACTCTTCCTCCCAATGATACCAACAATGGGGCACTATTCAACCCAATGATACCAACGATGGGGCGCTATTCCTCCCAATGATACCAACGATGAGGTGCTATTCCTCCCAATGATACCAAAGATGAGGCGCTATTCCTCCTAATGAAGCCAATGATGGGGCTATTCCTACCAATGATAGCAAATGTAGTAATGTTTACTCCCACTGATGCCAGGAAAATTTTCACTTCATCTGGCCATAGTCGGGCCCTCCTTAAGTCTGAAAGACAATAAACTGCCCCTTTGTTTAGAAAGTTTGGAGACCCCTGTCCTAGATGCTTGTGAGTACAACATGTATTGTTTATTTTAACTAAATAAACTAATTACTACACTAAGACCACTTTCACACTTCAGCTTTCACGCTAAAAACGGCACCTAAAAAGCTCACAAAAAATGATTTCCATTAAAATCAATGAATGCTTTCACACTGGGGCAGTGTGCTGGCAGGGCAGTGAAAAACTCCCCTCTCCATTGAAATGAATGGAAAGCTCCCCAAAAGCACCTGAAAAGCGCTTCAAAAGCGCTCAGTGTCTTTACTGGCAGTTTAGAAGCGCCTCAGTGTGAAAGTGGCCTAATGGCTGCCTGGCACCTCTCTCCCCATTCATGTGCTTTACCCGTGCACTTCAAAGCAACAGATACTCCCCTCCCAAATAAAACAGAATTACCCTTCATCCACATAGGGGCATAGCGAATGTCCTCAGCCTTATACAAACTCTGGCTACAGTGAACAGTAGTTACACATGTCTTTCTTCCCTCTGCTCCTGGTGGCTGAATGAAATGACACAGGAGCACATGGGGTACTAAGAAAAGAAGGCCTTAGGGTGCTTTTACACTGCTCTGTAGCATATGCGTTTTTACAGTGTTTCAGATGCGACTCAAAAATGTACAAAAGTTGAAAAATCGCGGTGCATTTTTGTGATTTTCATTTGCTTCTATGGGAAGCTGCATTTTTTGGTGCACTTTTCAAAATGCACCGAACCTGTAACAGTTTTCTTGCAAGGAAAAGATGCAGGAAAAACATATAATTGTGAAAGGGCCCTTAATTTTCAACTTGTTGCTTTACCCTGTGTGCGCAAAATACAGGCTCAACTTAACAAGCCAGAGCAACAAAATAAAGCCAGCATATAAACTTTATAAACTTGTAAACAAGTTATCATTTAGGACAGATCCAGACGTACGAGCATGAAGTCTGCTATTTAATGCATTCTTAAGAGAACATGAAAATTCATAGCTCCCAACTGTTCCTCATTTGGATGGACACGCTCACATTTTGAACCAAATCCCCTTGTCCAACTTTCCTCGTTATTTGTCTCTCTTGGCCCAATGTATAGACATCTATAAAAAGTATATATATTTACCAAAAGTGTTGTATTACACTAAACATTTTTATTCCAACCCCTAAATGATTGCATTTGTTATTTTAAAAAAGTTTGTAGAAAGTGGAAATTGGAATGAAAAATATCAGTTGTGGGTTTAACTAATTATATTTTGCATACAAATTTTTCATGATCTGTGTAATTAAGTTCCTACCATACTTTGTGCTACAAGGTGTCCCTTTTTCACATCTCAGAAGTTGAGAGTTACAAATTTTTTTCCAGTATGATGTGTCACAATAAATATGCAAATATACCCCTTACAAGAACGATGAATAAATATACCAATAAGAAACAGTACTAAAAAAAAGGAATGATGTAATAGTTAAATTTAAAACATCACAAGACAATGTTCCGGAAATTCTAGAGATAGTGAACATTTTCCATGATGAAGTTATTTTATGTCTACAGAAGAAAATGACAGATAATTCTAAATTCAAAAACCACATATGATGTAACTTTATTCATGAAAATGTTGAATCATATACCATGCATGCAATCTTCCACATTCAGTTGGATTATAATAGGGTACATACCTACCTTAAAGCGGAGTTCCACCCAAAAGTGGAAGCTCCACTTATCTGTTTCCTCCCACCCTCCGGTGCCACATTTAGCACCTTTTTTGGGGGGGGGGGGGAGGAGGGAGCGAATACCTGTCAAAAACCAGTACCCGCTCCCACTTCTGTGTAAGGGCACCGGGGCAACCTATGTAATTTGCGGCCCCTTCTCCTTTCCCCGCCGCCTTCTGGGAGACACACACAGGTCCCAGAAGACAGACCGCGGTACCATTTAGAAAGCGCAGCGTGACTTGTGCATGTGAGGGCTCCCTGGACAGGTAAGTGTCCTTATATTAAAAGTCAGCAGCTACAGTATTTGTAGCTGCTGACTTTTAATTTGTTTAATACAGGCTGGATCTCAGCTTCAACTGTGAAGTCTAATGCCGCATACACACGATCGGATTTTCCGTCAGAAAAACCTTGGATGGTTTTTCCGACGGAATTCTGCTCAAGCCTGGCTTGTATACACACGATCACACAAAAGTTCTCTGAACTTTCGCTCGTCAAGAACGCGGTGACGTACAACACTACGACGAGCCAAGAAAATTAAGTTTAATGCCTCCGAGCATGTGTCGAATTGTTTCCGAGCTTGCGTCGAAATTTTGCACATCGGAATTGCTACAGACTTTCGGATTTTCCGATAGGAATTTTTTCTGTCGGAAAATTTGAGAACCAGCTCTCAATCTTTTGCTGGCGGAAATTCCGACAGCAAAAGTCCAAAGGAGCATACACACGGAATTTCCGACCAAAAGCTCACATCGGACTTTTGCTGGTGGAATTTCCGACCGTGTGCACGCGGCATAAGGCAAAGACAGAAAAATGTGGGGTCCTATCACACTTTGTATTGCAGCACTCAACGCTAGTTAAAATAAGCGTGTTACTAGGCTTAAGTATAAAAAAAATACATCGTATTAACCTCTACCATAAGAAAGGACATAATGCCACACTATAAATTAAATAGGTTAGGGTGGAGATAGTGTTTGACAAGAATTTGCTAGTTTTTTTGTTTGACTGCTTTGGTCATCTTAGCTTTTTTCATTTATGGAGTGTGGAAGGGTTAAATACTCTTTCTGAGATTTACTGCTACTTGTGTTCCACTGGGAAGATTGATGCTGGTCCTGGTGGCCATTGTTTCTGGTGCATAAAGCACCAACTAAATAGGTTTTTAATTTGGTTTTTAAAAGAGAAGTATGGCCAAAGCTTTTTTGGTCATACTTCTCCTGTATATCACAGGAGAGCATTTACTTATGTCTTCCTGTCACCCATAATCAGACAACAGCGGGCTAAAGTTCGCTGCCGGCTGATGTCACAGAGCCGCTCCAGGCTCTGGAAAGATCCCGACCTAATTGTGGGGACCCACCCAAATGCCTGATTGGTAACTTGCTCAGCCAGTGGGTGTTGGAGGGGCAGAGCAGGGAGTGATTGACATTCAGCAATATCTGCTCAGAGCTGACCGATGTGATCGCTCACTTGTCGGTCTTAGTGCCAGTGGGGAACAGCTGTAACATCAGACTGATGCTGCAGCATGGAGGTGAGTATAAGACCCCTTTCACACCGAGGCAGTTTTCAGGCATTTTAGCACCTGTAAAGCACCCGAAAACGACCTCTCATGCCTCCCCAGTGTGAAAGCCCAAGTGCTGTATACAATGCTCCTACACCGCCCCTGCCCGTTGGAATAAATGGGCAGCTCATCCGAAGTGCCTGAAAAGCGATTCAGAAGCGCCGCAACACGGCCGCTTTTAACCTCTTCTTAACCCCTGCTAGTGGCTGAAATGCCGATTAACCCCTTTCCGCCCGCAATATAGCAATATGATGTCAGCAAAGTGGTTTAGTTATCCTCATCAGACGTCATATGAGGTGATCAGGGTAACAAGCCAGCGCGCAGTGCGGCGACCGAAGGTGCTGTGTGTCAGTCTAACACACCGCAACTCCGATCGTGGTATGGATCCTCTGACAGAGGCTTCTTACCACGTGATCAGCTGTGAACAATCAAAGCTGATCATCACGTGAACCAGGAAGTGCCGGTAAACGGCTTTCCTCGGTTCACGCTAACAGGGAGAGACAATTAGCGTCTCTCCCTGTCAGAGGGGGGGTCTGTGCTGATAATCAGCACATTGATTATCTGCACAGCCCCATCAGATGTGCCCATCAGCTGCAAATCACTGCCCATCAGCTGACAGCCTGTGTCCCATAAAGAGCACTTGTCAGTGCCCATAAATGTGCCAATCAGTGCCCATAAAAGTGCCAATCAGTGTCGCATCAGTAAAGCCTATCAGTGCCCTTCAGATGCCACTCCGTAATGCCTGTCAGTAGCCCCTCATCAGTGCTGCCTATCCAGTGCCGCCTATCAGTGCCCATCAGTGCCGCCTATCAGTGCCCATCAGTGCCACCTATCAGTGCCGTCAGTGCCACCTATCAGTGCCGCCTATCAGTGCCCATCAGTTTTATTCATTTTTTTATATTTCGTTTTTAGTTTGTTTAGCAAAAAATAAAAATCCCAGTGGTGATCAAATATCACAAAATTAAAGCTCTATTTGTGGGAAGAAAATGATAAAAATGTAGTTTGGGCACAGTGTTGCATGACCGCGCACTTGTCATTCAAAGTGCGACAGTGCTGAAAGCTGAAAATTGTGCTGGGCAGGAAGGGGCGAAAGTGCCTGGTATTGAAGTGGTTAAACAGCGGTAAAGCACCGCTAAAACTAACGGTGCTTTACCGCTAATGGACCCGCCGCCCCAGTGTGAAAGTAGCCTTAAGATTAATTTTTTTTGTAACAACTCCAATCTTCTCCTTTAATGAGTAATATGTAAGCCACCATTACTGACAAAAAATTCCAAAATGTCAGTTACCTCACATCCTAAAACAGAGGCTTCAAAGACACAGACCAGGAATATGCACATTAACCACACGACACTGTGCTTGAATTTTACAGTTTATTTGTAAATTGCAGGACAAGAGCATGTGTTGTCCTTTCACTCCTTTAGTGTTTTTTCTGCATAAGGGCATGTTCATACTTTCTCAAAATACTGACACTTATCAAACGTGTCTATAGCACTTGATTAGCGCTTAATTAGCAATAAAAACGCTCGCCCAAATCCCCTTTGTGCATTTGCGGTGCGGTTGACATTAATTTTTTGTGACTTTAATGCAGCGTACACACGGTTGGAATTCCCGACAGAAAAAGTCAGATGTGAGCTTTTGAACGGCAATTCCGACCGTGTGTATGCTCCATCGGACTTTTGCTGTGGGAATTCCCGCCAGCAAAAGATTAAGAGCAGGTTCTCTATTTTCGGAAAATCCGTTCATCTGAATGCAATTCCGACAGGAAAAAAAAACATGCATGCTCGGAAACAATTTGACGCATGCTCGGAAGCATTGAACTTCTTTTACTCGCCTCGTCGTAGTGTTGTACGTCACCGCGTTCTTAACGCTCGAAAGTTCAGAGAACTTTTGTGTGACCGTGTTTATGCAAGACAAGCTTGAGCGGAATTCCGTCGGAAAAACCATCCAAGGTTTTTCCGACAAGAAAACCGATCGTGTGTACGCGGCATTACACTGCACCACAAATGCCTATTATTAACTGTAATGCTTTAACGTGCCGCAAACCATTACTGTTACCATAGACTTGAATGCAAGGAGTTAAAATGCTTCAACTCCTTTCAAACTTGACATGAAGTGTCAATTTTGAAACAAAGCAACACTAAGACCGCATTCACACAGGGGTGACTCGTCAGGCGTCTCAGCCGCCTGACGAGTCGCGTCCCATTCTGTACAATGGAACCGTTCTAAGCGGAGCGACTGAAGTCGCTCCGACTTAGAAAAAGGTTCCTGTACTACTTCAACACGACTTCAAGGCGACTTCCATTGACTTCAATACAGAAGTCATTTTGGAAGTCTGCTTTGAAGTCGTCTTGAGATCGCCCAGCACAGTCGCGGCACAAGTCGTGCCGACCCTGTGTAAATGGGCTCTAACACTTCATGTTTTGATAATGTGAACAGCTCCATCCATATTATCCACTGTATAGTCTTTTGAGGAGCGTTAACAACTCCCCTCAAATGCCTGTTTTCAATGCTGCAGAGGACACCCAAGGATAGGGAGAAAGCTCTGTCATGTATCCTGTCAACAATATGTCATTAGGGTTTCCTCCTGCTCTTTTTCTTTATTTCCTATTCATTTAGAAGTCCTGAAGCAAAAAGTGCGTATGTTAACTGTATCACTGTGCTATATTATGGTAGTAGAGTTTTTTTTTTTTTTTTTTTAAAGCTGTGATTAGCCCACATTGCCTGTAGTAAAATACTGACTTTACTACAACTTTATTTCTTTAGGTTGTTACACGACCTCTTTACAAATGTAATACTGTACACATTTTAATTTTTGGAATATATAACCCATGTTTGAGGCTAAGTGAAGTCATAATGTAATGTAAATATAACTTGGGAGCTGTTGTTAATCTAAGACAACACAAGATCTGTGAAAATGTTGTTGTATCCTCATTTCCCCAGCATATGTCCCTAATGCAGATTGTAGGCTTCACATCTCTCCTCCCTGCTGAGACATCTGGATGCTATGTAAGAACTAGGCACCTCTACAATACAGTCTTTTCTTGCAATAAATAAGGCGCTTGTGCTCCTGGGATTTATACTCACAAACATCATTACTGGTACAAGACTTAACAGGAAAATATCCAAACTGCACTAATTATTGCTTCATTATTGTATCATCAGTTTTGGCTCTGAGGCAATTCATCAAGTTACGTTCAATCACATTACATGTACTTAACATCATCTTCATTTCATTCCTATCAGTGCAAATAGATTTTATTGTAATGTGCGTCATGTTAGTTTCCTAGCCTCAATACATATCTGAGTCTAAAGCCACGAACACACGGTTCGATTTTCGGAAGGGGATTGTCTTTTGACAGACTGTTGTCTGAAAATCTTACTGTTAGTACGCTCCTTTTGACAATTGTTGTCCAACTTTCGGCCAACAAATGTTGGATGACAGGCTAGTAAATTTTCGGCGGACAACTGCTCCACATCTGATTTTCGTATGGTCAGTACACAAATCCGTCACACAAAAGTCGAAAGTACAAACACGCAAATTCTAATTCAATGCTCACCAAACACAAAACTAGCAGAAGGGGCCCCAAAGGGTGGCGCTCAAGAGCTGAAATTCCTCGTAGTATGTCACTACGTTCATGTTTGTGGCCCAACAATTGTGTACCGTTAGTATGCAAGACAAGATCCTGGCACACACCCTTTTGACAAAAATCAGACACTCGGTTGGCCAACAATCATACTGTGTGTAAGAGACTTAAGTCCCAGTTAGGTCGGGATGCGGTTCAAAAACCGCAATTTACACAGAAACTCATCACGTTCCTGTTCAAATCAGGTGATTCTGCAACGGTGCAATTTGAGCCATTCATTCTGTATGGCTGAAATCGCACTGCATCAGCACTATCGTGCAGGGCCCATTTTTTTTGACGCTCCAGAATCGAATCGCATGGGTGTTCATACCCGTGCGATCCGATTCTGCAAATCACACTGCGTTTTGCAAACCAATTTCAGGGTGTTGTTAACTTAACATACACACCCGCAGCGGTCCACATAAATGGGGTGCGCACTTGATGAGGTGTGGAAATAGCACAGAATTCGCTGCAAACTCGGCACCCCATCAATGTGAACCGGGCCTAAAGGGGGGTCTATTTATAAAGGGGCAAATAGGATCTTTACTTCTTTTCAACTAATTTCTCACTTATACATTAGGTCACATGAATAATGATTCATTAACAAATTGCATATTTGACAGGATACTTGCACTTGCCACTCTGTACTAGGTAAATGCTATTATTTAAAATAGATACAATTGTGTAAAAAATAAGTATACCCCATGGAAATTGTTGATCTTATTTGAACAGGGAAACATTATATCTTCATTCATACTGTGCCTACAGATAAAGTTGATATACGTGAACAAATTATACAGTGGTTACGGAAAGTATTCAGACCCCCTTAAATTTTTCACTCTTTGTTATATTGCAGCCATTTGCTAAAATCATTTAAGTTAATTTATTTCCTCATTAATGTAAACACAGCACCCCATATTGACAGAAAAACACAGAATTGTTGACATTTTTGCAGATTTAAAGGAAAAAAGAAAGACTGAAATATCACATGGTCCCAAGTATTCAGACCCTTTGCTGTGACACTCAGATATTTAACTCAGGTGCTGTCCATTTCTTCTGATCATCCTTGAGATGGTTCTACACCTTCATTTGAGTCCAGCGGTGTTTGATTATACTGATTGGACTTGATTAGGAAAGCCACACACCTGTCTATATAAGACCTTACAGCTCACAGTGCATGTCAGAGCAAATGATAATCATGAGGTCAAAGGAACTGCCTGAAGAGCTCAGAGACAGAATTGTGGCAAGGCACAGATCTGGCCAGGGTTACAAAAAAAATTCTGCTGCACTTAAGGTTTCTAAGAGCACAGTGGCCTCCATAATCCTTAAATGGAAGACGTTTGGGACGACCAGAAGCCTTCCTAGAGCTGGCCGCCTGGCCAAACTGAGCTATCGAGGGAGAAGAGCCTTGGTGAGAGAGGTAAAGAAGAACCCAAAGATCACTGTGGCTGAGCTCCAGAGATGCAGTCGGGAGATGGGAGAAAGTTGTAGAAAGTTAACCATCACTACAGCCCTCCACCAGTCAGGGCTTTATGGAAGAGTGGCCCGACGGAAGCCTCTCCTCAGTGCAAGACACATGAAAGCCTGCATGGAGTTTGCTAAAAAACACCTGAAGGACTCCAAGATGGTGAGAAATAAGATTCTCTAGTCTGATGAGACCAAGATAGAACTTTTTGGCCTTAATTCTAAGCGGTATGTGTGGAGAAAACCAGGCACTGCTCATCACCTGACAATACAGTCCCAACAGTGAAGCATGGTGGTGGCAGCATCATGCTGTGGGGGTGTTTTTCAGCTGCAGGGACAGGACGACTGGTTGCAATCGAGGGAAAGATGAATGCGGCCAAGTACAGGGATATCCTGGACGAAAACCTTCTCCAGAGTACTCGGGACCTCAGACTGGGCTGAAGGTTTACCTTCCAACAAGACAATGACCCTAAGCACACAGCTAAAATAACGAACGAGTGGCTTCACAACAACTCCGTGACTGTTCTTGAATGGCCCAGCCAGAGCCCTGACTTAAACCCAATTGAGCATCTCTGGAGAGACCTAAAAATGGCTGTCCACCAACATTTACCATATAACCTGACAGAAATGGAGAGAATCTGAAAGGAGGAATGGCAGAGGATCCCCAAATCCAGGTGTGAAAAACTTGTTGCATCTTTCCCAAAAAGACTCATGTATTAGATCAAATGGGGGCTTCTACTAAATACTGAGCAAAGGGTCTGAATACTTAGGACCATGTGATATTTCAGTTTTTCTTTTTTAATAAATCTGCAAAAATGTCAACAATTCTGTGTTTTTTGGTCAATATAGGGTGTTGTGTGTACATTAATGAGGAAAAAAATTAACTTAAATGATTTTAGCAAATGGCTGCAATATAACAGAGTGAAAAATTTAAGGGGGTCTGAATACTTTCCGTACCCACTGTACATAAAGTTGAAAAGCCGTATTCATTCTCATAAGTGACATGAACAAAAGTGCAGATTTCTCATGTGCAAAAAGTATGTAAACGCCCACATTTACAACCACTTAAAATCCAAGAAATTAAATCAGGTGTTTCATTGATTAGGATCTTCTTAGGAAGTATGCAGGGGAGACCTGTCTTATTTTAACCTCAGATATCTAGCCTCTCGTGTTTTCTTTGCTACTGACACTTGTTGTGTCATCATGCCAAGATCAAGAGTGCTCTCTAATTCTTGGTACTTACAATGAGATTATCGGACAAATCATCGTCCTTTTTTCTCTTATCATCCATGGACTGACACGGTGTCTCTTTACACTTTACACGTGGGTTTATGTCCCTGCTTGCAGGAGAAGACCTAGGCAGAATGTGAGATGTTATACATACATTCTAAAAGCCAGAGCTGAACAGCCCCACCCAGGGGGTGGTCCCTCCGGACATAACCCTCCCACTACAGTCAGCAGATTTCAGTTTTTTTCTGCCTAGCAGAAGGAGAAGACGTGGCTCTCTCAGGAGCCAGTCTCCTGACCTATTTTTATTCCTTTTCTGGAATTCTTTTTTATTTTATTTTTGAGAATTTTCTATCAACTGTCGGCTGGGCAACAGGTTGGGTACAAGATATCCTCGTAGTCTTCCCTGTCCGACCATCGAGCGTGCTGATCCTCGCCTTGTGTGCGTGAGACTCAGTTCACGACAGGCCCCATGACTCCAGGGGTGGCCGGGTTTGCTTTCATGCTCCCACGGTCCTCTCAAGACTGAACAGTTCCTGACTGACTGTATCTTTCGCGGTGGACCGGGCCGACAGCTACTCAGTACTGCACTGTGATAGTCCTGTCAGAAACACACCAGTGGGTCCCTCAGGGGACGGGTAAGTAGTCTCTCCTGCCTGCAGGTGAGTACAAAAGGCTGTGTGTTTCTCTGTGGGGGATTTTCCCTGTCTCCCCCTGTATTTCATTGTCACTCTCTGTCACCATTGCTGGCGCTGTGCTGTGTGGGGTGCCTGGGGGTCACACTGTTCTTGGAGGGGCTAATGCTGGTCTGCAGATATGCTTGGGGCCTTTTTTTGTGTGTTTTGGGGCCTGAGCGCCGAGTGGCGCTGTGTGTGTGCTGTTTTTTTTCACTTTTGCTGAGTCATGGTGGCCATCTTGCCGCGGATCGCCTCAGTGAAGTGCGGCAGCCATTTTCTTGCAGCCCGCGCGCTCTTCAGCACTAGTTTTGGCCTCTAGCGCTGCTGTAACAGCGCGAATCTCCTCACAATCTCCTCACAGCTCACCAGCGCTGACACAGCGCGGTACAGACAGAGGAACTGAGCGGTCCCTGGTCCGGTTTGGTGAGTCCCCTGGGCGCCCCCTCCTCAGTCAGCACAGCCTGTGGGTGGACTTTTTATCTGAGGAGTCTCAGAGGGGGGCAATATGGAGTCTCTGTCACCAGCTTCCCCTAAATGTCAGTGGACAACAGGCAGTGCTTCAGCACCTGCGGTCCCTAGGGACCAGTTGTGGGCAGTCCTGGAATCATTTCTGACCAGGATGGGAGCTGTGTGCAAGCGCAAGGGAGCAAAAAAGCGCCCTCTCCCCACTTTACTTCATGAGGGCAGTGCGCTGATTCAGATATGGGCCTAGCCACTACCGCTCAGGACCCTAGTTCTGAATGTATTGGATGGTTTTGAACAGGACATTCCTTATGAGGAAAACTCCAGTTCTGAGTCAGTAAATGACAGGGCGCTTGTTAGTGTACTCATGACTGCGGTGAGGGACACTCTCAAGCTAAAATGCTGCGGATGCAGAACCTCAGGCGGATACAGTCTCCTTTGGTTCTTTTAAGGCCAGGCCTTCTAAAGGGGTTTTTCCATATGTACTTTCTTTGACCAGCTCATTGATAAGGTCTGGGAAAAGCCGCAGAAGAATTATTATTTTTTTTTTTTATGGTCCCGCGGCGTTTGTCTATCAGATACCCCTTGAAGATGCCCTACTTAAAAAGTGGGCTTCTCCCCCAGGGTCGACCCTCCAGTCGCCCGGTTGAACAAGGCCATCACTCTCCCGATGGAGGGGACTCCTGCATTTGAGGACCCCACTGACAGGAGGTCAGAAGTGGTGAGCAGAGCCATGTTTGCCTTGTTGGGATCCGCCCTACGGCCTGTGGTAGCGGCGACCCTTGTGTCTTAAACACTTACAGGTTGGGCAAAAATGTTGCACCTAGCTGTACAGGAGCATAATCTTCCTCCAGACACAGTTGCTCTGGCCCACCAACTGGTTCAGGGCCTGGTTTATGTGTGCGACGCCACGTTGGACGCAGCCCCTTTAATATCCAGGGCCTCTGTCTCGGCGGAGGTATTGCGTCGTCTTATCTGGTTGAAGTGCTGGTCTGCTGACCTAGCCTTAGGAAGCTCCTGACGGATCTACCATTTAAAGGTGGTAGACCTTTCGGTGCTGCTCTGGATGACATCGTCATGGATGTCATGGGAGGTAAAAGCACTCTTCTTCCTTAGACTAGCAAGGGTGAGAAGGCCTGCCGTAAACAGGGGCCTTCCTTTCCAGCACAAGGGGGTTTTTTCGTCAGTCAGAGTCCACGGGTAGGCCCTCTCAGACTGACGGCAGTGCGGCTGGTGGGCACAAGTGCCCCTGGGTGCGTAAGCCGAACAAGCGGCTCCCATGCCCGCCTCCGCGTGAAGTCTTGCCTCCGCCCGACTCTGGGGTGGGGGGACGACTTTGCAGGTCACGAATCGGTGGTCCTCCCGAATCTCCGACTGGTGGGTGTGCGAGGTGATCACCTCAGGATACAGGATAGTATTCCGATCCTGGCCCCCAGACAGATTCTTTCCCTCAAATCTTCCTCTCCTTCCTACCTGTCGGGCAGCCCTCTTGGGGGCTGTACAGGATTTGATCAGGTCCGGAGTGATTGTGACGGTTCTGTCACAGGAGAGTTTTCAGGGATTCTACTCGAATCTGTTTGTCGTCCCAAAAATAGGACGTGGTTCGACCTATCCTGGACCTCAAGGCCCTGAATGCCTTCGGGAAGGTGCAGAAATTCCGCATGGAATCCATTCGCACGGTGATCGCTACACTCCACCAATGGACTTCAAGGACGCCTACTTGCATGTTCCGATCTGCGCAAGTCACCAGAAGTTTCTGCGCTTTGCGATCAGCGAAGTCCACTATCGATTGTGGCTCTTCCTTTCGGCCTAGCCTCGGCACCAAGGGTGTTCACCAAGGTGCTTGCTCCGGTTCTAGCCTTCTGTTACAGCGAGGTATTGCTGTCGTGGGCTATCTGGACGATCTTCTGCTAAGAGCAGAAAGTGGATCAGACTTAGAGGAAAGGTGACTATCGTCAATTAGACCCTCAGGGACTCGGGTGGTTCCTGAACATTCAGGAGTCAGTCCTGGTCCCGACTCAGTGTCTAGAGTATCTAGTTCTGATTCTGGACTCCTTGGAGGCAAAGGTATCCTACCTCTGGAGAAGTTGCTGACACTTCAGTCTGCGGTGCGGGTGCTGACATCCCAAAAATGGTTGTCAATCCGTTTTTTGCATGAGAGTCCCGGGACTCGTGGTGGCCTCCTTCGCGGCCGTTCCGTATGCCCAATCACACACCAGGGCATTGCAGAAGGAGATCTTGTCCACCTGGGACAAATCCCTGTTGTCCTTGGATCTTCAGATCCAGGTGATTCACCTGGTCAGGGCGCCCCTGACATGGTGGTTGAGATCCTCGGCTCTTCGGTCCGGAAAGTCGTTCCCCTCCCATCCAATGGACGGTACTCACGACGGACACCAGCCTGACGGGCTGGGGTGGAGTCTGGGGAGTCCTGTCGGCTCAGGCCTTGGACTCCTGACGAGCCTGTTTACCAATCACTGTTCTGGAAATACGGGCCATCGGACTGTGTCTCTCCTCAGGTCGGAGAGAGTACGGGGTCGCTCCATCAGGAGCCAGTCAGACACCGCCACGGCGGTGGCGTATGTAAACCATCAAGGGGGAACTCGGAGCTCAGCTGCGGCTTCCGAGGTAGTCCGTATCCTGAAGTGGGCCGGAAGAAACGTGCCGGCTCTGTAGGCCATTTTACATTCTGGGCATAGACAATGGGCAGGCGGACTATCTGAGTCGCCAATCGCCAGACGCCGGACCAAGAAGAGTGGTCCTTGCATATTTCAACTCCTTTACCGACGGTGGGGCACGCCGGATGTGGACCTGATGGCCTCTCGACTCAATCGCAAGGGTCGAGGTTGTGGCCAGATCCAGGGATCCTTGGGCGATGCCTCGGATGCGTTGGTGGCCCCATAGGGTCCTTATCGCCTGATATAAACTCCGGCGATCCTAATTGTTCCGGATTGGCCTCAGCATCACTGGTACGCTGATCTGGTACGTCTCGTCGCGGACGTTCCCTGGCGGTTGCCGATGAGGGAGGACCTTCAGTCTCAAGGTCCTATGTTTCATCCGGCTTACAGTCTCTGGCTTTAACGGCAGGGCTGTTAAAAGCCAGGTGTTGAGGGACCGAGGTCTCTCGGACTCGGTCATTTTGACCATGTTAGGGACACGGAAGTCTTCCTCCAGGCAGATCTATCACCGTGCCTGGAAAGCTTATATCGCCATATGCGAAGCGCTGGACTGGCGTCCTCGGACGTATTCCGTCCCCAGAATCCTGCGTCCTTTGCAGTGTGGAGTGACCCAAAAGCTTGCTTTGAGTACCATCAAGGATCAGATTTCGGCCTTGGCCGTCTTCTTTCAGCGACCTCTAGCGGGTCATTTCTTGGTTAGCACCTTGTGTTGGGGATTCGCCATGTGCTCCCTCCTGTCAAGCCTCCTTTCCCACCGTGGGATCTGAATTTGGTGCTCTCGGTCCTCCAGGAACCTCCTTTTGGGAATATCCGGGATATTCCCCTCTTGTCTTGTCTCAGAAGGTGGCCTTTTAGTGGCAATCACTTCTGTTTGACGGGTGTCTGAGTTGGCGGCTTTGTCCTGCAAGTCGCCATATTTAGTCATCCATAAGGATAAGGTGGGGTTGCATCCGCGACCTTCCTTTTTGCCAACGTGGTGTCGACCTTTCACCTACATGAGGGCATTGTCCTCCCGTCTTTGTGTCCTCACCCATCGCATCCCAGAGAGTTTGCGCTGCACATATTGGATGTGGTATGAGCCTTACGGGTGTACCTGTCTGCTACTGCTTCTATTCGGAAGTCCGACTCACTGTTTGTGACTGTCTCTGGTCCATAACAGGGCCAAGCGGTTTCGTCTGCCATCATTTCTAGGGGAATCAGACAAACCGTCATTCAAGCCTATGCTCTCAAAGGGTGGGCGCCTCCCTTTCCGGTTACGGCGCATTCCACCAGGGCAATTGGTGCTTCCTGGGTTTTCCGACATCAAGCGTCGGTTGCACGAGTGTGCAAGGCGGCGACCTGGTCGTCTGTTCATGCCTTTAAAGTTTTATAAGGTTAATGTGGCTGCATCTTCGGATGCTTCCTTCGGCCGTAGGGTGCTGCAGGCCGCTGTTTAAAGTTGCGACTGCTCCGTTGAGGAGCTCTGCCTTCTTGGAGTGAAGTTTTTGGTTTTTCCATTTATACTGCTCCCATTCCTCTTGACACTGCTTTGGGACATCCCACGTGTAAAGTGTAAAGAGACACCGTGTCAGTCCATGGATGATAAGAGAAAATAGGATTTTTTGTACTCACCGTAAAATCCTTTTCTCTGACATCCATGGACTGACACGGCACCCACCCTTCCTTTTTAAGTTTGTACTGCTTTGTTACGAACTGAAGTCTGCTGAATGTAGTGGGAGGGTTATGTCCGGAGGGACCGCCCCCTGGGTGGGGCTGTTCAGCTCTGGCTTTTAGAATGTATGTATAACATCTCACATTCTGCCTAGGTCTTCTCCTGCAAGCAGGGACATAAACCCACGTGTAAAGTGTAAAGTGTAAAGAGACACCGTGTCAGTCCATGGATGTCAGAGAAAAGGATTTTACGGTGAGTACAAAAAATCCTATTTTTTTGCATGCTAATCTCATATCAAAAATTAATAGGTTACTAAAGTTCCGAAAATTCTTGTACAGTAATATCTTGGATTACGAGCATAATTTGTTCTAGAAGAATGCTTGTAAACCAAAGCACTTGTATATCAAAGCAAGTTTCCCCATAGCCACTGCTTGTCTATGCAGTACTGCATTTGGCCAGAGGTGCAGGGGCGCCGGAGACACTCGGAAACACTTGGAGACACTCGGAAACACTTGGAGACGCTCAGAGACACTTGGAAACATGGGAACGGAGTGTCTCCGAGTGTTTCCGAGTGACTCCGAGCGTCTCCGAGTGTCTCCGAGCATCACTGGCACCCACACCTCTGACCAAATGTGGTACTGCACACCCCAGCAGCTTGAATCCTGCTCATCTTGTGAGACAACGTTTGCAAAGCAAAACAGGATTTAAAAAAAAAAAAATTGCTTGTAAACCGCGTTTCTCACAATCCGAGGTTCCACTGTATTTGTATTGTATTTTTGGACAAAAACTGTACTGATCAATAGAGAATCATCCGATCTGGTATCATACTGGTATAGTACAAGAAAAATGTTCGTGCTTGTCCCCTGTACTAACGATCAGATTATCATACCATTGCTTTGAAAACAGTATTTTTCAAACCAATTTTCTGATCATGTGTACGGGCCATTAGGCCCTCAGAAAGAATGCCTATGAGTCTGGCAAGGGATATAAAAAGATCACCAAATTCTTTGAAATCAACTATTCCACTGTAAGGAAATTAATCTTCAAGTAGTGTAAATATCAAATTGCTAATTTGTCTGATACTGACGAGCCCAGCAAATTTAGTCTGCGCTGACTGTCGGTGCTAAAAGACGTCTCCTCCAACAAACTCAAACTGTCATTATGGGATTTAAAGAAAACTCTTGCAAAGTGTCAAAGTGCATGGATCTACAATCAAAAAAAGATTGGACAAATTTAACATGCATAGGTGGTGTGCCAGGAAAAAGCCTTTGCTGCCCAAAATACACTACAGTTTGCCACGGAACATATAAACAAAGATAATCCCTTCTGAAAAACTGAGTTGATTTAATAATGGCAAATAGGCTGATCCCTTTGCTAGGGATTTTGCCACAGAGGTTAGTGAATGAGGTGAAGCTCTGCTGACTTACATGATCCAATTGAATGCAAGCAAAAATGCTGTTTTTATTTTACATGCACATGATTGGGCATTCTTTGCAGAGTTAAACTTCATCACATTCACTTAGTTCTGGGGAAAATTCCCTTCCAAAGTGAATAGCCTATTTGCCTTTAGTAAATTAGCCCCAATATGCTGTAGACTGATGAGAGTATTTGAGATGAAGAACCCGGTAGTGTATTTAGGTTTTGTGCTTCCCTAGGCCTGACTAAACTTGTGCACCCCCTAATTTAAATATAACCCACCCCTTTCTTTCAAGGCCACACCCCTTGCTGTTTAAGACCCGCTCTGAAATCTTCGAGTGGGGACACTAGTTCTATAGGACCTGGGGGAGGGCAATGAATTACCTTAATTTGCATAGATTTCCTCTCACTTCCTGTTTGGCTATGGGGCAGGAAGTGAAGGGAAATCTCTGCAATGGGACAGGGATGCTAAAAAATAAACTGACAGGGGCTATAACCCTCCCTTACTTTATCCAAAATGAAAAAAAAAAAAGGGGGTTGCCTATAGTTCTACTTTAAGTACAAATTTCTGATAATTTTATTGAGAGGACTAAGAAGATATAACCATGCCAATGGTGCAGCAGAAAACATATAGCACAGAGAGGAAGGTTTGTGGTCCAGGATGATAGGACCCTCAAAATTAGAAGCTGCGCTCCCCCCCACAGTTGCGGAATGACGGCCGCCCGTATACCGGAAGCAGTGTGGCCGCTTTATGGGGGCACTAGACTAATTTGCCTCTCAGCCCAGTCCGCCCCATAAGACTGGCGCTACACTAACAGTGTAGCGCAAGCCGGCTGGGACTCATTCCGTGCTGCCCCCCTGCAAAGTGCTGCCCTAGGCCTGGGCCTTGTTGGCCTAGGCCAGGATACAGCGTTGGAAGAACCTCATACCAACTGCGTGGCAATGGAAATGTTATGGTTTGAGGTTGCTTTGCTTCTCCAGGACCTGGGCTGCATTCAGTCAAAGAGACAACTATGAATTATGATTCCTATCAAAGTGTGCTTGATGAGAATGGTAGGCCAACTATTGAGAGGGATTTAAAACAAGCAGTTCATATATGAAAACCCACAAACTGTATCTGAAGGAATGTTACATAGAGGAGACCTAGTCCATGTCTGAAAATTTTTACGGCAGTTAAGCAAAAGACCTACAAGAAGTAATTTCTGCTAAAGAGGGCAATACCAGTTTCCTGATAGACTCCATGGCAGTCTACGTGTGGGTTACCCCGCCTCCTCTTCAATGCTATAGGACCCTCTACCCCAGGGATATGCAATTAGCGGACCTCCAGCTGTTGCCAAACTACAAGTCCCATCATGCCTCTGCCTCTGGGTGTCATGCTTGATGCTGTCAGAGTCTCGCTATGCCTCATGGGACTAGTAGTTTGGCAACAGCTGGAGGTCCGCTAATTGCATATCCCTGCTCTACCCTATAGGTTTGAGCTCACCGGCAGAGACTGTGTTCCTTTTTTGTCCTCCATGGACCTGCATCACGATTTTTCCTGTTGGCGCCCGTTCGGAATGTAACCGGAATCTGGCATATCATTCATGCGGTGCAGCTCGGGGCCCAGCTACGAGCGGGCGTGTAGCTTTTCATGGCAGTACATACCTCAGTGATGGAAGGTTGCCTCTGTATGCCTGAAGGTGGACGCATCAACGGCTGGCAAGGTCTGCACTTTTCTACTTCTTCCCATGGCAGTCGCCTCTTTGTTTATGTGTTGTTCTCTGTGACTCCTGGTATTCCCCGGTACTCCCTGCTACTCTCCGGTACCTCCGTTCCCCCTCACGGTGATTGGAATGCTTCTGCGTTCCAGGCTGACGCGGTGCTTCCGGGTCATTCTGCGCATGCTCGGGGCCTCTGTGATAGTGAGGCTTGGCTCGCGGGTGCGCGGAATGGTGGACTGTCCAGTGGCCGCACAGGCGCCATTCGGCTGACTTCCACGGTGCAGGCGCGAGGTGGGGGGGAAGGTGACGTCACCAGGCGGGGGATTTGAAGGTCCGCCGTCTCCTGTCAGCATGGGAATCCCCACAGCCTAGTCTGTGGTTCTTTGGTGAATGACCTTTCTCCCCTTAAGGGGAAAATAATAAAAAAAAAAGTGTACATATATTCAGTATACATATGGTCATATTATGCTATTGTTAAAAAAAAAAAAAAGAAGAATATTAATAATATATATATTCCCTTTGATAATGTCAGTATAAAAAAAAAAAGGGGGAAAAAATATATAATCTTTCTGGTTGGCTTCCCCGGTGCGTGTAGCATTCATGGGTCATCCGCAGACTGTCCCTATTTTATGTTGACGTTCTGTCCAGAGGTTATGGACAGGTCACTGCCCTCATGCGGCCAGCCCTCGCACACTAGGCACATGCAGGCGAGGGGAGGGGGCCGAGGTTGCAATCTCAAGGGATTGAGTTTGCGTTTGGTGTCACCCCCAATCTTTCTTTTTCAGCCCTTCCAAAGACCGGACCAGCAATTTGTTGTCCGGGACGACAGAGACCTTGCCAGGCCACAACTTTTCCATTCATTGTCCAGATCTAGACAAGAATCTCCGTCTAGGCAGCAGAGGAGAGGTTCCCATTCCTCCTCCAACTAGAGGAGATGTTCCATTCCTCCTCCAACTAGAGGAGATGTTCCCATTCCTCCTCCAACTAGAGGAGATGTTCCCATTCCTCCTCCAACTAGAGGAGATGTTCCCAGTCCTCCTCCAACTAGAGGAGATGTCCCATTCCTCCTCCATTCGCTCTGATCGCAGAGCCTGCTGGGGATGTGGGACATTGGTCCTTATGTGACCAATGTTATGCCCAGGCGGTTGAGGGAAAAAGAGATGGAAAGCCCAAAAAAATTTAGTTTCTTGTGAAACGTGTGGTAGAGCAATCCCTAAAGAAATGGGATACATCCCACATGCGGAGGCAGCCCACCATTCTATATGGCTCCTTGGCTGACGTGGCCCAAAAGGATTTGGGTCCTTCCAGCCCTACGCTGCTTCTCCGGATTCTTTGGGCAGCGAGTTGGAAGGTGACGAATGTGTCGGAGTCTTTGACGTCTCTCTGGCTCCCCCACTAGTCAAGATGGTTAAGGAAGCTCTTAAGTGGGTAGACCCTTCCACCCCCCGGCTAAGCAAAGAGGTTCCTTAAGCATCCGGGGGGAAGAACGCTCTCTCTCCTTTAACTCCTTACGGAATCAAAGGATATCATTGATGTGGAGTGGAGTAAGGTGTACAAGAAAACTTCTATGTCATACAAAACCTCCAGAGTATACCACCTTCAAGGCAGAAGAAGTGAAGTCTCTGGGAAACACTCTCTTCATAGATGCAGCATTTATGCGGTTGGCAAAATAGGTTACTATTCCTTTAGAGGATGCTGTGTCCTTCAGGACGGGCTAGAGAGAAGAATAGATCAAGACCCAAGAAAATGTATGGGCTTGCCGGGATGGCTGTTAACCTGCTCAGGCTCTAGCAGCTATGGCTAAGGCTATGGAAGCCTGGACAGAGAACATAGTCTCCATACTCAGGGGCGTCTCGGAAGACTTGGCCAGAAGTGCAGCAGTTAAGGAGCTGAAGCTGGCGGCAGTATTTTGGGGGAGGTATCTATCGATCTGATCCTCCTGTTGGCTTGGACTAAGTTGTACTCGGTCACGGCTAAGTGGGCCTTATAGTTACGCCTTCCCCAGGATAGGCATCTGCTGGATCGGAAGAGTTCCCAGTACAGAAGGTGCCAAACGCTCGGGAGAAGCTCGCTCTTAAAGGCCTGGCCGGGACTTCAGAAAGAATTGGAGCAGAGGAAAAGTGGCCTTCCGAAAGCCCGATAAGAGCCAGGCATCCGGTGATCGTGAATCGGCTAGATCTGTTTGGGTTGCGCCCGCCCAGGCAGTTCGGGTGGGGAGGCTCGTCTGCTCCTCTTCCGGCATGTCTAGGTGGCCTCAAATCGCTGAAGTCTTTGGGAGCAGCTGTACACGTCCCAAGGGATGGAAAATTCCAGGGGGTATACTCCCCCCTCTTTTTAGCACAGAAGAAAACGGTTTATGGTGACCAGTGACAGATCTAACTTCCTAAACAAAGTATATAAAATACGAAAGATTCAAATGGAGACTCTGTCGACCATCTGTACAGCCAGGCGATTGGCTATTCTCAATCGACTTAAAAGATCCTTACCTCCATGTTCCGGTGGCGAAGGAGTTTCTCAAATACCTCCGGTTCCAAGTTGGACAAGAACATCTACAGTTCATCTACCTCCATTTTGGGCTGACAACCTCACCCAAGTCTTCTCAAGAATTCCTCTGGCCATAGTGGCCCTCATCAGAACGAGAGGGGTACGTCTTATCACTACTTCAACGACCTCCTGTTGCTGTCCCAAGACAAAGGGCAGCTGCTGGTTCACAGGGAGCAGGTAATCTCCACCTTTGTAGATCTGGGAAAAAGCCACCCAGAACCAATCCAGCGCCTGATGTACTTTGGAGCCCCGTTTTTTACGGTGGAAAGCACCATCCCTCTCCCAATGGGGAAGATCCCGGTTATCCAGAAGAGAATTTCGTGGTCTCTAATCTCTTCATGGCTGAGGGCCTCACAGTGTCGAAAAATTATCGGCTTGATGGTCTCCATGACCCCTATGGTCAAGTGGTTCCTGCAGAGGTTACGCCCTTTTCCAGTCAGGTTTTCTGGAGCAATTGAAGCTAAGGGGCAACGGTCAACCTATTCACATATCATCGACGATGAGGAGCAGCCTCTTCTGGTGGCTTCAACGCAAAACCTGCTCAATTGCCACTCCATTGCCCCCATCTCATGGGTCATGATCACAACTGATGCCAGCGGTTTCGGTTAAGGAGCCCTCTGCAGATTGGATCTTTCTCAAGGCAAGTTAGGTACACGTCTTCTCAACCCGGGCTAGAACAACCTGGAACTTCGGGCACCTTAGTGTGCCCTTCTGTTGTTCTCCTGTCTCCGGAAGGGAGAGTCAGTATCATTAAGAATGGTCGACACCATGGCGATCTCCTATATGAAGAGTCTTGGGGGCACTCGGAGCTCCATACTTTTCCGGGAGGTCGAGCCCATTATGTCTTGGGCCCAGAAGAACTCGACTGGCATTTCAGTGGCTTACATCCCCGGAGTCCAGAATGTCCGAGCAGACTTCCTGTCGCGTATTCGGTTAGACACCAACGAGTGGTCTCTTCATGTGCAGACATTCAAGTGGATTCTGTCCCTGGGAAGTCAATACCGAAGTGGATCTATTCTCTTCCCCGGCAACTTCAAGCTAAAGATGTATTACACTCGGGGGCCGTGCAGCTAGGCCTCTGGAATGGATGCTCTGACAGTTCGATTGGGTTTCAAGAGGGCATACGCCTTTCCATCGCTCGCAATCATCCTCACGTTCTTACAAAGACCTCATGCGGAAGCGGTCAAAATGGTGGTAGTAGCTCCTTACTGGTCGTATAAGCCTTGATTTCCCCTCCTGAGCCAGTTCAGCTTTCAGAATCCGGTGCCTCGTCCTCTCGGACCGGACCTTTTTTCTCAAGGGGCAGTCCTTCACCCCTGTCCGGGTTGGGTGCGCATCAAGGGTGTTTTCCACTCTCATGAGCTCTACGGAGATGAGCACGAAATAAGTCTATAGGGGAATATGGGCCATGTCTGTCGAGTTCTCATCCTCTATGGGCAGATCATGTAGAAATCCAAAGTTCAGGATATCTTCAGCTTCCTAGATCTGTCTCTATCAGCTCTCTTAGAGTCCAAGTCTCAGCCTTGTTGGCCTTCTCTGGAACTTCACGGGCCGTTCACCCTTTTTCCAGCAGTTCTTCTGTGGGGCGTTAAAACTCAGCCCTCAAGGAGGTCGAGATTGCTCATTTAGGATCTTCCCATTGTTCTCAATTCACTGTCTGAACTCAGTAACACGGGGTCCTCCCCGCTTTCTACCGAAGGCCTTCAGCTAAAATCACTTTCCTAGTAGCCATTACCTTGGCTAAGAGGGTCTCGAAGATCGGGCCCCTAAGTTACGAAGAACCTTTTCTGCCCTTCTTTCCGGACCGGGTGAGCCTTATTCCTATGATTGGCTCAAATCTAAAAATTACCTCAAGGTTCCATAAGAGCCAGGAAATTGTCTTACCTCCAGTCAGGACCCAGGAGTCCACTAAAATTCATCTTCTGGACGTAGACAAAATCCTGGGGGTATGCCTGCAAGCTACTTCCTCCATTTCAGATGCTCTACCTGTTCGTCCTGCACGCTGGCAGTTGAGCCTCGATCAGAACGATTGCAGCCTGGATCGTCCAGTCCATCCAACAAGCTTATAAAGCTGAGGGCTTGGCTCCTCCGGAGCCGGTAAAGGCACATTCCACCAGGAGTATAGCGGCTTAATGGGCGGCAGTCCAGCATATGTCTCCAGATGTTATCTGTAAAGTGGTCTCATGGGCCTCCATTAATACCTTTTATGTCACTTTTCTGTATTGAGCCTGCTTCGCTATCTTCTGTGATCTTTTGTTTGTAAATCCTATCGGTTGACGGGTCAAATTAAATTTATTTCTGTTCATCATACCCACCAGTGTGGTTTGGCTAGTTATTTCCCACACATAGATTTGCCATGGAGTCTGTCAGGAAAACTGAAAATTTATTATCAATACTTACCAGAATTTTCCTTTCCTGATCGACTCCATGGCAGTCGGAGTTCCTCCCCATTGGTCAAGAGTAGGCTAGTTACGAAACACAGTCTCTGCCGGTGAGATCAAACTTATAGGGTAGGGGGTCCTATAGCATTGGAGAGGAGGTGGGGTTAACCCACACGTAGACTGCCATGGAGTCCATCAGGAAAGGAAAATTATGGTAAGTATTGATAATAAATTTTCAGTTTTCTGGGGCCAAAGGTATACTTACTTTTTCCATTACATCTACTGATACTTTTGTTGGATAAATGAGTGAAAAAGCTAATTTTCTTGTGGTTTTTTATATACAGTATTACCTTTACCTGCAGCCACCGTTTTAGTAAACATAAAAAGAAAAAACACACATAACAGTGATGGTGTAAAACTCGCACCAAATACGCCTGCTGGTTGTAAGTGTGGTGTTTAGACCAAAAAACTCTTTATGAAGGTATATGAAGAGAAATTATTAATAAATCCACTATTTGGTAAAGCTATAATGACATAAAAATAGCAGAAGAATATAAAAGTCCGTCTTTATAAAAAGTTCTAGGGGGTGAACCCCTGTGTTCTGAAGTCTTTGGTGTGACAGCTGCAAATGGTTGTGAGGCTGTTTCAGGCGCAGGCTGGGGACCCCGAGACTGTGAGATGGAGAAGGAAGAAAAAAGCGACAGAGCAGTATTTTGCAGCATGAAATCGTTTTAATTGCAAATGCATAACAAGTAGTGTGGCAAATTAAAATGCACACACATAGTTCTATGTTGGTGGGGGGCTAACCCCATCAAGCATGGAAGGCAGAAACCACTGCTGTGTCCTGGTGTTGTGGAGCCTCGATCGCTTGGTGTCAGCGGGGAGCTGAAGCCTCATGGGATCTCGGAGGGACGCCAGCTGGGTTGTTCACCGTGGAGGTATTCGGGGCTGTCACACTGGGGAACCGCCTACCGTTGTGGTAGCCAAACAGAACGCGTTTCAGAGGCTTTGGCACGCCTCCTTCGTCAGCTGATACTCCGACGTTAGAGGCCAGTTTAAACAGAAGATATAATTAACCCTGGGCATGCTGTGAAATTGGCTACATCTGGGTGTGTGATCACAATAAGGGCTGCCTGCAGAGCATGTTTAAAAATATACTCAAGTAAAAGCCTGATATACACGATAATAAGAGATCATATTGATAAAAGTAAAAATACGTTTTTAAGAGGAATAAATAGTTGTTTTAAATTGTATATGTATAATATGTGACATGAAATATAAGAGAAATGGTATGTGATTTGAAAGAGGTCTGGGATATGTGCCATTGTGTGTGCCATCATGTGGACATGCGTCCAGAATATAGGGAGATGAGGGGGGGGGGGGGGAGATGAGGAATTTGTTACATAAGTTGGGAAAAATTTATATAAATGCGATTTGTATATGTATGTTTAAAAATTATTGAAAAGGAAAAAATACAAAAATTAAAAAAAAAGGAAAAAAAGGGAAATCAAGAAAAACAAGAAAAAAGGAAAAAAAAATCTAAAAATCACAAATTGTGTAAAAATATTTTTTTTTTTTTTAAATAAAAGTGAATATGAATATGAATATAGAAATAAAAATAAAGATGAAAAAAAAAGGAAATATAAAAATAGAAATGAAAAATGATGATGAATCTGAAAAAAAAAAGAAATGAAAATATATATAGTGAATGGTAAATACAAGTTTATCAGAGAATGTCCCAAAAGTCAGCATGTTGGGAGCTATTAAAGTTATCAATATAAATCAGGATACGTCAAAAATTCAGATCAAACTGAATTTCATATAATTATTATGTTATGTTATTAAAGTGGTGATACGCCGGGGGGCGTGGCCAAGATGGCGGACTGAGCGGACGTGTGTGTGTGGAGCTCTGCTGGGGAAAAATCCTGCATGACCATCCGGGCTAGGTTTAAGGCCTGCATTCTGCCGGTTTCTGTGCCCTGAATGCCTTCTAAACGCTCCAGGGGCCCATATCGGGGAAGAAGCTGAAATTTCCCCAGGGAGTGGAGGTAGCTACGAGCCCGGTGTCTGCTCTGCTGCTACCACCAGCGCGCCTTCACAATATGGCGTCGCAGACGGACCACGAGGAGGAACCGGAATCTTCTCGCCTGGTATACCTGAGGTGATGGCGGCTATTTCGACCTGCCAGGCGGCCGTTTCCTCCTGTCAGACTGCCCTCGCCTCCAAGATTGAGGCTGTTCAGCTGGACGTGGGGCTGCTGCGGCAGGACATTGACAAGATCCGCTCCCGTGTGGCGGCGGCGGAGCAGCGTGTGGGGGATGTGGAGGACTCTGTTGCGGACCACACCACATCTATCCGGGCCCTTCAAACTAAGGTGCAGGCCCTGGAATATCGGGCGGAGGACGCCGAGAACCGGAGCAGATGAAACAACCTCCGTATTGTCGGCCTCCCGGAAGGGGTGGAGGGCCGCAATCCCACGGCATTCACCAAGGAGCTGCTGAAGTCCCTGCTGCCTGCGGCCAAGCTCTCTTCTTATTTCACAGTGGAGAGGGCACACCGAGTGCCGCCGCGGCCCGGAAGGTGCCCGCCCTCGTACGCTGATCCTCCGGCTGCTGCACTACCGAGACCGTGATGAGATCCTGAGAGCGGCACGTGTGGCTGGGGAGGTCCAGTATCACAACACCCGGCTGATGATGTTCCCGGATTACACCATCGAGACCCAGAAGCAACGCCGATCATTCGACGCGGTCAAGGCGGCTCTCCGGCGCAAGGGTATCCGGTACAGTATCCTGTTCCCGGCCAAGTTGCGGGTGGTGGATGGGGAGACAGTGAGGATCTTCACCAGTCCCTGGGATGCTCATGCTTGGCTGGAGGCGCTGCCGCCATAGTTCTCTGCGGCCTGTGTGTTGCTACGCCTTTACCTGTCGCTGCAGTTGGGGATAGAGGAGTGTCACCCGAAGTTGTTGGTTATCTGCCTGGGATCTGCCTGTTTGATTTCCCCTGGTCTGTAACTTTGACTTTGCGGCTGGGTCCCCCTTGCACTGTTCTGATCACTGTCCCCCGTCAGTGTGCCTTATTTTTGCACACTGTACTGCAGACATGTCACCTGGATGACCCGGGAGCTAATTTCTTCCGGATGTACCCTGACTGATGTGGCTTTTTGCCTGCCCTCTTCTTTAAACTCTACTATCCAGCATCTCCAAGAACAGCATACCAATTAAAAAAAAAATTTTTTTGTGTGTTGGGCACCGTCTTTTTGCCGTTTTTTTTGATGTCGACCTCTTGGGTGGATTTTTTGGCCGCCTTGATGTGGAAGTCATAGTCGGGCACTACGCCTCCTGACTGAGGGTCCTGTTCTAGAACTTGTTATGGGAACCATGTGCCGCCTGCGGTTTGGGTGGGCACGGGGTGGGGGGGGGGAGGTTGGATGGCCGTTGCTGTCTGTTTTATGTTTTGTTTCTTTACTTTAAATCTGTTCAAGGTCTTGGTTGGTCAATACACTCCTTTTTGCTCGCCTGCATTGGTTTTGTCTCCCTGGGTCTGGATGCCCCGCCTCCCCTGTACCAGGTTTTTTTGCATGCGGTGGGATGCGGGACTCCATATGGGGGGTGTGGGGTGGTGGAATGGGCGGTGGAAGCCAATCCTTATGGTGTTTATGCTCTTTGAATATGGCTAATTTTACTGTTCTGTCCTGGAATGTGAGGGGGCTTAACTCGGCTATTAAGAGGTCGCTTGTATTCAAGTATTTGAAGTCTTATAACCCACAGATATGTATCCTGCAGGAGACACACTTGGTGGGGGCACGAGTACTGGGGCTCAAGAGGGCCTGGGTGGGAACCCACTATCATGCTTCCTACTCCTCCTATGCGAGGGGAGTGGGAGTCTTAGTTCATAGGTCTCTCCCCTTCCAGCTTCTGGCGGTGAGGACAGACCCTGGGGGACGTTATGTCCTGTTACATGCAACGATCTCCGACATTCCATACGTCATTGTAGGGCTGTACCTGCCCCCCCGGCAGATGTCTCATGCTTACACACCCTAATGACTGAGGTGGCACAGTATGGGGTGGATCGGGTGCTGCTGGTCGGGGATTTTAACATGGTGATGTCTGCGGAGCGGGATAGGCTGCGGGGGCAGAACCCTGCTTCCCTGGGCCTGTCTCGTTGGGCGGAGTCATTCCACTTGACGGATCTCTGGAGGCAATTTCATCCCTCAGAGGCACAATTTACTTGTCTCTCGACCACCTTTCGGACGCTATCTCGTATAGACTTGGCTTTTGCCTCACCCGCTCTTTTACGGTGGGTGGTGTCTACCGAGATCCTTTCCCGAGGAATCTCGGATCATGCCCCACTTCTAGTGGTGCTACGGGTGGCTCCGTCGGGTGGTCCAGGGTTGTGGAGGCTATCCAGATATTGGTTGATGGACCCTGAAATCCAGGAGCACCTCCCTGAAGCGATATTTACCTACTGGCTGACTAATGAGGGCTCCACTGGCCCGCTCCTGCAGTGGGATGCATTTAAAGCCTGGCTGCGGGGTGAATACATTTCAAGAATAGCAGTGAGGAGGAGGGACTCTGGGCGAGCGCTTGAGCAGTTGGAGGGGCGGGCGGAGGAGAGTGAACGAGAATTTATCCGGGATCAGTCCTCCTCTAAGTATGAGGCCTGGCAACATACATTGAGAGACTTGTCTCTACTCAGAATTGAACTTACCAAGAAGTCACTGTTAGATAGGGCGCAGAGGATATTTGAATACGGGGACAAGAATGGCAAGTTGTTAGCCTGGCTGGCCAGGGGACAGTTCGCAACGACGCACGTGGGTAGGGTACGTGACTCGGATGGACGACCCTTGACCACGCCCGAAGTAATCAGTGACCGATTTCTGCAGTTCTATCGGGCGCTGTATGCCTCTAGAGTGGGACTACAGTGCAGCGGATTTGACTCACTACTTGGACCAGGTCCAGCTTCCGGTATTAGACCCCGATAAAAGTGCGGAGTTAGAAAAAGATATCTCCCTGGAAGAGGTTCAGAAGGCGATGCAGGGCATGCAGGCGGGTAAGGCCCCTGGGCCTGACGGATTACCTATCGAACTGTACTCTGTACATCAGGAGGTGTTGGCCCCCAAGCTGACCTCTCTTTTGGCCCAGTCCTCTGCTTTGGGCTCTCTGCCGGACTCTATGTCAGAAGCGGTAGTGGTACTGGTGCCCAAACCTGGCAAGGACCCTGAGGAGTGTGCCTCATATAGGCCGATCTCCCTAATTAACGCAGACGCCAAGCTACTGGCAAAAATCCTGGCCGTCCGGTTGAATTCGGTTATCGGCGACCTGGTCCACCAGGATCAGACGGGGTTTATGCCGGGGAAGGGCACGGACATCAACATCCGTAGATTGTTTCTGAACTTAGACACACCGCACGATAATGGGGGCAATAGAGTCATTGCTTCGCTTGATGCGGAGAAAGCATTTGACTCCGTAGAGTGGGAGTATTTGTGGGCAGTCCTTAAGCGTTTCGTCATAGGCCCTAAATTCATGCACTGGCTGGGCATGCTCTACAGGGCACCCAGGGCTAGGCTCCGTATAAATAGTACCCTCTCTGGGTCCTTTCCCCTCCAGAGGGGCACCCGCCAAGGGTGTCCATTGTCACCTAGTCTGTTCGCCCTGGCTCTTGAGCCATTGGCGACACGGATCCGCGAGTCCTCCGCTGTTCGCGGTCTCAGGGTTGGCCCTTTGGAGGAGAAGATTTCATTATATGCGGACGATGCATTACTATATTTACAGGACGCTGGACCGTCCTTGCAGGCTGCCCTAGAGGAGTTCGACGAGTTCGGATGATTTTCGGGAGTCAAAATTAATTGGACGAAGTCCGTACTGTTTCCGCTAGATCCTCGGTCTGGGGGAGAGGGGTCACAGACTCCGCTGCTCTGGGTCGAGGAATTCAAATACCTGGGCATTGTCGTGTCGAGGGACCTCCGGGCCTTTCGGCGCCTCAACTTGCAGCCACTAGTGGGGAGACTCAAAAGACCAGTGCTCTAGATGGCGGGATTTACCCCTGAACCTTCTCGGCCGCATTAATGTATTAAAAATGATCTACTTGCCTAGGTTCAATTATGTGTTCCGTAACTGCCCGGTGTGGCTCCCGGCTGCTTTTTTTAAGGAGCTGGACAGCTGCATATCCTCGTTTCTATGGAGGGGGTCTTGTCCCAGACTGGCTAAGTCGACCCTGCAGCTCCCGGTGGGTTGTGGGGGTCTCGCGTCACCCAACCTGAAAGTGTACTTCTGGGCGGCTATGTTAGTGACAGTACGCTGGTGGTTCGAGCAATCCAGATCTAATGCGGCCACGTGTTTGGAAGCGGCCATTTTGGGTTCCCTCCGGGAACTCGGCAATTTGGTATATTGGGGCGCCACGGCGTACCCCTCGCTCCCAGCCCCGACTAGAGTGACTCTGAAGGTGTGGGGGGTGGCTAGGAGGCGATTCCTTAGAGCGCGTCACTACTCTCCCTTCTGTCCTTTGTGGGGTAAACCCACGCTCCCGCACTTTAGGATGCTCCCTGACCCGCAGCTCTGGGCCCGTTTTGGGATTAGGACACTTCAGAATATTATGCCCCGGGGGACGCTCCTGGAGTTTGCAGATCTTTCGGTTAAGTTTGACCTGCCGGGTGGGATGTTATTTAGATATTACCAGCTGAGACATGCGGCGAGAGCTCAATTCCCACTCCCTATAACGCTTGAAGCGGACTCTATTGAAGCACTTTTGGCGCAGGAGACTCTTCAAAAGACCCTTTCTACACTATACTTAGCTCTCCTCGGGGGGACCTCGCAGAGAATGGAGACCTTATGGGAGAAGTGGCGGGCTGACATCCCTGACTTAGATAGGGAGACCTGGGAGGAGTGCTTTGAAGTGGGTTCTAGACTAATGGTTTCCTCTAGGGATAAGCTTATACACACCAAATTTTTACATCGGGTATATTACACACCGCAAAGGTTACATAAAATCTATCCACAGAGGTCCGGGGAGTGTCCTAGGTGTCGCTCCTCAGACAGCACGTTCTTGCACATGTTCTGGACCTGCCCTTCCCTGGCTGGTTATTGGGATGCGGTTTTTGAGTGTATAAATGTGCGCTTGCAGCTGTCCCTTCCCATGTCCCCTGAACTGGCACTGCTAGGCATTCAGGACGATGAACGGAGGCCTAGGTCTACTAAGCAGCTTATCTCCTACGTCCTATTTTATGCTAAAAAGGAAATATTGCTCAGGTGGTTGTCCCCCTCGCCCCCTACGGTCGAGTCCTGGGATTCCTCTATAAATTCAGTGATGCCATTGTACAAATTGACGTATATTAATAGGGGCTGTCCACAAAAATTTGATCGCATTTGGTTGCCCTGGACAGAGTAGGTAGGAGTTCTGGGGTGCTGGGCCTCAGGACTGGTGTCTGAAACGTCCTCTTAGGGGGGGTGACCGGATGGCCCTCCCCTCCCGCTGATATGTGCAGGATTTCCTGGATGTGAGAATTCCACCTATGTTGAGGGGGGGAAGGGATATGTGTATATATATATATATATATATATATATATATATATATATATATATATATATTTATTTATTTATTTATTTTCCTTTTTCTTTCTCTTGCTCTTCTTTGTTTTTTCTTTATGTACAGACATTGGAATGTATGTTTACCTGCTATTGTCCTCGACTGAGTTTCTGAGCCTCTAATTTGTACGATTTCACCTGATTTCTATTTTGATAACTTAATGACTGCCTTTTGTGACTGCCTCAACTTCCAATAAAGACCAACCTTGTTGTTAAAAAAAAAAGGTGGTGATACGCCTATGATAAGGTTAACCTTGGATTTTATTTGGGTGGTGGACTGAACCAAGGAAAGATAAGATGCATGTGTATGGTCAAACACACCCAAAAGGTGCATACATGATGACAGGTGAATGGATGCTCAATGACTATAGCAACGAGGTATGGCTGAATGGAAGAGTGAACCCATATAAGAATAATGCGTGAAGGGAAATGGAGGAGGGGGTCATGAGGGAGGAAGGGCAATCAGGGGAGGGGAAAGGAATACAGAATGGTTAGATCAGAGTTTCTCAACTCCAGTCCTCGAGGCGCCCCAACAGGTCATGTTTTCAGGCTTTCCATTGTTTTGCACAGGTGATTTGATCAGTTTCACTGCCTTTAGTAATTACCACAGCCGTTTCATCTGAGGGAAATCCTGAAAACATGACCTGTTGGGGCGCCTTGAGGACTGGAGTTGAGAAACACTGGGTTAGATGATTGTGCTGACTTCATGATTGTCTAATGTGAACAGAGTTTTTTAAATCTTTCCCCGTCAGAAAGGGAAGGTGAAATGGATTGAATGGCTGTTACTTTGAGTAATGCAGGATATCTGTCATGATGAGCTAAAAAAATTCTTAGAATACTACATTTGGGATATATTTCATTCAGACTCCTCCTATGTTTCCTAAATCTGGTGTGTAGGGGCCTGATGGTGCGGCCTACGTTGCGCATTTTGCAAGTACAGGTGATTTTATTAGAACATGTTAAGAATTCCTCGATGGAAAAAGTGTTGCCTTTTGAATCAGAGAATGTTTGTTGTCTGTTTGTCACATGTGCACAAGTAAGGCATTTTCTCTTGTGACATTTGTACATCCCAGTGAGGGAGAACATTTTAGGGATGGAATCCAAAAGGTTTTTTTTCTTTCTGCGTAGTTTGCTGGGGGCTAAAAGGTTCTTCACATTATTAGCCATTTTAAGCACCAGTTTGGGCTGTGGGAAATGTATGACTTAAGTTTAGGATCATTACAGAGGATCCCCCAATGTTTAGTAATAGTATTTTTGATAGACCAATGTCTATTGTTATATTTGGTGATAAACATGGGGCTTTTGTGGGTTGACTTTAGATCTCCTGGGTTGTTTTGTTTTTCGTCTTTATCCTCAAGAAAAGGCTCTTCTGTATATTTTTTGAGGTATTTTGGAGAGAACTTGACTCTGTGTTTAATAGTCCCCAATAGAGCTACAATTCCATCTGAGGTGACAGAATTGACTGTATGGGATGTTGCTGATCCATTTTTTATGATGACAGCTTTTCCTGCGTAAATAGGAGCTTTCAGCTGTGGCTTTGAAGTGGGTTTGTGTACATAGTTTTGAATCTTGGTCATTAAAAAATTCAAGATTGAGAAAAATTTGTTTCTTCGGGATTTGTAACAGATGAAATGTATACCAAATGTGTTGTTATTGGAGTATTGAAGGTTACTATTGGATCAAGTTGGTATCTCCTTTCCAGATGATGATGACGTCATCAATATATCTGCCATAGTATATTAAATGGCATGAGAAGATGTAAATGTCTTCCCAGTATGCCATAAAAAGATTGGCATAACTGGGGGCAAAACTTGCACCCATGGCAGTATCTCTGGTCTGTAGGTAGTATTCTTCTTCAAACTTAAAGTAATTGTGGTGTAAGATAAAATGTATGGCTTTGAGAATAAATTTTGTTCAGAGTTTCCTCTTTGCATAGAAAGTAACGAGTAGTCTCTAAACCTACATCATGTGGGATGGAGGTGTAGAGTGAGGTGACGTCTAACGAAACATCTAACGAAACCAAGTGGTAGTCTGTATCCCAAACATAATGGTTCAGAGTATCTAATAGATGACTGGAATCTCATGTATAGGCAGGGAGCTGTTGGACGATAGGTTGTAGGAAAAAGTCTACATAGTCCGAGAGGTGGCTGGTGAACCTGTCAATGGCTGCTATGATGGGTCTGCCTGGTGGGTGGAGAGAATCCTTGTGAACTTAAGGTAGGTAGTAGAAATATGGGTTGGCAAAGAAATTGGGACAGAGAAAGGATCTTTCACTGGGATTAAGAACACCTTCTACCAGAGATGACTCCTTTACCAGTTGATGCCTAATACGGAGAAACGCAGCGTCGGGTGCAGCTATAGGACCTGACGTCACCACGCACCAGCTGGCTGGCTTGAGCCGTGGCTGTGAGTCTCGTTTGAATTTTCTGCTATTGCTTGTAAAGATGTCAGTTGCCCATCATATGGAATAAAGGAATCTCTGATTAACTTACTGCACTTACTGCACCATGAAGCCCTTTTTCTTCCTCTTTTAATATGCTCCACGAGCCAACTTGCTCTGATAAGGATCCCACGGAGATCATCGCAGTACTTGGAACTGCTGGTGGAGGAGAGGATCCGGATGGATGTGTGAATCTACCGCTCCTGCCTGACTGATCCCTCCTGTACGTGCCCATAAGATCTCTGTAATAGAGATCCTACAGATCTGGTAAGCGGCCCTCTGATATTTTATTATTCCTTGGCTGTCGTGTGGGAGTATACAGTGAACAGAATAATCTTCCTTCCTATCGAAGGACCCACTCACAATGGAGTTATATTGAGTGTCACCTATTATGGATGTTTTAAGCCCTCTGTGGAATATTTTCATTTCAAGCCTTGTTTAAATCAATGCATATTGATGATACACTTGTTTGCACATATTTGTTTGCATATCTCTGGTTGCGCATCTAATCTTATTTTATATAGTCTTCTTTGTTCAAGACAACTATTCCTCCTCCCTTTTTCGCTTGTCGGACAACAATATTTGGGTTAGATTGTAATTTCCGGAGTGCTTGTTGTTCTTGTTTTGAAAGGTTATTTTGTGCGTTTTTTGTGCACAGATAGCCTTTTAATTCATTATAACCTAATGTTTAAAATATTTCCACATAAGAGACATTTGTCTTGGTACGGAAAAAACTTTAAAATAAGTTTAAAACCTGTATGGATGACCTTCCTTGGTTAGTCTAAATCCAGATGTTCGAGGAAGGATATATCTCCCTGTTCGTGTCCTGTCCAGGGTTCCTGTAGAATGTCCATGGCATGTTTGTCTTGTAATCTTGGGGAGTCCAGGGTACATCCTCGGGGATAAGGATCGATTTCCATGAATTGGAACTGCGGTTAATGCTTGCCTTTTCAAATATGCTGAAAACCCTTTTCTGTTTCTATGGTAGGTATTTACTTTTTTTTACATAAGTGTAACTGCTGCTTTCAAGTAATAGGAATTTATTTAACAGGAGCCCATCAACTATTTTGTCATTCTCATTGACAGCATTTACAATTTGAAAATACTGGGTATGCTGTTCATCTGTGGCGCCTCCTAGGCCTCCAATAAACCAAGTTGCTATGATATGACAAAAACTATCAGCTTTTGTTTGTGCTGGTTCTGTCTCACCCCTCCTACCTCTTGCCCTTTGTTTGTGTTTAGTGATATTAGCATCAAAACCAAGGACCAAAATAAATGCATAAAAGGATGGAGAGGAAAGGCCAGAGTCTGTGACTACAGAAACTGGACTCTCTATCAAAGAGACTAGTCCATTTGGCTCTATGATAAAGAAGCCTCTATTTCTAGGGTCCCTGAGGCACTACACAGGGGATCGAAAGCTAAATTTAAGTCCCAAGAAGTGTCTCCTTAAAGCACAGAATTAACATTTTCCAAAAATAAAAAAATACACTAACAGTTAGGATTGTTATGACAATCCTCCCTGCCTGTTAGTGTTAATATACACTGAGCCAATCAAGCAGCTGAAAAGTCCAAACCTGGAAGGAAGGCCGGGAGAAGATGGAATCGCCCATGACTTTTGACACTGCAGTGCTGAAGGGGATTGCTTGGCAGGTAAGTCTGCCATAATGTCGTAACATGCAGTGCATATTAGTACACTATGGCATAAAGCTTCCAGGGCCATATTTTTATATACAGTGGAACCTTGGATTACGAGCATAATCTGTTGCAGGAGAGTGCTCGTAATCCAAAGTACTCGCATATCAAAGGGAGTTTGCCCATTGAAGTCAATGGAAACGAAAATAATTTGTTCCGCATTGACTTCAATGGCATCCAAAACCGCATGTGGCCAGAGGGGGGGGGGGCAGACAGCCTTGGAAACACACGGAAAGGCCCGAGGACACCTCGGCTGATCTTGGAAAACCTCAGAAAGGCTCTGGAACTGAGTATTTCTGAGATTTTCCCAGCATTTCTGAACGGCTCCGAACGGCTCTGCTCGGCTCTGGCGCCCCTCCACCTCAGGCCAAACGCGGTATTGCACACCACTTTGGCTTGAATCCTGCTCGTTTTGAGAGACAACACTCGCAAACCGAGTCAGGATTTTTTAAAATACAGTGCTCGTATTACGATACGCTCGTTAACCGCGTTGCTCGCAATCCGAGGTTCCACTGTATGTACCGGTATATTTTTTACCAGGTTTAATAATGCTTTAAATTAGAGTACAGCAAGAGGCACTATGCTCTTCTGCATGTGCCCACAAGTTTGCTTTAAATATTATTTGTAACAGATATATGAAAACAATGAAAACCCTATTCCAAGAATGTCATAATAGTATTTATGCATCTTAGTGGATTTAACATTTGCCTTAAATGTGTAGTTAAAGGTAGATATATAACCTTTTCTTATGATGGATTATTTTTCATATACAAAATAAAACAAATCTGAGCTTGATTGTAACTCCCATGGGCTACAAAATTACAGAGAAACTCAAATGGATTTTGTACATCAATCTGCTCTATTGCCTCTGGATACATCATTTTACTTTTGCTGATAATGAAGATGTCTCCAGAAGTTTGTCATTGAAAATCACTCAGTTTATTGTCTACAATCTCCTGGGAGAAAATCAATTTACATAAACCAGGGGTGTCCAAACTTTTTTCAAAGAGGACCAGATTTGATGAAGTGAACATGCGTGAGGGCCGACCATTTTGCCTGACATTCTTTGAACCGTTAAAAAGAGATTGGAGAGAGACCCCGCTCCCTCTTGAGGGATGGGATTTTATCAGGTGTGTTTATGTCTGTCATCAAGGTAAGCAGGAGTACAATAACAATTTAATATGAAGAAAGGGAATTTGGGACGTTAAATGAGGTTCAGGACAAGGTGGGGGTATATTAAAAGGAAACATGTTTATTGACATGGAAAATTATGTAGTATGCTGTCTAAATGAATCGACACCACTTACCTGGTATGTAAGTTTAGGACTGATATAAATGCCCTTAATTTTATGCTTAGTGTTACCTTAGACTAAAATGCATTTCAATCTCTTTAGATTTGGGAGCATCCGCCCCTGATGAGTGTACAAACATGAAACGCGTCGGACAATGGAGGATGCCAATGTATTCCCACATCAGCTTAATAATCAATCCACTGATTCACTAGCAATAATGATCTATAACTTTTTACCTCATGTCATTTCAACTGCACTGTGCCATTTTAAGGATCTGTGTGTGTGGAACTTTGCACTTATGGGAGCTGCTCATTCATTCTCATACTGTTGTGTACTGTTTATTGATATCATTGTATATCCTTGATGTCCATGTTTCATATGTAATGTAATATGTCATGAGTTTCAAAGTCGATGTTAATATGTGTCTTTAATGTCCATTATAGTTATGTTTCTATGCACAGCCCCATTCATTTAGACCGCATACCACATAATTTTCCATGTCAATAAACATGTTTCCCTTCAATATACCCCACCTTGTCCTGAACCTCATTTAAAGTTCCAAATTCCCTTTCTTCATAATTGTACCAGGGATGGAGGCACAGACATGTGCCTCACTCAAAGTCCCACCTATGCTCATGCATAGTCCCCCCTTTTTTGTTATAACAATTTAATAAGATTTAAGAATTTTATTACAAATATCAGATAAAAAACATATAGTCAATAATGACTTCGGATCATGTTGTAATTGACCATAATTAATACTTAATACTTAATATATAAGTTTCAAACAGATGCTTTTGGATATGCAGAGAGGCCACATAAACTTCAGACAGATGCTTAGGTATGCAGAGAAGCCGGCATGTTTCGCAGACTTCTGCTTCTTCAAGGCAGCTCGGCATGCATCTAAAGCAAGCTTGTAAAATTGATAATAGAGCAACTGCAGTGCCATACAAGGAAAAGAGCTGGTATAGAACCCCTGCAATGAATTGGCGGTGAAAGTCAGATCCACCACCCTGGTACGTCAGATCGTGTTAGTAGTGCAAGATCATCAAACCAGGATAATCTGAATAAAAGTGCAAAGGGTCCAATTATGACACAGGAATCAGTGGGATCCAACAAAGGATTCACCACTTACATGTACTGACGTAAGACGGTGTGTGCCAATTAATGCAGCCTGCACAGTGCCCATCAGCAGCCACTCCATTGCAAATTAATGCAGCCTGCACAGTGCCCATCAGCAGCCTCTCCATTGCAAATTAATGCAGCCCGCACAGTGCCCATCAGCAACCTCTCTATTGCCCAATAATGCAGCCCATTAATGCAGCCTCACCATTGTAAATGAATGCAGCCTGCACATCCTTGCTCATCTGCAGCCTCGTCAGTGCCGGATTACACAGCGCCCTGATCTCCTGTGTACCCGGCGATAAGTCACACACAGTCCCACCTGTGATAGACAGAACAGTGGTCCAATACTGGGCCGGAGGCAGGACTGTGTGTGGCTGATCGCAGGGTACACAGGAGATCGCCGCTGTGTGTAATCCGGCGGCGCACACCCCCTCCTTCCACTCAGAGACAGCAGGAATCGGCGTATAACACGCACACACGATTCCCCTTGATTTTCAGGAGGAAAAAGTGTGTGTTTTATGCCAATAAATACGGATATATATCTTTTGTGCCCCCCGCGGTACTCTGGGGATCGTTGGGGGCCACAAAAGATATATATAGCCAAATTACCAGTGGAGCCATTTGAAACCGGAACGCGGGCCGCAATTGGATACACTATAATGGCAAAAGTATCTGGACATCTTCCTTTACACGCACATGAACTTTAAAGGCATCCCAGTCTTAGTCCGTAGGGTTCAATATTGAGCTGGTCCATCCTTTGCAGCTATAGCAGCTTAAACTGGGAAGGCTGTCCACAAGGTTAAGGAGTGTGTCTATGGAAATGTTTGACCATTCAGAAGTGCATTTGTGAGGTCAGGCGCTGATATTAGACTAGAAGAAGGCCTGGCTCACAGTCTCCACTTTAATTCATCCCAAAGGTGTTCTTTTAGGTTGAGGTCAGGACTCTAAGCAGGCCAGTCAAGTTCCTCCACCCCAAACTTGCTCATCCATGTCTTTATGGACCTTGCTTTGTGCACTGGTGGGCAGTCATGTTGGAACAGGAAGGGGCCATCCCCCAAACTGTTCCCACAGAGTTGGAAACATGAAATTGTCCAAAATGTCTTGGTATGCTGATGCCTTAAGAATTCCTTTCACTGGAATTAAGGGGCCAAGCCCAAACCCTGAGAAACAACCCCACACCATAATCCCCCTCCACCAAATGATTTGGAGGGTTGGCCCAATACTTTTGGCAATATAGTGTGGATGAGCAGGTTTGGAGTGGAGGAACTTGACTGCCCTGCACCTCAACCCGATAGAACATCTTTGGGATGAATTAGAGCAAAGACTGCGAGCCAGGCCTTCTCGTCCAACATACCGTATATACTCGAGTATAAGCCGACCCTAATATAAGCCGAGGCACCTAATTTTACCACAAAAAACTGGGAAAACTTATTGACTCGAGTATAAGCCTAAGGTGTCCATCTGCATGCCTCACTGTGCCTCACTTTGCCTCACTGTGTCCATGCCTCACTGTGCCCATGACTAGACTGACGTTTAACATGGGAGTCTATGGAAGGGGTGCCCGGCTTGAAAAATTGGTGCTCCCCGGCCGTAGGTCCTCCAGACAACAAACTTTGCACACTTGTAGAGGAAGAGTGGGGCTACATGTGTGTCAAGTTTGGGGTCCAGGAGACCTACGATCGGCCGGTTCCAGGTCCCCAAAATTACTAGAGAAATTACTGTTTAACATGGGAGTCTATGGAAGGGGGGCCCGGCTTTGAAAAATCGGTGCTCCCCGGCCGTAAGTTACCCGGACAACAAACTTTGCACACTTGTAGAGGAAAAATGGGGCTACATGTGTGCCAAGTTTGGGGTCCAGGGGACCTACAGCCGGTCAGTACTGGGTCCCCAAAGTTCGGGAGATCAGGCGCAAAAAGGTGACTCGAGTATAAGCCGAGGGGGGCATTTTTAGCACAAAAAATGTGCTGAAAAACTCGGCTTATACTCGAGTATATACGGTAAGTGCCTGATGTGGGCCAACTCAATATTGAACCTACGGACTAAGACTGGGATGCCATTAAAGTTCATGTGCCTGTAAAGGCAGGTGTCCCAATACTTTTGGCAATATAGTGTACTAAGTACTATGTACTAAGCTGCTTTATACTACAACTAAACCAGTATTCTTAATACAGTGAAACAGCTCCAATAAGGGACACACTATTATGTTTATTTAGTTATTAAAGGGTGCATCTACAGTGTATCTACTGTGGTGGGCATAAACCCAACTGCTTATTACTCTCTGTCGGTGTGTTCACAATACAAAAAAAAAAGGTAAGTTAGGTAAATATTAAAGGAAAAACTCCATCAAATTCTATAATAAACAAGCAGTTGATTTGCTAAATCTCAAAGATTTTTAATGGGACATTTTTTCTGGGGGCTCAGTTACTTTTATTAAAAACATGCATGATTTTCTTTTGGGCCTTGTGATCTTTTATTATTTGTCAATTACTTACCTGCAGTGTGTTTATCCAGCTGGGTGACACCTCTGTGTAGCAGTCAAAAATCTGGGGCATGGTCAGATGGTAAGTTGTCACCTGTGATTTTGTAATTATTGGCTCATTCTTCTGAAAGTTTTTGCTCTGCCTCCTTGGTGCTGGGTTCCTCTAACATACTTTCTAATTTTCTTGTTTTGCTGCTCTTCTTCTACAACTCTTCAGTTATCCCATCCATACTCCAGATTTCCTTCATCTATCCACACTATACACGAACATCTTTATGCTCTTAAAAGGGCTGGTTCCCCGGAAGGGGGTTTAAGAGCACACCCATACCCAATGCTGATTGGCTGGGTCCCTATTTCAAAAGTAACTTGTATCACTCTCGGGTTGCTCACCCTAGAGTTTGTTAGCTTGCACTGAAACTAGCTGCTAACCTAGCTTGTAATTCTTTACTATGTTTTTGCCACATTGATGCTTACATCTGGTTAGTGCAAGCAATGTGACTGATGGGCTTCTCATAGAAACAGGATTGCTGCACAAACAAACCTTTTGGACCAATTAAATGAATATCAGTTTAGGACTATTGGCAGATTAGGATGGTAGGATGTGTACATTTCTCTGTACAAACAAGTTTGTTTATAATCAAAATTATACTGAGACACTTTTACCGATCTATGAAAAATACATGAGACAAAAGTGAAAATGTCACAAATAGCTACTAGACTTGTGACTTTAACTAGAAAAAAATGTGAAATGGTTCATCTACTAAAGTATAGCAGAAGGGTCATAGAAGGTAAGTTTTAATTCTTTTTATGGTTTTTGCCCATATCCCTTCCTTTATAGAAAGGGTGATACATAGAGTCAGTGTTTTACTGGAGCCAGGGGTTGCAGTATGGGTCCAATGTTACCTATGATTTGTGACAGCAGCTAACCCTGTGGTACTGGACAATGATGTATATTTGTAGAGATATCAATGGCAGCTTTGATGTTTGATGTGGTAGTTGATATGGATTGCTGCTATTTTTCAAGCCCAATAGTACAACCACAAAACATCCACAAAGCCTTTAGGAATCAAACTAGGCCCAGAGCCACTGGTTAGACTATTTTGTTCTATAGGCACTTTGCCCAGTAATTTATAAATCTCACACTCTGGGTAAAGCAGAACATACTTGTATACCTCCTCTCAGTGTATTAATTAAAGCCTCCCTCAAGCTATTATTTAGACATAACATCCATTTTGACATTTTCCTTTAACATGGCAGATATCTGGATGAAAGGAGCAGGTTTTATGTGCCTTGAGTCTCTAAAACCCATGCTATCTCTTGCCAAATCTTTTGGTAATCATTTAGCTTGGCTTACCATGGAGAAATTCATGGTTTCTGTCAATGGACTTTGTTTGACAAGTAATTAGGTGAATATAAAGGTTAAGGCTTAGCACATACAAAATAGAATGCACTGCCCAGTTTCTTTTTCACTCAACAAAGAAAACAGCAAAGCAAACTTACTCTTATATATTAAATCATTTAAGGATCCACTTCTTAGGAAAAAGCCCATGGCTGCACAGAAAGTTGGATCAAAATGTGCGATCTTGCTAAAAATAAGAGAAATAAAATACTCATTCTGGAAACTAAAAAAAATCTTGTTAGGTTGGCAAGAAACTTTGGCATACTTTGTCTCATCATTTTGATTGGATCAAATTATTATGTTTGAGTCTGTGATACAAATGTACTAGTTATGTCCAGTATCAAGATCATGCTGTAGCGGCTGGAGTCTCTGCCCGAGATACAACAGATACAACAGTTTGCATTTCTTGGGTCACCAGGGGTAATGAATGGTGGCCAGTAACACAAATATGTTGTAGCCAATCATTTTTCCCCCTTAAAGCATTGCTGTTAATAAATGTAAAGCTTCCCAAATGTGTACCCCTATAAAAGAAAAGTGTAAAAAAATTATTTTTTTACTTCATATCTTTATTAAACCATTTTCCATTATACATCAATTCGTTCAATACCCCCCCCCCCCCCCCCGCCTCTCTCCCCTGGAACATGCAATACAAAAAGGACATAATATATTATTAAAACCATCGGGAATTCCCTATCCCTAATAGTTTAAACCGTTCCTTCCATTCCCTTTTCCTTATCTTCCCTTTAACTAGCCTTAACTCCATTATCAGTCGCATTTATCCCACATTCTCATTCATCCCTTTCATTCATCTTCCATCCCCTCTTAACCTTATTTCCTTAGATCATCCATTCCCTTCTTCCACTGCTATTTCTTATATTTGGATACTATTTTTCTCCCGCCACAGTCTCCAGATCTTATCGAATTTTTTTAGAGCGCCTTGTCTAATATAAGTAGCTCTTTCCTTCAATATTGTTATATTCATACTTTGTTCCCAATCTTTACTAGATGGTGGGGAAGCTGATTGCCATCTCTGTGCAATCAGCTTCCTTGCCTGAAATAGGCATCTTATGGTTGAAAGCTGTATATTACCAATTTTTCCCTCTTCCTCTACCCAGCCAAGTACACATTGTATAGGTTCCATTTCCATGTGGACTTTAAAGATCTGCTCAATAGTTCCCACCAGTGGCGTAGTGTGGGTTGTCAGCTCCCGGGGCGGGGCAAGAGATTCGCGCCCCCTAACCCGCGGATTTTTAGCACTCCCTGAGTCCCTTCTGCTAGTACAGTAGTACTGACCAACCTGATTCCTACACCGACCTATCTGACCACTATACTAACCTACCCGATTCCTATACTGACCTGCCTGATTCCTACACTGACCACTAAACTGACCTATCCGATTGCTATACTGACCACTACACTGACCTACCTGATTCCTATACTGACCACTACACTGACCCACCTGATTCCTACACACATTATTATTGCTCACTGATTGGTTGCTAGATGATACTGCACATAATTACCGCTTACCCATTGTTTGCTAGAGAAAGAATATCCCGCCAATCACAGAAAGAGTTTGACAGTCACCACATCCCTAATTGGAAGAAAGAAAAACCCCCCTGGGAGATATGGGACTTTAAAAGTGACTGACAAACAAAATAATATGAAGTACAAAAAATATTTATTAAATAAACACATAATCATAAAACTTGTTGATACATATGTTACAAAACCAATTGATGGATATGTTTAGTGCGAATGCCTGTAGGCGTAGCTCGTGGCACCTGACCCAACGTTTCTGGCGTGAAGCCCTTCTTCAGGGGTTTATTTCAAGTGTACAGAGCAATACCATCTGGTAAGACATATATATCATATTAATACATACAAATTAGATAAAATGCATTCTGCGTGTTGCAGTAAAAAGACAGAGAGCAAAAAATCATCATGAAATCAAACAAAAGTAATGGAAGAAGAGAAAGAAAAAGAAAGGGGGGGAGGGGGACAGAGACATATGTGCGTGTGGGAGACAGTTACAGGTACTTTGACCCTACAATATGGGTATTATCCATAGATTTTGTCTTATTCTAATTGTTGCAACCTGTTAAGTGATGATCTTTTTGTTCTGATTATTTACACAGACTGATTAGGTGCATTTATGCACCATCGCCCCATTCTATGGGTCTTTCTTTCTGATATCTCAACAGAAATCCCTCTTCGGTTCTATCCTTACCATTAATTGTCTTGTACACATTTTGGTAGGTGATATATATATTTTCCTTATACCTTACATACTCCCATTATAAGTAGCATTTGGTCTGTAGTCCTGCTTCCAACCTTACTCCCACTTCTTACATACAGTGGTCTTTCGGGTGTGGACTTGGTGATCCTTATTGGAATTTCTGCTGTGCGCTGACTGATCTATACATTTTTATATACTATTTTTAGCTATTGCTGAATCATAGCTTGATCCCATGGATATATGTCTGATGTAAGATACAGTTTCATTCATATTTTTCTTATTTTTTTATTTTTTATGTTTTTGTTCTTTCTTTTACCCCCTTTTTTCCTTTTCCCTCCCCCCTCTCCACCCCCCCTCCCCCTCCCCCCTTTCTTTTTCTTTCACTTCTTCCATTACTTTTGTTTGATTTCATGATGATTTTTTGCTCTCTGTCTTTTTACTGCAACACGCAGAATGCATTTTATCTAATTTGTATGTATTAATATGATATATATGTCTTACCAGATGGTATTGCTCTGTACACTTGAAATAAACCCCTGAAGAAGGGCTTCACGCCAGAAATGTTGGGTCAGGTGCCACGAGCTACGCCTACAGGCATTCGCACAAAACATATCCATCAATTGGTTTTGTAACATATGTATCAACAAGTTTTATGATTACGTGTTTATTTAATAAATATTTTTTGTACTTCATATTATTTTGTTTGTCAGTCACTTTTAAAGTCCCATATCTCCCAGGGCAGTTTTTCTTTCTTCTCATTGTTTGCTAGAGGTTACTGCACATCAATATACTACAAACTGATTGGTTGCTAGAGGTTACTGCAAGTTATTATTGCTCACTGATTGCTTGCTAGAGATTACAGCAGATCATTACTGTTCACTGATTGGTTGCTGAAGGTTACTGCACATATTATTAATGCTCTGTAATTGGTTGCTAGACATGGCAGCACATCATTACGGCTCACTGAATGGTTGTTAGAGGTTACAACACATCATTACAACCCACTGATTTGTTGCTTAAGGTTACAGCACATCAGCTCACTGCCTGCACACCACAGACTGCAGAAGTGACGGGACCCACCAATAGACAGAAAATAAGAACTAGAAGTAATTATTAGCAATAAGGGTTGAGGGGTGCGCTGTGTATGGAGTGCAAGGCCGAGGGATGCGCTTTGTATGGAATGCAGGGTTCAGAGTTGCGCTGTGTACGGAGTGCAGGGTTGAGGGGGTGTGCTGTGTGCAGGGTTGGGGGGGTGCGCTGTGTGCAGCATTGAGGGGGGTACGCTATGTGTGGCGTGCAGGGTTGAGGGGTGCGCTGTGTGTGGCTTGCAGGATTGAGGGGGTTCACTGTGTGTGGCTTGCAGGGTTGAGGGGGATGCGCTGTGTATGGAGTGCAAGGCCGAGGGATGCGCTTTGTATGGAATGCAGTCTTCAGAGGTGCGCTGTGTACGGAGTGCAGGGTTGAGGGGGTGTGCTGTGTGCAGGGTTGGGGGGTGCGCTGTGTGCAACATTGAGGGGGGTGCGCTATGTGTGGCATGCAGGGTTGAGGGGGTGCGCTGTGTGTGGCTTGCAGGATTGAGGGGGTTCACTGTGTGTGGCTTGCAGAGTTGAGGGGGGTGCGCTGTGTGTGGCTTGCAGGGTTGAGGGGATGCGCTGTGTGTGGCTTGCAGGGTTAAGGGGGGTGTGCTGTGTGTGGCTTGCAGGGTTGAGGGGGGTGCGCTGTGTGCGGCGTGCAGGGTTGAGGGGGTGCACTGTGTACATCCCCCCCCCCCAAATACAAAGCTCTCTTTCCCACAGATTCCAGTTCAGAGCTCAGCCCTAGCCCCCCCCCCCCCTCCAGCTGCCATCATCCCGTACAGAGCTTTCCTCTATAGAGGAGTACTCACAATGTCCGTGCAGCTGTCGGTAAGGAGGGGCTTCTGTCTGTGTGGATGATGCCTCATCCTCTTCCTCCTGGTCCCGGTTTCCTCCAGTCCTGGGGTGGTCAGTGCAGGGTCAGAGTGCCGGGGCCACGTAGCAGCACACTGACAGGCACAGGCAGGACTCAGGAGAAGCGGTGGTGGTCGGAAGTCCGGGCTGTGGGGCAGGCTAAGTGGACGGACAGCATGTCGCACTTGGACCTCGTGTGTGGGGAGTGGCGTGTAATGGAGAGGATGCCTCGTGAGTCGCCTGCCCTCCTCCTTCCCCCCCGGTCTCCGCACAGTCACAATCCCTGGGATCATCATGGATGGTCTTCAGTGTTCATTTACTCACTGCTGTGTCAGTGTCACCGCTGGAGCCTAAACCGGGACTGCACCGCAACTTCTTCCTCATATCGAAGCGGAAGAGCTCACAGTCTCCTAGACTGCACAACGCAGGAGAAGAGCTGCAGGTAACCTGCCGCCTGCCGCTGCGTCCCTCTAAATTTTGCAAGGCTGCACTGACAAGGCTGCAATGGACACTGGTAAGGCTGCATTTAAATGTAAGTTTTTTTTCCTTAAACTTCCCTCCTAAAAGTTTTTTTCCCTAAAATTCCCTCCTAAACTTGGGGTGCGTGTTATACGCCGGTGCGTGTTATACGCAGATAAATACGGTATCTTTTGGAATCATTTTTTATATATCCACACTGGGGAGTTTTGTAAAACCTAGAAGCTACGGCATCCACACCATTTTTATTAGGTTACATCGGCCAGCCACTGATAGTGGGAGACGTTTCCATACTTTAATTTTCCCCTTATATTTATTGAGTAATAGGATCATATTATCTGTAGTATATTGATTAGGGTCCCTAGAGATGTTTATGCCTAAATATTTTATTTGGGTTGCTATATGAATTTGTGCAGCCTCTTGCGGCAGGGGTTTTTTCAGAGGGTCTAGCAGTAGCAGCATGGATTTTCCCCAGTTTATGGTGAGTCCTGAAAATTGACCAAACTTTTTGATCTCTTCCATGGCTTTCCTGAGAGAGTTCTGCGTGTCTCCTAAGAGCAAGAGGAGGTCATCCGCATACAATACCACTTTCTCTTCTATCTCGCCTCGTATGAACCCTCTTATCTCAGGTGCCAATCTAAGGGCTATTGCTAAAGGTTCGATTGCGAGGGCAAAGCGTAGGGATGAGCTTTATGTTCGAGTCGAACATGAGTTCGACTCGAACATTGGCTGTTCGCCCGTTCGGCGAACAGCGAACAATTTGGGGTGTTCGCGGCAAATTCGAAAAGCCGCAGAACACCCTTTAAAAGTCTATGGGAGAAATCTAAAGTGCTAATTTTAAAGGTTAATATGCAAGTTATTGTCATAAAAAGTGTTTGGGGACCCGGGTCCTGCCCCAGGGGACATGTATCAATGCAAAAAAAAGTTTTAAAAACTGCAGTTTTTTAAGGAGCAGTGATTTTAATAGTGCTTAAAGTTAAACAATAAAAGTGAAATATTCCTTTAAATTTCGTACCTGGGGGGTGTCTATAGTATGCCTGTAAAGTAGCGTATGTTTCCCGTGTTTATACCAGTCTCTGCACAAAATGTCATTTCTGAAGGAAAAAAGTTCATTTAAAACTTCTCGCGGCTGTAATGAATTGTTGGTCCCGGCAATACAGAGAAAAGTAATTGAAAGTCATTGAAAAAAAAATGCGTGGGGGTCCCCCAAAATTCCATTAACAGGCCCTTCAGGTCTGGTATGGATATTAAGGGGAACTCTGCGCCAAAATAAAAAAAATTGCGGGGAGGTTCCCCCAAAAATCCATACCAGACCCTTATACGAGCACGCAACCAGGCAGGCCGCAGGAAAAGAGGGGGGGCGCTCTCTCGAACCATACCAGGCCATAGGCCCTCAATATGACCCCCACAACCACCGGGCCTCATCCCCACAACCCTTGCCCGGTGGTTGTGGGGGTCTGCGGGCAGGGGGCTTATCAGAATCTGGAAGCCCCCTTTAACAAAGGGGACCACCAGATCCTGGCCCCCCTATGTGAATTGGTAACAGGGTTTATTAAAAATAAAAAATAAAAAAAGCCATTCTAGCGTTGTAATGCAGTCTGTCCAGCAACGATCCATGAATCTCCAGCGATGTGGCGAGTCTCCAGCGATGAACGACGCACATCTTCCCTGGACCGGAGCCTCCCGGCTAATGATGCGCAAGCAGTGTTGACAGTTATTTTATAACCAAGGTCGGAAACCCCTGTGACGTGGTAGAGGGGGCGGGGTTACCCGTTCCACCCCCTCTAGCGTGTCAGGGGAGACCCCTGTGATGCGTTAGAGGGGGCGGGGTTACCGTCACGTCACAGGTGGCCCCGACCTTGGTTATAAAACAACTGTCAACACTGCTTGCGCTTCATTAGCCGGGAGGCTCCGGTGCAGGGAAGATGTGCGTCGTTCATCGCTGGAGACTCGCCGCATCACTGGAGATTCATGGATCATCGTTGGACAGACTGCATTACAACACTGGAATGGCTTTTTATTTTTTATTTTTAATAAAGGACTTTTCACAACGGTGTCTGTGTGTTTTTTTAAATTTTTGACACTTTCTTTTGTGAAATGGTAGGGGTACAATGTACCCCGTTACCAATTCACATAGGGGGGGCTGGAATCTGGGGGTCCTCTTTGTTAAAGGGGGCTTCCAGATTCCGAAAAGCCCTCCACCCACAGACCCCCACAACCACCGGGCAAGGGTTGTGGGGATGAGGCCCTTTTCCCCATCAATATGGGGACATCCCCCACATGTTGAGGGCATGTGGCCTGGTACAGTTCAGGAGGGGGGGGGCGCTCTCTCTTCCCCCCTTTCCCTGTGGCCTGCAAGTTTGCGTGCTCGGATAAGGGTCTGGTGTGGATTTTTGGGGCGACCCCACGCCATTTTTTTTCTAAATTCTGGTGCAGGGTTCCCCTTAAAATCCATACTAGACCAGAAGGGTCTGTTAATGGAATTTTGGGGGACCCCCACGCATTTTTTTTTCAATGACTTTTCTCTGTATTGCCGGGACCATCAATTCATTACAGCCGCGAGTAGTTTTAAATGACTTTTTTTCCTTCAGAAATTACATTTTGTGCAGGGACAGTTCTAAGTGCGGGAAACCTGTGCTACTTTACAGGCATACTTTAGACACCCCCCAGGTACGAAATTTAAAGGAATATTTCACTTTTATTGTTTCACTTTAAGCATTATTAAAATCACTGCTCCCAAAAAAACTGACGTTTTTAAAACGTTTTTTTTTGCATTGATACATGTCCCCTGGGGCAGGACCCGGGTCCCCAAACACTTTTTATGACAATAACTTGCATATTAACCTTTAAAATGAGCACTTTTGATTTTTCATGTTCGTGTCCCATAGACTTTAATGGTGTTCGCGTGTTCGAATACATTTTTTGCCTGTTCGCATGTTCTGGTGCCAACCGAACCGGTGGGTGTTCGGCTCATCCCTAGCAAAGAGGAGGGGGGACAACGGGCATCCCTGTCTCGTTCCCCTCTGCAATCAAAACCTATCAGATTGGGCGTTATTCACTTTTACTCTGGCTTCTGGTGTTTTGTATAGCATCTTTACCCAGTTCGTAAAGATCGGGCTGATTTGGAACTCTCCTAGGACTCTCCAAAAGTATTGCCATTCAAGACTGTCGAAAACCTTAGCAGCATCTAAGGACACAATTGCTCTCATCCCATCTTCGTCTGTTGGTATCTGAAGATTCAGGTATACTCGCCTTATGTTTGTACTGGTGGCCCTACCCGGTATAAATCCTGATTGGTAAGGATGTACGGATTTCTCTATTACTTTGTTTAATCTAGCTGCTAGGACTTTCGACAGTATTTTTATACCCGTATTGAATAAGGATATGGGTCTGTATGAGGAGGTATTGAGTGGGTCTTTTCCCTCTTTATGAATTACTATCATGGTGGATTCCATCATAGATGAAGGGAGTTCTCCCTTTGTCAGTGACCAGTTTAGCACTTTCATAAGTTCCGGAAGCAGCTTCTTCCCAAAATACCGGTAGGTCTCAACCGGGAGGCCATCTGGCCCCGGGGATTTCTGACCCGCCATCTCTTGTGCCATCAGTTGTATTTCTTCCAAACTTATAGGTTTATCTAATTCCTCCCTATCTGTCTCGGAGAGTGAGGGGATCGTCAGCTTTCCGAAAACATTGTCCATTTCTTCCCTCATTTTTTCCTGTCGTGAGCTGTATAAATCTTCATAATAGTCGCAAAATCAGTCCACTATCTCTGGTGTATGGGAGGATACTCTATCCCAATCTACACTAATCGCTGGGACCATCGATGTGGATGAATTTGTTTCAACTAGGTGGGGGAGCATTCGGCCTGCACTTTCCACCTCCGCAAATGCTAATTGCCTTTGAAAAATTTGTTTGTTCTCTATTTTCCTGAGCATTGTTAAGCGCTAGTTCTGCTGTGCTTCTGTCCAAGCTCTAAGGCTGTCAGGTGTTGGGTCATGAATGTATTTTTCTTCCGTTTTTGTCACTCTTTCACTGGCCATTCTTTCCCCCTCCCTAGATTGTTTTTTTATTTTTGATCTTTGTTGTATCATTATGCCTCAGGAAAAAATGCTTCAATGTGTCCCATACTACTCCCTCTGATGCAGTGCCTTGGTTTATTTCAATGAATTCCTTAATAGCTCCTAGTATCTCCTGTGGATCCTCCATTAATTCCATCCAATGGGGATTTATTCTCCCCTCTCTCAGATGGTTGGCTTCTCCCATATCCAAGATAACTGTCATCGGTGAGTGGTCTGACAATGCCCTTGTCATGTAACTCACATTCTTTACTATCAGTATCGCCTCCTCGTTTCCTAAAACAAAGTCTATTCTTGATAAAATGGAGTGTGTTCTGGAGAAGCACGAGTATTGCCGGGCCTCAGAATTACACGTTCTCCATATGTCCCTCAGACCTATCTCTCCCAGAAACTGGGATAGTCTATCATCCCTTACTTTGTCCGGTTGCGTCGTACTGGGAAATCTGTCCAGTTCCCGGTCTAAGACCATGTTAAAGTCCCCCATAACGATCACCGGTATACCCGGCTTATCCAGAACAAACTCCATCAAGCTACACAAGACCGTGGTGTTAAAAGGGGGAGGGATATACAGGTTGGCCAGTATATAAATTCTGTTCTCTATCTTACAGTGTAAGAAAACATAACGCCCCAATTCATCAATCCTACTCTGAATACAGTTAAACATTATTCCTGACTTAATGAGGATGCTCACCCCCCTAGAATATGACGTATGGACCGAGTAGTACTGTGTTCGAAAATCTCCCCACCCCAATTGGGGTATGGAGATATTCGTAAGATGTGTCTCCTGGAGGCATAAAATTGCAGACCCATAAATTCTTGCCATTGACAAAACTGCCACTTTTTTCCCTGGGTCTCCCAGGCCCCGAACATTCCAGGAGCATAGTTAACTTTTTGCCTGTGCCCTACTGATCATTAATTTTCACTTCTAGTAAATATAAACAATTTTTGTAACATATCCTTGATTATTAAACTGTGTCTATACTTATTAACATATTCTTCCTGTGATTTCTTTGTGTCCATGTGGTAAAAGAAGGTGTGATTATTTTTTGTGTCTACGGTTCTAAATCTTCCATTCCATGCACATCATGCATATCTACTTCCTATCTCACGTGTCCCTTTCACCACCTCTCTAGGCTTGAGTTGGGGCTTACTATTGTGACCATCCTTACACCCTTCTTTGGAAATGTAACCCTCTTTTTTGTTCGCTGATTTAAATCCCTCTTTCTCTCCCCACCTCCCACCCTCCCCCCCCCCCCCAACAAAGAAATGATCCACATTAAAAAAAATATTACCAAAACAACAATAGCCCTAAAACAAACAAAAATAACCCCCATACATAGGGGGTTCCTCGCAATTCCCCTTTATAAAAGGGGATAGTATGCGCCTTACTCCCCTCAGTCCAAATTGCATCCCTTCTCCCTCCCCCTCCCTCGTATCCCAAATATCCCCTTAGTGAGGCAATAGTCTAATGCCCCATACACACGATCGTTTTTCATGCCGTTAAAAATGCCATTTTTAAAAATGGGCATTAAAACCGATCGTGTGTATGCTCCAGAGCATTTTTAACGACGTGAAAAATGGCCATTAAAAATTTCGGACATGCTCTATTTTTTCACGTCGTTTTTCATGTCGTTTTTTTAACGACGTGAAAAACGATAGTGTGTATGCTTTAACGACGTAAAAAAAAAAACGCGCATGCTCAGAATCAAGTATGAGACGGGAGAGCTCGTTCTGGTAAAACTAGCGTTCGTAATGGAGATAGCACATTCGTCACGCTGTAACGGACTGAAAAGCACGAGGCTGAAAAGCGCGAATCGTCGCTCAACAAACTTTACTAACATGAAGAGTGGCACCATCCGAACGGAACTTCCCCTTTATAGTGCCGTCGTACGTGTTGTACGTCACTGCACTTTGCTTGAACGTTTTTTAAAATGATCGTGTGTACGTAAGACAGGCTTGAGAGGAAACATGAAAAAAAACGACGAGAAAAACGTTGGTTTAAAAAATGGCATGAATAACGATCGTGTGTACGCCACATAATTTCTCTAGAGAGATAAAAAAAGGAGAGAAAAAAAAAAGGGGGAAAAAAAGAAAAGTCTGTGCTGCGTGCTGGGTGTTTTGTGCTCAATTGTGCTTGCTTGTGGCATCTCCTACATTTCAAAATTTACACCTGGTGTAGACATAACAAACTTAAAAAATAGAGCAGTCCATGTCCATGCCTTCTATGGGTTCCCTTTAACAGTTAATAACCACTCCATTGCCCCCTCGGGCGTATCAAAGTACTTTGTCCCGTCTAATGCATTTACCCTCAGTCTTGCCGGATATAACAATGCATAAGTTATTTTCATCTGCTGTAATTTGCATTTTATTTCTCCAAACTTGGCTCTTCGCTTTTTTTGTAGATCGGGTGAAAAATATGGATATATGGATATCCTAGTACCCATGTCTCTGGCTTTCTGTATTATTGACATTCTGTCTTTGTAATATAACATTTTTGCTAGAAGGGGATGGTGAGGGCCTCCAGATGGGGGGGGTCTAGAAGTGACCCTATGCGCTCTTTCAACTGCAAGGAACGGTGAAAAAAAAGCCTAACCAAATGTCTCTCTGAGCCATTTCTCTACAAAGGCTACGGGGTCTGGGCCCTCACTGTGCTCTTGAAGTCCAACAATCGTGACGTTCTTCCTCCTCATTCTGTTTTCCATGTCATCCATCTTTAACTCCTGTTTAACCATTTCTTCTCTCACTGCTCTCATTTCTCTTTTAAGAGGAGCTAGTTCGTCTTTCCTAAGGCTAACTCTCTCTTCCAGGGCTGTTGTCCTTTCGCTTACTTTTTGAAGACCATGTCTAACCAAGGTCAATTCTTCCTGTATGGTTTTAAGTTGGGTGGTTACTTCATTTAGGGAGGATTTGCAAAAATGTATTGCCGTCAGCACCTCCTTTAGTGACGGCTCCACTTCCACAAATCCTCCCCCCTCCGCTAGTGGTCCAAGTGCCTCTCTGATCTCGCCGGTCCCCGGGGGTCTCCCCTCCAGATCACTTGTTTCTGTTAACAAAAGGTGTCTGGGTTTGTCCTTGACTTTTTCTTACCCCTGAAGCACCAGCCTGTGACTTAGGATATGTCCCAAAACCAACACTGGGGGACATCTGACAACATACATTAATACAAATTTCCACAACACAGGCAATAAGCCTTTTCAAAAGTAGGTCAGTAATAGCAAATTATGTTTTTTTTTTCACTAAAGGATATTTTAAAACAGTGCACCCATGACTCAGACTTTGCAGAGCATTGCTGGGTTTTCTAGCAGTAACTTCTCTCTGTCCCTCTCTCTTTTTAACTCCTTACCCAAATGTACAGAGCTGTAAGGGTAGCTGGAGGGGTAATGAGGCAGTCCACTGACTCATTTAGCTTTTTGTGTAATATGGGCTTCTGCTATTCAGCGCTATAAACTGAGCTGATTGCACAACATTTTAATTTAGTTGTTTAGTTTAATAAACATGTTACAAAGAGACTGGTGTTGCATCTATTGGTTGAAAAAAGTAAATTTAAAGTGTAAGACCCCTTTCACACTGCCGCGATTTTCAAGTCGTAGCAGTGTGAAAGGGACCTTACACGGTACATTTTTTTTACGTGATTTTGATGCGATTTCAGGCAGTGCCTTGTAAACTTGCGGTCTTATTGGACGTTAGCTTGCATCAAAGTCGGACCAAAGTAGTACAGGGTCTACTTTGAAGTCAGTGAGACTTGAAGTTGCACAGATATGAATGCTACTTGAAAATCATGGTGTACGACTTGTCATGCGACTTTGCAGTCCCAAGTCTCAGGACCAGTTGTACAAGTGTGAAAGGGGCCTAAGTTCACCATTACAGAAAATCTGTAAGGTGAACTTACCCTGGAGCTCCTTCATATCGTACCTGGTCCCGCTAACCTGGAGTCCAACGATCTCCCATACTGCCAAATCGTATCGCCGTTTTACTTGTCTGGGGATTAGAGATCCCTGCTGCTTTCTCTCCTCTACGCCTGTGGTGACAGGACGGGCTACGCGGGTTCTGATTGGTCAGCGCTGCCCATGTGACGGCACCGGCCAATTAGAATGCTCCCCTGATGAGGTACGTTTAAGAGATTGAGACACAGGTTATTTCTAAGTCCCGGACCGGTGAAGCAGCGACCCGATGTGTCAGTGCGTGTGATCGCCGGATTCCAGGTCAGCGGGACCTGGGGGGATGAGGAAAGGGTCCAGTGTAAGCTCACCTTACAGATCTTACAGATTTTTCTGTAAAGGGGAACTTACACACTTTAAACTATTAGTATGGAATACACGAAATTCAATATTTAAATATATATGTATATATATATTGTGAGGGGGTTAGCTCGGCAGCGGGTATGTGTGACCCCCGGGATGGGCTCCCCACCCAAAAACAGGCCCAGCAGACGGAGGTTGTGGTTTTCAAAATCAAAAAGGTGCGGTTTATTTTCTATTTACAGTGACAAAAACACAGCAAGGCAAAAAAAACATAAACAAAATAAATCCTGGTCAACTTGACCTCTGACTAAACATACAGGTTTCCTAACTAACAACTGGGATCAGCCTAGTGCTGTCCTAGTCCCTGGTTTTAAATGTCCAAGCAAAATATAGCCACACAGGCTTTCTCTCACCGCACAGGGGTTCACTCTCCCTAGACAGTCCACACAGGTCTGCTTCCAGGCATGAGCTAACATCTAATGAAGCTGGGCTTTCTTATAGAGGCCTAAATGAGCTGACAAGGTTCAGCTGGTCTCATCAACTCCCTGTCTGCACGACGCCCAGCCCTCTCCCTAGAGGTATGAGTCATCCATGAGCACACTAGCCTTATACAACTCTCCACCTAGTTGTACAAATCGGCGTAAAGCCTGAATCTGGGCGAAATATATCTACCCCCCTGGATGCAACCAGGTGACTTTACCTTCCTGCTGTCACATACCCCCCCCTCTTGTTTTAACCTCGGGGTTGGAACACCAGCAATCAGGCATTCATGTACTCGAGACAAAGCATCCACATTCCCCATTTGAACGCCAGGGCGATGCTTTACTGTGAAGTTGAATTCCTGGAGGGCCAGGAACCACCTATTCACTCTTCTATTTGTTTCCTTGTTTTGAGCCATCCACTTTAACGGAGCGTGATCCGTAACCATGTCAAAGTGCCTACCTAGCAGGTAGTACCGAAGGGAATCTAGAGCCCACTTCACCGCTAAACACTCCTTTTCAACGGTGGCGTAATTTACCTCATGGGACTTCAACTTCCTGCTGAGGTAAATGACTGGGTGCTCTTCCCCGTTCCAGACCTGGGACAATACTGCTCCTAACCCCACATCTGATGCATCACTTTGTACGACAAAGTCTCTAGAGAAGTCGGGTGAGTACAACACTGGCTGGCTACATAAGGCTTGTTTCAAGAATTGGAATGCTGCCTCAGCCTCGGGGGTCCATTTAATCATGACCGACCCTTTCCCCTTCGTCAGGTTGGTTAGGGGCACAGCCTTAGAAGCAAAGTGGGGAATGAATCGCCGATAATACCCAGCGATTCCCAGAAAGGCTCGTACCTGCTTCTTGCTGTTGGGACGTGGCCAACTCTGGATGGCCTCGACTTTGTTGAGTTGGGGTTTTATTACTCCCCTCCCAATGGTGTACCCAAGATATTTGGCCTCCTCCTGCCCAATGGTACACTTCTTGGGGTTAGCCGTAAACCCTGCTTCCCGAACAGAGTCCAGGACTGCTTGCACTTTTGGCAGATGTGAGGCCCAATCTGTGCTATGGACAATTATGTCATCCAGGTAAGCCGCAGCATACTTCCGATGGGGCCTCAGCATCTGGTCCATTTTCCGCTGGAATGTGGCCGGCGCATTCTGTAACCCGAACGGCATTCTTTTATATTGGAACGCCCCGTCTGGGGTTACAAATGCGGTTTTCTCTTTGGCCGACTTGGCCAGGGGGATTTGCCAATACCCTTTTGTGAGGTCAAGAGTCGTCATGTATCGGGCTGTTCCCAGCCGGTCGATCAACTCATCTATACGTGGCATGGGGTAGGTGTCAAATTTTGTAACTTTGTTCAACTGACGAAAATCGTTACAAAATCGCCAGCTCCCATCCGGTTTAGGCACCAACACGATGGGACTAGACCAATCACTTTGGGACTCCTCTATCACCCCTAAGTTCAGCATTTTCTGTACTTCCTCCCGTATTGCCTCCCGTCGGGCCTCTGGGATCCGATAGGGTTTTAACTTCACCCTTTCACCGGGCGGGGTAATAATGTCATGCTCTACCCCAGATGTTTGTCCCGGCAGCTCAGAGAATACCTCCTTGTTGCGAAGCACAAACTCCTTAACCTCCTGTTGTTGGGGTTGTGACAAGGTGGCTGCGATTCCAACCTCAGGAATCACGCAACCAGTTTGAGCTGGTGACCAAGTGTCTGCGACTAGGGACTCTCTATCCCTCCAGGCTTTCAACAGATTAACGTGATAGATCTGTTCGGGCTTTCGCCTTCCTGGTTGTCTGACCTTGTAATTCACTTCGCTCACTTTTTCCATTATCTCGTAGGGGCCTTGCCATTTGGCAAGGAATTTACTTTCAACCGTAGGGACAAGTACCAATATCCTATCCCCCGGGGAAAAGGTACGGGTCTTGGCTCCACGGTTGTACACTCTCTGCTGTGCCAACTGCGCTTGGGCCAAATGTTCCTTCACGATGGGCATTACCTGTGCAATTCGATCTTGCATCAGGGCGACATGCTCAATCACACTCCTGTGGGGAGAACTCTCACTTTCCCAAGTTTCCTTGGCAATATCCAACAGCCCTCTTGGGTGTCTCCCATACAGTAACTCAAAGGGGGAGAATCCCGTAGAGGATTGGGGCACCTCCCTAATAGCAAACATCAAATAAGGAAGTAGACAGTCCCAATCCCTTCCATCTCTATCCACCACTTTCTTCAACATTTGTTTTAGGGTTTTGTTGAATCTTTCAACCAGCCCATCGGTTTGGGGGTGATACACAGATGTACGCAATTGCGTCACTTTGAACAATTTACACAGCTCTTTCATAACCCGGGACATAAAGGGTGTACCTTGGTCCGTAAGCAGTTCTTTACAAATACCCACCCGGCTAAAAACAAGAGATAGCTCTTTGGCTATGGTTTTGGCCGAGGTATTTCTGAGAGGGATCGCTTCTGGATAACGGGTGGCATAGTCCATTATAACCAATATGTACTGGTGCCCCCTAGCGGACTTGATTATAGGACCTACCAAATCCATTGCGATTCTCTCAAACGGGACCTCAATGATGGGTAGAGGGACCAGCGGGCTACGGAAATGTGGCATCGGGGCCGACCTCTGACACACAGGGCAGGAGGAACAATAATTTTCTATGTCCTTCATCACCCCAGGCCAATAGAATCTCTGTAATACCCTCTCTCGGGTTTTCTCTGTCCCCAGATGACCTCCAAGAATGTGCCCATGGGCCAACTCCAACACCAACTTCCTGTAAGGTTTGGGCACCACAAGCTGCTCAATGGTTTCTTCTGCCCTTTTTGCCACCCGATACAGTAGGTCCTTCTCTACGCTGAAGTATGGGTAAGTGCCGGTATTATCTGGGTTCACTAACTCGCCATCTATTTTCACTACGTTTTCCCGTGCCTTTATTAGGGCGGGGTCTTTCAACTGTTCTGTGGCAAAGTTTTCCCTGTGAACCTCAAGATCAGAAAACTCCACAGACGGTAGGTTTTCGTCTGAGGAGGTGGGCTCCTCTCCAGTTTCTTGAGTCTCCCCTGCCAATACTGACAAGGGAAATTCCGGAGAGTCCTCACCACTCTCAGGGGAGTTCTGGCTATCACATTCCTGGTACATAGGGGCACCAGTGGGGGGCTCAGGATCATCCCACAGTTCCCAGAACTTCGGAAAATCCCTTCCCACAATGGCGTCATGCGGTAACTGAGATACTAAGCCCACTGGATGAGAGAGGGTACCTTTGGGGGTCTCGAAACACACTGTAGTCACTGGATACTCTCGGGTGTCCCCATGCACACAAATAACGGCTACCTTGCTATTCCCAGAGACCTCTGTTTTAACTAACTCAGCCTTTATCAGGGTCACAAGGCTACCTGAATCCAGCAATACCACAACATTTCTACCATTAATACACATTTTGCATAAATGTTTCTCAGTTCCCCGAATGGCAGTGCATGCGACTGTCGCACACAGCGACTGACGTCTGCCCGTCAGAAAGTCACACTGCATGGGTTCCTCCACAACCGGGCAATTTGCTGCAATATGTCCCGCTTGCCGGCAGCGGTAGCAAACGATCCTTCTTGCGGCCTCTTGAGCCGCTGATTTCCCAGGCTGTTCTCGCCAAACTTGGGGTAGAGCTCCCACCCTCTCACTCTCTCCACCCTCACCCCAAAGGACGCGGTATTAGTGGGACGGCTTTCCTCACTGGTCTGCGGACGTTGCTGCATTACTGCTTCCATCTGTTGTTGTAGTCTCTGCTCTTGCTTCTGCAACAGGTCTATGAAGCGGGCCTCAGATTGCTGTTGGGCTTGTTGCTGAGCCTCCAGACTCTGTTGTAAAGTTGCAAGGCTCTGTTGATGAGCTTGCTGCTGGGCTGCAAGGCTCCTTTGCAAACCTGCATTTGTCTGCTGTTGATTGGCATTTGCTAGAGCCAGCTGTTTCAGTATCTCCTCCATGCTGGCTTAAAAAAAAACTGCCACTGGTTCTCCACCAACTGTGAGGGGGTTAGCTCGGCAGCGGGTATGTGTGACCCCCGGGATGGGCTCCCCACCCAAAAACAGGCCCAGCAGACGGAGGTTGTGGTTTTCAAAATCAAAAAGGTGCGGTTTATTTTCTATTTACAGTGACAAAAACACAGCAAGGCAAAAAAAACATAAACAAAATAAATCCTGGTCAACTTGACCTCTGACTAAACATACAGGTTTCCTAACTAACAACTGGGATCAGCCTAGTGCTGTCCTAGTCCCTGGTTTTAAATGTCCAAGCAAAATATAGCCACACAGGCTTTCTCTCACCGCACAGGGGTTCACTCTCCCTAGACAGTCCACACAGGTCTGCTTCCAGGCATGAGCTAACATCTAATGAAGCTGGGCTTTCTTATAGAGGCCTAAATGAGCTGACAAGGTTCAGCTGGTCTCATCAACTCCCTGTCTGCACGACGCCCAGCCCTCTCCCTAGAGGTATGAGTCATCCATGAGCACACTAGCCTTATACAACTCTCCACCTAGTTGTACAAATCGGCGTAAAGCCTGAATCTGGGCGAAATATATCTACCCCCCTGGATGCAACCAGGTGACTTTACCTTCCTGCTGTCACAATATATATATATATTGTGACAGCAGGAAGGTAAAGTCACCTGGTTGCATCCAGGGGGGTAGATATATTTCGCCCAGATTCAGGCTTTACGCCGACTTATACAACTAGGTGGAGAGTTGTATAAGCCCAGCTAAGGCTAGTGGGCTCATGGATGACTCATATGTCTAAGGAGAGTGTGGGGCGTCGTGCAGACAGGGAGTTGATGAGACCAGCTGAAGCTTGTCAGCTCATTTAGGCCTCTATAAGAACTCCCAGCTTCATTAGATGTTAGCTCATGCCTGGAACCAGACCTGTGTGGACTGTCTAGGGAGAGTGAACCCCTGTGCGGTGAGACAAAGCCTGTGTGGCTATTTGCTTGGACATTTAAAACCAGGGACTTAGGGACTAGGACAGCACTAGGCTGATCCCAGTTGTTAGTTAGGAAACCTGTATGTTTAGTCAGAGGTCAACTTGACCAGGATTTATTTTGTTTATGTTTCTTTTGCTTTGCTGTGTTTTGTCACTGTAAATAGAAAATAAACCGCACCTTTTTGATTTTGAAAACCACAACCTCCGTTTGCTGGGCCTGTTTTGTGTGGGGAGCCCATCCCGGGGGTCACACACACCCGCTGCCGAGCTAACCCCCTCACAGTTGGTGGAGAACCAGTGGCAGTTTTTTTTTAAGCCAGCATGGAGGAGATACTGAAGCAGCTGGCTCTAGCAAATGCCAATCAACAGCAGACAAATGCAGGTTTGCAAAAGAGCCTTGCAGCTCATCAACAGAGCCTTGCAGCTCAACAACAGAACTTCGCAGCCCAGCAGCAAGCTCATCAACAGAGCCTTGCAGCCCAGCAGCAGACAAACGCAACTTTGCAACAGAGTCTGGAGGCTCAGCAACGAGCCCAGCAGCAATCTGAGGCCCGCTTCATAGACCTGTTGCAGAAGCAAGAGCAGAGACTACAACAACAGATGGAAGCAGTAATGCAGCAACGTCCGCAGACCAGTGAGGAAAGCCGTCCCACTAATACCGCGTCCTTTGGGGTGAGTCGTTTATTGACAAAAATGACTGGAGAGGATGATCCAGAGGTATTTTTGACCACATTTGAAAGGACCGCTGAAAGAGAAAAGTGGCCTGAGGAGCAGTGGGCTGGACTGGTGGCTCCTCTGTTAACTGGTGAATCGCAGAAAGCTTACTATGACCTAGAGCCTAACCAAGCAAAAGACTATGTGATGCTAAAAGCTGAAATATTGGCAAGGCTGGGTGTCACCCAGGCTGTCCGGGCTCAGCGTGTGCATAACTGGACTTTCCAGCTTGGAAAACCCCCCAGGTCTCAAATGTATGATCTCATTCACCTGAGCAGAAAGTGGCTACAGCCAGAGACTTTGTCCACACCAAAGATTGTGGAACGTGTTGTAATGGATCGGTTTTTGAGAGCTCTTCCTACTGCCATCCAAAAGTGGGTAAGCCATGGAGACCCAGAGACGGCCGATGGTCTTGTGGATCGTGTGGAGAAATACTTGGCTACAGAGAACCTGACGGCCTCTTCCAGAGACACTCGGACTTTCCACCCTAAGACCAGACCATCCCCAGGGGCGGATAAGAGGATTCCAAGGGGTGAGGGTGGAGAGAGTGAGAGGGTGAGAGCTCTACCCCAAGTTTGGCGAGAACAGCCTGGGAAATCAGCGGCTCAAGAGGCGGCAAGAAGGATCGTTTGCTACCGCTGCCGGCAAGCGGGACATATTGCAGCCAATTGCCCGGTTGTGGAGGAACCCATGCAGTGTGACTTTCTGACGGGCAGACGTCAGTCGCTGTGTGCGACAGTCGCATGCACTGCCATTCGAGGAACTGAGAAACATTTATGCAAAATGTGTGTTAATGGTAGAAATGTTGTGGTATTGCTGGATTCAGGTAGCCTTGTGACCCTGATAAAGGCTGAGTTAGTTAAAACAGAGGTCTCTGGGAATAGCAAGGTAGCTGTTATTTGTGTGCATGGGGACACCCGAGAGTATCCAGTGACTACAGTGTGTTTCGAGACCCCCAAAGGTACCCTCTCTCATCCAGTGGGCTTAGTATCTCAGTTACCGCATGACGCCATTGTGGGAAGGGATTTTCCGAAGTTCTGGCAACTGTGGGATGATCCTGAGCCCCTCACTGGTGCCCCTATGTACCAGGAATGTGATAGCCAGAACTCCCCTGAGAGTGGTGAGGACTCTCCGGAATTTCCCTTATCAGTATTGGCAGGGGGGACTCAAGAAACTGGAGAGGAGCCCACCTCCTCAGACGAAAACCTACCGTCTGTGGAGTTTTCTGATCTTGAGGTTCACAGGGAAAACTTTGCCACAGAACAGTTGAAAGACCCCGCCCTAATAAAGGCACGGGAAAACGTAGTGAAAATAGATGGCGAGTTAGTGAACCCAGATAATACCTGCACTTACCCATACTTCAGCGTAGAGAAGGACCTACTGTATCGGGTGGCAAAAAGGGCAGAAGAAACCGTTGAGCAGCTTGTGGTGCCCAAACCTTACAGGAAGTTGGCGTTGGAGTTGGCCCATGGGCACATTCTTGGAGGTCATCTGGGGACAGAGAAAACCCGAGAGAGGGTATTACAGAGATTCTATTGGCCGGGGGTGATGAAGGACGTAGAAAATTATTGTTCCTCCTGCCCTGTGTGTCAGAGGTCGGCCCCGATGCCACATTTCCGTAGCCCGCTGGTCCCTCTACCCATCATTGAGGTCCCGTTTGAGAGGATCGCCATGGATTTGGTAGGTCCTATAATCAAGTCCGCTAGGGGGCACCAGTACATATTAGTTATAATGGACTATGCCACCCGTTATCCAGAAGCGATCCCTCTCCGAAATACCTCGGCCAAAACCATAGCCAAAGAGCTATCTCTTGTGTTTAGCCGGGTGGGTATTTGTAAAGAACTGCTTACGGACCAAGGTACACCCTTTATGTCCCGGGTTATGAAGGAGCTGTGTAAATTATTCAAAGTGACGCAATTACGTACATCTGTGTATCACCCCCAAACCGATGGGCTGGTTGAAAGATTCAACAAAACCCTAAAACAAATGTTGAAGAAAGTGGTGGATAGAGATGGAAAGGATTGGGACTGTCTACTTCCTTATCTGATGTTTGCTATTAGGGAGGTGCCCCAATCCTCTACGGGATTCTCCCCCTTTGAGTTACTGTATGGGAGACACCCAAGAGGGCTGTTGGATATTGCCAAGGAAACTTGGGAAAGTGAGAGTTCTCCCCACAGGAGTGTGATTGAGCATGTCGCCCTGATGCAAGACCGAATTGCACAGGTAATGCCCATCGTGAAGGAACATTTGGCCCAAGCGCAGTTAGCACAGCAGAGAGTGTACAACCGTGGAGCCAAGACCCGTACCTTTTCCCCGGGGGATAGGATACTGGTACTTGTCCCTACGGTTGAAAGTAAATTCCTTGCCAAATGGCAAGGCCCCTACGAGATAATGGAAAAAGTGAGCGAAGTGAATTACAAGGTCAGACAACCAGGAAGGCGAAAGCCCGAACAGATCTATCACGTTAATCTGTTGAAAGCCTGGAGGGATAGAGAGTCCCTAGTCGCAGACACTTGGTCACCAGCTCAAACTGGTTGCGTGATTCCTGAGGTTGGAATAGCAGCCACCTTGTCACAACCCCAACAACAGGAGGTTAAGGAGTTTGTGCTTCGCAACAAGGAGGTATTCTCTGAGCTGCCGGGACAAACATCTGGGGTAGAGCATGACATCATTACCCCGCCCGGTGAAAGGGTGAAGTTAAAACCCTATCGGATCCCAGAGGCCCGACGGGAGGCAATACGGGAGGAAGTACAGAAAATGCTGAACTTAGGGGTGATAGAGGAGTCCCAAAGTGATTGGTCTAGTCCCATCGTGTTGGTGCCTAAACTGTATATATGTATATATATATATATATATATATTGTGACAGCAGGAAGGTAAAGTCACCTGGTTGCATCCAGGGGGGTAGATATATTTCGCCCAGATTCAGGCTTTACGCCGATTTATACAACTAGGTGGAGAGTTGTATAAGGCTAGTGGGCTCATTGATGACTCATACCTCTAGGGAGAGGGCTGGGCGTCGTGCAGACAGGGAGTTGATGAGGCCAGCTGAAGCTTGTCAGCTCATTTAGGCCTCTATAAAAAACTCCCAGATTCATTAGGTGTTAGCTCATGCCTGGAACCAGACCTGTGTGGACTGTCTAGGGAGAGTGAACCCCTGTGCGGTGAGAAAAAGCCTGTGTGGCTATTTGCTTGGACATTTAAAACCAGGGACTTAGGGACTAGGACAGCACTAGGCTGATCCCAGTTGTTAGTTAGGAAACCTGTATGTTTAGTCAGAGGTCAACTTGACCAGGATTTATTTTGGTTATGTTTCTTTTGCTTTGCTGTGTTTTGTCACTGTAAATAGAAAATAAACCGCACCTTTTTGATTTTGAAAACCACAACCTCCGTTTGCTGGGCCTGTTTTGTGTGGGGAGCCCATCCCGGGGGGTCACACACACCCGCTGTCGAGCTAACCCCCTCACAGTTGGTGGAGAACCAGTGGCAGTTTTTTTTTTAAGCCAGCATGGAGGAGATACTGAAACAGCTGGCTCTAGCAAATGCCAATCAACAGCAGACAAATGCAGGTTTGCAAAGGAGCCTTGCAGCCCAGCAGCAAGCTCATCAACAGAGCCTTGCAACTTTACAACAGAGTCTGGAGGCTCAGCAACAAGCCCAACAGCAATCTGAGGCCCGCTTCATAGACCTGTTGCAGAAGCAAGAGCAGAGACTACAACAACAGATGGAAGCAGTAATGCAGCAACGTCCGCAGACCAGTGAGGAAAGCCGTCCCACTAATACCGCGTCCTTTGGGGTGAGTCGTTTATTGACAAAAATGACTGGAGAGGATGATCCAGAGGTATTTTTGACCACATTTGAAAGGACCGCTGAAAGAGAAAAGTGGCCTGAGGAGCAGTGGGCTGGACTAGTGGCTCCTCTGTTAACTGGTGAATCGCAGAAAGCTTACTATGACCTAGAGCCTGACCAAGCAAAAGACTATGTGATGCTAAAAGCTGAAATATTGGCAAGGCTGGGTGTCACCCTGGCTGTCCGGGCTCAGCGTGTGCATAACTGGACTTTCCAGCTTGGAAAACCCCCCAGGTCTCAAATGTATGATCTCATTCACCTGAGCAGAAAGTGGCTACAGCCAGAGACTTTGTCCGCACCAAAGATTGTGGAACGTGTTGTAATGGATCGGTTTTTGAGAGCTCTTCCTACTGCCATCCAAAAGTGGGTAAGCCATGGAGACCCAGAGACGGCCGATGGTCTTGTGGATCGTGTGGAGAAATACTTGGCTACAGAGAACCTGACGGCCTCTTCCAGAGACACTCGGACTTTCCACCCTAAGACCAGACCATCCCCAGGGGCGGATAAGAGGATTCCAAGGGGTGAGGGTGGAGAGAGTGAGAGGGTGGGAGCTCTACCCCAAGTTTGGCGAGAACAGCCTGGGAAATCAGCGGCTCAAGAGGCGGCAAGAAGGATCGTTTGCTACCGCTGCCGGCAAGCGGGACATATTGCAGCCAATTGCCCGGTTGTGGAGGAACCCATGCAGTGTGACTTTCTGACGGGCAGACGTCAGTCGCTGTGTGCGACAGTCGCATGCACTGCCATTCGGGGAACTGAGAAACATTTATGCAAAATGTGTATTAATGGTAGAAATGTTGTGGTATTGCTGGATTCAGGTAGCCTTGTGACCCTGATAAAGGCTGAGTTAGTTAAAACAGAGGTCTCTGGGAATAGCAAGGTAGCCGTTATTTGTGTGCATGGGGACACCCGAGAGTATCCAGTGACTACAGTGTGTTTCGAGACCCCCAAAGGTACCCTCTCTCATCCAGTGGGCTTAGTATCTCAGTTACCGCATGACGCCATTGTGGGAAGGGATTTTCCGAAGTTCTGGGAACTGTGGGATGATCCTGAGCCCCCCACTGGTGCCCCCCCCCTATGTACCAGGAATGTGATAGCCAGAACTCCCCTGAGAGTGGTGAGGACTCTCCGGAATTTCCCTTGTCAGTATTGGCAGGGGAGACTCAAGAAACTGGAGAGGAGCCCACCTCCTCAGACGAAAACCTACCGTCTGTGGAGTTTTCTGATCTTGAGGTTCACAGGGAAAACTTTGCCACAGAACAGTTGAAAGACCCCGCCCTAATAAAGGCACGGGAAAACGTAGTGAAAATAGATGGCGAGTTAGTGAACCCAGATAATACCGGCACTTACCCATACTTCAGCGTAGAGAAGGACCTACTGTATCGGGTGGCAAAAAGGGCAGAAGAAACCGTTGAGCAGCTTGTGGTGCCCAAACCTTACAGGAAGTTGGTGTTGGAGTTGGCCCATGGGCACATTCTTGGAGGTCATCTGGGGACAGAGAAAACCCGAGAGAGGGTATTACAGAGATTCTATTGGCCTGGGGTGATGAAGGACATAGAAAATTATTGTTCCTCCTGCCCTGTGTGTCAGAGGTCGGCCCCGATGCCACATTTCCGTAGCCCGCTGGTCCCTCTACCCATCATTGAGGTCCCGTTTGAGAGAATCGCAATGGATTTGGTAGGTCCTATAATCAAGTCCGCTAGGGGGCACCAGTACATATTGGTTATAATGGACTATGCCACCCGTTATCCAGAAGCGATCCCTCTCAGAAATACCTCGGCCAAAACCATAGCCAAAGAGCTATCTCTTGTTTTTAGCCGGGTGGGTATTTGTAAAGAACTGCTTACGGACCAAGGTACACCCTTTATGTCCCGGGTTATGAAAGAGCTGTGTAAATTGTTCAAAGTGACGCAATTGCGTACATCTGTGTATCACCCCCAAACCGATGGGCTGGTTGAAAGATTCAACAAAACCCTAAAACAAATGTTGAAGAAAGTGGTGGATAGAGATGGAAGGGATTGGGACTGTCTACTTCCTTATTTGATGTTTGCTATTAGGGAGGTGCCCCAATCCTCTACGGGATTCTCCCCCTTTGAGTTACTGTATGGGAGACACCCAAGAGGGCTGTTGGATATTGCCAAGGAAACTTGGGAAAGTGAGAGTTCTCCCCACAGGAGTGTGATTGAGCATGTCGCCCTGATGCAAGATCGAATTGCACAGGTAATGCCCATCGTGAAGGAACATTTGGCCCAAGCGCAGTTGGCACAGCAGAGAGTGTACAACCGTGGAGCCAAGACCCGTACCTTTTCCCCGGGGGATAGGATATTGGTACTTGTCCCTACGGTTGAAAGTAAATTCCTTGCCAAATGGCAAGGCCCCTACGAGATAATGGAAAAAGTGAGCGAAGTGAATTACAAGGTCAGACAACCAGGAAGGCGAAAGCCCGAACAGATCTATCACGTTAATCTGTTGAAAGCCTGGAGGGATAGAGAGTCCCTAGTCGCAGACACTTGGTCACCAGCTCAAACTGGTTGCGTGATTCCTGAGGTTGGAATCGCAGCCACCTTGTCACAACCCCAACAACAGGAGGTTAAGGAGTTTGTGCTTCGCAACAAGGAGGTATTCTCTGAGCTGCCGGGACAAACATCTGGGGTAGAGCATGACATTATTACCCCGCCCGGTGAAAGGGTGAAGTTAAAACCCTATCGGATCCCAGAGGCCCGACGGGAGGCAATACGGGAGGAAGTACAGAAAATGCTGAACTTAGGGGTGATAGAGGAGTCCCAAAGTGATTGGTCTAGTCCCATTGTGTTGGTGCCTAAACCGGATGGGAGCTGGCGATTTTGTAACGATTTTCGTCAGTTGAACAAAGTTACAAAATTTGACACCTACCCCATGCCACGTATAGATGAGTTGATCGACCGGCTGGGAACAGCCCGATACATGACGACTCTTGACCTCACAAAAGGGTATTGGCAAATCCCCCTGGCCAAGTCGGCCAAAGAGAAAACCGCATTTGTAACCCCAGACGGGGCGTTCCAATATAAAAGAATGCCGTTCGGGTTACAGAATGCGCCGGCCACATTCCAGCGGAAAATGGACCAGATGCTGAGGCCCCATCGGAAGTATGCTGCGGCTTACCTGGATGACATAATTGTCCATAGCACAGATTGGGCCTCACATCTGCCAAAAGTGCAAGCAGTCCTGGACTCTGTTCGGGAAGCAGGGTTTACGGCTAACCCCAAGAAGTGTACCATTGGGCAGGAGGAGGCCAAATATCTTGGGTACACCATTGGGAGGGGAGTAATAAAACCCCAACTCAACAAAGTCGAGGCCATCCAGAGTTGGCCACGTCCCAACAGCAAGAAGCAGGTACGAGCCTTTCTGGGAATCGCTGGGTATTATCGGCGATTCATTCCCCACTTTGCTTCTAAGGCTGTGCCCCTAACCAACCTGACGAAGGGGAAAGGGTCGGTCATGATTAAATGGACCCCCGAGGCTGAGGCAGCATTCCAATTCTTGAAACAAGCCTTATGTAGCCAGCCAGTGTTGTACTCACCCGACTTCTCTAGAGACTTTGTCGTACAAAGTGATGCGTCAGATGTGGGGTTAGGAGCAGTATTGTCCCAGGTCTGGAACGGGGAAGAGCACCCAGTCATTTACCTCAGCAGGAAGTTGAAGTCCCATGAGGTAAATTACGCCACCGTTGAAAAGGAGTGTTTAGCGGTGAAGTGGGCTCTAGATTCCCTTCGGTACTACCTGCTAGGTAGGCACTTTGACATGGTTACGGATCACGCTCCGTTAAAGTGGATGGCTCAAAACAAGGAAACAAATAGAAGAGTGAATAGGTGGTTCCTGGCCCTCCAGGAATTCAACTTCACAGTAAAGCATCGCCCTGGCGTTCAAATGGGGAATGTGGATGCTTTGTCTCGAGTACATGAATGCCTGATTGCTGGTGTTCCAACCCCGAGGTTAAAACAAGAGGGGGGGGTATGTGACAGCAGGAAGGTAAAGTCACCTGGTTGCATCCAGGGGGGTAGATATATTTCGCCCAGATTCAGGCTTTACGCCGATTTATACAACTAGGTGGAGAGTTGTATAAGGCTAGTGGGCTCATTGATGACTCATACCTCTAGGGAGAGGGCTGGGCGTCGTGCAGACAGGGAGTTGATGAGGCCAGCTGAAGCTTGTCAGCTCATTTAGGCCTCTATAAAAAACTCCCAGATTCATTAGGTGTTAGCTCATGCCTGGAACCAGACCTGTGTGGACTGTCTAGGGAGAGTGAACCCCTGTGCGGTGAGAAAAAGCCTGTGTGGCTATTTGCTTGGACATTTAAAACCAGGGACTTAGGGACTAGGACAGCACTAGGCTGATCCCAGTTGTTAGTTAGGAAACCTGTATGTTTAGTCAGAGGTCAACTTGACCAGGATTTATTTTGGTTATGTTTCTTTTGCTTTGCTGTGTTTTGTCACTGTAAATAGAAAATAAACCGCACCTTTTTGATTTTGAAAACCACAACCTCCGTTTGCTGGGCCTGTTTTGTGTGGGGAGCCCATCCCGGGGGGTCACACACACCCGCTGTCGAGCTAACCCCCTCACAATATATATACATATATACAGTTTCCCACAAAAGTGAGTACACCCCTCACATTTTTGTAAATATTTTATTATATCTTTTCATGTGGCAACACTGAAGAAATTACACTTTGCTACAATGTAAAGTAGTAAATGTACAGCCTTTATAACAGTGTAAATTAGCTGTCCCCTCAAAATAATTCAACAGTCAACACACAGCCCTTAACCTCCCTGGCAGTATGATTATGTCTGATTTTAGGTGCTGAAATCAGTACAATTATTTTGCATGGAAATTTGGCGTTTTATATTGTAGGCCTGTAATTCTTAGGAATAACTCACTTAAATCTGTCCAAACAAGAGTCTAGTAGACATCCCAGGTATGATAAAGTTTGAAACACAAAATCAATAATTATAATATAATAAATAACTCTAAATAATTATAACAAATAATAATATAATAATAATAATAACATTTTTCAATAATGTAATCAAATTAAAAACACTGAAATTTGCTCAGTTGCAGAATTGTCATTAAATTTATTGTTTGATGACGAATTTCCCCACAAATCGCTATCGCTCAATTCGGTAAGTGATTCTAATTTATTATTGCTGCTTTCTATCTGGTCTAAAACCACTTTTGACATAAAGGGACACTTTTTGGTTGCTATGGACAATCTCCAGTTTCCTGGCAGAAAAAAATGTATTTATAATATAAAAGTGCATGCAGGGCAATGGACAGACCACGAGGGACAAAGGGGATGTGTCATTTTTTTATACAGCACTGTAATCTGTAAGATTACAGTGTACTGTATCTGTATTGTGTTTTTACTGTTTTGAATTTTGCGCCCATCTCCAACCCCCGTGCGCCGCAACGTCGCAGGGAATAAAGCTCGGCACTGTGTGAATCGTGCGAGGAGACAGCTTGCCCACACAGCAGGGAGACATCGCAGGATCCAGGGGACAAGGTAAGTAACTTTCCCTGTATTCTGCGATGCAGACAAAAGTGAGTACACTCAAGTAAAAATGTCCAAATTAGGCCCAAAGTGTCAATATCTTATGTGGCCACCATTTTTTTCCAGCACTGCCTTAACCCTCTTGGGCATGGAGTTCACCAGAGCGTCACAGGTTGCCACTGGAGTCCCCTTCCACTCCTGCATGATGACATCACGGAGCTGGTGGATGTTAGAGACCTTGCGCTCCTCCACCTTCCATTTGAGCATGCCCCACAGATGCTCAATAGGGTTTAGGTCTGGTGACATGCTTGGCCAGTCCATTATCTTTACCCTCAACTCTTTAGCAAGGCAGTGGTCATTTTGGAGCTGTGATTGGGGTCCTTATCATGTTGGAATACTGCCCTGTGGCCCGGTCACCAAAGAGAGGGGATCATGCTCTGCTTCAGTATGTCCCAATACATGTTGGCATTCATGGTTCCCTCAATGAACTTTAGCTCCCCAGTGCCAGCAGTACTCATGCAGCCGCAGACCATGACCCTTCCCCCACCATGCTTGACTGTAGGCAAGACACACTTGTCTTTGTACTCCTCACCTGGTTGCCGCCACACATGCTTGACATCTGAACCAAATAAGTTTATCTTGGTCTCATCAGACCACAGGATGTGGTTCCAGTAATCCATGTGCTTAGTATGCTTGTCTTCAGCAAACTGTTTGCAGGCTTTCTTGTGCATCATCTTAAGAAGACGCTTCCTTCTGAGATGACAGCCATGCAAATCAATTTGATGCAGTGTGCGGCGTATAGTCTGAGCACCGACAGGCTGACCCCCCCCCCCCCACCCCTTCAACCTCTGCAGCAATGCTGGCAGCTCTCATATGTCTGTTTCCCAAAGACAACCACTAGATATGGTGCTGAGCATGTGCACTCGTCTTGACTTTGGGCGACTATGACAAGGCCTGTTCTGAGTGGAACCTGTCCTGTTGAACCGCTTTATGGTCTTGGCCACCGTGCTGCAGCTCGGTTTCAGGGTCTTGGCAATCTTCTTATAACCTAGGCCATCTTTATGTAGAGCAACAATTATTTTATTCAGATTCTCAGAGTTCTTTGCCAAGAGGTGCCATGTTAAACTTTCAGTGACCAGTTTGAGAGAGTGAGAGTGATAACACCAAATTTAACACACCTGCTCCCCATTCACTCCTGAGACCTTGTAACACTAACGAGTCACATGACATTTGGACATTTTCACTTAGGGGTGTACTCACTTTTGTTGCCAGCGGTTTAGACATTAATGGCTGCGTGTTGAGTTATTTTGAGGGGACAGCAAATATACACTGTTATACAAGCTGTACACTTACTACTTTACATTGTAGCAAAGTGTAATTTTTTCAGTGTTGTCACATGAAAAGATATACTGTATATTAGTCCTGAACATATTAAAATAAATAAAATATGAAAAAACAAAAAATAACTTTAAAGACTTTTCTCCCACTATCATAGTAGTGTTGGGTCTTTGTTTAACAACTGCAAACACCACCTGCATCTTCAATAAAGCAGGAGGGGGAGAGGAGGCAGAAGTGAGATGAGGAAGGTCTGAACTACTACAATGCCATTCAAAAAATAAACTCACTTTGCTTTCTAGAAGGAAGGTTCCTGTCAAGGCAGTCTTCTACACAAAATAAATGTACATTATTGTGGAGGGTAATTGCCCATTACTAGAGATTTATACTTATCTACCAAGGGAAGGGCTCTGCTATTGTTTTGTAAGGCACCCATAAGACATTTACTCTTGTAACCTGCACTGATGATAAAAAAGGGATTTTTATAACAGCTTACCTGTAAAATCCTTTTCTTGGAGTACATCACGGGTAGTGATGAGCCGAACACCCCCGGGTTCGGTTCGCACCAGAACCCGCGAACGGACCGAAAGTTTGCACGAACATTAGAACCCTATTAAATACAATGGATGCGAACGTTCGGATTCTAAAGTGCTAATTATAACGACTATTATCCATGTTATTGTCCGAAACAGAGTTTGGGAACCCGGGTTCTGCACCAGGGGACATGTATCAATGCAAAAAGAAGTTTTAAAAACGGACGTTTTCCGGGAGCAGTCATTTTAATGATGCATAAAGTGAAAAAAAAAAGTCAAATATTCCTTTAAATATTGTACCTGGGGGGTGTCTAAAGTATGCCTGTGAAGTGCCACGTGTCTCCCGTGTTTAGAACTGTCCCTGCACAAAATAACATTTCTAAAGGAAAAAAAGCCATTTAAAACTGCTTGCGGCTTTAATGCAATGTCTGGTCCCGGTAATATGGATGAAAATCTTTAGGAAAAATGGCATAGCTACCCCATCAACCCCCCCCCCCCCTACCCCAGCCCATTACCAGCCCCTTTGGGTCTTGTATGGATATTAAGGGGAACCCCGCACACAAAATAAAAAAGGCCCTATATACTCTGTACAGCCGTATACAGGCGGTGCATACAAGACAGGGACTGTAGGTTTGTTCTTATGTAGAATCTGTTTGTAATTTTGAACAGCTGCATTGTTTAAGTGGAGCTCCATGCCAAATTCCTTTTTTTTAGCTTTTTGGAAAACATAGGGAACGGTTATCACCCCTGTCACATTTTTTTTGCTGTCTGTGCCCCTGTTCAGAACATTTCACCTCACTTTGCGTCCCAATGACAACTGTTTTTGAAATGTGGTGTTTTTATTGAAACAAGGATTAGTGATAAAGCATCAGTAGAGAGGAGACACCTTTCTCCCATATTAATTCTTACAGGAGAGAATTTTCCTTCCAAGGGGTAGATTTCCTCTCACTTCCTGTTGTCTTCTTCCGTTTGCAAGTAGTAGTAGTTTGTAAGTTGGATGTTTGAAAGTAGGGACCTGCCGTATATACTCTGCAGAAATTGGCCCCTTAGGTGTTGGTGTTGGCACAACACTGAAAGCACTCACAGTTATTCTTGGTGGGTGTTGGAACGCCCTGCTGTCAACTATTATATCAGGAATTGTAATAACATATAATTGTTGATCAGTGGTAGTAAAAATTGGGCCTTTGATGGTGGTGCTGGTGCCACAACACTGTAAGGCCTGACAGTTACTCTTGGTGGGCGCAGCAATGGTCCCTGCTGTGAATTATTAGATCAATAATTAGAATTGCATGCCCCTGTTGAACAGGGGCTGAAAAATTGGGCCTTTGGTGGTGGTGGTGGTGGTGGTGATGGTGGTGCTGGTGCCACAACACTGTAAGGCCTGACAGTTACTCTTGGTGGGCGCAGCAATGGGCCCTGCTGTGAATTATTAGATCAATAATTATAATTGCATGCCCCTGTTGAACAGGGGCTGAAAAATTGGGCCTTTGGTGGTGGTGGTGGTGGTGGTGATGGTGGTGCTGGTGCCACAACACGGTAAGGCCTGACAGTTACTCTTGGTGGGCGCAGCAATGGGCCCTGCTGTGAATTATTAGATCAATAATTATAATTGCATGCCCCTGTTGAACAGGGGCTGAAAAATTGGGCCTTTGGTGGTGGTGGTGGTGGTGATGGTGGTGCTGGTGCCACAACACTGTAAGGCCTGACAGTTACTCTTGGTGGGCGCAGCAATGGTCCCTGCTGTGAATTATTAGATCAATAATTAGAATTGCATGCCCCTGTTGAACAGGGGCTGAAAAATTGGGCCTTAGGCACTGGTGGCACAACACTGCAACCCCTCACAGATACTGTACTTGGAGCACAGCAATGAGGCCTGTTGCAAAGTATTGCATCAAAAATTTTAATTACACGCCCCTGTTAAACAGGGGCTGAAAAATTGGGCCTTAGCCACTGGTGGCGTCACCCATAAACCAAATTGATCTTCCAAGCTATCATCGTTAATCGTATCATTGAGGAGGAGGAGGAGGATAGCCAGTCAACATAACAGCACAGGCACTCAGCATCAGCATCAGTGTTGAAGGGATGTGACATTTTAAAATCAATTAGTCTGTTATATCAGCATCTGGTGTGTGGTAGCTGGTGGTGATCCAAGACTGGTTCATCTTGATGAAAGTCAGTCGATCAACCGAGTCGGTGGACAGGCGCACCCTGTGATCCGTGACAAATCCTCCAGCAGCACTGAATGTGCGTTCTGAAAGAACGCTGGATGCAGGACAGGCCAGTAGCTCAATTGCATACTGTGCAAGCTCTGGCCAGTGATCCATCCTCAAGACCCAGTAAGCCAGCGGATTTTCGGTGGGGAAGGTGTCCAAGTCTGACCTTGCCCCTAGGTATTCCTGCACCATGTATATCAGACGCTGGCTGGTTGCTGGAACCGATCATACTTTGGGGCTGCGGACTAAAGAATTGTCTGAACGCATCGGTCAGACGGCCACCTTCCCCACCGCTCCTTCTTTGACTGCCCGAAGCCTCAGCAACTCGTTGTCCAGGACCAGGAGTTTGTAACCTCCCAGTCTCTGGGAACGCATTGCACAGACCTTTCTGCAAGGCCTCCCGGAGTTGTATAATCCTCTGCTCCCTCTGCGACGGTAACATAAGGTCCGCAACCTTACTCTTGTACCGTGGATCATGGAGAGTGGCCAGCCAGTAATGGTCCCTCTCCTTGATCCGAAGAATACGAGGATCCTTCCGCAGACTTTGCAGGATCAGGGAGGCCATGCAGCGTAGGTTAGCTGAGGCATTCAGTCCGGAGTCCTCTGGGTCACTAAGGACTACATGATCCGCAGCCACCTCCTCCCAGCCACGTACAAGTCCACTGGTTTCTTGGGACTGTAAATCATCCCTAAAAGACTGCTGCTGATGATGCTAAGTGCCAGCCTCCACCTCCATGCTGACACAATCCTCCTCCTCCTCCTCCTCCTCTTCCTGTGCGATGGGTGGGACAGAAGGAACACTGTCTGGGTAAAGGGGGCCTTGAGAGGCAAGGAAGTCCTCCTCTTCCTGCCTCTGTTCTGCCTCAAGTGCCCTGTCCATTATTCCATGCAGCGTGTGCTCCAACAGGTGGACAAGAGGTACAGTGTCACTGATGCATGCACTGTCACTGCTCACCATCCTCGTGGCCTCCTCAAATGGTGCCAGGACAGTGCATGCATCCCTGATCATGCCCCACCGGCGTGGTGAAAAAAACCCGAGCTCCCCTGACCCTGTCCTGGTGCCGTAGTCGCACAGGTACTCATTGATGGCCCTCTGCTGCGTGTGCAGCCGCTGCAGCATGGCCAACGTTGAGTTCCACCTGGTGGGCATGTCACATATAAGGCGGTTCTTGGGCAGGTTCAACTCCTTTTGCAGCTCAGCCAGGCGAGCACTGGCATTATAAGATCTGCGGAAATGCACACAGACTTTCCTGGCCTGCCTCAGGACATCCTGTAAGCCCGGGTACCTGCCCAAGAACCGCTGCACCACCAGGTTAAGGACGTGAGCCATACAGGGCACATGGGTCAGTTGTCCCTGTCGGAGGGCGGAGAGGAGGTTGGTGCCATTGTCGCAAACCACAATTCCTGGCTTAAGCTGGCGTGGCGTCAACCACCTCTCGGCCTGCCCCTGCAGAGCAGACAGGACCTCTGCCCCAGTGTGGCTCCTGTCCCCCAAACACACCAGCGCAAGCACGGCACGGCATCTTTTTGCCTGCGTACTTGCGTAGCCCCTTGAACGCCTACGGAGCACCGCTGGTTCCGAGGACAAACCACAGGAAGAGGCCATGGAGGAAGAAGAAGAGGAAGGGGTGGAGGAGAGAGGTGTGTCACAACCAGTAGTAGCATTTTGGAGGTGTGGCGGTGGAACAACCTCCAACACTACTGCACCTTGTCCTGCATCCTTCCCAGCTGCCAAAAGAGTGACCCAATGGGCCGTGAAAGAAAGGTAACGTCCCTGTCCATGCCTGCTGGACCATGAGTCAGCGGTAATATGCACCTTACCGCTGACCGCCCTGTCCAGCGAGGCCAACACATTGCCTTCCACATGCCTGTAGAGAGCCGGAATCACTTTCCGTGCGAAAAAGTGGCGTTTGGGAACCTGCCACTGAGGAACCACACATTGCACAAACTCACGGAAGGGGGCTGAGTCTACCAACTGAAAAGGCAGCAGTTGAAGCGCTAGCAATTTAGCCAAGCTAGCATTCAACCGCTGGGCATGTGGATGGCTGGGAGTGAACTTCTTTCGACGGTCCAGCACCTGGGGCAGGGAAATTTGCCTGCTAGAATCGGACGTTGGTGTACTGCTAGCAGAGTGCCCGCAAGTACTTGCCTGTGACACACCTAATTCTACACCTTCATTCCTCTCAGAGCAGGTTTCAGAGAGGAGTGAAGGTATAGTGGGGTTGGAGATCCCAGCTGATGCGGTGCAAGAAGAGGTCAGCTTTGTTCTTTGGTGTGGGTCTTTAAGGTAGGCTTGCCAACGAGCTGCATGGCAGGTCAACATATGTCTGATCAAGCATGTGGTGCCCAAGCGGCTGATGTTTTGGCCACGCGATATACGCTTGAGACATATGTTGCAAACAGCAGCTGTGCGATCTGATGCACTCGCCTCAAAAAAGGCCCACACCAAAGAACTTTTTGAATGACGGGCTGAGGCAGCGCCCTGCACAGGTGGAGCTCTGCGGTGTGATTCCGTCGGTGTGCTGCCCATACGCTGGCCACTCAAGGGCATCCTGCCTCGTTGGAGATGTGCCTCCTCCTCATCCTCCTCCTCCTCCTCCTCTCTCCTACTAGGCACCCACGTGGAGTCAGTGACCTCATCATCCCCTCCCTCCTCATCACTGGAGCCAATCTGGCAGTATGGTGCAGCTGCTGGAGCATGACTGCCAGATTGGTGTCCTTCTTGAGCATCCCCTCTCTCTGCTCTCACGCTGCTGCCTTCCTCTAGCTGGGTATCATCATCAGATCCTTCCAAACGCTGGGCATCCTCCTGGAGCATGTACCCAACACTGTGCTCAAACAGTTCGGGGGACTCCTCAGGAGGAGGACATGGTGGGTCTAGGGAAGGATTGACTAATGAAGATAATGATACCAGAGAAGAGGACGCTTTGGCAGCTGCTTTGCCAGTACCCTGAGCCTGGGTGAGAGAGGATGAGGAGGATGAGGTGGGCTTGGTCATCCACTCTACCAAGTCTTCGGCATGATGTGGCTCAACATGTCCAGCTGCCGAAAAGAAGGACAAGCGTGTCCCATGGCCATGTGCTGATGACAATGCACCGCGTCCATGACCAGCACTGTTGCCCCCAGACACAGAGCCTGCTTGCCCTCTTTTTTTGCCTCCTGACTGTCTGCCTCTCCTTGTTTGCCTTCCAGACATTTTAATGGATGGCCTGCAGGAAGATGGGAAAAAGAGCAATAAGGGCTACCTTCAGCTGTATACTGTGCAGGAGGCTTAGCAACAGTGACACTGACACTGTCCCCTGCCTATCCTTCTCTGTCCCTAAACACAAGGATTGAAAATATGGAACAGCAAAATTGGTTTAGAACAGAATAGCACACTGACACTTTCCCTCACTGTCCTACTCTGTCCCTCCCTACAAACAAGATTTAGCACAGAATAGCACACTGATAATTTCCACGAGTGTCCTTCTCTGTCCCTAAACTCAAGGATTGAAAATATGGAACAGCAAAATTGGTTTAGAACAGAATAGCACACTGTCAGTTTCACTCACTGTACCTCTCTGTCCCTAAACTCCAGGATTGAAAATATGGTTCAGCAAAATAGGTTTAGAACAGAATAGCACACTGACAGTTTCACTCACTGTACCTCTCTGTCCCTAAACTCAAGGATTGAAAATATGGTTCAGCAAAATAGGTTTAGAACAGAATAGCACACTGACAGTTTCACTCACTGTACCTCTCTGTCCCTAAACTCAAGGATTGAAAATATGGTTCAGCAAAATAGGTTTAGAACAGAATAGCACACTGACAGTTTCACTCACTGTACCTCTCTGTCCCTAAACACAAGGATTGAAAATATGGAACAGCAAAATTGGTTTAGAACAGAATAGCACACTGACACTTTCCCTCACTGTCCTACTCTGTCCCTCCCTACAAACAAGATTTAGCACAGAATAGCACACTGATAATTTCTACGAGTGTCCTTCTCTATCCCTAAACTCAAGGATTGAAAATATGGAACAGCAAAATTGGTTTAGAACAGAATAGCACACTGACAGTTTCACTCACTGTACCTCTCTGTCCCTAAACTCAAGGATTGAAAATATGGTTCAGCAAAATAGGTTTAGAACAGAATAGCACACTGTCAGTTTCACTCACTGTACCTCTCTGTCCCTAAACTCAAGGATTGAAAATATGGTTCAGCAAAATAGGTTTAGAACAGAATAGCACACTGACAGTTTCACTCACTGTACCTCTCTGTCCCTAAACTCAAGGATTGAAAATATGGTTCAGCAAAATAGGTTTAGAACAGAATAGCACACTGAAAGTTTCACTCACTGTACCTCTCTGTCCCTAAACACAAGGATTGAAAATATGGAACAGCAAAATTGGTTTAGAACAGAATAGCACACTGACACTTTCCCTCACTGTCCTACTCTGTCCCTCCCTACAAACAAGATTTAGCACAGAATAGCACACTGATAATTTCCACGAGTGTCCTTCTCTGTCCCTAAACTCAAGGATTGAAAATACGGAACAGCAAAATTGGTTTAGAACAGAATAGCACACTGACACTTTCCCTCACTGTCCTACTCTGTCCCTCCCTACAAACAAGATTTAGCACAGAATAGCACACTGATAATTTCTACGAGTGTCCTTCTCTATCCCTAAACTCAAGGATTGAAAATATGGAACAGCAAAATTGGTTTAGAACAGAATAGCACACTGTCAGTTTCACTCACTGTACCTCTCTGTCCCTAAACTCAAGGATTGAAAATATGGTTCAGCAAAATACTTGACAGCCATACTTGATCGCCTTGTTGAAGGCATAACTCCCCTCTCCTCTTTCTGTCAAACATCCTTTTATTGGTTGCCTGCGCCTTGGTCAAGGCTTCCTGTAATATTTTGTTGTTACGGGTCAGGAAATCAACGGTACTCTGGACTGCTGGGACTGTTGAATCAGAAATGAGATCAGGTAGGAAGGTCGGGTGGAACCCATAGTTGGAGAAAAACGGAGACTGACCTGTAGCCGAGTGACTGGCATTATTAAAGGCAAACTCCGCCAGGGGTAGTAGTGTTACCCAGTCATCTTGAACAAAGGTGGTAAAGCATCGGAGATATTGCTCGAGCGTTTGGTTCGTCCTCTCGGTTTGCCCATTGGTCTGAGGGTGATAGGCAGAGGACATGGACAGCTCGAACTTCAGGACCTTGCACAAAGCCTTCCAGAAGCGAGAGGTGAACTGCACCCCTCTGTCCGAAACAATGTCTGTTGGAACCCCATGTAACCTTACTATCTCTTTTATGAAGACCTGGGCAGTTTCCATGGCAGATGGCGTGCTCTTCAGTGGCACGAAGTGGGCCATTTTAGATAGACGGTCGACCACTACAAAAATGGCTGAGCAACCTTCTGACGGGGGAAGTTCCACTATGAAGTCCATAGCAATCCTTTGCCAGGGTCGATCAGGAACTGGTAAGGGTCTGAGAAGACCCCAGGCCTTGCTTCTAGCGGTCTTACTACGGGTACAGGTGGCACATGAATTTACATACTCCCTGCAGTTCCTTTCAAGATCCGGCCACCAAAATGTGCGTTGAATTAGTTCCTGGGTTTTATGCATTCCGAAGTAGCCGGCCAGGGGATGATCATGGCACAGATTTAATACTGTTACTCTGACATCTTCTGGTACAAAGATCTTGTTGTCTTTCCATAGTAACCCATCCTTGGGTAACAGGGTAATCCCAGGAGGCCCTGACATATTTGCTGAAGCTTGTTTCAAGCCGGACATTAGATTTGTTTGCAAGAGTAGAAAGTTACCTTCCGATAGGATGGTATCAGGAGGTGACACTTCTTTCGGATCATCGAACATGCGAGAAAGGGCGTCTGGTTTGGTGTTCTTTGAGCCGGGCCGGTAAGTTATGTGAAATGAAAACCTAGAGAAGAATAAGGCCCATCGTGCCTGGCGTGGTCTCAGACGCTTGGCAGCTCTCAAATACTCCAGGTTTTTGTGGTCTGTATAAATGAGTATGGGATGTGCCGCTCCTTCCAACAGATACCTCCATTCTTCAGGGGCGGACTTGATGGCCAGGAGCTCCCGGTCCCCCACGTCATAGTTCTTCTCGGCCGGAGTAAGCTTACGAGAGAAGAAGACTATTGGGTGCATCAAGTCCTTGAGACCCTGGCGTTGAGAGATAACGGCTCCTAACGCTGTCTCTGAGGCATCTACCTCGAGTAGATAAGGTAGAGCAGGGTCAGGGTGACTCAGAATAGGAGCTGACGTGAACAGTCCTTTTAAATTTGTGAAGGCAGCCTGTGCCTCGGGATTCCAACAAAACCGGACATTCTGCTTGGTCAGCTGCGTAATCGGGGAAATAATAGCGGAGAATCCCTTGATGAACCCCCGGTAGAAGTTGGCGAAGCCAACGAAGCGCTGCACCCCCTTCTTGTCTGAAGGTGCAGGCCAATCCAGAATAGCTGAAACTTTTTGCGGATCCATCTTGAATCCCTCTGTTGAAATTACCAAGCCGAGGAACTGAATACTCTGTCGCTTGAATTCACATTTTTCTGGTTTTGCGTACAGTCCATGTTGACGGAGTCGACAGAGTATGATCTTGACATGTTCCCGGTGCTGCTCAATTGAAGTGGAAAAAATCAAAATATCGTCTAGATAGACAATTACGTAAATGTCCAGGCAGTCCCTAAAAATGTCATTGACTAGATGCTGAAAAGTAGCAGGGGCGTTACATAGGCCAAAGGGCATTACTAGGTATTCGTAATGGCCGAACCTGGTCCGAAAAGCAGTCTTCCATTTATCCCCTGCGCGGATGCGGACCAGGTTGTACGCCCCCCGCAGGTCTAGCTGGGTAAACACAGAAGAGGTCCTGAGCCTCTGAAAGAGTTCGGGTACCAGGGGCAGAGGGTACCGATTCTTGACCGTAATTTTATTTAATTCCCAGTAGTCCACACAGGGCCGGAGAGAATGGTCCTTTTTCTCCACAAAAAAGATTCCCGCCCCTGCTGGAGAAGTGGAAGGACGGATGAACCCCCTCTTTAGGTTTTCGTCAACATACTCTTTCAGAACCTCTAGCTCCCGTTCAGATAAGGGGAAGATCCGTCCAAAGGGAATTTCAGCCCCAGGGAGAAGCTCGATTGGACAATCGTATGGACGATGAGGCGGAAGGGTCTCAGCTCCCCGTTTGCTGAAAACGTCCAGGAATCCATGGTATTGTTTGGGCACAGCTGCGCGTACCTCTGAATCCGGCTCCAGGCATAACAGAGGACCAGAAGTGCTGAGACATGGAGGCATGCAGTGGTGTTGGCAATAAGGCGACTGGAACCTAATACTCCCGGATCCCCCAATTGATCTGTGGGTTATGGGCCTGAAGCCAGGGTAGACCCAAGATGACTGGAAACAGAGGGGATGCAATGGCATTCAGGCTTAATAGTTCCTTATGATCTGTAGAGGTGGTTACAAGCAAAGGAGGGGTTTCTTGAGTCACTACTCCTGACTTAATACGGGACCCGTCTGCTAAAAAGATGGAAAGTCCCTGAGTCTTTGGCTGGAGTGGGATGTGCTGTTGTGCTGCAAAGTTAAGATCGATGAAACAATTACATGCTCCTGAGTCAATTATCGCGGTGACTGGTATTGTCCTTCCTGGCAATTGGAACGAGATAGGTAGGGCCAGGTGGGTGGTGTTGGCAGAGGGAGGTGGACCACTTGGAGAAGGGGTAGCTGGGACCTTGCGCAGCTTAGCAGGACATGAGGAAACGTAATGGCCGGCTCCTCCACAATATAAACAAAGATCATTCTGTCGCCGGCGAAGTCGTTCTTCGGCCGACAGGGAAGGTCTCATCAGTCCAAGCTGTCTCGGCTTTATGGTAACAGAAGTCTGATTGGCAGGTAAGGAGTTAACTGGAACTGAACTGGCAACAGCAGGAGATACCCGGGGTAGCATCCAGGCTGGACGGAGATGCTGGGTAGCCCTCTCTGTTCTGCGCTCCCGGAGTCGTCGGTCTATCTGAATAGACAGGGTGATTAAAGTCTCTAGGGCATCAGGAACACCGACCTGGGCTAACTCGTCTTTCAGTCCCTCAGAGAGACCGAGACGGAACTGGTGCCGTAGGGCTGCATCATTCCACTGGGCATCCGCGCTCCAGCGTCTGAAATCAGTCACATAGTCCTCGACCGCTCTGCGGCCTTGCTGGAGTGCGTGGAGGGCAGCCTCGGCGGTGGAAGTCCGTTGAGGGTCATCATAGAGTCGAGCCATGGCATCAAGAAAAGATGAGAGAGAGTCCAGAGCTTCATGGCGGACTTCCAGCAGATGGTGGGCCCAAGCCTGAGGTTCCCCCTGTAGTAGAGCGATAACAAACCCTACTTTGGTGACCTCTAATGAAAAAGTCAGAGGTAGTAAGGAAAAGTATAGTTCACATGCGTTGCGAAACGCCCGGAATTTGCTTCGATCCCCAGAAAACTTATCGGGAACGGGGACCCTAGGCTCAGGAGGTGGTGGCGTTCCAGAGGAGGAAGTTGGGACTGAAGGTGCATCTGCAGTGATGGTCTGGGTTTGCGTCTGCCTATCCACTTGAACGTAACTGCCTTGTAGAGACTTCACGATCCGGTTGAGGGCTGCGAGGTGCTGACTGACGTCATCCATAGGCGAGGTCCCTCTTGCAGGCTCAGACATGGCGGTTTGATACTGTCACGTACCTTTGGTGTGAGCCTGACGTGCAGAGGGAGACCTCCCATACAACCCCGGCTCGGAGACCACTGGAGTGGGGACAGTGGTGGTAAGAGCGCGGTGAGGTAAGGGTGCCTGCTTGGTCCTCTTGGCTGGGTGTAGTAAAGCCAAGCGAAAGCTGGAACAGCTGGAACTGGGAGCAGCGGATGCAGGTCAGCAGGTGCAGGTATGCAGAGCAGCGGATGCAGGTCAGCAGGTGCAGGTATGCAGAGCAGCGGATGCAGGTCAGCAGGTGCAGGTGTGCAGGACCGCGGATGCAGGTCAGCAGGTGTAGGTATGCAGAGCAGCGCAGTCAGACAAGCCAGGTCTTTCACATCAGGGTAAACAGCATAAACGGCAGGCAGAGAGTAGTCAGAGTCCAGGCTGGGTCTTGGCAACAGATGATCAGACAGGTAACTTAGCAGGGTCAAACAAGCCAGAGTCAGGACTGGAGATAGGAGGGAGGTCAGGAAGCCGGGTCATACACAGGAACACGATACAGGCACAGAGTCAGGAACAGAAGCAGATCAAACCGCAAGGGGCAACATCTCTGGAATGTCTTTTATAGGAAGTTCATGGGAGGAGCAAGGGGTTCAGGGTTCAACATCAATCAAGACACCAAGCAGAGTAGTCTAATCCATTAGATAGGTTATCCAGCAGATCAGGCAGGGAGCTGTCCAGCATCCCAGATATCTCAGTGGGAAGAGTCAATGCCAGACACCGACGAGGTCCCAGGTTCAAGCCCAGTATGTCCCTGACAGTACCTCTCTGTCCCTACAAACAAGGATTAGCACAGAGATGGAACACACTGACACTTTCCCTCACTGTACCTCTCTGTCCCTACAAACAAGGATTAGCACAAAATAGCACACTGACACTTTCCCTCACTGTACCTCTCTGTCCCTACAAACAAGGATTAGCACAGAATAGCACACTGTCACTGACACTCTCCCTACCTATCCTTATTAGTCCCTAAACATAAGGAATCCAGGATTAGTAAAGGAAAAATAATGACACTGTCCCTGCCTATGCTTCTCTTTCCCTGCTCCGGAACACACTACACAAGGCCGCCGCGCTGGCGGCCTTTTATAGTGTGGGCGTGTACTAAACCCCCTCAGCAATAATTGGCCACAGGCATCCTGCCTGTGGCCAATCATTGCTCTCCTCGCTGCCGGCGCTGTGATTGGCCAAGCATGCGGGGTCACAGTGCATGCTTGGCCAATCACAGCGCCTGGATGACACTGCGATGTCGTAGTGCATTGTGGGCCGTTCGCGTCACTCGAATTTGGCGCGAACGGCCCAAATCGTTCGATCTTCGTCGAACGATCGAACAGCCGATGTTCGAGTCGAACCATCCGGGAGCACCTCAGTTTTGTAGCAAAGCAATAAGTGTCCCAAAAAGAGGGGTGGGAGCTCTGTGTCCCGTGATGTACTCCAAGAAAAGGATTTTACAGGTAAGCTGTTATAAAAATCCCTTTTTCTTTTTCGTACATCACGGGACACAGAGCGACTTAGTCATTACTAATGGGACGTCCCAAAGCAATGCCAAATGAGGGGAGGGATACACTATACATAAGCTGGGCGCCATCAGGCATGAGGATTTTTTGCGGCCTGCAACACACTGCGCCCAAAGGCGACATCCTCCTGATTTCTAACGTCTACCTGGTAGAATCTAGTAAACGTGTGTACTGAAGACCATGTTGCGGCCTTATAGACTTGAGCCAGGGAGGCCTGGTGATGCACTACCCATGAAGTTCCAACTGCTCTTGTGGAGTGCGCCCTAACTTTGAACGGAGGCGGTCTCCTTCTCAAGCCATAGGCTTGTATTATGACCTGTCGAATCCACTTGGCTAAAGTAGATTTTGATGCTGCCTGACCCTTTCTGGGGCCTTCCGGCAGAACAAACAAAGTATCCGTTCTACGAATCTGAGCAGTGGCTTTTAGATAAGCTTTAACTGCTCTTACTACATCCAAAGAATGCAATAACTTTTCCTCTACCGAACTAGGTTTGGGGAAAAAGGAAGGAAGAACCACATCTTGGTTCAAATGAAACCTCGATACCACCTTAGGAAGAAAGGCTGGATGAGGACGTAATACTACTCTGTCCTTATGGACAACCAGATATGGCTCCTTACAGGACAATGCGGCTAATTCCGATACTCTTTTAGCCGAACAAATGGCTACTAAGAAAATCAATTTCCTGGTGAGAAGAACCAAGGAAATGTGCTGCAATGGTTCAAATGGTTGTTTCTGTAGAACCGACAGAACCAGGTTTAAGTCCCATGGACATATGGGAATACTAACCGGAGGGCTAATACGCATCACTCCTTGTATGAAAGCTTTGACTAGTGAATGCGAAGCCAAGGGCCTTTGAAAAAATATTGACAAGGCCGAAATCTGACCCTTGATAGTACTCAAGGCAAGCTTCCTATCCACAGCCCACTGTAGGAAGTCCAGAATCCTACCTATTACGTACTTACGTGGATGCCATTTCTTGGCCTCACACCACGCGATGTACGCCTTCCAGATCCTATAATAGATCTGCCTGGATACCGGCTTCCTGGCATTGATCATGGTAGATACCACAGGATTAGAGAGACCTCTCTTTTTTAGAATGTGGGCTTCAATAGCCAGGCCGTCAAACCTAGGGCTGGTAAGGAAGGGTGGTATATCGGTCCTTGCGAAAGCAGGTCCGGACGATGTGGGAGGGTCCAAGGACTCTCCACTGACATTTTTACAATCTCTGTGTACCATGCCCTTCGGGGCCACGCTGGAGCCACCAGAATCACCGGTTTCTTTTCTACCCGGATTCTGCGGAATAATCGTGGTAACAATTGTGGCGGTGGGAATGCATATATCAGCTTGAACTGATCCCAAGGGAACACTAGGGCATCCGAGCCGCAAGCTAGGGGATCCCTTGTGTGAGACACAAATCTGTCCACCTTTGCGTTGAATCTGGATGCTAGCAGATCTACATCCGGTGTTCCCCACCGCTGGCATATTGCCTGGAAAACCTTGGGGTGAAGAGACCATTCCCCCGGGCATAATTGCTGGCGACTTAAAAAGTCCGCTCTCCAATTTTCCACTCCTGGGATGAAAACCGCGGATATGGCTGGGACATATCTTTCTGCCCATTCCAGGATGCAATTCGCTTCCCTCTGGGCTGCACGACTCCTGGTGCCACCCTGGTGATTGATATATGCCACTGCTGTGGCATTGTCTGATTGAATTCTGACAGGGGACCCTTGGAGTTTGGATGTCCATGCTACTAGGGCATACCGGGCTGCTCGTATCTCTAAGAGATTGATGGGCAGGGCCTTCTCTGCTTCTGACCACTTGCCCTGGAGAGACCATTGCTCCAGTACTGCCCCCCAGCCTATGAGGCTGGCATCTGTAGTGACCACCTTCCAAGAAACCGGACTGAAGGGTTTCCCTTTTTCCAGATTCTGGGGCACCAACCACCAATGGAGGCTCTTGCGAACGGAAGGGGACAGGGACATTGGTAAGTCTAAAGCCTGAACTTTTTTGTTCCAGGCTGACAGTATGGCCCTCTGCAAGTTCCTTGAATGGAATTGACCGTAGGGTACTGCTTCGAATGAAGCCACCATTTTTCCCAGCAGCCTCATGCACAGGCATATGGATGGTTTTCTTTTTGTACCCACTAAGTGGGTCAAATCTTTCAAAGACGACACCTTCTCTGGAGGTAAGAAAATCTTTCTCTGATTTGAATCCAGTCTTAGCCCCCAAGTATTCCAGACTTTTGACTGGTTTTAGGGCTGACTTGTCTCGGTTGATAATTCAACCGTGAGATTCCAGATACTTGATTGTCTTGTGAACGACCACTTCTAGTTCTTTTCACTGAGTGGTCTATCAGCAACAAGTCGTCTAGATATGCCATTATCGTTACACCTTGTGTTCTTAGATTGGCCAATAGTGGGGCCAGAATTTTTGTGAACACTCGTGGTGCTGTGGCCAGACCGAAAGGTAAGGCTCTGAACTGAAAATGGCGCCCTTCTACTGCAAAGCGTAGAAATTTCTGGTGGGCCGGAAAGATGGGAATATGCAGATAAGCATCCCTTATGTCGATCGAGGCTAACCATTCCTGCCCTTGTAAGGCGGTGGTCACCGATCGGATCGACTCCCTCCGAAAAGTCCTGATATGTAGGAACTTGTTTAGCCCTTTTAGATTTAATATGGGCCTCACGTCCCCATTTGTTTGGGGACTGTGAAAAGGTTTGAGTAAAACCCGAACCCGCTTTCTTCCAAGGGAACCTTCATGATTACACCTTGGAGCAATAGTTGTTCTAGTGCCAGAAGGAGGGATCCTCTCTTCTGGGGATCGCTTGGCACGTTTGACCTCATAAAATGGGCAGGAGGAATGTCTTTTAACTCCAGCCTGTATCCCAGACTTACTGCAGAGATCACCCATCTGTCTCTGATGGTGTCCCGCCAGGTCTCTGTGAACAACTGAAGTCTTCCCCCCACCCGATTGAGTGGGGGCAACCCTTCATGACTTGGGGGGAGGTTTTGTACCTCTCTTGACCCAGGGTTTCTTGTTACCCTGTGATTGTCCCTGATTTCTGCCTCCTGGATTTGACCGCGGAGGCCGTCGGAACTGTTTCACAGCCGACGTGTCAGGGACTGGAGAAGTAGGCCTCTTAAAAGAAGGACTTCTACCCTTGTTCTTAACCGGCAAGAGTGTACTTTTACCGGCAGAAATTTTCTGGATATACTTGTCCAGATCTTCTCCAAATAAGCGTTCTCCATGAAATGGGAAGCTAATCAGCAGTTCTTACAGGGAGCTTCAGCAGACCAGTTTTTGAGCCATAGAAGCCTACGCATATGTACTACAGACAGCGTAAAGCGGGAGGCCTGTTGGATTGTATCCTTTATGGCGTCCACCGCAAAACACAAGGCTCTAGGTAGGTCAGCTAGGGCAAGAGCCTGCTGATCTGGTAAGTCCCTTAAGACTTGTTTCAACTGATCTTTCACCGCTTGGCAGACTCCAATCGCTGCTACCGCAGGTTGTGTCACCATGCTTGCTGTAGAGAAAGCAGATTTTAGTAAAGACTCCAATTTTTTATCTATTGGGTCTTTGAACATTGGAACATTATCTACTGGACATGTCAGTGATTTATTCACACAAGAGATGGCTGCGTCCACTGTAGGGACCCTCCATTTTTTCTTATGAACTTATCCTCCATGGGATAGATCACCGGAAATCTCTTGGGAGGAGTAAATATTTTATCAGGATGCTCCCAATCCTGGTAAATAAGCCCTTCCAATAAAGGGTGGATTGGGAAGGAACAGACAGTCTGGGGAGCTTTCAGCGACCCCAGCGAGGAGACAGTATTGATTGATGGCTCCGCAAGAGGCATTTTAAATGCTGATCGGACCATGTTAGTCAGAGACTGAACCCATAATCTTTCAGCCTGAGATGCTGAGAAAGGTTCTTCCACTGTTGATTCCTCTATAACCGAATCAACCTCATCCTGATCCCCTTCAGGTAGGTCGATCTCTGTGTGGGGCTGTTCCTCCACTAACAGGCACTCTGAAGGAGGAGACGGAGATCGGACGCGCTTTCCCTGTGACAGGGAAGCAGCGATCAATGCTGTTAATCTCTCTTCCAATCCTCCCAGAGTTGAGGAAAAAAACCTCCTCTGTTATATATACAGGAGCAGGTGGACTGGGGACAGCCGCAGCACCAGGTACTCCTGCGGGGTTCCTACATCTACTGACCTCTGAAATTTCAGGGGAGATTGGTGCAGTACAAGCATGCCCAAAATCCTCAGAGCCCTATGGAGACCCCTTTCGCTTCTTGGAAGACTTATTTCCAGAGCGTCTGGACGACATATCCTTTAAGCACAAAGCTGAGGTATTCCCGTCGTCATACACCAATTTTGCTGGTAATAGTCTAACACAGTTGCTGCTATATACCAGCTGGTGTCCACTAAAGTGTCTTTCTATGGGGATGCCTGCATCAACCGCCTCTGTGTGCCACTGTTTTGTTGCTACCTCTGCTTGCATCCAGCTGACACTTGTACTGTGTCTTTTATCCATGCTGGGACGCCTGCACATGCGCAGAAGCGCCGCGGCGCGCATCGAGCGTCATCCACCCGCCCCGTCCCGCCCCTTTCATAGGAGGCGCGTGCACGCGCCCGCGTGCACGCCCGCGCGCCTTTGGCGCCTTTTTTGAAAACAAGCAGGGACTAGGAGCCAGGGCCCTTTTTGCCGGAGGGCCTGTGCGGTGGATGAGCGCAGCAACAGGGCAGAGGAAGTGGATTCCCACAGAGAAACTTACCAACTGCCTGGATCTTTTGACTTGAAAAAGCCAAAGATCCACATGACAAGAAAAATGGACCACAGCGGCCTCTAGTGGTTTAACACAGGTACCACGGTCTCCTTTTTGTTTGTTTTTTTCTTGACTACTATTAAAATTTTACATTTTCCAGTAGTTACAGGCATACACAGATATTAGCGGGAATACCGTTAGGTAACAGACAGAAAGACAAATTAGGCTTGGGGGTCCCCCAATAGAACCAAGTTCCTGGGGGCCCCCACTTACCTGTTCCCCGCCGCAGGACTTTGTTTGGTCCACAGAAGCCCAAACTTCACCTATCACGGCAGGCATTGTAATTAAACCTTCAGGGACCGGGTTCCCAAGGATTCCACTCCCCTGGACCTGTATAGCACCCTGCACAGACAACATCTTGGTCGTGGGTATGACCAGAGATCTGGATCCCAGGGTCCAGCCCTCCTAAGAGAGGCATTACAGGCAAAACCTTGCTCTTCTGCTGCAAGGCCCGGGTACCGACCGTTTAGCTATGAAGCTTTTTTGGTCGGATCCGGAACAGCTTACTAAGGCCCGTAAAAGAACCTGTACGCAAGCCCAGTGAAAACACATGTTACTCTTTGGCCAACACCTTAGACACTGGCAAAAAACTGAGGTGCTCCCGGATGGGAGGGGCTTATATAGGGGAGGGTACTTCCGGTTTTGGAAGTTGCCAGTGCCAGCACCTGAAGGTATCTATATAACCCATTAGTAATGACTAAGTCGCTCTGTGTCCCGTGATGTACGAAAAAGAAATACCTGCTTTATTATCTGTTGTAAAAAAAACAAATGGAATCATGCTTTCAGGGATAAAAAGAAGGTTGATTTAATCTAGAAGCAGAGCATGCACTTAAATTTATCTAACCTCTATTTACCTTCTCCCAACACTCCATCCCAACCTCACATGTAAAATTGCTAACTAAAAACAAAAACAAAAAAATGCAGAAAAAAGTTTCTATCTGCAGACCCTGGTTTCTGATGATTTTTTTCTTTCAATTATACATAGAGTGTGGGGTTAATAACTAGGGGTTGAGTTAATTTTAAACCAGGAGAGCCCATAGTCAAGAGTAGGGATGAGCTTGGAGTTCGAGTCGAACTCATGTTCGACTCGAACATTGCCTGTTCGCCCGTTCGCCGAACAGCGAACAAATTGGGGTGTTTGCGGCAAATTCGAAAAATCTATGGGAGAAATCTAAAGTGCTAATTATAAAGGCTAATATGCAAGTTATTGTCCTAAAAAGTGTTTGGGGACCGGGGTCCTGCCCCAGGGGACATGTATCAATGCAAAAAGAAGTTTTAAAAACGGCCGTTTTTTCGGGAGCAGTGATTTTAATAATGCTTAAAATGAAAAAATAAAAGTGAAATATTCCTTTAAATTTCGTACCTGGGGGGTGTGTATGATATGCATGTGAAGTGGCGCATGTTTCCCGTGCTTAGAACTGTCCCTGCAAAAAATGTCATTTTTGAAAGAAAAAAAGTCTTTTAAAACTGACTCGCGGCTATTAATGAATTGTCGGCTCCCGGCAATACATACAAAAGTCATTGATAAAAAAAAAAAAAAAGCGTGGGGGTTCCCCAGAATTCAATTACCAGGCCCTTCAGGTCTGGAATGGATATTAAGGGGAACCCCGCCGCAAATTAAAAAACAATTGACGTGGGGTTCCCCCAAATATCCATTCCAGGCCCTTCAGATCTGGCATGGATTTTAAGGGGAACTCCACCCCAAATTTAAAAAAAAAATGGCGTGGAGTCCCCCTAAAAATCCATACCAGACCCCTTATCCGAGCACGCAACCTGGCCGGCCGCAGGGAAAAAGGGGGGGGACGAGAGAGCGGCCCCCCCTCCCTCCTGAACCGTACCAAGCCACATGCCCTCAACATGGGGAGGATGTCCCCATGTTGATGGGGACAAGGGCCTCATCCCCACAACCCTTGCCCGGTGGTTGTGGGGGTCTGCGGGCGGGGGGCTTATCGGAATCTGGAAGACCCCTTTAACAAAGGGGACCCCCAGATCCCGGCCCCCCCTATGTGAATTGGTAAGGGGTACGTTGTACCCCTACTATTTCATGAAGAAAGCGTAAAAAAATGTTTAAAAAAACACACAAACACCTTGAAAAAGTCCTTTATTAAAAAAAAAACAAAAAACAAAACATTCCAGCGGTGAAATCCAGTGTCCCGCGGCGATCCCGATGTCCAGCGCTGTCCTTCATTGGTTGTGCCTGAGCGGACCTGATGGGGAACTCCCTCTCAGTATTTTAAATGTATAGACCCGCCCCTTCTAAAGTTCCCCATCAGGTCCGCTCCCTCGGTATGTCGGACCCGCCTACGTCATTGGCTTGAGCGGGGAACTTCCTTCACTGTGTAATTTAAATTTACATAGTGAAGGAAGTTCCCCGCTCAAGCCAATGACGTAGGCGGGTCTGACATACCGAGGGGGCGGACCTGATGGGGGACTGCTCTCACTTTGGTAATACATGTATAGACCCGCCCCTTCTCATGTTCCGCATCTGGTCCGCTGAGCGGACCTGATGGGGAACTTTAGAAGGGGCGGGTCTATACATTTAAAATACTGAGAGGGAGTTCCCCATCAGGTCCGCTCAGGCACAACCAATGAAGGACAGCGCTGGACATCGGGATCGGCGCGGGACACTGGATTTCACCGCTGGAATGTTTTTTTTTTTTTTTTAAATAAAGGACTTTTTCAAGGTGTTTGTGTGTTTTTTTAAACATTTTTTTACGCTTTCTTCGTGAAATGGTAGGGGTACAATGTACCCCTTACCAATTCACATAGGGGGGGGGGCCGGGATCTGGGGTCCCCTTTGTTAAAGGGGTCTTCCAGATTCCGATAAGCCCCCCGCCCGCAGACCCCCACAACCACCGGGCAAGGGTTGTGGGGATGAGGCCCTTGTCCCCATCAACATGGGGACATCCTCCCTATGTTGAGGGCATGTGGCCTGGTACAGTTCAGGAGGGAGGGGGGGCCGCTCTCTCGTCCCCCCCTTTTCCCCTGCGGCCGGCCAGGTTGCGTGCTCGGATAAGGGGTCTGGTATGGATTTTTAGGGGGACTCCACGCCATTTTTTTAAAAAATTTGGGGTGGAGTTCCCCTTAAAATCCATGCCAGATCTGAAGGGCCTGGAATGAATATTTGGGGGAACCCCACGTCAATTTTTTTTTAAATTTGCGGCAGGGTTCCCCTTAATATCCATTCCAGACCTGAAGGGCCTGGTAATTGAATTCTGGGGAACACCCACGCTTTTTTTTTTTTTTTTTATCAATGACTTTTGTATGTATTGCCGGGAGCCGACAATTCATTAATAGCCGCGAGTCAGTTTTAAATGCATTTTTTTCTTTCAAAAATGACATTTTTTGCAGGGACAGTTCTAAGCATGGGAAACATGCGCCACTTCACATGCATATCATACACACCCCCCAGGTACGAAATTTAAAGGAATATTTCACTTTTATTTTTTCATTTTAAGCATTATTAAAATCACTGCTCCCAAAAAAACGGCCGTTTTTAAAACTTCTTTTTGCATTGATACATGTCCCCTGGGGCAGGACCCGGGTCCCCAAACACTTTTTAGGACAATAACTTGCATATTAGCCTTTATAATTAACACTTTAGATTTCGAACGTTCGAGTCCATTGTATTTAATAGGGTTCTAAAGTTTACACGAACATTTTGTCTGTTCGCAGGTTCTGGTGCGAACCGAACAGGGGGGTGTTCGGCTCATCCCTGGTCAAGAGCTCAGCTATATTAACTTTATACTGTATGTAAAAGTAGAAGTAAATTGTATTAAAAACTAAAGCAGCGTGGTACTAAACCTGCACAATAATGAAGTTATAATGCTTTACCAAATTTTCAATTTTACTTTATATCTTAAGGTTTCAGCTCAAACCCAAAACTATACATTTAATAAAGAAGCAAAATAAACATGTACCTACTCATGGGAAGCAACATCTGTGCTTTTTTTTTTTTTTTATGTTTCTTTCTGAATTATAATTATATACACTTTTTTTAAATTAGAGATGTAGTTATATACTGGAATGGGTATGTGTGGGATATGCAGCATGCACAGTGCATAGGGCATTGTGGGGTTAAGACTTTTCACAGAGCAGAGCACACTCCGAAGAATATACTACTCACAGTGCACAGGTTGTGGTCTGGTATACCCTTCATACAGTAAACAGGACATTACATGATATACAGTATACTTGTGTAGCGGACCCCCAAATTTGGGGTCGCTATGACTGAAATTTAGAGGGTCGCCTGGGCAATAGTTTGGCTCAGGCTGTTTTATTTCCTTAAATTGGACTCTGTTCGGCTGTGGTGTTGCCTGGGTGTATAGTTCCCCTTTGACCTGTAGGTGGCATTGTTGCCCAGGTCTCGGGTCGAACCACAGGTGGCATTGTGGTGTGATTGGGTGTCCTCTCTCGGCAGCTGTACAGTGGGCGTGGTCTACCTGCTGTGCATGCCGGAAGAGGGTACTTAAGGGGCAGACGCCATTGGGGTGGGGGTCTTCTTCTTCGTCCTCGGCACGTACCCCACCTTCGGTGGCCCTCATGGCCAGGGGTGCATGTGAATGTGCTGGGTCCCGGTCACCTTTAGCCCGTGGCCCCATCATTCCAGGTAGGCCCAGTACCTTTAACTGAGGCCTACAACCAAGCAATGAAATCCCAGGGTGCCCGTGGGAGGGTGACGCGCTCTGAAGGAGAGGCAACCGGGGGAGGACCTTTCTAAGGGGATTGGTGAAGGATGTCGCCGTCTCGGGAGAGGCCTGGTTACCTGTCAGAGGGAAGGATTCTGTGAAATACCTTAAGCTCTTGTAACGTGCCCCATTGGCACCTATGGTCTCTAGTTACAAGTACTGGAAAGTTCGGGACTTAGGAGCTAAAAAGGTTCTGTGGCAGAGGACCTTCCTAATACGTCTCTAGGAGAAACAAAGCTAAAGTAATTGTTCGTGCTTCACTCCGGCTGCTAAGACCATGAGAGGGAACTATCCGGGTGAGCAAAACCCACTCAGGCTTGAGTGGTGACAAGGGTAAATAAGTGCCCCGTGCTTGAAACTGCCTCCCTATCCAACTCTATCTCTATCTTCAACTTTCCTACTAAGTTACTAGCAAAGAGAAAATAAACTCATCTGTTGGAGTTTAACACTGTCTGGACATTGGCCTTCTTTATTAGAGAAAATAGACTTTTCCGTACACTCTAGGGACGAGAACCAGCGGTGGGAGGTATCTCGCTGCAGGACCCAAAACTGTTAACACCGCTCACCCTCTTCGCAAATAAAGGAAATGGGGCATGTGGCATGGTGTGTCCTATCCTGCAAGTAGAGGTAAGCAGGACAGGGATCTGTATGCTACATGTGGGGGCTCGAGTCTGGGATTTTGCAGCTATCCCCCTGGAAGTTGGACTATTTTTCTCTCATGTCTGTGTGTTCTGTGGAGGTCGGCCATTTAGGAAAAGTTGGACTGCGTCACTTTGTCAGAGAAAATGGGGGTCAGGTCTGTACTTTGATTTTCATTCTAACTGCGTAGTTCGTGGGCGTGTCTTAGCTGAAGAAAAGCCTGCGAGCTACGTGCAGCAAGAGAAAAAGGGGAGGAGCCAACTGTGAGTTGCACGTGGCGCATTGGCGCCAAGGGACAGTACAAGCTGGACTAGTGAAGGAGAAGCAATATGTCTGCTACCCCATGGACTTCCATTGCATCGGGACCTCGGATGTTCCCAACTACCTCTACAATGGACATTGTTCCCCTCACTGTTCCCCTGAAGGATACAGGGATGCGGCTCAAGCCTAGGGGCCGCTTCGCCCTGTATACTTGTAGAGATGCAGAGGCCCTGGGCATGCTCTGTCCCAAGTGCAGTGGTTTGACTGTACAGATACGGCCTTTTGGAAGGTGTTTGACCTGCGGGGAATTCCTGTTTGAGGTGGACCAGCCCACCGTGTCACCACGAGCCTACCGGGTCAATTGTATCACTGGGATTGTTACTTCTGAGGAGGACAACTATGCCCCTACATTCGAGCCCACGCGCATCGCCGCAGCTGCAATGGATGTACAAGATGGAGTTCCGGCCACTATGGAGCCAGCGACGGAGGCTACAGCGGATGCTGCTTCTGTCACCACAGAGACCTCCATACCACCCGCCAAACGGAAGGTGGGATACGTTAAGGCCTCCCGCGGCCTCGGTTGAAGCCTGCCCCAGCGCCTGCCTGAACCGGATCTTCGCAGCGGAGGCATCTCCGGGAAGTCCACGTCAGGGGACGGTAAGGAGGCTGGAGGGAACTATGATAGTGAGTTTGCTGGGGAAAGGAAGAAGCCCAATCCTCATGATGGAGAGAATGAGGCCGAAGCCAAAGTCCAGAAACTATTGCCAAGTCAATGTATAGTTACCACCCTTATGTGTCGTTATAAAGAGTTAACCACTAAGGATCCTGATAGAGTAACAGCACGAGTAAGGGCCTCGGGTGATGCAAAGTGGACATTGACATCCAGGAAAGAGACTCTTTGTAAATCTGTCAGATCACCTGACTCGTGTGTGTTGCCTGGGACGGGAGACCGGCGGACATTGCCAAAGCTCGCTCCGGTTGCAGAAAGCTATGCTGCACCGTGTGAGATGGAGTTACGGTCTTGAGTTCCCATACGTGCCTCGTTGACTGATGAAGGAGATTTAGAAAGTAAGGGAATCGTGGTATGACGAAACTATTTTGGATTACTTAGATACTCCTGAATCCCGCCGAGGAAAATACAAATTTGACCCAAGAGAGGAATTCTTCATACTCCGCAGGAATTGGAGTTATGGTCGGCATATTTGCGCTGATCGAGTGGTCATTTGTAGGGAATGGGGAGCAGATGTGGAATTCAATCATTACTAGAGATGCTGGTGGAAGATTAGTTATTCTCCCAGATCCTCAATATTACCTCTGAAATGGGAACTTGTGTGTTTGTACTATTATCCCGTTTCACAGGAACAGCCTGCTCTGAACTCATGACTTTATCCTTTGTTACAAGAGGGAATCTACTCAACTGAGGAACCAGAGAACTGTTGTTGTTTATCTCTCTCCCTCCTCAACTCCGCAAAAAGGAAAGAAATCGTTTTTTTTCTTGAACTGAACTTTGGGGTAGATCAGTCAGGGCCAAAGCAGGAAACCGCCGTGATCAAGATGGAAGGTTTTCAGTACAGCAAAACCATTCCCATGCGCAATCGTGGAGAGTGTAGTAACTTGTGCTGCCACCAGGTGGTAGTGGTTTGCAGAACTATAGTATATGCTCAGTGATGCTAGGCTTAGCAATTCATGCTTCCAGAAGATGGTCATTTCTTTCCGGAGAGATGACTTGCTTCTGTATATGTTAGGAAGTAGGACGTGTTTATTGCATGTTTGTTTTCTTTCTTCTCTCTCCCTCTGCAGGTGATCTGCTATCAACTCCACCGGAGGATGGGTGGGGTAGATATGTTAGGAGGGGTGGAATTGTCAATTGTAATGTACTGTGTGTTTTTATATAGACTGTGATGTGTTTTGCTACATGTTCTTTTTTTTTTCTTCCTTCCCTGTCCCATTCCCAAGGTTTTGGTTCAGGCACCATTAAAAAATAAAAAAAAAAATAAATACATTTATAATAGTACTGCATATAGTTGGGAACAGATCAGAACCCACTCAGGATTGAGGGGGATTCTCTGATCCATTCCAGTCACTGGAGACAGTGGCTTATTCAGGAGGGGGGTATATGTAGCGGACCCCCAAATTTGGGGTCGCTATGCCTGAAATTTAGGAGGTCGCCTGAGCCATAGTTTGGCTCAGGCTGTTGAATTTCCTTAAATTGAACTCTGCTCTGCTGTGGTGTTGCCTGGGTGTATAGTTCCCCTTTGACCTATAGGTGGCATTGTTGCCCAGGTCTCGGGTCGAACCACAGGTGGCATTGTAGTGTGATTGGATGTCCTGTCACGGTGGCTGTACAGTGGGCGTGGTCTACCTGCTGTGCATTCCGGGAGAGGGTACTTAAGGGGCAGATGCCATTAGGGTGGGGGTCTTCTTCGTCCTCGGCACGTACCCCACCTTCGGTGGCCCTCATGGCCAGGGGTGCGTGTGAATGTGCTGGGTCCCGGGCACCTTTAGCCCGTGGCCCTATCGTTCCAGGTAGGCCCAGTACCTTTAACTGAGGCCTACAACCAAGCAATGGAATCCCAGGGTGCCCGTGGGAGGGTGACGCGCTCTAAAGGAGAGGCAACCGGGGGAGGACCTTTCTAAGGGGATTGGTGAAGGATGTCGCTGTGTCAGGAGAGGCCTGGTTACCTGTCAGAGTGGCAGAGGACCTTCCTAATACGTCTCTAGGAGAAACAAAGCTAAAGTAATTGTTCGTGCTTCACTCCGGCTGCTAGGACCGTGAGAGGGACCCACTCAGGCTTGAGTGGTGACGAGGGTAAATAAGTGCCGCGTGCCTGAAACTGCCTCCCTATCCAACTCTATCTCTATCTTCAACTTTCCTACTAAGTTACTAGCAGAAAATAGACTTGTCTGTTGGAGTTTAACACTGTCTGGACATTGGCCTTCTTTATTAGAGAAAATAGACTTTTCCCTACGATCTAGGGACGAGAACCAGCGGAGGGAGGTAACTCGCTGCAGGACCCAAAACTGTTAACACCGCTCACCCTCTTCGCAACGGAGGAAACTGGGCATGTGGCATGGTGTGTCCTATTCTGCAAGTGGAGGTAAGCAGGACAGGGATCTGTGTGCTACACTTGTAATATATAAGGCAACATTAGAATAAATATGATATATGCTTACCTGTTTTCCCACAATCATAAAAAGGAATTGCCATGTTTCAGCAAAAATTCACCATTTCACTTTTTTTTTTTTTTTTTTTTAGCCAATATCGTAAATTATGATAAAAAGTTTACATAATATTTGTTTTAAACAGATTTTGAATCTACATGCTACAACGCCAATTTCAAAAAAGTTAGGATGCTGTGTAAAATATGCATAAAAATGCAATGATTTGCAAATCTCATAAACCCATGTTTTATTCATCATAGAAAATAGAAAGGAAATTAAATATTTAAACTTAGAAACTGTGCCATTTTAACCACTTGAGGATCGCTGCACGCCGATGTATGGCACGAATGGCACGGCTGGGTACATGGGCATACAGGTACGTCCCCTTTAAGAGCCCAGCCGTGGGTCGCGAGCGTGTCGCGAGCGTGCCGCCAGAGGCAAGCTCGCAACCCGGTCCTCTTCTCCGTGACCATCCCCGCGGGAACAGCGGACCCGATCGCCGCTGGTGTCCCGCGATCGGGTCACAGAGAGGAAGAACGGGGAGAGGTAAGTGTAAACAAACCTCTCCCTGTGCTTCCTAGTGAGCCTGTCACTGATCGTCTGTTCCCTGTCATAGGGAACGACGATCAGTGATGTCACATGCTAAGCCACGCCCCCCACAGTAAGTAAAACACATCAGGGCACACTTAACACCTACAGCGCCCCCTCCTGGTTAACCCCTTCACTGCCAGTGTCATTTTAACAGTAACCAGTGCATTTTTATAGCACTGATCGCTGTGAAAATGACAATGGTCCCAAAAATGTGTCAAAAGTGTCCAATGTGTCCGCCATAATGTCGCAGTCACGAAAAAAATCACTGATCGCCGCCATTACTAGTAAAAAAAAAAGAATTAATAAAAATGCCATAAAACTATCCCCTATTTTGTAAACGCTATAACTTTTGCGCAAACCAATCAATAAATGCTTATTGTGATTTTTTTTACCAAAAATATATAGAAGAATACGTATCAGCCTAAACTGAGGAAAAAAAACATTTTTTTATATATTTTTGGGGGATATTTAGCAAAAAGTAAAAAATATTGATTTTTTTTTCAAATTGTTCATTTATTTTTGTTTATAGCGCAAAAAATAAAAACCACAGAGGTGATAAAATACCACCAAAAGAAAGCTCTATTTGTGGGAAAAAAAGGACGTCAATTTTGTTTGGGAGCCACGTCGCACGACCGCGCAATTGTCAGTTAAAGCGATGCAGTGTCTAATCGCAAAAAGGGGCCTGGTCCTTATGCTGCATATTGGTCCGGGGCATAAGTGGTTAAGAAAAAAATAAGGTCATTTTGAAATTGATGAAAGCAACATGTCTCAAAAAAATTTGGACAGGACAACAACAAGCTGACAAAGTAAGTGGTGCTAACAGGGAAGAGCTGGAGGAACATTTTGCAGCCAATTAGATTAATTGCTAATAGATCAGTAACATGACTGGGTATAAAAAAAAAGCATCTTAGAGAGTCAGAGTGTCTCAAAAGTAAAGATGTGCAGAGGTTCACCAATCTGTGAAATGCTGCCTGTAAAAATTGTCGATCAATTTCAGAATAATGTTCCTCAATGTCGCCCCCTTCTCTGGGCCAAAGCTCTTTTAAAATGGTCTGTGGCAAACTGGAAAATGGTTTAGTGATCAGACTAATCAAAATGTAACATTATTTTTGGCAACCATGGACACTGCATCCTCAAGACAAGAGGAAGCTTCCAGTTTGTTATCAGCACTCATTTCAAAAGCCTGCATCTCTGATGGTATGGGGGAACATTAATGTTTATGGAATGGGAGGATTTCACATCTGGAAAGGCACCATCAATGCTGAAAGATATATCCAGCTTTTAGAGCAGCATATGCCCCCATCCAGACGTCTTTTTTTCAGGGAAGGCCTTGCATATTTCGACATGACAATGCTAAACAGCATACTGCATCTATGAGAACAGCATGGCTTCAAGGTAGAAAATATTTGGTTGATGTGGAAAATATTACAAAGAAGACCCAGGACTGTTGAGCCGTTAGAATCCTATATCAGGCAAGAATGGAACAGTCCTCTCCCAAAACTCCAGCAACTGGTCTCCTCAGTTTCCAGACATTTACACAGTGTTGTTAAAAGAAGAAGGGGTGCTACACAGTGGTAATTTACTGTGTGACAGCAGGAAGGTAAAGTCACCTGGTTGCATCCAGGGGGGTAGATATATTTCTCCCAGATTCAGGCTTTATGCCGACTTATACAACTAGGGAGTTGATGAAGCCCAGCTGAGGCTAGTGGGCTCATGAATGATTCATACCTCTAGGGAGAGTGCTGGGCGTCGTGCAGGCAGGGAGTTGATGAGACCAGCTGAAGCCTGTCAGTTCGTTTAAGGCCTCTATAAAAACTCCCAGATTCATTAGGTGTTTGCTCATGCCTGGAACCAGACCTGTGTGGACTGTCTAGGGAGAGTGAACCCCTGTGCGGTGAGGCAAAGCCTGTGTGGCTATTTGTTTGGACTTTTACTAAACCAGGGACTTAGGGACTAGGACAGCACCAGGCTGATCCCAGTTGTTAGTTTAGGAAACCTGCATGTTTAGTCAGAGGTCAAACTGACCAGGATTTATTTTGTTTGTTTCTTTTTGGCTTTGCTGTGTTTTTGTCACTGTACATAGAGAAATAAACCGCACCTTTTGATTTTGAAAACCACAACCTCCGTCTGCTGGCCCTGTTTTTGTGTGGGGAGCCCAACCAGGGGGTCACACACACCCGCTACCGAGTTAACCCCCTCACAGTTGGTGGTGAATGCGGGCAGTTTTTTTTAAGCCAGCATGGAGGAGATACTGAAACAGCTGGCTCTAGCAAATGCCAATCAACAGCAGACAAATGCAGGTTTGCAAAGGAGCCTTGCAGCCCAGCAGCAAGCTCATCAACAAGCCCAGCAGCAATCTGAGGCCCGCTTCATAGACCTGTTACAGAAGCAAGAGCAGAGACTACAACAAATGGAAGCAGTAATGCAGCAACGTCCGCAGACCAGTGAGGAAAGCCGTCCCACTAATACCGCGTCCTTTGGGGTGAGTCGTTTATTGACAAAAATGACTGGAGAGGATGATCCAGAGGTATTTTTGACCACATTTGAAAGGACTGCTGAAAGAGAAAAGTGGCCTGAGGAGCAGTGGGCTGGACTGGTGGCTCCTCTGTTAACTGGTGAATCGCAGAAGGCTTACTATGACCTAGAGCCTGACCAAGCAAAAGACTATGTGATGCTAAAAGCTGAAATATTGGCAAGGCTGGGTGTCACCCTGGCTGTCCGGGCTCAGCGTGTGCATAACTGGACTTTCCAACTTGGAAAACCCCCCAGGTCTCAAATGTATGATCTCATTCACCTGAGCAGGAAGTGGCTACAGCCAGAGACTTTGTCCGCACCGGAGATTGTGGAACGTGTTGTGATGGATCGTTTCTTGAGAGCTCTTCCTACCGCCATTCAAAAGTGGGTAAGCCATGGAGACCCAGAAACGGACGGTAAACTTGTGGATCGTGTAGAGAGATACTTGGCTACAGAGAACCTGACGGCCTCTTCCAGAGACACTCGGACTTTCCACCCTAAGACCAGACCATCCCCAGGGGCGGATAAGAGGATTCCAAGGGGTGAGGGTGGAGAGAGTGAGAGGGTGGGAGCTCTACCCCAAGTTTGGCGAGAACAGCCTGGGAAATCAGCGGCTCAAGAGGCCGCAAGAAGGATCGTTTGCTACCGCTGCCGGCAAGCGGGACATATTGCAGCAAATTGCCCGGTTGTGGAGGAACCCATGCAATGTGACTTTCTGATGGACAGACGTCAGTCGCTGTGTGCGACAGTCGCATGCACTGCCATTCGGGGAACTGAGAAACATTTATGCAAAATGTGTATTAATGGTAGAAATGTTGTGGTATTACTGGATTCAGGTAGCCTTGTGACCCTGATAAAGGCTGAATTAGTTAAAACAGAGGTCTCTGGGAATAGCAAGGTAGCTGTTATTTGTGTGCATGGGGACACCCGAGAGTATCCAGTGACTACAGTGTGTTTCGAGACCCCCAAAGGTACCCTCTCTCATCCAGTGGGGTTAGTATCTCAATTACCGCATGATGCCATTGTGGGAAGGGATTTTCCGAAGTTCTGGGAACTGTGGGATGATCCTGAGCCCCCCACTGGTGCCCCTATGTACCAGGAATGTGATAGCCAGAACTCCTCTGAGAGTGGTGAGGACTCTCCAGAATTTCCCTTGTCAGTATTGGCAGGGGAGACTCAAGAAACTGGAGAGGAGCCCACCTCCTCAGACGAAAACCTACCGTCTGTGGAGTTTTCTGATCTGGAGGTTCACAGGGAAAATTTTGCCACAGAACAGTTAAAAGACCCCGCCCTAATAAAGGCACGGGAAAACGTAGTGGAAATAGATGGCGAGTTAGTGAACCCAGATAATACCTGCACTTACCCATACTTCAGCGTAGAGAAGGACCTACTGTATCGGGTGGCAAAAAGGGCAGAAGAAACCGTTGAGCAGCTGGTGGTGCCCAAACCTTACAGGAAGTTGGTGTTGGAGTTGGCCCATGGGCACATTCTTGGAGGTCATCTGGGGACAGAGAAAACCCGAGAGAGGGTATTACAGAGATTCTATTGGCCTGGGGTGATGAAGGACATAGAAAATTATTGTTCCTCCTGCCCTGTGTGTCAGAGGTCGGCCCCGATGCCACATTTCCATAGCCCGCTGGTCCCTCTACCCATCATTGAGGTCCCGTTTGAGAGAATCGCAATGGATTTGGTAGGTCCTATAATCAAGTCCGCTAGGGGGCACCAGTACATATTGGTTATAATGGACTATGCCACCCGTTATCCAGAAGCGATCCCTCTCAGAAATACCTCGGCCAAAACCATAGCCAAAGAGCTATCTCTTGTTTTTAGCCGGGTGGGTATTTGTAAAGAACTGCTTACGGACCAAGGTACACCCTTTATGTCCCGGGTTATGAAAGAGCTGTGTAAATTGTTCAAAGTGACGCAATTGCGTACATCTGTGTATCACCCCCAAACCGATGGGCTGGTTGAAAGATTCAACAAAACCCTAAAACAAGCCTTATGTAGCCAGCCAGTGTTGTACTCACCCGACTTCTCTAAAGACTTTGTCGTACAAAGTGATGCGTCAGATGTGGGGTTAGGAGCAGTATTGTCCCAGGTCTGGAACGGGGAAGAGCACCCAGTCATTTACCTCAGCAGGAAGTTGAAGTCCCATGAGGTAAATTACGCCACGGTTGAAAAGGAGTGTTTAGCGGTGAAGTGGGCTCTAGATTCCCTTCGGTACTATCTGCTAGGTAGGCACTTTGACATGGTTACGGATCACGCTCCGTTAAAGTGGATGGCTCAAAACAAGGAGACAAATAGAAGAGTGAATAGGTGGTTCCTGGCCCTACAGGAATTCAACTTCACAGTAAAGCATCGCCCTGGCGTTCAAATGGGGAATGTGGATGCTTTGTCTCGAGTACATGAATGCCTGATTGCTGGTGTTCCAACCCCAAGGTTAAAACAAGAGGGGGGGGTATGTGACAGCAGGAAGGTAAAGTCACCTGGTTGCATCCAGGGGGGTAGATATATTTCTCCCAGATTCAGGCTTTATGCCGACTTATACAACTAGGGAGTTGATGAAGCCCAGCTGAGGCTAGTGGGCTCATGAATGATTCATACCTCTAGGGAGAGTGCTGGGCGTCGTGCAGGCAGGGAGTTGATGAGACCAGCTGAAGCCTGTCAGTTCGTTTAAGGCCTCTATAAAAACTCCCAGATTCATTAGGTGTTTGCTCATGCCTGGAACCAGACCTGTGTGGACTGTCTAGGGAGAGTGAACCCCTGTGCGGTGAGGCAAAGCCTGTGTGGCTATTTGTTTGGACTTTTACTAAACCAGGGACTTAGGGACTAGGACAGCACCAGGCTGATCCCAGTTGTTAGTTTAGGAAACCTGCATGTTTAGTCAGAGGTCAAACTGACCAGGATTTATTTTGTTTGTTTCTTTTTGGCTTTGCTGTGTTTTTGTCACTGTACATAGAGAAATAAACCGCACCTTTTGATTTTGAAAACCACAACCTCCGTCTGCTGGCCCTGTTTTTGTGTGGGGAGCCCAACCAGGGGGTCACACACACCCGCTACCGAGTTAACCCCCTCACAACTGGTAAACATGGCTCTGTCCCAACTTTTTTGAAACCTGTTGCTTCCATCAGTTTCAAAATTACCTTTTGTTTCGTAAAATGTTATATTTTCAGATTGTAAACATTTGATATGTTCTCTATTTTATATTATATGGGTTTAAAAGATTTGCCAATCCTGGAATTCTGTGCATGTAGATTTCACGCATTGTCACACTTTTTTTGGAATTGGGATTGCATACTATGCCTATCAGCTAACAAAACATTAATTGAGTATTGATTTCTTTCCTTTTGTCTACAGATAATTGATCTGTGATTGAGACACTAATTACTTGGAATCGCAGCTATTAATCTGCAAACTGCCCTGTTTCATTCCTTTAAACCAGGGATCTCTAAACCACAGCCCATGTGTCATGTACCTAGTAGATGAGCCCGATATGCAGAGGAAGGCCTCTCTTATGCCCCTGACTCGCGGCCCCTGCTAGAGTGAACAGGAGGCGTGGGAGTACAGGGTCTGGCAGGATCAACAGCTGGGAAGTAAGTCTGGAGTTCGAATGATGCTGTGGCTGGGAGTCAGCAGACTGGAGACAGCAGACTTGGGTGAAGACTGGAGCAGGCTTGTGTCAGGAAGCCACATACGTGATACAGAGATTAGGTTCCAGGGGCAGGAACACAGGAAGGTCTGGCAAGCCGGGTCATACACAGACAGACAGTACTAGAACAGATGCAGGAGACAGGAGCAGAGTCACTGGACAAGCCGGATCGGTAACAGGGAGGCACGGATGAACCAGAGTATAAGGCAGGTGCAAGGTCGTGGACAGGCCGGGGTCAGATGCAGGCAGATAGCAGAGGTAGTCACAAGGCAAGCCTGTTAATCACAGGAACAGATCAGATAAGCAAGTAACTCACACGGAACACTGTAGATTAGACAGCAAAGCTTCAGTGTAACAGCTGAGTTTAAATAGCACGCCTGGCCCTGGGGATCGCGCATGCGCGCTCCTGTGCGTGCACGTGCACGCTCACGCATAGGCACCGGCAAATCGCGCGCCAGCTTGTGTAGAACTACTGTTTTCAGCAAGCCTTTCCTGACACCATGAACTAGATCTGGTCCATGGCTGGGGTCAGTGGCATATCCTCAATGTGCACAGATTTAGGATTCAGGTCAGGCGATGATGCTTAAGGTCTCTGCTTTGACCTGATGTAAGGGGAATCCTGATGTAAAGAGGGTCCCTGATGTAAGGGGGGACTCTGATAAAAGGGGGCTCTGATAGGGGATTCTGATGTAGGGGGGAATCTGATAGGAACCATGCTGTAAGGGAAGAATCATTTATATATAAAACAGATATATATATATATATATATATATATATATATATAGTTCTGACAATATTTAACCTTTAACCCACCATGAGTGTTTTGGAATTTTATTTAGACAATATCTTCAAGGATTTAGAGAAAAAAATATAGATGGATGTACTTCATGATTTGCAATGATGAGTGAAAATATTTCCGTGTTGACTGCCATTGTCTATGATTGCGAATGCAATCAAATGTAGTTTTGATTCACAGGAACTAACGGTAATACAGCTATAATGTAATTTGCGATGCCCTTTATTGTAAAAAATGCCTTACGGCAATCATTAAATATCATAAAAGCAGGCACCGAAGTTTGCATTATTTGGTGAAAAATGGTTCCAGGTAACACAAGATATCATGTGTTACATAAACATTTTTATTAAGGTTGCCCCCCAGGATCCTCAATGAGAACAAGAAACAGATTGATGTCCCTGCCTGTTTATTCTCAGTGTGATGTCATCTCTCAGTATTTACCCTTGATGAGCACAATGGAAATGACCCTTAAATGTAGATAATCTAACAGGTCATGTGCAATAATTGTTGGAATGTAGATACTATCCCATGCCAGACCAAATTTCTGGAAAATACATGAGAAGCAATTATTGTACCTTGGAAAAACACTGATCAAGGTAAGATATGGTGGAAGATATTAAACAAATTGGGATAGTTCATATTAATTTGCACCTGAGTTTTCCACCATACCACTAAGAGCTGAAAGAAAAAATATGCTACATTATTTCTTTTGAATTCATGAATTAACAGCACTAGCAGAATATTAAACATCAACTTAATAATGTGCTCAAAGAATATTGACTGTGACAATATTATCAAAATATATACATATATGATGAATAAGGTGCTAGGGGCTCCAAATTAAAGTACTTTGTGGTTTAGGATAAAGTGTTTCAAGTGCCACACTCCCCTCTTGTGACCCCACTCACAAGAGTTAATGGACCCTCAGCTTTGCAGTCTAGGGTCAATAAATCTGTGATCTAAAGGATCTGTTATATGTAAACTGGACTCTCAGAGAAACTTTCATACGGGTGTTCACGTGGATGGACCGAGGTAGATTAATCATAATGGGAAAAAGAAAAAAGCCAATAGTGAAGTACCGCTGGTACTAAGTGAACTGCACAATCAAACAACACCACTCACAAGACAACTCTGTAAAACAGGCAGCAGTAAGTTCTGGGTTCGCCAATGGATGGCATGCATTCCACGGGCAGCAGAAGTTGTGTCACTGGTTCGTGAAACCGGAAATACATTGACGCGTTTCGCCCCTCCTCCAGGGCGTCATCAAGGACATCTCTTTCGGATGGTACAATTTATATACAAAGGAGTGGCTACCTCCTCTCCAATTAGCCAATAATGGGCAACTAAAACCATCTAGTGTAATCAAAAACACCAACTTCCTCTAAATAACATCACTTCCTGTTATTGCCAAGTGGTAACAAAAAACTTTATTACCTAATGTTCTATACATACAATAGTTAGAAAACAACTTACAAAAAATATAGAATTCATTACTTTAAAAATTCATAAAAAAAGGGGAACAACAATGCATAATTCATTAATTTAATATAAATTAGTTGTTTACATAAAGAAAGAATAATAATAGTAATAAAAGTGAAAATAAATGTGAATAAAAATAAAAATGAAAATGAAAATAAAAATAAAAAAATAGTAATGATGAAAATAAAAAAATAAAGATAAAATTAAATAATAAAAAATAAAAAAAATGAAAAAATAATCACAAATAAAAAAATGTAAAAAATAAATTAAAATTAAATTAAAATAAAATAAAAATAAATGAAAAAATAAAATAAAAACTAAAAAATGGTGAAACAATTGTATACAATGAACCTAATTACCAATTAGAAAAGGAACAATTCAAATCCAATTCAATATTTAAATCAAAAGGACTCATAGTACCCAGCCTATGTATCCATTGGGTCTCATTCTGTGAGATAGCTATTTTGAGATTGGAACCTCTACAATGGCCCTCCACCCTATCTATCCCACAGAATGTCAAGCCCCTAGGATCACTGTTGTGAAACAATCTGAAATGATTGGACAAGCTGTGGTGCTTGAAACTTTTCTTAATTCTGTTAGCATGCTCTCCTAACCTAATGCCCAACTTCCTTGTGGTCCTCCCCACATACTGGAGGACACAAGGACGGGACAGAAGGTAAGTGACATGTGTAGTCCCACACGTGATAAACATTTTAAGCTCAAATTTAATCTCAAATTTTGCCCTGTCAGTGGCAAACCTTTTCATGAGTTGGTGGGAGAAATTTGCAGTTTACGATAGAAATATACCACAACTGAGATTTTTTAAAAGATACATAGATGATATTTTGATCATTTGGGCAGGATCACAGGATCACAGAAATCATTTCTCAATTTCCTAAGGGAGATGGGAGATAATCCCTATGGCATCTCCTCTTCGGAGACGTATGGCTATTAGGCAGTTATTTTTTTGGATTTAGTCATATATAAAGAAAATGGAAGGTTACTCACTTTTTTTTAAAGAAGTGGATATATACCGTTGGGAAGCTGCCACCTATTGCTTCTTCAGTAGACCTAATGAAGCAGGGAACAGGATACAATTAGGATAGTAGATCCAGAAATTTTTCAAATTATAGAAAATATATAGGGTTACATACTCACATACAATAAGATAATTCAATGTGTTGAAATAACTCACTCCTGAAAAAGGCACATATGTACTGATGGAGCCTGAATCTGATGCAGAAATCCGCCCTCAGGTTTCTGCACTACACACAACAAACAAAATGTTCAGATCCAAGCGCTTTCATAGATTCTTCACTTGGAAGTCTTTACACAGAGCTATAACCTGCTTAATTCGCATAGCCAGATCTTTTAAAGCCCCAACTACAGGATCAAGACATTGCAAAGGTTGGCACTATTGTCACAAGGCATACACAGTAGATGAGCTTGCACAGGCTAAAAATGTTATCATCCATTGTGTCCATCAAGAGACTTATGCACCAACACTAGAATGCCTTCAAAATCACAAGAATGTTCCAAAAGACTGTCCTCTAAAGAAACAATCTCTTTGAAGACAGCAAGCCTAACATGGAACCTGGCACCATTGTTCTCGGGAAAGACTCTCAGTCAAAGAGGAACCAATGGCCCTTGGGCCTGATAACCCAAGTGTTTCTAAACGAAGATGGGAATATCAGGAACGTTGAAGTTAAGGTCATGAAGCAAGACAAACCTAAACTTTTCCTCAGACCTGTGTCTGAACTAATTATACTACTCTTCCCAGAGGGACTACCATAGTTGGTATCCATGGGATACCAGACGGGGAGTGTCATGCCTTCAGCAAGGTTTCTTATGTGCCTTTGTTTAATTGTAATATCGCCATCTAGTGGCTCTTTACATACTCAGTATTTGTGAATAATTTACTGAAGGTAGATAGAGATTGTTGCTTATAAGCCACCGTAGCTTCCCATAATTCCTGTGGACTATACCACGAGGTCTGGGAGACACCCGCAGTATCGATATTTCTTCTCACCACCATGCATCTGCTCCAGAGGACTCCACACCTATTCAGCTGCAATTCTAATGTCAGCCTATGGAAACATCGCTGGTATGTTCACATACTTTTCCCTAGTTAGACCAGTGTGTTAGGACTGTTTATTTTGTATATTGTGTATACTGATTGTATGTTATTTCTTTTTATCTAGTTTTACTCTAACTCCCCTGCAATAAAAGTTGAAAAAAAGGACCTTGCGCCTGCCTCAATGAATTGTTAAGGGAGGAGAGTTAGCTGTCGGTCTAATTATACCTCAGCCACGTATAGTGAGGGCAGAACAGTGCATATGGCATCACATTCAGAGAACAGCTCAAATAGAATCCAAAAACGAATATACAATTGCTTAAGAGTAGTATTGTCAGGTCATCTGAAGCCAGATGACAGATGCACACCGTTGATGTCAGGAGTGCACCGCTACGGTAGTGGACCCTACGGCTGACTGCTGCGGATGGGTAGGTGGTTAAGGAAGGCAGCTCCACTGGAGAACCAACACAGATCCCACAGGGAGCTAGAGCATAAGATTCCCCAGGGCGCTGAGTCTAAGAGCTAGCAGGTATTCACCAGAGCTTCTAGTGGTGAGGATGGACTGGGCTGCAGCTAGCTCCAGGTCGCGGCCCCCAGAGTCTCCCAGCTCACGCTCACAGTGGGCTAAAGGAGGATAGTTAGAGGATAAGCCAAAGGTCGGGGCAACTAGCAGACAAGGATAAACATAGGACATGCCAAGGTCAGGGTCACAAGCAGGCAGGGATAGTCGAGAACAACCCAAGATCGGTAACTGGAATCAGACGTAGAAGACACAGCAAGTCGCACATGAAAGCTAGCATACAATGTTGATCAGCAGGGCTGGCTTGCAGTGCACAGGTTAATATAGAGTTCTCTGATAGGGCCTGGGGTGGAGCCATGCTTGGAGGAGGGATTACTTAAACAGCCAGGTGAGAGTGGCTGGCCTCTAAGGTGAACACATGGAGGAGAGGTGAGCTGACAGACAAACATTACTACAAATCCATGACAGTTATACACGATTGAAGCGATACTGAAGATGTTGTGGATGGCCAAATGGAGCCTCTTGTTTCTTGCCTCTCAAGATTCCTTTGCTGTATTTGGATGGGAGTTTCGGGCTCTTGGCAGGGGCTTGGTGTTTTGCGCCCCTGGCATTGTGTTTCCATCCAGCGTGGCGGTTGCTAGGCGACACTATGCTTGCATCACTTCGCTTGTGTCCTGGCCCTACCCTGCCACCTCCAAGCATACGCAGCAACCTTGGGCTGTACGTGCCAGGAGGCATATCCACCCACTGTTCCGCCATTGCGGCTACATGACCAGTGTCAGCGGGTGTGGGGGAGGAGCCTCAGATATGTGTGCCATTTTTGACTGCCTTATATATAGGAAGTTTGAGACAATGCTTGAGTATAACAGCCTGGAACATTGCCATTAATGCTGTGGATCATCTCTAGAGAGGATGCAAGTGGACAGGATGTTTTTGGTTGTGGCCCAATGTGACTGCAGGTTCATTCTGTTAGATTTTTTCTTTTTCTCTTTTTTTTTTTTTTTTTTATGTCGGCCTGCTATGGGCCTTACACAAATGGGGATTTATTTTCATATATGGCATTTTTAATGACTGGGCCATATTTTCAGTTTTTCTTGTAGTGTGTCATCATACTTCAAATGGAGAACCTGTTTTTCTATGGTTTGTGGTTAGTTGTTTTTTTTTTGTTTTGTTTGTCTGTTTTTATAATCTATACCACCTTATAGCTCTGTAAATACTTTTAGTGAGCACTGTTACTTTCTACCTTCCCTTTTTGGTTATCCATATTAGGTTTTGGACTCTGTTGAGAGTCTCCATTTGGCCATCCATAACATCTCCAGTAGGAAATTATATATTCGTATTTGGATTCTATTTGGGCTGCTATCTGAATGTAATGCCATATGCACATTGAATTTTCTTGTATGTGAATATGTAACCCTATAATTTTTCTATCATTTTAAAGATTTCTGGATGTACTATCCTAATTGTATCCTATTGCCTTCTGCATTAGGTCTCCCGAAGAAGCAATAAGCACTGCAAGGTCCCTGCATAGCCGATATTTGTTTATATGATGATCATGTAATGATTTAATATGTCCCTTTAAATTAGGTCTAAATTAGGTCTATCAGGAACTAATGTTTGTTCCAGGGATGGGCGGGACATTCTTTGAATATGTTCTATGTTTTTATTGTATGTATTAATAAAGCATTTGTAATATTTTATACTGGGTACCTAATTTATTTGTTTCTTGGGCAATTATTGGTGCACCGATAAAAATCCCCTCTTTTTTGATGTTGGTACTATTCAAACAGGTTAACATTTGCAAAAAGATCTGGTAAAGCAGAACCACAAAATTTGAAAAAGTTAAAACATAATGCTTTTATTGAAAATCAAAAACTAGACCCAGCTCTCATTAAGACAAAATTGCATCAGCTTAATATTATCTACATGCATATGCAAAATTCTGTCCATACAAATAAGTACCTATAATAATCTGGCTTATCAATTGGTATAAACCATTTAGTGATTTACCTGGGCTTCAGCTCTACGTTGATAACTCCAACATTTTTGGTTCAGTGCAATTTCAACTACTTGGACATCTAGCTTTCCATAGCCAAAAAGGCGAAATAAGTTAATTTTTGCAGGTCATGTGTTCTAGACTTTACAGCTAGGAGGAAAATGTATTAGTAGAATTAGAAGAAGACTGATCATTTCAAACATTGCAAAACATGTTGCTGGTGTTTGAAGCATGGTTTAAAAAGAACTGTTTTAGCTTTTAGAAGAAAACTTCTGCAATTACAGAATACACCAATTCTATGTAAACTAGCTGGATAATACTTATTAAAGGTATGTAACTTACATTATCAATAAGACTGAGAAAGTTGACCACCATGTAAAGGCCTTCAATAGATTTGGGCTGTATATGTTCAAAATGTATAAAAAATGTATGTTGGACTGAACTGGATATATTTAAAAAAAAAATTCAAGATCATTTATATAAAGTAATGTACCCCATTACAGATTACAGCACGTCAATGTTTTCATCCTAATAGTTCTTTGCCGTTTTCATAATTTAAAAATAAAGTGGAAAAATACTGCGCTACCTAATTTAGTGCAAAAAAAATAAAAAATTATGAAAAAACACAGCAGCAGCTCAAACGTGAGATAGCACATCAAGAGTAAATATCGTAAATAAAAGGAGCTGCGCTCAAAATAATAAATAAAAAACAGTGACAGTGATAAATAATTGCATACACCACTAGATGAATAAAAAAATTAATAATCTCTAGAAAGTGATCTAAAAATCCATATAAATGAGTATAAAGACTCGGTGTAGGCCAACACTTGTCGATGTAGTTGGTAAATGATAGAAGGGTGAACCTCAATATTGACACCACCAACACACGTGTACCGCCACCATATAAATTTCCTGCTTACCAGAAGGCAAGCTATATGAAGCCTGTATGGTGATCTCACTCTGGGTCTGCATCAAACTCCAACTCGCAGGGGTAAGCAGAGAAAACGGACTGGATAGGCTCAATTCACCAGGCAACCAAGGAAACCATCAATCATATACCCAAAAATGGAAGAACACTCAGAATAGTGTAATTCAAACTAGGTATGAGGGTTTATTAAAGTTAAAAGATACACTTACAAAAACGAATGGTAAAAATGTCCCTAAAATTATTGTAAAGCTGACCGGCATGCAGTCACCCATCCACTAGTGATGACGTCAGCGCGTGAACCTCCCGACGTACATTTCGTCACAGATTGACGTCGTCTTGGGGAACGGTTCCCCAGGACGACGTCAATCTGAGACGAAACATATGTAGTGAGGTTGACGCGCTGACGTCATCGCTAGTGGTCGAGTGTCTGCATGCCAGCCGGCTTTACAACAATTTTATGGACGTTTTCATAATTGTCTGAAACAAATCAGCCCACCTAGTGACTTATTTCAAAATTGTAATGTTCTAGTTTGATACCTGTGGGGAAGAGAAATTCTTCCTTTTTGCCTGTAGCAAACTGATGACACCATCTCAGCCTAGGCAAAGTTGGTTGGCTGGAAGCCAAGCATTATTTTATAAGGATAAAGGGTACAGTTATTTTAGTTATACATGTTTATACATTTCTGAAAGCTCCACTTTTATTTGGTAACTATCCATAAGGTATCCCCCTCTGCCTGGTAAACCATATCAGCATTCAGCAGAAGCAGCTAAAAATCTGTGGAACTGCTAATCAAATTGGTTAGTCATAATTTATTTGTGGAGACTATAAGAACAAATATGAAGGTATGCAAACCTAAATGGGAAAATCTAGCCAAATGTTTTGTTTTTCATTGAGTGAGAAAAGGTTAGAACCTCTCTTGACTTTTATTGCTGTCCCTGTTGAGGACATTTTCCTTCCCTTGCTTTTCTGCAGATATAACAGAGTCAGAGGAAATCTTCCCAACTTCCCAATCTTCCCTTACCCCCTTTGCAGGAAAAATAAATCTGCCTGTTATTTCACTGTAAACAAGCCTGAATATTACTTTAGGAAGAACAATTTAACAATGCTATAATTTCTAAAGTCTACATTGTTATTTCTTCTGGTACCTTACTGAATTTTTGCTGTTGTTGTTCTGTATAGCTAGCAATGATATATTCCACTTTTAACTTGCAAAAAAAACACATAATGTAGTAAGGATAAACCTTCTGTTTTGAGTAACATCAGTATATGATAATATGCAGATCACATATGTGTCATGTTTTACAAGAATAAATCATCAAAAGTTAATTAGGTTGCGGGAGGCAAATTAACAATCATGAATCAATCATCCATACACCACCCAAATCATCTACAGGCTGAGAAACAAGGTGAGTGGGGGACATGTGGAAAAGCTTTTTTCCCAGGCTACTATTTTTTGCAATCTACTCTTGTTCGCTGTGTGTTAAGAAATGCAAGTCTGGATCAGATTGCCAGATGGTGAATATTATGAAGTGCTTGGTGAAGGCAAAGTAATGTTCTTGTTGATTATACTTTTAAATTAGGAGGCCCACAAAGGTATTCAATAGGTGTATGCTTATACCTTAATGTTAGCTGTGTTCTATATTGCATATCATTATACACAACCCTACAGCCCTGTCAAAATATTCAGAGATTAATTCTGGTTCCTTCACTAAAGCGTTCACAAAAAATATATGTTAAAGTAAGGTGACCAGATTTTTAAAATGAAATCCGGGGACATATTTTTTTTTTTTACTACTATTGGCGACAATCAACGACTCTCTGCCCGTCGCCGCCCGCCCGCCTCACAGCCTGTCAAGTCTTACTCTCCGGGCCCCGGCTACTACTGGGTGGGGAGCGGAGGAAGATCACTCCACCAGGGAAGGCAAGGAGATTAGCAGGCAGGCGGCTGGCCGGGACTTGAGCCAAGGCAGAAGAACATGAATGGAGCTGAATGGGCATGCGACTGAAACTGAAGAAATATTCCCTCCCTCCGACCAGCACATGATCATCAGAAAGGGGCACAGAAAATTGAAAAAATCCCCCCCCCTAAGCTAGTAGGAGCGGCTGAGCGGGGGTGTGTAAGTCAGCATTTTATTTTTTTTATTCTGCACTGACTGTCTTTGAAATTGCCCCAGCCCCTGTTCAAATCCAATCCGGGGACAAAACTGGGGACAGACTTGGTCCGGGGACAGTGTGCTCAATCGGGGGACTGTCCCCTGAAACCGGGGTTGTCTGGTCACCCTATGTTAAAGAGTACCTGCACTTAAAATGTAAAATAAAGACACCCCCCCCCCTCCAACTTGACTGCCCCACCTCCTCTTTCTCTGTATGTAAAGCCACACATTTTTTAAATGTCAGACTTTTATTGCTGTCTATGTCCCTTTCTTTTGGTCTTGGTGACAATTGCCTCTTAATGTTTAAATTGTCACAGGAAGAGGAAGAATACCTTCTAACTGACAAAACCTGTTCTGGTTGCAAATAAGAGGAGGTATACCTTGTAGTGGATGTAAACCCGAAAAATATTTTTTAATTAAGGCTTGTACCTTGTGTTCCAGTCTTGCCACGAAGAGTTAATCCAGCTCTGAGCAATCCTCTTATCTTTTTTCAGTAAGATAAAAAGGGACACACAGAGAAATAGGTATCTGTTTTTCCCCCTTGATGTGACAGACAGGTGATTTCCTTATCTCATGCAGGAGTGTGAGAGAGGCATTCTGTGTACTTTACATCCCCTCTCCTTTCTTATCCGGCTCTCCCAGGATTGGCTGCTCCACACCTCAGCACAGTGGCGTAACTAGAACCTTCAGGGCCCCGATGCAAGAAACTATGAAGGGTCCCCCGACCCCCGGACAGGCCCTTTCCTCCGAGCCCGGTGGCGGAACAACAGGGCCCGGTCGCAAGTGGGTAACTGCATATAAAGGAACCGATTTCTCAATTTCCCCCTGCTTCTCCTCCTGTCCCTCCCACAGGCATTCAGCGGCTGCAGGAGAAAAATGGAGAGATCGGTTCCTCTATGCCAGTGTTTCTCAATCTTTTTGCAGTCAGGGCACCCTTGAAGTACATCCCTAGGTGAATGGTTTACACATACATATTGTGGGAGATTAGCCCGTGGGGATCACCTTTTCTCAGAATGAAGGTCAGCGTACAGGCAGTTTCTTTAAAACCTGGCGTATTGCCAGCTTTATTTACAAGTGGTTAGCAATAGTCATACAAAATAAACAAAACAGTAAAACAAATCCTTGCCGTCCGGCGCTAAACTATACAGTAACCGCTCTCTATACGGTGAGGGGCTGGTCCCCGTCACCCACAAAACACAAGGTGAAGTAAAGCAAACCTTTTTATTTCAGCCCAAATACACAGCGCTCCTCTTACTCAGACTCCCCTCTGAGTCTCAGGCCAGAGCAATGCTGTGCTCTCTTCCTGGATCTTTAAAGCCCAGCTGCCTATGGATTCCAGTGAACCTGAATATCCGGACCGGAACCCAGCCAACTACAGAGGCTGGAAAAACCTGGGCCGGATTCTGGTTCAGTCTCTTACAATGGACCGAATGCGAGGTGAAATATAGCGACTGTCATATACCTCACCTCGCATACCGTCACATATCCTCCCCCTCTGCTCAAGCCCCTGCGGCTGAGCACTTGATCCAGCCATACAGTGCACGCGGGAGAGGGCATCAGCATTATCCTGGAGTTTGCCTGGCCTGTGCTCAACCGTGAATTTAAAGGGCTGTAAAGCCAGGAACCACCTTGTCACACGGGCATTTTTCTCCCTGTTGTCACACATCCACTTCAGGGGAGCATGGTCAGTGACCAGCCTGAACGACCGCCCGAGTAGATAATACCTCAGGGAGTCTAAGGCCCATTTAATGGCGAGACACTCCTTTTCAACAATGGCATAGTTCCTTTCGTGCTTGTTCAGCTTCCGGCTTAGGTATACAACCGGGTGCTCCTCACCATTCCTGACCTGTGACAGTACAGCCCCTAGGCCCACCTCAGAGGCGTCTGTCTGTACGACAAACTCCTTTGTGAAGTCCGGGGTTACCAGCACCGGTAGTGCACAAAGGGCCTGTTTTAATTTTTGAAACGCCTTCTCGGCCTCTGTGTTCCATTTGACCATGACCGACCCTCTGCCCTTCGTCAGGTCAGTCAGAGGGACGGCAATAGTGGCAAAGTCAGGTATAAACCGTCGGTAATACCCCGTAATGCCTAGGAAGGCCCGAACTTGTTTCTTGTTTGCGGGTTGGGGCCACTTTTGAATTGCCTCAATTTTATTGGTCTGAGGCTTGACAAGTCCCCGGCCAATAACATAGCCAAGGTACTTGGCCTCCTCCAGGCCTATGGCACACTTCTTTGGGTTAGCCGTGAGGCCTGCTTCTCTAAGGGAATCTACCACCGCCTGTACCCGGGGCAGGTGCGATTCCCAATCTGGGCTGTGGATGACCACATCGTCCAAATAAGCAGCCGCATACGGGCGATGTGGTCTCAAAGTTTTGTCCATCATTCGTTGGAACGATGCAGGGGCCCCATGCAGACCAAAAGGCATCCGCTTGTACTGAAACGAGCCCTCAGGAGTGGAAAAGGCAGTCTTCTCCTTGGCCGATTCAGATAGCAGTATTTGCCAATAGCCTTTTGTCAGGTCTAGGGTCGTTATATAGCGAGCCTGTCCCAACCTGTCCACAAGTTTGTCGACCCGGGGCATCGGGTATGCATCGAACTTGGATACACTGTTAAGTTTCCGAAAGTCATTACAAAACCTGATAGTGCCATCAGGTTTTGGGACCAGCACTATGGGGCTCGACCACTCACTGTGGGACTCTTCTATCACATCCAACTCCAACATGTTTTTAATTTCTTTCGCGACTGCCTCACGCCTGGCCTCTGGGATTCTATATGGCTTCACATTTACCCGAACCCCTGGTTCCGTCACTATGTCATGTTGGATCACGTTGGTCAGCCCGGGTAATGGGGAGAAAAAGTCTCTATTTTTATGCACAAACACCCTAACGTCACTTTTTTTGTGCCACGGACAGGGTATCCGTGATGGGAACGTCAGGTGTCACGGGTACCCGGTCAGTTGGAGGCGGGGACGTGGCCAGTAAAGTCTCTCGGTCCTTCCAGGGTTTTAAGAGATTCACATGGTAAATTTGGTGTGGTTTCCTTTTCCCTGGCTGGTAGACTTTGTAGTTTACCTCCCCCACCCTTTCGACAACCTCAAAGAGACCCTGCCACTTGGCTAAAAACTTACTTTCCACCGTGGGGACCAATACCAACACTCTGTCCCCAGGGCTGAAAGTACGGACCCTGGCACTTCGGTCATAGACCCTCCTTTGGGCCTCCTGGGCCCGCTCCATATGTTCTCGCACCAGGGGTAGGACAGCTGCGATTCGATCCTGCATCAAGGAGACGTGCTCTATGATGCTTTTATATGGGGTTGCCTCACCTTACCATGTCTCCTTGGCAACATCTAGCAGCCCCCTGGGATGCCTACCATACAAGAGTTCAAAGGGGGAATAGCCTGTGGACGCCTGCGGAACCTCACGTATTGCAAACATGAGATATGGCAGCAAAAAATCCCAGTTTCTCCCATCTTTGTCGACCACCTTTTTCAGCATACTTTTCAAAGTTTTGTAAAATCTTTCGACCAGACCATCCGTTTGGGGGTGGTAGACAGAGGTACGGAGATGGGAGATTTTGTATAACTTACAAAGCTCCTTGGTAACCTTGGACATAAAGGGGGTGCCCTGGTCGGTTAAGATCTCTTTTGGGATTCCCAGTCGACTAAAGACAAGGACCAATTCCTTAGTGATAGCCTTAGCAGAGGTATTGCGCAAGGGTATGGCCTCAGGATAGCGAGTCGCATAGTCCAAGATCACCAGAATATGCTGGTGACCACGGGCAGATTTCACAACCGGCCCCACCAGGTCCATGCCAATCCTCTCAAAGGGGACCTCGATTATTGGCAGAGGAACGAGGGGGCTGCGAAAATGGGGTGACGGTGCCAACATTTGGCACTCGGGGCACGATTCGCAGTACTCCTTGATATCTGCATGCAATCCGGGCCAGAAAAATCTCTGGGCGATTCTCTCCCTGGTATTTTCAACACCGAGATGCCCCCCCATTACATGACCATGGGCCAGGTCTAGCACCACCCTGCGGAAGGGTTTGGGGACTAGTAGCTGTTCTACCTCGTCCTCTCCATGTTTTATCACTCGATACAATAAATTGTTTTTAATTGCCATGTAAGGGAAAGACACCACCCAATTAGGATCCACCGGTTCCCCATCCAACATTTTAACATTTTCCCTGGCTCTCATGAGGGTGGCCTCTCGTAGCTGCTCGGTACAGAAATCCTCTCTCCTGACCTCTAAATCGGGTACCACATTTTGGCTACTCTCAATATCAGGATCAGAGGGGTTCTCCTGTCCGTTACCCTCAGGCTGGGAGCTAGTTTCCAGGTCCTCCGGCTCCCCAGCCATGACAGGGAAAGGAAGAGGGTCTCCGGCTTCCTCGATCCCACTAATAGCATCCCCTTCCCTTTTGCAAAAAGGGTCTGGTGAGAGTTCCCGTGCTTCCCCAGCAGGGGGAGCTCTATCTACCAGCCTCCCTTTGCTCTCCCATAAATTCCAGAAATGGGGAAAATCTCTTCCCACTAAAGCCTCGTGAAGCAGTGAAGGTACCACCCCCACTGAATGTGTTATACTGCCCCTGGGGGTCTCAACCTCAACCACCACTGTCTGGTAATCTCGAGTGTCCCCATGGATGCAAATTACCCCAATAGTACTGGGGTGTAGTTTTGTGGGGTTCACACAATCACTCCTGACTAGGGTCACCACACTACCAGAGTCTAGCAGGGCTGTCAGTGGCTTTCCATCCACAGAAATAACACACATTTGTTTTTCAATGCGACTCTGACATGATGCAGTACATGCGACCTGTGCAAACAAAGAAATGCGTCTTTTCATATAAGCATAATCGCATTGCATAGGTTCATCATTTAAAGGACAGTTCGCAGCAATATGCCCTAATGCATGGCAACGAAAACATCTGATATGCTCAACCCCCAGTCCTCTCAACGGTTCCAAAGACCTTCCTGGCTTCTTTGGCCAGTCTCCAGGTCTAGGACCCGCAGTCTCATCAGTTGGAACAACAGTCTTATCAAATCTCCCCAAGCTCTTGGACCCCGGAACAGTCTTACCCGAACCGCCGGGAGATCTTGCACCCCTAGACACACCAAAGTGGGGCATAGATGGATTCACCAAGTCCTCAGTAGCACTGTACCTCTCCACTAGGTCGACCAGTTGGGCTGCAGTTTTGGGGTCGCCCTGTCCGACCCACTTCCTCAGAGCAGCAGGAAGCGCACGCAGATACCGGTCCATTACCACACGCTCTACGATCTGCGGTCCTGTCAAGGTCTCTGGCTGCAACCACTTCTTGGTGAGGTGGACCAGGTCAAACATTTGCGAATGGGGTGGCTTGTTGCTGGAGAATGACCACTGATGCACCCGCTGGGCCCGGATTGCCATGGTGACACCCAAGCGTGCGAGTATCTCTGTCTTTAGAGTCTCATAGTCCTGGGCCTTATCGGGTTCTAGGTCAAAATAGGCCTTTTGGGGTTCTCCTGTTAAAAATGGGGACAACAGACCCGCCCACTGTTCTTTTGGCCATCCTTCGTAGACAGCAACTCTCTCAAAAGTCGCCAGGTATGCCTCGATATCATCAGCAGATGTCATTTTCTGTAAGTGGTAGGATGCACGTATCATCTTGGCTTCCACTGGCACATGAGGTGCGGACTCCTTTTTCAGTTCCATCAGAGCCTCTGCAAACTGACGGTTCATCTCCTGCTGGGCTGCTTGTTGTGCTGCAGCGGCCTCCTGTTGTGCTGCCTGTTGTGCTGCGACTTGGCGGTTGGTTTCCCGCTGAGCTGCATTGGCCTGTAGCAAGGCCTTTAACATTTCCTCCATCTTCAGAAAATGCCCGCTGAATCTACCACGTGTGGGAGATTAGCCCGTGGGGATCACCTTTTCTCAGAATGAAGGTCAGCGTACAGGCAGTTTCTTTAAAACCTGGCGTATTGCCAGCTTTATTTACGAGTGGTTTGCAATAGTCATACAAAATAAACAAAACAGTAAAACAAATCCTTGCCGTCCGGCGCTAAACTATACAGTAACCGCTCTCTATACGGTGAGGGGCTGGTCCCCGTCACCCACAAAACACAAGGTGAAGTAAAGCAAACCTTTTTCTTTCAGCCCAAATACACAGCGCTCCTCTTACTCAGACTCCCCTCTGAGTCTCAGGCCAGAGCAATGCTGTGCTCTCTTCCTGGATCTTTAAAGCCCAGCTGCCTATGGATTCCAGTGAACCTGAATATCCGGACCGGAACCCAGCCAACTACAGAGGCTGGAAAAACCTGGGCCGGATTCTGGTTCAGTCTCTTACAATGGACCGAATGCGAGGTGAAATATAGCAACTGTCATATACCTCACCTCGCATACCGTCACAATATATACTGTATATATATTTAGCGGGGTCCCCTTTAAGATTCCCAGGACTACCTTACCCAGAACCCCTTTCGGCAATGTTTCCACCCCAGAGACTCATGGGAGGGGTTATAAAAGGAGGAGGCGAGGCTGGGCTCGGCCTCTTTGGGACACGAGACTTCAAGGAAGAGATCTTCCTATGCAGATCTGCTGTAGTGCAGGGCCTGAAGCCTGGGGCCTTGCGCTGCTACCTAAAGAGCCTTCCACCCCATCTCGAGCCTGGGTGGCATCTGACTCGGGTTCCTCAACCGCTGCTGAGCCAGAGACGAGACTGCTGCAGAGTTGTGTGTGAGGACACCGTCGGTGGAAGTTCCCGGACTGGGATCGCGTCCGGAGGGGTGAGCGAGCGTATGCTTAGACCATATACTGCTTATTGTTGATGTGCCTACAGACTGCCGTGGCCCACCAGTTCATATTTGATACTCTCACTGGAGATCCATAGCAGGACTTAGTCAGAGGATCTTCGGTAAAGTGTTTGTTTCTATTACCATTTCCCCATTGGATTACAAATGTTGTTCTGTTATGTGCACCACCTTTAAAGCCTTCCCGGTGAAGAAAACATCATCCCCTAGAGACCGAGTCTTAGTATCTGAGCCAAGCCTGGCCAGCTAGGTAGTTCATTTAGTTGCTGCACCACAGGGCGCCTAGTTAACGGTCGCCCATGGGGCGCGCCTATACTGTTCCATTAATGCATAGTGTGTTTATTGCTGCAGGGCTCTGCAACCTATTTCATGTAAACTGTTACCACTGTTGACCCTTTTTACCACAATCTAAAGTAAATTAGATACCCCTTTCATTATTGCCTCGGTGTCTGAGTTTGATCATATAGCATAAGAATTATATTGTTGCCATAACCTAACTGTGCCAGTAGGGGGTCGAGTAAATTGCCGGGGGTTGGCGGAGCTGTCTTCAGGGCCCAAACTAATCTGCGGCCCTCTTAAGTGAAGGTATCGCTACACGTGGGGGTTCCCGTCCGGGATCCTGATACAGCAGTTGAACGCCAGAGGCGCCGGCATGGACCCACAAGCAGTAGAAGAGTGGTGCAAAGCCTCTAGGGCAGAGCCAAACAACTCGATAGTCATCAGCCTCCCAGGGGAGGAATGGAAGACTGAGATGGTAGAGGGGTTAATGAAGTTAGTGTCCCCGGATCACACACCATGGGTGATAGATATAAAGTCAGACCCAGACACTTCATATCAGTATGCACTGGTGGAATACGGAGACGGGATACCAGAGGCCTGCAAGCGCAAGTGTGTAAAGACGCCAGACAATAGAACCTATAGGTTGGCGCCCGCAGTAACTGTAAAGAAGGAACCATCACAGATGGGATCACCGCAGGCTGCGGCCCGTACCTCACCAGAAAGAGGAGACGGGGTGACGCCCTCGGTGGCACCCGCACCTGCCACTGCTATATCACCAGAATTGATAAAGGCAATAGGGGATCTGCTAATCAAATGTCAGAAGACAAACACGGTGCATGTAGAGACTAGCTACCGGAGACTAAAGACATTCTCAGGGAAGCTCCCTGTCCCTACAGGGGAAGAAGATTTTGATACCTGGGTGGAGCAGGCATTACAAGCAGTAGAGGCATGGGAGGTGCCTGAAGCGCAGAAGAGGCAACGAGTGATAGAAAGCCTCAAAGGCGCAGCAGCAGAAGCAGTGAAAAGTTTTCGGTTTGGGAATGCAGACTGCACGGCTCAGGACTGTGTAGCCATGCTACAGGAAGAGTTTGGTCAATTGGAAAAGGTGACAGAGATGGTCTACCAATTTGAACATACTTTTCAACAGCCAAGGGAGAAACTTTCAGAGTATGTTAGGAGACTGAACAGGTTGCTGTGCAAGATTGTGTTGAAGAAGGGAATGAAGCCCCAAGATACAGATGCGGCAAGAATGAAGCAAGTCCTAAAGGGAGCGTTACGCTCGGATCCAGTCTGGCTGCACCTGAAAACCTCGGGAGGAGGAACGTTGCTGACTTGATAAAAATCATCAGAGATGAGGAGGCGCTGCAACAGGACCAGCAAATGATTAAGACAAATGTTGTCCCCGCACAGGTGTTAGTCAATCCAGTGATGACCCCTGAAAGAGACTCAGAGGTAGACACTTTAAAATCACAAATGTCCAAGGTGTTAGAAATGTTGACCTCTCTGATGGCAAAAGACCCAGAGGGTCCCAGGAGAGAAGTACCACGGAAGGAACTATTCCCAATTGCCTCAGCACCCGCATCTTTACAAGAATGGGGAGATATAGTCTGCTTTAACTGTGGAGGAATTGGCCATATTGCAGCTACATGTTCCAGTCCCAAGAAGAAGAAAACGGACAACCGCAAGCCGGCGGGAAACTTCAGAGGGCCCCGGTGAAGGAGTCAACCGGGTGCCCATCACCTTCAGTGAGCTCCAAGCTGAATGCGAAGCAACAGAAAGGAGGAGATAAAACACCTCAGAGGAAACACAACATTCCTCAACAGAGATACACCCCAGAGAAAGGGGGCAAGACCCCTCAGAAGAGGCACAGCACTCCCCAGAGGGGGTGCACACCTAAGAAAAACAATAGTATCCCTCAGCGGGTCTGTACACCCATTGAAATTAGGGAAATCAATGCATACCAGGCTCAAGAAAGATTAAAGTCCAAAGGTAGTTGGACGAGAGAGAGACTGAAGGGAAAGGGCCAGAAGAAGGCGATCCCTGCCAGGCCATATCCGGAGAAGCTGGTAGGCCCATCTCCTATAGTGCCCATTCACGTGGAGGGGGTCTACACCAGAGCCAGAGACGAGACTGCTGCAGAGTTGTGTGTGAGGACACCGTTGGTGGAAGTTCCCGGACTGGGATCGCGTCCGGAGGGGTGAGCGAGCGTATGCTTAGACCATATACTGCTTATTGTTGATGTGCCTACAGACTGCCGTAGCCCACCAGTTCATATTTGATACTCTCACTGGAGATCCATAGCAGGACTTAGTCAGAGGATCTTCGGTAAAGTGTTTGTTTCTATTACCATTTCCCCATTGGATTACAAATGTTGTTCTGTTATGTGCACCACCTTTAAAGCCTTCCCGGTGAAGAAAACATCATCCCCTAGAGACCGAGTCTTAGTATCTGAGCCAAGCCTGGCCAGCTAGGTAGTTCATTTAGTTGCTGCACCACAGGGCGCCTAGTTAACGGTCGCCCATGGGGCGCGCCTATACTGTTCCATTAATGCATAGTGTGTTTATTGCTGCAGGGCTCTGCAACCTATTTCATGTAAACTGTTACCACTGTTGACCCTTTTTACCACAATCTAAAGTAAATTAGATACCCCTTTCATTATTGCCTCGGTGTCTGAGTTTGATCATATAGCATAGGAATTATATTGTTGCCATAACCTAACTGTGCCAGTAGGGGGTCGAGTAAATTGCGGGGGGTTGGCGGAGCTGTCTTCAGGGCCCAAACGAATCTGCGGCCCTCTTAAGCGAAGGTATAGCTACACGTGGGGGTTCCCGTCCGGGATCCTGATACAGCAGTTGAACGCCAGAGGCGCCGGCATGGACCCACAAGCAGTAGAAGAGTGGTGCAAAGCCTCTAGGGCAGAGCCAAACAACTCGATAGTCATCAGCCTCCCAGGGGAGGAATGGAAGACTGAGATGGTAGAGGGGTTAATGAAGTTAGTGTCCCCGGATCACACACCATGGGTGATAGATATAAAGTCAGACCCAGACACTCCATATCAGTATGCACTGGTGGAATACGGAGACGGGATACCAGAGGCCTGCAAGCGCAAGTGTGTAAAGACGCCAGACAATAGAACCTATAGGTTGGCGCCCGCAGTAACTGTAAAGAAGGAACCATCACAGATGGGATCACCGCAGGCTGCGGCCCGTACCTCACCAGAAAGAGGAGACGGGGTGACGCCCTCGGTGGCACCCGCACCTGCCACTGCTATATCACCAGAATTGATAAAGGCAATAGGGGATCTGCTAATCAAATGTCAGAAGACAAACACGGTGCATGTAGAGACTAGCTACCGGAGACTAAAGACATTCTCAGGGAAGCTCCCTGTCCCTGCAGGGGAAGAAGATTTTGATACCTGGGTGGAGCAGGCATTACAAGCAGTAGAGGCATGGGAGGTGCCTGAAGCGCAGAAGAGGCAACGAGTGATAGAAAGTCTCAAAGGCGCAGAAGCAGTGAAAAGTTTTCGGTTTGGGAATGCAGACTGCACGGCTCAGGACTGTCTAGCCATGCTACAGGAAGAGTTTGGTCAATTGGAAAAGGTGACAGAGATGGTCTACCAATTTGAACATACTTTTCAACAGCCAAGGGAGAAACTTTCAGAGTATGTTAGGAGACTGAACAGGTTGCTGTGCAAGATTGTGTTGAAGAAGGGAATGAAGCCCCAAGATACAGATGCGGCAAGAATGAAGCAAGTCCTAAAGGGAGCGTTACACTCGGATCCAGTCTGGCTGCACCTGATAACCTCGGGAGGAGGAACGTTGCTGACTTGATAAAAATCATCAGAGATGAGGAGGCGCTGCAACAGCACCAGAAAATGATTAAGACAAATGTTGTCCCCGCACAGGTGTTAGTCAATCCAGTTGAAAGAGACTCAGAGGTAGACACTTTAAAATCACAAATGTCCAAGGTGTTAGAAATGTTGACCTCTCTGATGGCAAAAGACCCAGAGGGTCCCAGGAGAGAAGTACCACGGAAGGAACTATTCCCAATTGCCTCAGCACCCGCATCTTTACGAGAATGGGGAGATATAGTCTGCTTTAACTGTGGAGGAATTGGCCATATTGCAGCTACATGTTCCAGTCCCAAGAAGAAGAAAACGGACAACCGCAAGCTGGCGGGAAACTTCAGAGGGCCCCGGTGAAGGAGTCAACCGGGTGCCCATCACCTTCAGTGAGCTCCAAGCTGAAAGCAAAGCAGAAGATAACAGGAGATAAAACGCCTCGGGGGAAACACAACATTCCTCAACAGAGATACACCCCAGAGAAAGGGGGCAAGACCCCTCAGAAGAGGCACAGCACTCCCCAGAGGGGGTGCACACCTAAGAAAAACAATAGTATCCCTCAGCGGGTCTGTACACCCATTGAAATTAGGGAAATCAATGCATACCAGGCTCAAGAAAGATTAAAGTCCAAAGGTAGTTGGACGAGAGAGAGACTGAAGGGAAAGGGCCAGAAGAAGGCGATCCCTGCCAGGCCATATCCGGAGAAGCTGGTAGGCCCATTTCCTATAGTGCCCATTCAAGTGGAGGGGGTCTACACCAGAGCCATCTTGGATACTGGGGCACAAGTGACCCCACTATACTGGGATTTCTACGATAAGCACTTGAGTCACCTGCCCATCCAGAAGATAAAGGGACTGGAAATATGTGGGATTGGAACCCAGATCTTCCCCTACGATGGCTATCTGCCCGTCAAGATGACCTTTGACCCATCTGTGGCTGGGAAGGCCGAAGTGTTTGACACCCTGGCTGTTGTGTGCCCTCGACCGCCAGGAGCCAGCAAGAGTTCCCTTATAATAGGGACAAACACGGACCTGGTCCGAAGACTCCTGACCCCTCTAGTGGAAGAGAAGAGGCAAGCGGCCACCAAGATCCACCCCATGCTGAAGACGGCCTACCAACGGCTGGTCCTAGAGCAGAAGACCCCTGAAGAGGGGATAGGGAAGGTGTGGAGACTTGGAAGAGAAGGGGTAGTGTTGCAGCCCGGAGAAGTAACCTGTCTCAGAGCCACTGTGAGGCTTACTTGGGAGCAACCTGGACCCTTTGTCATGCTGGAGTCCGACCCAAGGGAAGAGTCCTCCGGTCTGGAGGTGATACCAGAAGTGATTCCACTGAAGGCCCTAAAGAAGGCCCATTGTAGAGTTCCGGTGAGCGTTAGGAACACTACAAGTGGCCCCATGGAAATCCCGGACAGGATGCTGTTGGGCCAGGTGAGCCCTGCTGCCCCGGTTACCCTGTCAGAAGTCAAGGGAACGGGTGAAGGGGGAGACGTTTGGGAGAAGCTGTCCATGGAAAACCCGATTTTTTCCAGGGCTTGGAAAGAGAGTGCCAAGGCCCAGTTGACAAGATGGGAGAAGATCTTCTCAAAAGATGAGTTCGATGTGGGGTGTGCGAGGAGTGCCACCCATCTAATCCGCCTCCAAGAAGACAAGCCCTTCAGAGAGAGGGTCAGGCGGGTCCCACTAGCAGATCTGGAGGATCTAAGGGAACAACTCGCAGAACTTATAAGGACTGGTGTGATCCGGGAGTCTAGAAGCCCCTATGCCTCCCCGATAGTGGTGGTCAGGAAGAAGAATGGGTCGTTGAGGCTCTGTATCGACTACAGGACTCTTAACAGGAGAACCATCCCCGACCAGTACACCACTCCGAGGATAGAGGACGCTTTACAGAGTTTGTCTGGAGCCAAGTGGTTCAGCGTTATGGATCTCAAGAGTGGATACTAACAGATCCCTATGCATCCAAAAGACAAGGAGAAGACAGCCTTCATAACCCCAGTGGGGTTCTTTGAGTTTGATCGAATGCCTCAGGGACTGTCTGGAGCTCCTGCTGCCTTCCAACGTCTCATGGAGAAGACTGTAGGAGACATGAACCTTATTGAAGTCCTTGTATACCTGGACAATGTCATTGTCTTTGGGAGAACCCTGGAAGAACACAAAGAGAGGCTGGAAAAAGTGTTGAGAAGACTCAGTGAGGAGGGACTCAAGCTTTCGCCTGAGAAGTGTCGGTTCTACCAGTCTTCTGTGAACTATCTGGGGCACATAGTGTCTGAAGAAGGGGTGGCCACAGACCCTGAGAAATTGGAGGCAGTTACCTCCTGGCCACGACCCACCACAGTAACAGAACTCAGATCCTTCTTAGGGTTCTGCTCCTATTACAGGAGGTTTGTGGAAGGATTCGCCCGAATTGCTAGACCATTGAATGAACTGCTCAAGACTGAGGGGGAAGAGGACGACTCAGGGCCCAGGAAGCCGGGAGAGTCAGTCAGAGATCAGTGGAACCAGAAGTGTGAAGAGGCCTTCCAGGCGTTGAAGAAGAGCCTAACCACTGCCCCAGTCTTGGCCTACGCAGACCCAATCAAACCCTATGAACTACACGTAGATGCTAGTCATGACGGTCTGGGAGGAGTACTTTACCAAGAACACGAAGGGCAACTATGGCCTGTTGCCTACGTGAGCAGGAGCCTGACCCCCTCTGAGAAAAACTACGCCACTCACAAGCTGGAGTTCTTGGCCCTTAAGTGGGCGGTAGTAGACAAGCTCAAAGACTACCTGTATGGGGCAGAGTTCACTGTGAAGACCGACAACAACCCCCTTACCTACCTTTTCACTACAGCAAAGCTGGATGCCACTGGACACAGGTGGCTGGCCGCATTGTCTGGATTCAATTTCAGCCTAAAGTACAGGCCAGGGACTGGAAATCGAGATGCAGACGCTCTGTCCAGGAGATCTCATGGCCCCACCAGGGACATGGAAGACTGGACTCAAGTGGCACCTGACGGGGTGCAGGCCTTTTGTTAAGGGGCTGAATTGCAAGCCAGAGGAGGCTCAAGGGCGGAAGAGATAGGAGTTACCATGGTAGGAGTCCCCAAACAATACTGTGGAGTAACTCAACTGGAAGAAGACCATCTGCCAAAGTTGTCCAAGAAGGAACTAAGATGCGACCAATTAGAAGACCCCATGGGGAAATTGGTTCTGGAAGCCCTGGAGAATCAGGATCCAAACAGACTCCTGAGTCACTCCTCAAAGGAAGCTCGCCTGTTGAGGAAAGAGTGGGACAGGTTACAGGTGCATCAGGGAGGGGTCTACCGAAGGGGCCCCTCTGATGACCTGGAAGATAAATGGCAATTGTTCCTTCCAGAAAAACATTGAGAGACTGTTCTAATTGCCCTACATGACAATCACGGGCACCTAGGGGCGGAAAGGACCTTTCAACTTGTCAGAAGTCGGTTCTATTGGCCCTGCATGAGGGCAGAAGTGGAAGAGTACTGCCATTCATGTGCACGCTGCATCCAGAGGAAGACTTTACCCCATCAAGTCAAGGCCCAATGGATCTGGTATGCATTGATTTCCTCTGAACCCGACCTGAGTGGACTAGGAAATGTTCTGGTGATAACCGATCATTTCACCCGGTATGCCCAAGCTTTCCCAACCAAAGACCAGAAGGCTTCCACAGTAGCCAAGGTACTTATGGAGAAGTATTTTGTCCATTATGGGCTGCCCCAGCGACTTCATTCAGATCAAGGAAGGGACTTTGAGAGTCGGCTGATCCGGAAACTCCTGGATTCGTTAGGAATCAAGAAAACTCGAACCACACCTTACCACCCACAGGGAGATGCTCAGCCGGAGAGGTTTAACCGAACCCTGCTCAACATGTTGGGAACTCTGGATAGTGGGAAGAAACAACATTGGAGCAAACACATAGCAGCTATAGTACACGCTTACAACTGCACCACCAGTGATGCTACAGGCTACTCCCCATATCGACTCATGTTTGGGAGAGAAGCGAGGTTGCCTGTGGACCTGGCCTTTGGTACTTCTTTAGACCATTCCTCAGCCACATCCCACAAAGGATATGTGGACAGGCTCAGACACAGCCTGAAAGTAGCTTATGAACAAGCTCAAGCGGCCTCAGATCAAAGGGGAGCCCGAAACAAAAGAAACTTCGACTTGAAGGTCCGGGTACAAGACCTGCAGCTCGGGGACCGAGTACTGCTACGCAACCTGGGGGTCCCTGGAAAACACAAACTTGCAGACAGATGGAGATCTGAACCCTATGTCATCTGTAGGAAGCTAGCGGGCCTACCTGTCTACAAGTTGAAGCCAGAAGGAAAGGTAGGACCACTGAAGACGTGGCATCGAAACCACCTGCTCCCACTTGCTGAAGAGGTCAGGATACCTCCAGTGAGGGACTCCCCTGAACCAGTCTCTATTCTAGATACCCCTAGGCCAAACACTCGGTCCCAGACCTCTCGGGCTGAAGATGGCGAAGCTTCTGAACTCAGTGGAGATGAAGGAAGAGAACTTGACTGGCTGTGGCCTTCCTCAACTCAAGGAACTTCTGCTATAGATCTTCCAACTACTGAAGACACTATAGATGGACAACTGAATGCAGAAGCAGCTTGAATTCATCCCATCTAGTCCTTCATCAGATTACTGGGAAGATGCCTGTGATATTTACCCTGAACAGGACTCTAGAGGCTCTATGTATCCCTCGGCTCCTGAAGCAGATGTTACAGAGCCTGCCGGGTTGCCTGAGCCTGTTACAGAAGAAGAGCCTGTGGCGCCAGAGCCAGAAACCCCAAGAGAACAAAGGGCTCGCAGAGTCATAAGGCCTCCCAGAAAGTTGACCTACCCACAAATGGGGAAGAGCTCAGAAGATTCTGTGGCCACTGCCAGGAGGAGTGCAGAGAATCCGGATCCCTCCACTGTTCATTTGGTAGAGGACAACCCCCACTCACTCTCTGGCACAGTTAGGCAGGCCACTCATGATAGTGTGACCTGTGGGCAAGGGAATTCAACCCCTCGGTTTTGGTGGGAATTCCCTATGCCAACCTCTTATGCAATGTTGTCTGGGGTTTTACGCAGCGTATGCTAGAATTTTCTTTGGGGACCAAAGAATTTAAGTGGGGGAAGTGTGTAGCGGGGTCCGCTTTAAGATTCCCAGGACTACCTTACCCAGAACCCCTTTCGGCAATGTTTCCACCCCAAAGACTCATGGAAGTGGTTATAAAAAGAGGAGGCGAGGCTGGGCTCGACCTCTTTGGGACACGAGACTTCAAGGAAGAGATTGTCAAGGATTGATAATTGACCAGACTGTGTGACCTCATAAAAGGAAACCAAACGGGTGTAGGTGAAAATATATAATTTATTATGGTGAGTGACCAACATACAACAACCAATAGAACGCAGTGCAATAAATCAACAGTGACTACAAACAATATATAGTGAAAGCCAGGCCGAGGTCATACACAAGGGAATAAAGCAGATGGGTATGGATGGGAGGAAGCAGGAACAGGGAAGGGACGGATGGATAGGCTGCAGAGCAGGGATTCGGGTAACAGAAGGGAAAGCTGCAGGATGGGCACAAGGTAGGGATCAGGTAGGATCGGGTAAAGCAGGATGCAGGTTCCAGGTAGGGATCAGGTCGAGCAGGGTGCAGGTTAGGGATCGGGTCGGATACAGGCTCAAGACAGGGTCACAGGTCCTAGGTCAGGGAGAGAGATACCAGGGCAATGAGTGTTTGCATTTGCCGGGTATATAAGGAAGTCCAGTGATTGAGCTTCAGGTCACAGCTGACCACAGGAAGTGCTGCCTGCCCCATACTGCCAGAATACACCCGCTGGTGGATGCCGGTACTGCAGTCCACGTATCATGTGTTACCACCAGCAGGTGAGATCCTCCAACAGAGATATTGGCTGCAGGAGGACACCTGCTGGCGGACACTAGCACTGCAGTCCAAAGGACCAACAGCACCACCAGCGGGTGAAGCCTTTCCTGACAGTACCCCCCCTCAAAGGAGCGACCTCCAGACGCTCCAACGACCTGCTGCTGGGGGAAGTTCATAGTAACAAGCTGGGCAACAGGCAAGGTCACATCCGGGCAGACAGCGGGCACATCCGGGCAGGAAATAGTCATATCAAGCTGGGCAGCGGACAGGGGCACACCAGGCTGGGCAGCAGATGGGAACACCTCAGGCTGGGCAGCAGACGGGAACACCTCAGGCTGGGCAGCAGACGGGAACACCTCAGGCTGGGCAGCAGATGGGAACACCTCAGGCTGGGCAGCAGACGGGAACACCTCAGGCTGGGCAGCAGACGGGAACACCTCAGGCTGGGCAGCAGACGGGATCATCTCAGGCTGGGCAGCAGACGGGATCATCTCAGGCTGGGCAGCAGACGGGATCATCTCAGGCTGGGCAGCAGACGGGATCATCTCAGGCTGGGCAGCAGACGGGATCATCTCAGGCTGGGCCGCAGATGGGATCATCTCAGGCTGGGCCGCAGACGGGATCATCTCAGGCTGGGCCGCAGACGGGATCATCTCAGGCTGGGCCGCAGACGGGATTCATCTCAGGCTGGGCAGCAGACGGGATCATCTCAGGCTGGGCAGCAAGCTCCGGGTCATCGAGCTGGGCCGCAGGCTCCACAGACTGGGACGCGGGCCTCATACCCTCAAGCCGGGAAACGGGCACCACAACCTCGAGCCGGGAAACGGGCACCACAACCTCGAGCCGGGAAACGGGCACCACAACCTCAAGCCAGGGAACGGGCACCGCAGCGGGCACCACAACCTCAGGCCGGGAAACGGGCACCACAATCTCAGGCCGGGAAACGGGCACCACAACCACAGGCCGGGAAACGGGCACCGGATCTTCCGCCTGGGACACTGTCATCAGGACTTCAGTTTGGAAGGCAGGTACATGAACTGCAAGCTGGCAGGCTGGCACGGGAACTTCATGCTGGCAGGCTGGCACAGGGTCTTAAGGCTGGCAGGCTGGTACAGGGTCTTAAGGCTGGCAGGCTGGTACAGGAACCTCCGGCTGGAAGGCTGGTTCTGGAACTACAGGCTGGAAGGCCGGCTCCGGAACTGCAAGCTGGAAGGCTGGCTCGGGAATTGCAGGCTGGAAGGCTGGCTCGAGAACTGCAGGCTGGAAGGCTGGCTCGAGAACTGCAGGCTGGAAGGCTGGCTCAGGAACCGCAGGCTGGAAGGCTGGCTCGGGAAGCGCAGGCTGGAAGGCTGGCTCGGGAAGCGCAGGCTGGAAGGCTGGCTCGGGAAGCGCAGGCTGGAAGGCTGGCTCGAGAACCACAGGCTGGAAGGCTGGCTCGAGAACCACAGGCTGGAAGGCTGGCTTGGGAACCACAGGCTGGAAGGCTGGTTCTAGAACCGCAGGCTGGAGCAGGTTGGTGGGTGTGGAGGTAGGTTGGATTGTGTGGGTTGGGAAGTACTTCCGCTTTTTCTTAGATTTGGTCACTGCAGGTTTGCAAGTAACCGGGGGAATATATGAAAAGGTTGGGATTAGACAAATGGAAGAAAGTGGCAGAGGTGCAGGGACAATGGCTGGAAGAGGTTCTTGTGGATTGGCTACGGATAGGAGGGAAGAAGCAGGTGGATTGAAGGCAGGGTAGGTGCAACAGGTAGAGACGGGGTAGTAGTATTTGGGGGGCTGAACACACTGGACGGTAGCTGGGGTTGCCATAGGCAATGGACGGATATATCCTTGGGAAGGCAGGTGTTTGATGGAGGGGCCGGGATGTTGTGGCTTGGCTGAATTCGGGAGGAGATCTGACCATGCCTGCCGCAAAGGCTGAACAAAAGCTGATTCGCACACACCCTGTCTAATCAGACACTGCACAGAACTAACACATTCAGATAATACCTGCTGGGAACAGAGGGAATAATGCTCATCAAAAGAAGCTGGATCATCCTCTAATAGCCAAACCAGGGACTCAACCTGATCACTACTGAATGTGGGAGAGAAGTCATCCCTTCCTTCGGGAACAAATGACAGGGCTGGTTCTACACATAACCGGGTCAACGGCAGTACATCCTCAGGCTGCATGTAACCCTGATCCACCCAGAAATTAGCTGATCAGATCGTTTCCCTCAGCTGGTCACTCGTCCATCCCTTTAACATCTGGCGACAATATTCACCATCCTCTGACGCGAGCAGAGAATAGTAAAGGATCTCATCGTGATCCATATCAGCCAAACACACCACAGGATGGTTCCTCAATGAAGTCACGTCTGATCAGGAATGGCCCTGGTATACTGTCAAGGATTGATAATTGACCAGACTGTGTGACCTCATAAAAGGAAACCAAACGGGTGTAGGTGAAAATATATAATTTATTATGGTGAGTGACCAACATACAACAACCAATAGAACGCAGTGCAATAAATCAACAGTGACTACAAACAATATATACAAGTATGGGAAATACCAGAATCGTAGTGAAAGCCAGGCCGAGGTCATACACAAGGGAATCAAGCAGATGGGTATGGATGGGAGGAAGCAGGAACAGGGAGGGGACGGATGGATAGGCTGCAGAGCAGGGATCCGGGTAACAGAAGGGAAAGCTGCAGGATGGGCACAAGGTAGGGATCAGGTAGGATCAGGTAAAGCAGGATGCAGGTTCCAGGTAGGGATCGGGTCGAGCAGGATGCAGGTTAGGGATCAGGTCGGATACAGGCTCAAGACAGGGTCACAGGTCCTAGGTCAGGGAGAGAGATACCAGGGCAACGAGTGTTTGCATTTGCCGGGTATATAAGGAAGTCCAGTGATTGAGCTTCAGGTCACAGCTGACCACAGGAAGTGCTGCCTGCCCCATACTGCCAGAATACACCCGCTGGTGGATGCCGGTACTGCAGTCCACGTATCATGTGTTACCACCAGCAGGTGAGATCCTCCAACAGAGATATTGGCTGCAGGAGGACACCTGCTGGCGGACACTAGCACTGCAGTCCAAAGGACCAACAGCACCACCAGCGGGTGAAGCCTTTCCTGACAGAGATCTTCCTGTGCGGATCCGCTGTAGTGCAGGGCCTGAAGCCTGGGGCCTTGCGCTGCTACCTAAAGAGCCTTCCACCCCATCTCGAGCCTGGGTGGCATCTGACTCGGGTTCCTCAACCACTGCTGAGCCAGAGACGAGACTGCTGCAGAGTTGTGTGTGAGGACACCGTCGGTGGAAGTTCCCAGACTGGGATCGCGTCCGGAGGGGTGAGCGAGCGTATGCTTAGACCATATACTGTTTATTGTTGATGTGCCTACAGACTGCCGTGGCCCACCAGTTCGTATTTGATACTCTCACTGGAGATCCATAGCAGGACTAAAGCCCTGTACACACGATCGGTTTGACTGATGAAAACCGTCCGATGGATGGTTTTCATCAGACCAACCGATCGTGTATGGGACCCATCGGTCTTTTTTCCATCGGTTTTAAAAAATAGAACATGTTTTAATTTTTTCCGATGGATAAAAAACCGATCGAAAACTCCGAACGTCTATGGGCCAGTCCATCGGATCAAAAACCCACGCATGCTCAGAATCAAGTCGACGCATGCTCAGAAGCATTAAACTTCATTTTTCTCGGCTCATCGTAGTGTTTTACGTCACCGCGTTTGGAACGGTCGGTTTTTTGACTGATGGTGTGTGGGCAAGACTGATGAAAAACAGTTTCATCGGATTTCCGATGGACAAATCCATCGGACGAAAATCCATAGGTTATCCGATCGTGTGTACAGGGCTTTAATCAGAGGATCTTCGGTAAAGTGTTTGTTTCTATTACCATTTCCCCATTGGATTACAAATGTTGTTCTGTTATGTGCACCACCTTTAAAGACTTGCCGATGAAGAAAACATCATCCCCTAGAGACTGAGTCTTAGTATCTGAGCCAGGCCTGGCCAGCTAGGTAGTTCATTTAGTTGCTGCACCACAGGGCGCCTAGTTAACGGTCGCCCATGCTGCGCGCATTTACTGTTCCATTAATGCATAGTGTGTTTATTGCTGCAGGGCTCTGCAACCTATTTCATGTAAACTGTTACCACTGTTGACCCTTTTTACCACAATCTAAAGTAAATTAGATACCCCTTTCATTATTGCCTCGGTGTCTGAGTTTGATCATATAGCATAAGAATTATATTGTTGCCATAACCTAACTGTGCCAGTAGGGGGTCGAGTAAATTGCCGGGGGTTGGCGGAGCTGTCTTCAGGGCCCAAACTAATCTGCGGCCCTCTTAAGTGAAGGTATCGCTACATATATATATATATATACGTATTGTGACAGCAGGAAGGTAAAGTCACCTGGTTGCATCCAGGGGGGTAGATATATTTCTCCCAGATTCAGGCTTTATGCTGACTTATACAACTAGGGTGGAGAGTTGTATAAGCCCAGCTGAGGCTAGTAGGCTCATGGATGACTCTTACCTCTAGGGAGAGTGTGGGGCGTCGTGCAGACAGAGTTGATGAGGCCAGCTGAAGCTTGTCAGCTCATTTAGGCCTCTATAAAAAACTCCCAGATTCATTAGATGTTAGCTCATGCCTGGAACCAGACCTGTGTGGACTGTCTAGGGAGAGTGAACCCCTGTGCGGTGAGGCAAAGCCTGTGTGGCTATTTGTTTGGACTTTTACTAAACCAGGGACTTAGGGACTAGGACAGCACCAGGCTGATCCCAGTTGTTAGTTTAGGAAACCTGCATGTTTAGTCAGAGGTCAAACTGACCAGGATTTATTTTGTTTGTTTCTTTTTGGCTTTGCTGTGTTTTTGTCACTGTACATAGAGAAATAAACCGCACCTTTTGATTTTGAAAACCACAACCTCCGTCTGCTGGCCCTGTTTTTGTGTGGGGAGCCCAACCAGGGGGTCACACACACCCGCTACCGAGTTAACCCCCTCACAGTTGGTGGAGAACCAGTGGCAGTTTTTTTTAAGCCAGCATGGAGGAGATACTGAAACAGCTGGCTCTAGCAAATGCCAATCAACAGCAGACAAATGCAGGTTTGCAAAGGAGCCTTGCAGCCCAGCAGCAAGCTCATCAACAAGCCCAGCAGCAATCTGAGGCCCGCTTCATAGACCTGTTACAGAAGCAAGAGCAGAGACTACAACAAATGGAAGCAGTAATGCAGCAACGTCCGCAGACCAGTGAGGAAAGCCGTCCCACTAATACCGCGTCCTTTGGGGTGAGTCGTTTATTGACAAAAATGACTGGAGAGGATGATCCAGAGGTATTTTTGACCACATTTGAAAGGACTGCTGAAAGAGAAAAGTGGCCTGAGGAGCAGTGGGCTGGACTGGTGGCTCCTCTGTTAACTGGTGAATCGCAGAAGGCTTACTATGACCTAGAGCCTGACCAAGCAAAAGACTATGTGATGCTAAAAGCTGAAATATTGGCAAGGCTGGGTGTCACCCTGGCTGTCCGGGCTCAGCGTGTGCATAACTGGACTTTCCAGCTTGGAAAACCCCCCAGGTCTCAAATGTATGATCTCATTCACCTGAGCAGGAAGTGGCTACAGCCAGAGACTTTGTCCGCACCGGAGATTGTGGAACGTGTTGTGATGGATCGTTTCTTGAGAGCTCTTCCTACCGCCATTCAAAAGTGGGTAAGCCATGGAGACCCAGAAACGGCCGGTAAACTTGTGGATCGTGTAGAGAGATACTTGGCTACAGAGAACCTGACAGCCTCTTCCAGAGACTCTCGGACTTTCCACCCTAAGACCAGACCATCCCCAGGGGCGGATAAGAGGATTCCAAGGGGTGAGGGTGGAGAGAGTGAGAGGGTGGGAGCTCTACCCCAAGTTTGGCGAGAACAGCCTGGGAAATCAGCGGCTCAAGAGGCCGCAAGAAGGATCGTTTGCTACCGCTGCCGGCAAGCGGGACATATTGCAGCAAATTGCCCGGTTGTGGAGGAACCCATGCAATGTGACTTTCTGATGGACAGACGTCAGTCGCTGTGTGCGACAGTCGCATGCACTGCCATTCGGGGAACTGAGAAACATTTATGCAAAATGTGTATTAATGGTAGAAATGTTGTGGTATTGCTGGATTCAGGTAGCCTTGTGACCCTGATAAAGGCTGAATTAGTTAAAACAGAGGTCTCTGGGAATAGCAAGGTAGCTGTTATTTGTGTGCATGGGGACACCCGAGAGTATCCAGTGACTACAGTGTGTTTCGAGACCCCCAAAGGTACCCTCTCTCATCCAGTGGGGTTAGTATCTCAATTACCGCATGATGCCATTGTGGGAAGGGATTTTCCGAAGTTCTGGGAACTGTGGGATGATCCTGAGCCCCCCACTGGTGCCCCTATGTACCAGGAATGTGATAGCCAGAACTCCTCTGAGAGTGGGGAGGACTCTCCAGAATTTCCCTTGTCAGTATTGGCAGGGGAGACTCAAGAAACTGGAGAGGAGCCCACCTCCTCAGACGAAAACCTACCGTCTGTGGAGTTTTCTGATCTGGAGGTTCACAGGGAAAATTTTGCCACAGAACAGTTAAAAGACCCCGCCCTAATAAAGGCACGGGAAAACGTAGTGGAAATAGATGGCGAGTTAGTGAACCCAGATATTACCTGCACTTACCCATACTTCAGCGTAGAGAAGGACCTACTGTATCGGGTGGCAAAAAGGGCAGAAGAAACCGTTGAGCAGCTGGTGGTGCCCAAACCGATGGGCTGGTTGAAAGATTCAACAAAACCCTAAAACAAATGTTGAAGAAAGTGGTGGATAGAGATGGAAAGGATTGGGACTGTCTACTTCCTTATTTGATGTTTGCTATTAGGGAGGTGCCCCAATCCTCTACGGGATTCTCCCCCTTTGAGTTACTGTATGGGAGACACCCAAGAGGGCTGTTGGATATTGCCAAGGAAACTTGGGAAAGTGAGAGTTCTCCCCACAGGAGTGTGATTGAGCATGTCGCCCTGATGCAAGATCGAATTGCACAGGTAATGCCCATCGTGAAGGAACATTTGGCCCAAGCGCAGTTGGCACAGCAGAGAGTGTACAACCGTGGAGCAAAGACCCGTACCTTTTCCCCGGGGGATAGGATATTGGTACTTGTCCCTACGGTTGAAAGTAAATTCCTTGCCAAATGGCAAGGCCCCTACGAGATAATGGAAAAAGTGAGCGAAGTGAATTACAAGGTCAGACAACCAGGAAGGCGAAAGCCCGAACAGATATATCACGTTAATCTGCTGAAAGCCTGGAGGGATAGAGAGTCCCTAGTCGCAGAAACTTGGTCACCAGCTCAAACTGGTTGCGTGATTCCGGAGGTTGGAATAGCAGCCACCTTGTCACAACCCCAACAACAGGAGGTTAAGGAGTTTGTGCTTCGCAACAAGGAGGTGTTCTCTGAGCTGCCGGGACAAACATCTGGGGTAGAGCATGATATTATTACCCCGCCCGGTGAAAGGGTGAAGTTAAAACCCTATCGGATCCCAGAGGCCCGACGGGAGGCAATACGGGAGGAAGTACAGAAAATGCTGAACTTAGGGGTGATAGAGGAGTCCCAAAGTGATTGGTCTAGTCCCATTGTGTTGGTGCCTAAACCGGATGGGAGCTGGCGATTTTGTAACGATTTTCGTCAGTTGAACAAAGTTACAAAATTTGACACCTACCCCATGCCACGTATAGATGAGTTGATCGACCGGCTGGGAACAGCCCGATACATGACGACTCTTGACCTCACAAAAGGGTATTGGCAAATTCCCCTGGCCAAGTCGGCCAAAGAGAAAACCGCATTTGTAACCCCAGACGGGGCGTTCCAATATAAGAGAATGCCGTTCGGGTTACAGAATGCGCCGGCCACATTCCAGCGGAAAATGGACCAGATACTGAGGCCCCATCGGAAGTATGCTGCGGCTTACCTGGATGACGTAATTGTCCATAGCACAGATTGGGCCTCACATCTGCCAAAAGTGCAAGCAGTCCTAGACTCTATCCGGGAAGCGGGGTTTACGGCTAACCCCAAGAAGTGTACCATTGGGCAGGAGGAGGCCAAATATCTTGGGTACACCATTGGCAGGGGAGTGATAAAACCCCAACTCAACAAAGTCGAGGCCATCCAGAGTTGGCCACGTCCCAACAGCAAGAAGCAGGTACGGGCCTTTCTGGGAATCGCGGGTTATTATCGGCGCTTCATTCCCCACTTTGCTTCTAAGGCTGTGCCCCTAACCAACCTGACGAAAGGGAAAGGGTCGGTCATGATTAAATGGACCCCCGAGGCTGAGGCAGCATTCCAATTCTTGAAACAAGCCTTATGTAGCCAGCCAGTGTTGTACTCACCCGACTTCTCTAAAGACTTTGTCGTACAAAGTGATGCGTCAGATGTGGGGTTAGGAGCAGTATTGTCCCAGGTCTGGAACGGGGAAGAGCACCCAGTCATTTACCTCAGCAGGAAGTTGAAGTCCCATGAGGTAAATTACGCCACGGTTGAAAAGGAGTGTTTAGCGGTGAAGTGGGCTCTAGATTCCCTTCGGTACTATCTGCTAGGTAGGCACTTTGACATGGTTACGGATCACGCTCCGTTAAAGTGGATGGCTCAAAACAAGGAGACAAATAGAAGAGTGAATAGGTGGTTCCTGGCCCTACAGGAATTCAACTTCACAGTAAAGCATCGCCCTGGCGTTCAAATGGGGAATGTGGATGCTTTGTCTCGAGTACATGAATGCCTGATTGCTGGTGTTCCAACCCCAAGGTTAAAACAAGAGGGGGGGGTATGTGACAGCAGGAAGGTAAAGTCACCTGGTTGCATCCAGGGGGGTAGATATATTTCTCCCAGATTCAGGCTTTATGCTGACTTATACAACTAGGGTGGAGAGTTGTATAAGCCCAGCTGAGGCTAGTAGGCTCATGGATGACTCTTACCTCTAGGGAGAGTGTGGGGCATCGTGCAGACAGAGTTGATGAGGCCAGCTGAAGCTTGTCAGCTCATTTAGGCCTCTATAAAAAACTCCCAGATTCATTAGATGTTAGCTCATGCCTGGAACCAGACCTGTGTGGACTGTCTAGGGAGAGTGAACCCCTGTGCGGTGAGGCAAAGCCTGTGTGGCTATTTGTTTGGACTTTTACTAAACCAGGGACTTAGGGACTAGGACAGCACCAGGCTGATCCCAGTTGTTAGTTTAGGAAACCTGCATGTTTAGTCAGAGGTCAAACTGACCAGGATTTATTTTGTTTGTTTCTTTTTGGCTTTGCTGTGTTTTTGTCACTGTACATAGAGAAATAAACCGCACCTTTTGATTTTGAAAACCACAACCTCCGTCTGCTGGCCCTGTTTTTGTGTGGGGAGCCCAACCAGGGGGTCACACACACCCGCTACCGAGTTAACCCCCTCACAGTATATATATATATATATATATATATATATATATATATATATATATATATATATTGTGACAGCAGGAAGGTAAAGTCACCTGGTTGCATCCAGGGGGGTAGGTATATTTCTCCCAGATTCAGGCTTTATGCCGACTTATACAACTAGGGAGAGAGTTGATGAAGCCCAGCTGAGGCTAGTGGGCTCATGGATTATTCATACCTCTAGGGAGAGTGCTGGGCGTCGTGCAGGCAGGGAGTTGATGAGACCAGCTGAAGCTTGTCAGCTCGTTTAAGGCCTCTATAAAAACTCCCAGCTTCATTAGGTGTTTGCTCATGCCTGGACCCAGACCTGTGTGGACTGTCTAGGGAGAGTGAACCCCTGTGCGGTGAGACAAAGCCTGTGTGGCTATTTGTTTGGACATTTACTAAACCAGGGACTTAGGGACTAGGACAGCACCAGGCTGATCCCAGTTGTTAGTTAGGGAAACCTGCATGTTTAGTCAGAGGTCAAGCTGACCAGGATTTATTTTGTTTATGTTTCTTTTTGCTTTGCTGTGTTTTTGTCACTGTAAATAGAGAAATAAACCGCACCTTTTGATCTTGAAAACCACAACCTCCGTCTGCTGGGCCTGTTTTTGTGTGGGGAGCCCATCCAGGGGGTCACACACACCCGCTACCGAGCTAACCCCCTCACAGTTGGTGGAGAATGCGGGCAGTTTTTTTTTTAAGCCAGCATGGAGGAGATACTGAAACAGCTGGCTCTAGCAAATGCCAATCAACAGCAGACAAATGCAGGTTTGCAAAAGAGCCTTGCAGCTCAACAACAGAGCTTCGCAGCCCAGCAACAAGCCCAGCAGCAATCTGAGGCCCGCTTCATAGACCTGTTGCAGAAGCAAGAGCAGAGACTACAACAACAGATGGAAGCAGTAATGCAGCAACGTCCGCAGACCAGTGAGGAAAGCCGTCCCACTAATACCGCGTCCTTTGGGGTGAGTCGTTTATTGACAAAAATGACTGGAGAGGATGATCCAGAGGTATTTTTGACCACATTTGAAAGGACTGCTGAAAGAGAAAAGTGCCCTGAGGAGCAGTGGGCTGGACTGGTGGCTCCTCTGTTAACTGGTGAATCGCAGAAAGCTTACTATGACCTAGAGCCTGACCAAGCAAAAGACTATGTGATGCTAAAAGCTGAAATATTGGCAAGGCTGGGTGTCACCCTGGCTGTCCGGGCTCAGCGTGTGCATAACTGGACTTTCCAGCTTGGAAAACCCCCCAGGTCTCAAATGTATGATCTCATTCACCTGAGCAGGAAGTGGCTACAGCCAGAGACTTTGTCCGCACCGGAGATTGTGGAACGTGTTGTGATGGATCGTTTCTTGAGAGCTCTTCCTACCGCCATTCAAAAGTGGGTAAGCCATGGAGACCCAGAAACGGCCGGTAAACTTGTGGATCGTGTAGAGAGATACTTGGCTGCAGAGAACCTGACGGCCTCTTCCAGAGACTCTCGGACTTTCCACCCTAAGACCAGACCATCCCCAGGGGCGGATAAGATGATTCCAAGGGGTGAGGGTGGAGAGAGTGAGAGGGTGGGAGCTCTGCCCAGGGTTTGGCGAGAACAGCCTGGGAAGTCGGGGGCTCAAGAGGCAGCCAAAAGGATTGTTTGCTACCGCTGCCGGCAAGCGGGACATATTGCAGCAAATTGCCCGGTTGTGGAGGAACCCATGCAATGTGACTTTCTGACGGACAGACGTCAGTCGCTGTGTGCGACAGTCGCATGCACTGCCATTCGGGGAACTGAGAAACATTTATGCAAAATGTGTATTAATGGTAGAAATGTTGTGGTATTACTGGATTCAGGTAGCCTTGTGACCCTGATAAAGGCTGAATTAGTTAAAACAGAGGTCTCTGGGAATAGCAAGGTAGCTGTTATTTGTGTGCATGGGGACACCCGAGAGTATCCAGTGACTACAGTGTGTTTCAAGACCCCCAAAGGTACCCTCTCTCATCCAGTGGGGTTAGTATCTCAACTACCGCATGATGCCATTATGGGAAGGGATTTTCCGAAGTTCTGGGAACTGTGGGATGATCCTGAGCCCCCCACTGGTGCCCCTATGTACCAGGAAGGTGATAGCCAGAACTCCTCTGAGAGTGGTGAGGACTCTCCAGAATTTCCCTTGTCAGTATTGGCAGGCGAGACTCAAGAAACTGGAGAGGAGCCCACCTCCTCAGACGAAAACCTACCGTCTGTGGAGTTTTCTGATCTTGAGGTTCACAGGGAAAACTTTGCCACAGAACAGTTGAAAGACCCCGCCCTAATAAAGGCACGGGAAAACGTAGTGAAAATAGATGGCGAGTTAGTGAACCCAGATAATACCTGCACTTACCCATACTTCAGCGTAGAGAAGGACCTACTGTATCGGGTGGCAAAAAGGGCAGAAGAAACCGTTGAGCAGCTTGTGGTGCCCAAACCTTACAGGAAGTTGGTGTTGGAGTTGGCCCATGGGCACATTCTTGGAGGTCATCTGGGGACAGAGAAAACCCGAGAGAGGGTATTACAGAGATTCTATTGGCCTGGGGTGATGAAGGACATAGAAAATTATTGTTCCTCCTGCCCTGTGTGTCAGAGGTCGGCCCCGATGCCACATTTCCGTAGCCCGCTGGTCCCTCTACCCATCATTGAGGTCCCGTTTGAGAGGATCGCCATGGATTTGGTAGGTCCTATAATCAAGTCCGCTAGGGGGCACCAGTACATATTAGTTATAATGGACTATGCCACCCGTTATCCAGAAGCGATCCCTCTCCGAAATACCTCGGCCAAAACCATAGCCAAAGAGCTATCTCTTGTTTTTAGCCGGGTGGGTATTTGTAAAGAACTGCTTACGGACCAAGGTACACCCTTTATGTCCCGGGTTATGAAAGAGCTGTGTAAATTGTTCAAAGTGACGCAATTGCGTACGTCTGTGTATCACCCCCAAACCGATGGGCTGGTTGAAAGATTCAACAAAACCCTAAAACAAATGTTGAAGAAAGTGGTGGATAGAGATGGAAAGGATTGGGACTGTCTACTTCCTTATTTGATGTTTGCTATTAGGGAGGTGCCCCAATCCTCTACGGGATTCTCCCCCTTTGAGTTACTGTATGGGAGACACCCAAGAGGGCTGTTGGATATTGCCAAGGAAACTTGGGAAAGTGAGAGTTCTCCCCACAGGAGTGTGATTGAGCATGTCGCCCTGATGCAAGATCGAATTGCACAGGTAATGCCCATCGTGAAGGAACATTTGGCCCAAGCGCAGTTGGCACAGCAGAGAGTGTACAACCGTGGAGCCAAGACCCGTACCTTTTCCCCGGGGGATAGGATATTGGTACTTGTCCCTACGGTTGAAAGTAAATTCCTTGCCAAATGGCAAGGCCCCTACGAGATAAAGGAAAAAGTGAGCGAAGTGAATTACAAGGTCAGACAACCAGGAAGGCGAAAGCCCGAACAGATCTATCACGTTAATCTGTTGAAAGCCTGGAGGGATAGAGAGTCCCTAGTCGCAGAAACTTGGTCACCAGCTCAAACTGGTTGCGTGATTCCGGAGGTTGGAATAGCAGCCACCTTGTCACAACCCCAACAACAGGAGGTTAAGGAGTTTGTGCTTCGCAACAAGGAGGTGTTCTCTGAGCTGCCGGGACAAACATCTGGGGTAGAGCATGATATTATTACCCCGCCCGGTGAAAGGGTGAAGTTAAAACCCTATCGGATCCCAGAGGCCCGACGGGAGGCAATACGGGAGGAAGTACAGAAAATGCTGAACTTAGGGGTGATAGAGAAGTCCCAAAGTGATTGGTCTAGTCCCATTGTGTTGGTGCCTAAACCGGATGGGAGCTGGCGATTTTGTAACGATTTTCGTCAGTTGAACAAAGTTACAAAATTTGACACCTACCCCATGCCACGTATAGATGAGTTGATCGACCGGCTGGGAACAGCCCGATACATGACGACTCTTGACCTCACAAAAGGGTATTGGCAAATTCCTCTGGCCAAGTCGGCCAAAGAGAAAACCGCATTTGTAACCCCAGACGGGGCGTTCCAATATAAGAGAATGCCGTTCGGGTTACAGAATGCGCCGGCCACATTCCAGCGGAAAATGGACCAGATACTGAGGCCCCATCGGAAGTATGCTGCGGCTTACCTGGATGACGTAATTGTCCATAGCACAGATTGGGCCTCACATCTGCCAAAAGTGCAAGCAGTCCTAGACTCTATCCGGGAAGCGGGGTTTACGGCTAACCCCAAGAAGTGTACCATTGGGCAGGAGGAGGCCAAATATCTTGGGTACACCATTGGCAGGGGAGTAATAAAACCCCAACTCAACAAAGTCGAGGCCATCCAGAGTTGGCCACGTCCCAACAGCAAGAAGCAGGTACGAGCCTTTCTGGGAATCGCGGGTTATTATCGGCGCTTCATTCCCCACTTTGCTTCTAAGGCTGTGCCCCTAACCAACCTGACGAAAGGGAAAGGGTCGGTCATGATTAAATGGACCCCCGAGGCTGAGGCAGCATTCCAATTCTTGAAACAAGCCTTATGTAGCCAGCCAGTGTTGTACTCACCCGACTTCTCTAAAGACTTTGTCGTACAAAGTGATGCGTCAGATGTGGGGTTAGGAGCAGTATTGTCCCAGGTCTGGAACGGGGAAGAGCACCCAGTCATTTACCTCAGCAGGAAGTTGAAGTCCCATGAGGTAAATTACGCCACGGTTGAAAAGGAGTGTTTAGCGGTGAAGTGGGCTCTAGATTCCCTTCGGTACTATCTGCTAGGTAGGCACTTTGACATGGTTACGGATCACGCTCCGTTAAAGTGGATGGCTCAAAACAAGGAGACAAATAGAAGAGTAAATAGGTGGTTCCTGGCCCTACAGGAATTCAACTTCACAGTAAAGCATCGCCCTGGCGTTCAAATGGGGAATGTGGATGCTTTGTCTCGAGTACATGAATGCCTGATTGCTGGTGTTCCAACCCCAAGGTTAAAACAAGAGGGGGAGGGGTATGTGACAGCAGGAAGGTAAAGTCACCTGGTTGCATCCAGGGGGGTAGGTATATTTCTCCCAGATTCAGGCTTTATGCCGACTTATACAACTAGGGAGAGTGCTGGGCGTCGTGCAGGCAGGGAGTTGATGAGACCAGCTGAAGCTTGTCAGCTCGTTTAAGGCCTCTATAAAAACTCCCAGCTTCATTAGGTGTTTGCTCATGCCTGGACCCAGACCTGTGTGGACTGTCTAGGGAGAGTGAACCCCTGTGCGGTGAGACAAAGCCTGTGTGGCTATTTGTTTGGACATTTACTAAACCAGGGACTTAGGGACTAGGACAGCACCAGGCTGATCCCAGTTGTTAGTTAGGGAAACCTGCATGTTTAGTCAGAGGTCAAGCTGACCAGGATTTATTTTGTTTATGTTTCTTTTTGCTTTGCTGTGTTTTTGTCACTGTAAATAGAGAAATAAACCGCACCTTTTGATCTTGAAAACCACAACCTCCGTCTGCTGGGCCTGTTTTTGTGTGGGGAGCCCATCCAGGGGGTCACACACACCCGCTACCGAGCTAACCCCCTCACAATATATATATATATATATACACACACACACACACATATATATTGTGACAGCAGGAAGGTAAAGTCACCTGGTTGCATCCAGGGGGGTAGATATATTTCGCCCAGATTCAGGCTTTACGCCGACTTATACAACTAGGTGGAGAGTTGTATAAGCCCAGCTAAGGCTAGTGGGCTCATGGATGACTCATACCTCTAGGGAGAGTGCTGGGCGTCGTGCAGACAGGGAGTTGATGAGACCAGCTGAAGCTTGTCAGCTCATTTAGGCCTCTATAAGAACTCCCAGCTTCATTAGATGTTAGCTCATGCCTGGAACCAGACCTGTGTGGACTGTCTAGGGAGAGTGAACCCCTGTGCGGTGAGACAAAGCCTGTGTGGCTATTTGCTTGGACATTTAAAACCAGGGACTTAGGGACTAGGACAGCACTAGGCTGATCCCAGTTGTTAGTTAGGAAACCTGTATGTTTAGTCAGAGGTCAAGTTGACCAGGATTTATTTTATTTATGTTTCTTTTGCTTTGCTGTGTTTTGTCACTGTAAATAGAAAATAAACCGCACCTTTTTGATTTTGAAAACCACAACCTCCGTTTGCTGGGCCTGTTTTTGTCTGGGGAGCCCATCCCGGGGGTCACACACACCCGCTGCCGAGCTAACCCCCTCACAGTTGGTGGAGAATGCAGGCAGTTTTTTTTTAAGCCAGCATGGAGGAGATACTGAAACAGCTGGCTCTAGCAAATGCCAATCAACAGCAGACAAATGCAGTTTTGCAAAGGAGCCTTGCAGCCCAGCAGCAAGCTCATCAACAGAGCCTTGCAGCCCAGCAGCAAGCTCACCAACAGAGTCTGGAAGCTCAGCAACAAGCCCAGCAGCAATCTGAGGCCCGCTTCATAGACCTGTTACAGAAGCAAGAGCAGAGACTACAACAAATGGAAGCAGTAATGCAGCAACGTCCGCAGACCAGTGAGGAAAGCCGTCCCACTAATACCGCGTCCTTTGGGGTGAGTCGTTTATTGACAAAAATGACTGGAGAGGATGATCCAGAGGTATTTTTGACCACATTTGAAAGGACCGCTGAAAGAGAAAAGTGGCCTGGGGAGCAGTGGGCTGGACTGGTGGCTCCTCTGTTAACTGGTGAATCGCAGAAAGCTTACTATGACCTAGAGCCTAACCAAGCAAAAGACTATGTGATGCTAAAAGCTGAAATTTTGGCAAGGCTGGGTGTCACCCAGGCTGTCCGGGCTCAGCGTGTGCATAACTGGACTTTCCAGCTTGGAAAACCCCCCAGGTCTCAAATGTATGATCTCATTCACCTGAGCAGAAAGTGGCTACAGCCAGAGACTTTGTCCGCACCAAAGATTGTGGAACGTGTTGTAATGGATCGGTTTTTGAGAGCTCTTCCTACTGCCATCCAAAAGTGGGTAAGCCATGGAGACCCAGAGACGGCCGATGGTCTTGTGGATCGTGTGGAGAAATACTTGGCTACAGAGAACCTGACGGCCTCTTCCAGAGACACTCGGACTTTCCACCCTAAGACCAGACCATCCCCAGGGGCGGATAAGAGGATTCCAAGGGGTGAGGGTGGAGAGAGTGAGAGGGTGGGAGCTCTACCCCAAGTTTGGCGAGAACAGCCTGGGAAATCAGCGGCTCAAGAGGCGGCAAGAAGGATCGTTTGCTACCGCTGCCGGCAAGCGGGACATATTGCAGCCAATTGCCCGGTTGTGGAGGAACCCATGCAGTGTGACTTTCTGACGGGCAGACGTCAGTCGCTGTGTGCGACAGTCGCATGCACTGCCATTCGAGGAACTGAGAAACATTTATGCAAAATGTGTGTTAATGGTAGAAATGTTGTGGTATTGCTGGATTCAGGTAGCCTTGTGACCCTGATAAAGGCTGAGTTAGTTAAAACAGAGGTCTTTGGGAATAGCAAGGTAGCTGTTATTTGTGTGCATGGGGACACCCGAGAGTATCCAGTGACTACAGTGTGTTTCGAGACCCCCAAAGGTACCCTCTCTCATCCAGTGGGCTTAGTATCTCAGTTACCGCATGACGCCATTGTGGGAAGGGATTTTCCGAAGTTCTGGGAACTGTGGGATGATCCTGAGCCCCCCACTGGTGCCCCTATGTACCAGGAATGTGATAGCCAGAACTCCCCTGAGAGTGGTGAGGACTCTCCGGAATTTCCCTTATCAGTATTGGCAGGGGAGACTCAAGAAACTGGAGAGGAGCCCACCTCCTCAGACGAAAACCTACCGTCTGTGGAGTTTTCTGATCTTGAGGTTCACAGGGAAAACTTTGCCACAGAACAGTTGAAAGACCCCGCCCTAATAAAGGCACGGGAAAACGTAGTGAAAATAGATGGCGAGTTAGTGAACCCAGATAATACCTGCACTTACCCATACTTCAGCGTAGAGAAGGACCTACTGTTTCGGGTGGCAAAAAGGGCAGAAGAAACCGTTGAGCAGCTTGTGGTGCCCAAACCTTACAGGAAGTTGGTGTTGGAGTTGGCCCATGGGCACATTCTTGGAGGTCATCTGGGGACAGAGAAAACCCGAGAGAGGGTATTACAGAGATTCTATTGGCCGGGGGTGATGAAGGACATAGAAAATTATTGTTCCTCCTGCCCTGTGTGTCAGAGGTCGGCCCCGATGCCACATTTCCGTAGCCCGCTGGTCCCTCTACCCATCATTGAGGTCCCGTTTGAGAGGATCGCCATGGATTTGGTAGGGCCTATAATCAAGTCCGCTAGGGGGCACCAGTACATATTAGTTATAATGGACTATGCCACCCGTTATCCAGAAGCGATCCCTCTCCGAAATTCCTTCGGCCAAAACCATAGCCAAAGAGCTATCTCTTGTGTTTAGCCGGGTGGGTATTTGTAAAGAACTGCTTACGGACCAAGGTACACCCTTTATGTCCCGGGTTATGAAGGAGCTGTGTAAATTGTTCAAAGTGACGCAATTACGTACATCTGTGTATCACCCCCAAACCGATGGGCTGGTTGAAAGATTCAACAAAACCCTAAAACAAATGTTGAAGAAAGTGGTGGATAGAGATGGAAAGGATTGGGACTGTCTACTTCCTTATCTGATGTTTGCTATTAGGGAGGTGCCCCAATCCTCTACGGGATTCTCCCCCTTTGAGTTACTGTATGGGAGACACCCAAGAGGGCTGTTGGATATTGCCAAGGAAACTTGGGAAAGTGAGAGTTCTCCCCACAGGAGTGTGATTGAGCATGTCGCCCTGATGCAAGACCGAATTGCACAGGTAATGCCCATCGTGAAGGAACATTTGGCCCAAGCGCAGTTAGCACAGCAGAGAGTGTACAACCGTGGAGCCAAGACCCGTACCTTTTCCCCGGGGGATAGGATACTGGTACTTGTCCCTACGGTTGAAAGTAAATTCCTTGCCAAATGGCAAGGCCCCTATGAGATAATGGAAAAAGTGAGCGAAGTGAATTACAAGGTCAGACAACCAGGAAGGCGAAAGCCCGAACAGATCTATCACGTTAATCTGTTGAAAGCCTGGAGGGATAGAGAGTCCCTAGTCGCAGACACTTGGTCACCAGCTCAAACTGGTTGCGTGATTCCTGAGGTTGGAATAGCAGCCACCTTGTCACAACCCCAACAACAGGAGGTTAAGGAGTTTGTGCTTCGCAACAAGGAGGTATTCTCTGAGCTGCCGGGACAAACATCTGGGGTAGAGCATGACATCATTACCCCGCCCGGTGAAAGGGTGAAATTAAAACCCTATCGGATCCCAGAGGACCGACGGGAGGCAATACGGGAGGAAGTACAGAAAATGCTGAACTTAGGGGTGATAGAGGAGTCCCAAAGTGATTGGTCTAGTCCCATTGTGTTGGTGCCTAAACCAGATGGGAGCTGGCGATTTTGTAACGATTTTCGTCAGTTGAACAAAGTTACAAAATTTGACACCTACCCCATGCCACGTATAGATGAGTTGATCGACCGGCTGGGAACAGCCCGATACATGACGACTCTTGACCTCACAAAAGGGTATTGGCAAATCCCCCTGGCCAAGTCGGCCAAAGAGAAAACCGCATTTGTAACTCCAGACGGGGCGTTCCAATATAAAAGAATGCCGTTCGGGTTACAGAATGCGCCGGCCACATTCCAGCGGAAAATGGACCAGATGCTGAGGCCCCATCGGAAGTATGCTGCGGCTTACCTGGATGACGTAATTGTCCATAGCACAGATTGGGCCTCACATCTGCCAAAAGTGCAAGCAGTCCTGGACTCTGTTCGGGAAGCGGGGTTTACGGCTAACCCCAAGAAGTGTACCATTGGGCAGGAGGAGGCCAAATATCTTGGGTACACCATTGGGAGGGGAGTAATAAAACCCCAACTCAACAAAGTCGAGGCCATCCAGAGTTGGCCACGTCCCAACAGCAAGAAGCAGGTACGAGCCTTTCTGGGAATCGCTGGGTATTATCGGCGATTCATTCCCCACTTTGCTTCTAAGGCTGTGCCCCTAACCAACCTGACGAAGGGGAAAGGGTCGGTCATGATTAAATGGACCCCCGAGGCTGAGGCAGCATTCCAATTCTTGAAACAAGCCTTATGTAGCCAGCCAGTGTTGTACTCACCCGACTTCTCTAAAGACTTTGTCGTACAAAGTGATGCGTCAGATGTGGGGTTAGGAGCAGTATTGTCCCAGGTCTGGAACGGGGAAGAGCACCCAGTCATTTACCTCAGCAGGAAGTTGAAGTCCCATGAGGTAAATTACGCCACCGTTGAAAAGGAGTGTTTAGCGGTGAAGTGGGCTCTAGATTCCCTTCGGTACTACCTGCTAGGTAGGCACTTTGACATGGTTACGGATCACGCTCCGTTAAAGTGGATGGCTCAAAACAAGGAAACAAATAGAAGAGTGAATAGGTGGTTCCTGGCCCTCCAGGAATTCAACTTCACAGTAAAGCATCGCCCTGGCGTTCAAATGGGGAATGTGGATGCTTTGTCTCAAGTACATGAATGCCTGATTGCTGGTGTTCCAACCCCGAGGTTAAAACAAGAGGGGGGGGTATGTGACAGCAGGAAGGTAAAGTCACCTGGTTGCATCCAGGGGGGTAGATATATTTCGCCCAGATTCAGGCTTTACGCCGACTTATACAACTAGGTGGAGAGTTGTATAAGCCCAGCTAAGGCTAGTGGGCTCATGGATGACTCATACCTCTAGGGAGAGTGCTGGGCGTCGTGCAGACAGGGAGTTGATGAGACCAGCTGAAGCTTGTCAGCTCATTTAGGCCTCTATAAGAACTCCCAGCTTCATTAGATGTTAGCTCATGCCTGGAACCAGACCTGTGTGGACTGTCTAGGGAGAGTGAACCCCTGTGCGGTGAGACAAAGCCTGTGTGGCTATTTGCTTGGACATTTAAAACCAGGGACTTAGGGACTAGGACAGCACTAGGCTGATCCCAGTTGTTAGTTAGGAAACCTGTATGTTTAGTCAGAGGTCAAGTTGACCAGGATTTATTTTATTTATGTTTCTTTTGCTTTGCTGTGTTTTGTCACTGTAAATAGAAAATAAACCGCACCTTTTTGATTTTGAAAACCACAACCTCCGTTTGCTGGGCCTGTTTTTGTCTGGGGAGCCCATCCCGGGGGTCACACACACCCGCTGCCGAGCTAACCCCCTCACAGTATATATATATATATATATATATTGTGACAGCAGGAAGGTAAAGTCACCTGGTTGCATCCAGGGGGGTAGATATATTTCTCCCAGATTCAGGCTTTATGCCGACTTATACAACTAGGGAGTTGATGAAGCCCAGCTGAGGCTAGTGGGCTCATGAATGACTCATACCTCTAGGGAGAGTGCTGGGCGTCGTGAGGCAGGGAGTTGATGAGACCAGCTGAAGCCTGTCAGTTCGTTTAAGGCCTCTATAAAAACTCCCAGATTCATTAGATGTTAGCTCATGCCTGGAACCAGACCTGTGTGGACTGTCTAGGGAGAGTGAACCCCTGTGCGGTGAGGCAAAGCCTGTGTGGCTATTTGTTTGGACTTTTACTAAACCAGGGACTTAGGGACTAGGACAGCACCAGGCTGATCCCAGTTGTTAGTTTAGGAAACCTGCATGTTTAGTCAGAGGTCAAACTGACCAGGATTTATTTTGTTTGTTTCTTTTTGGCTTTGCTGTGTTTTGTCACTGTACATAGAGAAATAAACCGCACCTTTTGATTTTGAAAACCACAACCTCCGTCTGCTGGCCCTGTTTTTGTGTGGGGAGCCCAACCAGGGGGTCACACACACCCGCTACCGAGTTAACCCCCTCACAGTTGGTGGAGAACCAGTGGCAGTTTTTTTTAAGCCAGCATGGAGGAGATACTGAAACAGCTGGCTCTAGCAAATGCCAATCAACAGCAGACAAATGCAGGTTTGCAAAGGAGCCTTGCAGCCCAGCAGCAAGCTCATCAACAAGCCCAGCAGCAATCTGAGGCCCGCTTCATAGACCTGTTACAGAAGCAAGAGCAGAGACTACAACAAATGGAAGCAGTAATGCAGCAACGTCCGCAGACCAGTGAGGAAAGCCGTCCCACTAATACCGCGTCCTTTGGGGTGAGTCGTTTATTGACAAAAATGACTGGAGAGGATGATCCAGAGGTATTTTTGACCACATTTGAAAGGACTGCTGAAAGAGAAAAGTGGCCTGAGGAGCAGTGGGCTGGACTGGTGGCTCCTCTGTTAACTGGTGAATCGCAGAAGGCTTACTATGACCTAGAGCCTGACCAAGCAAAAGACTATGTGATGCTAAAAGCTGAAATATTGGCAAGGCTGGGTGTCACCCTGGCTGTCCGGGCTCAGCGTGTGCAAAACTGGACTTTCCAGCTTGGAAAACCCCCCAGGTCTCAAATGTATGATCTCATTCACCTGAGCAGGAAGTGGCTACAGCCAGAGACTTTGTCCGCACCGGAGATTGTGGAACGTGTTGTGATGGATCGTTTCTTGAGAGCTCTTCCTACCGCCATTCAAAAGTGGGTAAGCCATGGAGACCCAGAAACGGCCGGTAAACTTGTGGATTGTGTAGAGAGATACTTGGCTGCAGAGAACCTGACGGCCTCTTCCAGAGACTCTCGGACTTTCCACCCTAAGACCAGACCATCCCCAGGGGCGGATAAGAGGATTCCAAGGGGTGAGGGTGGAGAGAGTGAGAGGGTGGGAGCTCTACCCCAAGTTTGGCGAGAACAGCCTGGGAAATCAGCGGCTCAAGAGGCCGCAAGAAGGATCGTTTGCTACCGCTGCCGGCAAGCGGGACATATTGCAGCAAATTGCCCGGTTGTGGAGGAACCCATGCAATGTGACTTTCTGATGGACAGACGTCAGTCGCTGTGTGCGACAGTCGCATGCACTGCCATTCGGGGAACTGAGAAACATTTATGCAAAATGTGTATTAATGGTAGAAATGTTGTGGTATTACTGGATTCAGGTAGCCTTGTGACCCTGATAAAGGCTGAATTAGTTAAAACAGAGGTCTCTGGGAATAGCAAGGTAGCTGTTATTTGTGTGCATGGGGACACCCGAGAGTATCCAGTGACTACAGTGTGTTTCGAGACCCCCAAAGGTACCCTCTCTCATCCAGTGGGGTTAGTATCTCAATTACCGCATGATGCCATTGTGGGAAGGGATTTTCCGAAGTTCTGGGAACTGTGGGATGATCCTGAGCCCCCCACTGGTGCCCCTATGTACCAGGAATGTGATAGCCAGAACTCCTCTGAGAGTGGTGAGGACTCTCCAGAATTTCCCTTGTCAGTATTGGCAGGGGAGACTCAAGAAACTGGAGAGGAGCCCACCTCCTCAGACGAAAACCTACCGTCTGTGGAGTTTTCTGATCTGGAGGTTCACAGGGAAAATTTTGCCACAGAACAGTTAAAAGACCCCGCCCTAATAAAGGCACGGGAAAACGTAGTGGAAATAGATGGCGAGTTAGTGAACCCAGATAATACCTGCACTTACCCATACTTCAGCGTAGAGAAGGACCTACTGTATCGGGTGGCAAAAAGGGCAGAAGAAACCGTTGAGCAGCTGGTGGTGCCCAAACCTTACAGGAAGTTGGTGTTGGAGTTGGCCCATGGGCACATTCTTGGAGGTCATCTGGGGACAGAGAAAACCCGAGAGAGGGTATTACAGAGATTCTATTGGCCTGGGGTGATGAAGGACATAGAAAATTATTGTTCCTCCTGCCCTGTGTGTCAGAGGTCGGCCCCGATGCCACATTTCCGTAGCCCGCTGGTCCCTCTACCCATCATTGAGGTCCCGTTTGAGAGAATCGCAATGGATTTGGTAGGTCCTATAATCAAGTCCGCTAGGGGGCACCAGTACATATTGGTTATAATGGACTATGCCACCCGTTATCCAGAAGCGATCCCTCTCAGAAATACCTCGGCCAAAACCATAGCCAAAGAGCTATCTCTTGTTTTTAGCCGGGTGGGTATTTGTAAAGAACTGCTTACGGACCAAGGTACACCCTTTATGTCCCGGGTTATGAAAGAGCTGTGTAAATTGTTCAAAGTGACGCAATTGCGTACATCTGTGTATCACCCCCAAACCGATGGGCTGGTTGAAAGATTCAACAAAACCCTAAAACAAATGTTGAAGAAAGTGGTGGATAGAGATGGAAAGGATTGGGACTGTCTACTTCCTTATTTGATGTTTGCTATTAGGGAGGTGCCCCAATCCTCTACGGGATTCTCCCCCTTTGAGTTACTGTATGGGAGACACCCAAGAGGGCTGTTGGATATTGCCAAGGAAACTTGGGAAAGTGAGAGTTCTCCCCACAGGAGTGTGATTGAGCATGTCGCCCTGATGCAAGATCGAATTGCACAGGTAATGCCCATCGTGAAGGAACATTTGGCCCAAGCGCAGTTGGCACAGCAGAGAGTGTACAACCGTGGAGCAAAGACCCGTACCTTTTCCCCGGGGGATAGGATATTGGTACTTGTCCCTACGGTTGAAAGTAAATTCCTTGCCAAATGGCAAGGCCCCTACGAGATAATGGAAAAAGTGAGCGAAGTGAATTACAAGGTCAGACAACCAGGAAGGCGAAAGCCCGAACAGATATATCACGTTAATCTGTTGAAAGCCTGGAGGGATAGAGAGTCCCTAGTCGCAGAAACTTGGTCACCAGCTCAAACTGGTTGCGTGATTCCGGAGGTTGGAATAGCAGCCACCTTGTCACAACCCCAACAACAGGAGGTTAAGGAGTTTGTGCTTCGCAACAAGGAGGTGTTCTCTGAGCTGCCGGGACAAACATCTGGGGTAGAGCATGATATTATTACCCCGCCCGGTGAAAGGGTGAAGTTAAAACCCTATCGGATCCCAGAGGCCCGACGGGAGGCAATACGGGAGGAAGTACAGAAAATGCTGAACTTAGGGGTGATAGAGGAGTCCCAAAGTGATTGGTCTAGTCCCATTGTGTTGGTGCCTAAACCGGATGGGAGCTGGCGATTTTGTAACGATTTTCGTCAGTTGAACAAAGTTACAAAATTTGACACCTACCCCATGCCACGTATAGATGAGTTGATCGACCGGCTGGGAACAGCCCGATACATGACGACTCTTGACCTCACAAAAGGGTATTGGCAAATTCCCCTGGCCAAGTCGGCCAAAGAGAAAACCGCATTTGTAACCCCAGACGGGGCGTTCCAATATAAGAGAATGCCGTTCGGGTTACAGAATGCGCCGGCCACATTCCAGCGGAAAATGGACCAGATGCTGAGGCCCCATCGGAAGTATGCTGCGGCTTACCTGGATGACGTAATTGTCCATAGCACAGATTGGGCCTCACATCTGCCAAAAGTGCAAGCAGTCCTGGACTCTGTTCGGGAAGCGGGGTTTACGGCTAACCCCAAGAAGTGTACCATTGGGCAGGAGGAGGCCAAATATCTTGGGTACACCATTGGCAGGGGAGTAATAAAACCCCAACTCAACAAAGTCGAGGCCATCCAGAGTTGGCCACGTCCCAACAGCAAGAAGCAGGTACGAGCCTTTCTGGGAATCGCGGGTTATTATCGGCGCTTCATTCCCCACTTTGCTTCTAAGGCTGTGCCCCTAACCAACCTGACGAAAGGGAAAGGGTCGGTCATGATTAAATGGACCCCCGAGGCTGAGGCAGCATTCCAATTCTTGAAACAAGCCTTATGTAGCCAGCCAGTGTTGTACTCACCCGACTTCTCTAAAGACTTTGTCGTACAAAGTGATGCGTCAGATGTGGGGTTAGGAGCAGTATTGTCCCAGGTCTGGAACGGGGAAGAGCACCCAGTCATTTACCTCAGCAGGAAGTTGAAGTCCCATGAGGTAAATTACGCCACGGTTGAAAAGGAGTGTTTAGCGGTGAAGTGGGCTCTAGATTCCCTTCGGTACTATCTGCTAGGTAGGCACTTTGACATGGTTACGGATCACGCTCCGTTAAAGTGGATGGCTCAAAACAAGGAGACAAATAGAAGAGTGAATAGGTGGTTCCTGGCCCTACAGGAATTCAACTTCACAGTAAAGCATCGCCCTGGCGTTCAAATGGGGAATGTGGATGCTTTGTCTCGAGTACATGAATGCCTGATTGCTGGTGTTCCAACCCCAAGGTTAAAACAAGAGGGGGGGGTATGTGACAGCAGGAAGGTAAAGTCACCTGGTTGCATCCAGGGGGGTAGATATATTTCTCCCAGATTCAGGCTTTATGCCGACTTATACAACTAGGGAGTTGATGAAGCCCAGCTGAGGCTAGTGGGCTCATGAATGACTCATACCTCTAGGGAGAGTGCTGGGCGTCGTGAGGCAGGGAGTTGATGAGACCAGCTGAAGCCTGTCAGTTCGTTTAAGGCCTCTATAAAAACTCCCAGATTCATTAGATGTTAGCTCATGCCTGGAACCAGACCTGTGTGGACTGTCTAGGGAGAGTGAACCCCTGTGCGGTGAGGCAAAGCCTGTGTGGCTATTTGTTTGGACTTTTACTAAACCAGGGACTTAGGGACTAGGACAGCACCAGGCTGATCCCAGTTGTTAGTTTAGGAAACCTGCATGTTTAGTCAGAGGTCAAACTGACCAGGATTTATTTTGTTTGTTTCTTTTTGGCTTTGCTGTGTTTTGTCACTGTACATAGAGAAATAAACCGCACCTTTTGATTTTGAAAACCACAACCTCCGTCTGCTGGCCCTGTTTTTGTGTGGGGAGCCCAACCAGGGGGTCACACACACCCGCTACCGAGTTAACCCCCTCACAATATATATATATATATATATATATATATATATATATAAAAGCATATATGCACACACATGTAAACACATACACACAAACATACATACATACATACATGCACATACATACATACACAGCGGTTTAACAGGACAGGTTCCACTCAGAACAGGCCTTGCCATGGTCGACAAAAGAAGTTGAGTGCACATGCTCAGCGTCATATCCAGAGGTTGTCTTTGGGAAATAGATGTATGAGTGCTGCCAGCATTGCTGCAGAGGTTGAAGGGGTGGAGGGTAAGCCTGTCAGTGCTCAGACCATATGCCGCACACTGCATCAAACTGGTCTGCATGGCTATCATCCCAGAAGGAAGACTCTTCTAAAGATGATGCACAAGAAAGCCTGAAAATAGTTTGCTGAAGACAAGCAGACTAAGGACATGGATTATTGGAATGGCCTGTGGTCTGATGAGAGCAGGATAAACTTGTTTGGTTCAGAGGGTGTCAAGCATGTGTCAAGCATGTGTGGTGGCAACCAGGTGAGGAGTACAAAGATAACTGTGTCTTGCCTACAGTGAAGCATGGTGGTGGGAGTGTCATGGTCTGGGGCTGCATGAGTACTGCTGGCATTGGGGAGTTACAGTTCATTGAGGAAACCATGAATGCCAACATGTACTGTGACATACTGAAGCTGAGCATGATCCCCTCCCTTCGGTGACTGGGCCACAGGGCAGTAGGGATGGGCCCGGTGCTCGATTCGAACCCATGTTCGAATCGAGCACCGGGCGTTCGCTCGCTCGTCGAGCCCAGAACTATTTGGGCCGTTCGCATCACATTCGTGTGATGCGAGCAGCCCCGCAATGCATTGCGGCCGGCGCGGCCGGCGCAGTGCATTGCTGGCTGATGATTGGCCAAGCATGCACTGTGACCCCGCATGCTTGGCCAATCACAGCGCCCGAAACTCGGAGAGCAATAATTGGCTACAGGCAGGACGCCTGTAGCCAATTACAGCTCAGGGGCTTTAGTACATGCCCCACCATTTAAAAGGCCGCCACGCCATCGGCCCCGGTCACATGAGTTCCGGCTTTAGGAGAGATCAGTCTGCTGATTCTGTCTTTGCTTGATACTGAAAGATTTGCTCTTCTTTGCTAAACCATTGGCTATTTCTTTGCTAAACCATTGCTACCTAAGTCATTGATCGTTCATTGCTGCTGATTGCACAGTTAGCGTGTTATTAGCTGCTGCTGGGGATTAGTCTGGTGCGTGCTTACTGTTAGTACAGTATTGCAGTAGTACCAACCGCAGTGCTGTTAGCACAGCATTGCACCCCAACAGCACCCATAGGACTTCTAGTGTGTTAGTGGCAGCAAACAGAGCTCCTATATTTTCTTCTCAGCAGCACCCATAGGACTTCTAGTGTGTTAGTGGCAGCAAACAGAGCTCCTATATTTTCTTCTCAGCAGCACCCATAGGACTTCTAGTGTGTTAGTGGCATCACACAGAGCTCCTATATTTTCTTCTCAGCAGCACCCATAGGACTTCTAGTGTGTTAGTGGCAGCAAACAGAGCTCCTATATTTTCTTCTCAGCAGCACCCATAGGACTTCTAGTGTGTTAGTGGCAGCAAACAGAGCTCCTATATTTTCTTCTCAGCAGCACCCATAGGACTTCTAGTGTGTTAGTGGCATCACACAGAGCTCCTATATTTTCTTCTCAGCAGCACCCATAGGACTTCTAGTGTGTTAGTGGCAGCAAACAGAGCTCCTATATTTTCTTCTCAGCAGCACCCATAGGACTTCTAATGTGTTAGTGGCATCACACAGAGTTCCTATATTTTCATCTCAGAAGCACCCATAGGACTTCTAGTGTGTTAGTGGCATCACACAGAGCTCCTATATTTTCTTCTCAGAAGCACCCATAGGACTTCTAGTGTGTTAGTGGCAGCAAACAGAGCTCCTATATTTTCTTCTTAGCAGCACCCATAGGACTTCTAATGTGTTAGTGGCATCACACAGAGTTCCTATATTTTCATCTCAGAAGCACCCATAGGACTTCTAGTGTGTTAGTGGCATCACACAGAGCTCCTATATTTTCTTCTCAGAAGCACCCATAGGACTTCTAGTGTGTTAGTGGCAGCAAACAGAGCTCCTATATTTTCTTCTCAGCAGCACCCATAGGACTTCTAGTGTGTTAGTGGCATCACACAGAGTTCCTATATTTTCATCTCAGAAGCACCCATAGGACTTCTAGTGTGTTAGTGGCATCACACAGAGCTCCTATATTTTCTTCTCAGCAGCACCCATAGGACTTCTAGTGTGTTAGTGGCATCACACAGAGCTCCTATATTTTCATCTCAGAAGCACCCATAGGACTTCTAGTGTGTTAGTGGCATCACACAGAGCTCCTATATTTTCTTCTCAGCAGCACCCATAGGACTTCTAGTGTGTTAGTGGCAGCAAACAGAGCTCCTATATTTTCTTCTCAGCAGCACCCATAGGACTTCTAGTGTGTTAGTGGCATCACACAGAGCTCCTATATTTTCTTCTCAGCAGCACCCATAGGACTTCTAGTGTGTTAGTGGCAGCAAACAGAGCTCCTATATTTTCTTCTCAGCAGCACCCATAGGACTTCTAGTGTGTTAGTGGCATCACACAGAGCTCCTATATTTTCATCTCAGAAGCACCCATAGGACTTCTAGTGTGTTAGTGGCATCACACAGAGCTCCTATATTTTCTTCTCAGCAGCACCCATAGGACTTCTAGTGTGTTAGTGGCAGCAAACAGAGCTCCTATATTTTCATCTCAGAAGCACCCATAGGACTTCTAGTGTGTTAGTGGCATCACACAGAGCTCCTATATTTTCATCTCAGAAGCACCCATAGGACTTCTAGTGTGTTAGTGGCATCACACATAGCTCCTATATTTTCTTCTCAGCAGCACCCATAGGACTTCTAGTGTGTTAGTGGCATCACACAGAGCTCCTATATTTTCATCTCAGAAGCACCCATAGGACTTCTAGTGTGTTAGTGGCATCACACAGAGCTCCTATATTTTCTTCTCAGCAGCACCCATAGGACTTCTAGTGTGTTAGTGGCAGCAAACAGAGCTCCTATATTTTCTTCTCAGCAGCACCCATAGGACTTCTAGTGTGTTAGTGGCATCACACAGAGTTCCTATATTTTCATCTCAGAAGCACCCATAGGACTTCTAGTGTGTTAGTGTCATCACACAGAGCTCCTATATTTTCTTCTCAGCAGCACCCATAGGACTTCTAGTGTGTTAGTGGCATCACACAGAGCTCCTATATTTTCATCTCAGAAGCACCCATAGGACTTCTAGTGTGTTAGTGGCATCACACAGAGCTCCTATATTTTCTTCTCAGCAGCACCCATAGGACTTCTAGTGTGTTAGTGGCAGCAAACAGAGCTCCTATATTTTCTTCTCAGCAGCACCCATAGGACTTCTAGTGTGTTAGTGGCATCACACAGAGCTCCTATATTTTCTTCTCAGCAGCACCCATAGGACTTCTAGTGTGTTAGTGGCAGCAAACAGAGCTCCTATATTTTCTTCTCAGCAGCACCCATAGGACTTCTAGTGTGTTAGTGGCATCACACAGAGCTCCTATATTTTCATCTCAGAAGCACCCATAGGACTTCTAGTGTGTTAGTGGCATCACACAGAGCTCCTATATTTTCTTCTCAGCAGCACCCATAGGACTTCTAGTGTGTTAGTGGCAGCAAACAGAGCTCCTATATTTTCTTGTCAGCAGCACACATAGTACCTATAGTGTGTTAGTGTCAGCACCCATAGGACCTACAGTGTGTTGTGAGCACACATAGGAGTTCTATTTTTTATACTATATACACTACCGACTACAATGGCTGGAAGACCGCCAAGGAGAGGCAGAGCGTGCCGAGGCAAGAACACAGGGCAGGCAGGCTCTGTTTCTAGAGACAACAGTGCTGGCCGTGGACGTGGTCGTGCATCGTCATCAGCACGTGGCCATGGGACACGCTTGTCTTTGTTTTTGGCAGCTGGACATGTGGAGCCGCATCATGCCGAATGCTTGGTAGAATGGATGACCAAGCCCTCCTCATCCTCCTCATCCTCTCTCACCCAGGCTCAGGGTACTGGCAGAGCAGCTGCCAACGCGTACTCAATGGCATCATCAGCCACCCCTTCCCTAGACCCACCATGTCCTCCTGAGGAGTCCCCCGAACTGTTTGAGCACAGTGTTGGGTACATGCTCCAGGAGGATGCCCAACGATTCGAAGGCTCGGATGATGATACCCAGCTTGAGGAAGTCAGTAGTGTGCGCGCAGAGAGAGGGGATGCTGAAGGACAGCAATCTGGCAGTAGTGTTCCACCAGCTGCAGCTTACTGCCAGGTTTGCTCTAGTGGTGAAGAGGGAGGGGATGATGAGGTCACTGACTCCACGTGGGTGCCTGAAGGGAGAGAGGAGGAGGAGGAGGAGGATGCAGCGTCACATGTCCAACGAGGCAGGATGCCCCCTGGAGGCCAGCTAGAGGCCAGCACAGCAACTGTACCACACCGCAGAGCTCCGCCTGTGCAGGGCGCTGCCTCTGCACGTTATCACAAAAGTTCTTTGGTGTGGGCCTTTTTTGAGACGAGTGCATCAGATCGCACCACTGCTATTTGCAATATTTGTCTCAAGCGTATCTCGCGTGGCCAAAACATCAGCCGCTTGGGCACCACAAGCATGAGCAGACATATGTCGACCTGCCATGCAGCTCGTTGGCAAGCACACATAAAAGACCCACACCAAAGAACAAAGCGGACCTCTCCTTGCTCCTCATCAGCTGGGATCTCCATCCCCACTATATCTTCAGTCCTCTCTGAAAGCTGCTCTGAGAGGACTGAAGGTGTAGAATTAGGTGTGTCACAACCAAGTACTTGCAGTACACCGACGTCCGATTGTAGCAGGCAAATTTCCCTGCCCCAGCTGCTGGACCGTCGAAAGAAGTATACTCCCAGCCATCCACATGCCCAGCGGTTGAATGCTAGCTTGGCTAAATTGCTAGCACTTCAACTGCTGCCTTTTCAGTTGATAGACTCGGCCCCCTTCCGTGAGTTTGTTCAATGTGCGGTTCCTCAGTGGCAGGTTCCCAAACGCCACTTTTTCTCACGGAAGGCGATTCCGTCTCTCTACTGGCATGTGGAAGGCAATGTCCATGCCTCGCTGGACAGGGCGGTCAGCGGTAAGGTGCATATTACCGCTGACTCATGGTCCAGCAGGCATGGACAGGGACGTTATCTTTCTTTCACGGCCCATTGGGTCACTCTATTGGCAGCTGGGAGGGATGCAGGACAAGGTGCAGTAGTGTTGGAGGTTGTTCCGCCACCACGCCTCCAAAATGCTACTACTGGTTGTGACACACCTCTCTCCTCCACCCCCTCCTCTTCTTCTTCCTCCATGTCCTCTTCGAGTGCTCTGTCCTCGGAACCAGCGGTGCTCCGTAGGCGTACAAGGGGCTACGCGAGTACGCAGGCAAAAAGATGCCATGCCGTGCTTGCGCTGGTGTGTTTGGGGGACAGGAGCCACACTGGGCCAGAGGTTCTGGCAGCTCTGCAGGGGCAGGCCGAGAGGTGGTTGACGCCACGCCAGCTTAAGCCAGGAATGGTCGTTTCTGATAATGGCACCAACCTCCTCTCCGCCCTGCGACAGGGGCAGCTCACCCATGTGCCCTGTATGGCTCACGTCCTCAACCTGGTGGTGCAGCGGTTCTTGGGCAGGTTCCCAGGCTTACAGGATGTCCTGAGGCAGGCCAGGAAAGTCTGTGTGCATTTCCGCCGATCTTATAATGCCAGTGCTCGGCTGACTGAGCTGCAAAAGGAGCTGAACCTGCCCAAGAACCGCCTAATATGTGACATGCCCACCAGGTGGAACTCAACGTTGGCCATGCTGCAGCGACTGCACACGCAGCAGAGGGCCATCAATGAGTACCTTTGCGACTACGGCACCAGGACAGGGTCAGGGGAGCTTGGCTTTTTTTCCCCACGCCAGTGGAGCATGATCAGGGATGCATGCACTGTCCTCTCACCATTTGAGGAGGCCACGAGGATGGTGAGCAGTGACAGTGCATGCATCAGTGACACTGTACCTCTTGTCCACCTGTTGGAGCATACGCTGCGTGGGATAATGGACAGGGCACTTGAGGCAGAACAGAGGCAGGAAGAGGAGGACTTCCTTGTCTCTCAAGGCCCCCTTTATCCAGACAATGTTCCTTCTGTCCCACCCATCACACAGGAAGAGGAGGAGGAGGAGGAGGAGGAGGAGGAGGATTGTGTGAGCATGGAGGTGGAGCCTGGCACTCAGCATCAGCAGCAGCAGTCTTTTAGGGATGATGTACAGTCCCAACAAACCAGTGGACTTGTACGTGGCTCCGGACCGAATGCCTCAGCTAACCTACGCTGCATGGCCTCCCTGATCCTGCAAAGCCTGCGGAAGGATCCTCGTGTTCTTCGGATCAAGGAGAGTGACCATTACTGGCTGGCCACTCTCCTTGATCCACGGTACAAGGGTAAGGTTGCGGACCTTATCTTGCCGTCGCAGAGGGAGCAGAGGATGAGACATCTCAGGGAGGCCTTGCAGAAAGGTCTGTGCAACGCGTTCCCAGAAACTGGGAGGTTACAAACTCCTGGTCCTGGACGACGAGTTGCTGAGGCTTCGGTCAGTAGCAGAAGGAGCGGTGGGGAAGGTGGACGTCTGACCGATGCGTTCAGACAATTTTTTAGTCCGCAGCCCCAAGGTATGATCGGTTCCAGCAACCATCGCCAGCGTCTGATATACATGGTGCAGGAATACCTAGGGGCAAGGTCAGACTTGGACACCTTTCCCACCGAAAATCCTCTGGCTTACTGGGTCCTGAGGATGGATCACTGGCCAGAGCTTGCACAGTATGCAATTGAGCTACTGGCCTGTCCTGCATCCAGCGTTCTTTCCGAACGCACATTCAGTGCTGCTGGAGGATTTGTCACCGATCATAGGGTGCGCCTGTCCACCAACTCGGTTGATCGACTGACCTTCATAAAAATGAATCAGTCTTGGATCACCACCAGCTACCAGACACCTGAAGCGGATATAACGGAATAATTTATAATGTCACATCCCTTCAAGACTGCCTATGCTGATGCTGAGTGACTGTCCTGTTATGTTCACTGACTATCCTCTTCCTCCTCCTCAATGATCCATGCCACCACACCAGTGCCTAAGGCACAATTTTTCAGCCCCTGTATAACAGGGGCGTGTAATTACAATTTTTTAAAAAGATGCTTCGCAACAGGTGTGACTGCTGTGCTCAGAGTACAGTATCTGTGAGGGGTTGCAGTGTTGTGGCACCAGCACCAGTGCCTAAGGCACAATTTTTCAGCCCCTGTTGGGGCGTGTAATTACAATTTTTAGGCAATGCTTTGCAACAGGTCTCATTGCTGTGCTCAGAGTACAGTATCTGTGAGGGGTTGCAGTGTTGTGGCACCAGCACCAGTGCCTAAGGCACAATTTTTCAGCCCCTGTATAACAGGGGCGTGTAATTACAATTTTTTAAAAAGATGCTTCGCAACAGGTGTGACTGCTGTGCTCCAAGTACAGTATCTGTGAGGGGTTGCAGTGTTGTGGCACCAGCACCAATGCCTAAGGCACAATTTTTCAGCCCCTGTTTAACAGGGGCGTGTAATTACAAATCTTGATCTAATAGTTCACAGCAGGGCCCATTCCTGCGCCCACCAAGAGTAACTATGAGGGCCTACAGTCTTGTGGCAACACCGTCCACCACCACCACCACCACCAAAGGCCCAATTTTTCTGCCCTGTTCAACAGGTGCATGCAATTACAAATCTTGATCTAATAACTCACAGCAGGGCCCATTCCTGCACCCACCAAGAGTAACTGTGAGGGCTTACAGTCTTGTGGCAACACCGTCCACCACCACCACCACCACCACCAAAGGCCCAATTTTTCTGCCCGGTTCAACAGGTGCATGCAAGTACAAATCTTGATCTATTAACTCACAGCAGGGCCCATTCCTGTGCCCACCAGTCTTGTGGCTACACCAACATCTAATAGGGCAAATTTCTGCAGAGTATATACGGCAGGCCCCTACTTTCAAACATCCAACTTACAAACGACTCCTACTTGCAAACGGCAAGAGAAAACAGGAAGTGAGAGGAAATCTACCCCTAGGAAGGAAAATTCTATCCTGTTAGATTTAATTTGGGAAAAAGGTATCTCCTCTCTACTGATGCTTTATCACCAATCCTTGTTTCAATTAAAACCCCACTTTTCCAAAAACATTTGTCATTGGGACGGAAAGTGAGGTGACATGTTCTGAACAGATGTGCAAAGACAGCAAATGTTACAGGGGTGATAACCCCTCCCTATGTTCTCCAAAAAGCTTAAAAATTGATTTTTTTGGGATGTAGCTACACTTCATAATGTACCTGTTCAGATTCTACTTAAGAACAAACCTACAGTCCATGTCTTGTTTGCACCACCTATATACTGCTGTTCAGAGTATATAGGGTTGTAGGTATAGGGTTTTATTTTGGGTGCGGGGTCCCCCTTAGTATCCATACAAGACCCAAAGGGGCTGGGGTGGGGGGGGGGGGGTGATGGGGTAGCCATGCCATTTTTCTCAAGGATTTTCAGCCATATGGCGGCCAGGACAAGACATGACATTAAAGCCGCAAGTGGTTTTAAATGGCTTCTTTTTTTCCTTTACAAATGTCATTTTGTGCAAGGACAGTTCTAAACACGGGAAACACATGCCACTTCACTGGCATACTTTAGACACCCCCCAGGTACCATATTTAAAGGAAAATTTCACTTTTTTTTTTTTCACTTTATGCATCATTAAAATGACTGCTCCCGAAAAAACTTTAGTTTTTAAAATTTCTTTTTGCATTGATATATGTCCCCTGGGGCAGGACCCGGGTCCCCAAACCTGTTTTATGACATTAACATGCATATTGGCCGTTGTAATTAGCAATTTTGATTTCGAACGTTCGCGTCCATTATAACGAATAGGGTTCGAAAATTCGCGCGAACTTTCGGTCCGTTCGAAGGTTCTGGTGCGAACCGAACCCGGGGGTGTTCGGCTCATCCCTACAGGGCAGTATTCCAACATGATAACAACCCCAAACACACCACCAAGATGACCACTGCCTTGCTAAAGAAGCTGAGGGTAAAGGTGATGGGCTGGCCAAGCATGTCTTTAGACCCAAACCCTATTAAGCATCTGTGGGGCATCCTCAAACCGAAGGTGAAGGAGCACAAGGTCTCTAACATCCACCAGCTCTGTGATGTCATCATGGAGGAGTGGAAGAGGACTCCAGTGGCAACCTATAAAGCTCTGGTGAAACCTATGCCCAAGAGGTTTAAGGCAGTGCTGGAAAATGATGGCGACAAAAAATATTGATAATTGGGCCCAATTTGGACATTTTCACTTAGGGGTGTACTCAATTTTGTTGCCAACAGTTTAGACAAATGTAAACTGTTATACAAGCTGTACACTCACTACTTTACAATGTAGCACACAGACCTTTTTCCTGCCTTTGGCTCACTTGCAGGTCAAGGCACATCGCACTATATGCCCGTACCCTCCTGTTTTAAGGGGTTGAGCGGTGTTAACAATTTTGGGTCCTGCAGCAAGTTATCCCCTTCAACTGGTTCTTGTCTCTTAGAGTGTAGGGACAAGTCTCTATTTCTCCCCAGGAAGGCCAATGTCCACACCACTTTAACTCCAACGCTGAGTTTATTTTATAAGCAAAGTTCAAGTTCAGCAAACAGGAAAGGTGGATGAGAGAAAGGACAGTAAGGTTTGGGGAGATAGGTCCAGGCACAAACTGGTACAATAGTCACCACTCGATCCCGAGTAGATTTCGCTCACCCGGATAGTCCCCTGTAAGAGCGGATCCTAGCAGCCGGAGTGATGCTCGAACGTTCACTTTAGGTTTCCTAGAGATACGATCGGGAGATCCTCTGCCACAGAATCTTTCAGTCCCAAACTTCTCAGCATTTGCAACACAAGGACAGGTGCCAGCGATAGCACGTTGCAAGGCCTATGAAAGATCTTTGAATCCCTCCAGAAGGTAACCAGGCCTCTCTTTCACCGTGAACTCTCACCGGTCCATCAGAAAGGTCCTCCCCCAGTCTCCTCTTCTTAGAGTGGGTCCACCCTCTCCAGGGCACTCTGGGATTCCTCTTTTGGAGATAAGGCTCAGCTAAAGGTGCTGGGCCTACTAGTGAAGTTTCAGCCCCAGGCTAAAGGTGCCTGAGACTGATACACGCACGCACCCCTGGCCTGGAGGGTCGAGTGGCGCGAACCGCTCACTCTCCAGTGCTCCAGTCTCCTCTTAAAGATGGCGTCTGCCCCTTATGTATTCTCTCCCAGCATGCACAGCAGGTCAACCACGCCCACCGCACCACTGCCGAGAGGGGACACCCTAAGGCATAGCAATGTCACCCACGGTTCAACCCTGACCTGATATGGCAGTGCCACCTACAGGCCACAGGGAACTGTGCGTCAGGTTACATCACATAGGCAGAAGCGAATACTAACAATCAAAGTGGTCTGAGCCTGGCTACTAGCTCAGACCAACCCCTAAATTTAAGTACATAGCACCTCTGAAAGTAAAGGGGCACTATATTTACAAAAATGTGAGGGGTGTACTCACTTTTGTGAGATACTGTACATGCACATACATACATACACACACACACATACATGCACACACACACATATAAAACACACATACATACAGATAGCCTTTTAAAAATCAACAGTGCTTTACCTTACCTCTTCCTGCTGGGTACTGCACTGTAGGGGGAGACAAAGAGCACACACTGTGTTTTTACTTTAGGTCAAATAAATGTGACGAGCCCCCTGCACAGTGCTGATTACAGTTCGGCTAAGGATCGGGGAGCTCAGTCTCAGCCGCCCTTGCTCCTCCTATTGAGGTATACAGGGAGCCTCCTGCAGCATGGGGCCCGGTCACCATGGCGACCTCAGTGACCCCTATACTTCCGCCACTGCCTTAGCATGATTGGGCATGCTGGGGAATTTGTCGTGCAATTCAGCGCATCACACAACTCCCTTTGTTCTTCTTACTGAAAAAAATTGAACTTTCTTACTGAAAAAAATGGAAATGTATAGTAGTACACTTCATTCATGCTGCTGTACAGTAGAGTGATGTGCTGCACTACTGTACAGTTGCCATGCAGTTCTGTACAGTGCCATGCGTTGTTATGCAGCATGTCTGCATTTTATCGCACACGCTCCATGCTGCACTGTGAACTGGACACACAGAGAACAATTGTTTTCTGTGTGTCCTTGCAGTGAAAATGGAGTAAAACACAGCATTTGTGAATTTCCCATAATGCTTCTAGGACAGGAATTGTAGAGGAATCTCCCTCCACCGACAGCAAAAACTGGACAAATAAAAAAATAAAAAATAAAAAAACTGGCAGGGGTCTTACCACATCCTGCTCTACTCTAAAGCGTTTAAGCTTTTCCAGTTTTGTTTTTTTTCTTTTCCAGGTTTAAAACTGGAAAAGAAAAAAACAACTGGTAAAACGTTTAAGCTTTAGGCCCCTTTCACATGGAGGGTCCGTTCAGGTCCGCCTGTCAGTTTTTTAGGCGGACCTGCACGGACGCTCCATGTAGCCCTATGGAGGCACGGATGTCAATGTCAGCGGTGACATGTCCGCTGACATCCGCTCCTCCAAAGTGTGACGGAGGAAAACCCTATTTTTCCTTCCGTCAGCGGAGCGGATCGGATGACAACGGACTCTACGGTCCGTCGTCATCCGATTCCCCATAGGGGAGAGCGGCGCTCTGACAGGGCGGTCCCTGTACAGTGTGCGGGCACCGCCCAGTCATCCTCCGGCTTAGCGGGGATCAACGGAGCGATCCCTGCTGAGCAAGCGGAGCTTCACGGGGCGGATCATAACTGATCCGCCCCGTGTGAAAGAGCCCTTACAGTTTAAATTGTAGATTTTAGATGCAACCAAGTCAAAGTTCTTACCTCTTTGTCTGCTATTGTATGTGAATTTTGAGCTTCAGTTGTGCAACACAACACAACTGCTGGCTGGAAATAGTAAATATGATATATATATATATACACTGTACATATACAATATTTCACATTTACCTGACTATTTTTTTTTTTTAAATGCATTTTTTAACATGAACAAATAAAAAATTACAAACAAAATCACCATAGTTTCTTTTTAAATAGATACTAGCATTTAATTTTAGTGTGACGTGGCACAGGTGCAGTAAAACAATAATTACCCAAATTCTTTTTGACCTGGCTACATGACAGTTCTATATAAAATGTAACTATTTCCAGCAGTTTCAAGCTAGAAAAAAATAAAAAATACTGTGTCTCAAATCCAGTGTGACATGGTCCTAAAACAAGATTCTTCAAGTTATAATGATCTCTTTGGCAATTAATCTCAAACAATAATTTATCATATCATTAGGAAGGCCAACAAAGAATTACAGTTATCTTTAGAAGAAGCAATCATTAATAGATCCTCCAAATGAGGATTTACTATTTTATAAAACGCTATAACATGCTCTGATGTCAAGCACTAAATCCCCCAAAAAATATAACTCTCAGCATTCTCAACAGGAATGGAACTGGTATTAAAGTGTTACTAAATCTACAACAGTCAAATCAGTCTGAATATGCAGTAAAGCATGCTTGTTATACTCACTGTGGAACCTAAGGGGTTACTCCTCTGCATTGTGTAAAAAGGCTGTCTAATCTTGTATGCACAGATCCTCTTCTTCTTCCACTGACTCCAGAACATGTCCGGATAAGACAGGGCCTTTGGAGTCAGGCTGCTAATGCTCAGTTTGGTGTGTATTGCTAGAGAGCTTTTTTTTTTCTTGGAAGGGTGCATGTGATCAGCACAGGGCCAATCAGCACTGTCCAGACAGAGGGTCAGGGGTCCTGCATCCTGATAGCCATTGCAGTATGAAAACTCCTCCTACAAGCTTTAACCAGGCACTGATAAAAGTCACTATAGACTGCTGATGAGAAAATGTATTTAGCAGTTTATATTTACTAAAAAAATTGCATTTCCATATTCTTTGTACTGTGGGAGACCAGATATAGTAAATGCATGGTCCTGGGCAGGGCCGGCCCTATGATGGGACCGGGTGGTACCATGGTACCAGGCGGCACTGTTAGGGGGGCGGCAAACTGACGCCCGCCAGCCAGCTCCGCTGCCTGTGAGGAGCCCGGCGCCGCTGAGGACACTCACAGGCGGGGGAGGGCAGTCAGCGAGTGAGCAGGCATGGGCAGGCGCCGCTCCCTGTGAGGAGCCCGGTGTACCGGCGCCGCTGCCTGTGAGGACACTCACAGGCGGGGGGAGGGGGCAGTCAGCGAGTGAGCACTGCAGGCACCGCTCCCTGTGAGGAGCCCGGCGCCGCTGCTGTTGGTGACAGGGGCGGGCAGAGCACTTGCAGCCGGGGGGGGGGTTTGGGAGCAGTCAGCAAGTGAGCGGGCAGCGGAGCAGAGTGATGATGTCATCTCTCCCCGCCGCCCTGCATCACCACAGTTTCACCCTCACTGTGCAGCCATGGGCAGCAGAGAGAATATATCATCTCTCTGCTGCCTGCCTTCACTCTGGGACACAGCAAGTGACAACCCGCAACGTGTGACAGGTGATGTCGTGACAATCCGCAACGTGTGGCAAGTGACAATACGCAACGTGTGGCAGGTGACGCTTGGCAAGTGACAATCCGCAACGTGTGGCACGGGACTATCCACAACGTGTGGCAGGTGACGCCGTGGCAAGTGACAATCCGCAACGTGTGGCAGGTGACGTTGTGGCAAGTGACAATCTGCAACGTGTGGCAGGTGACGTTGTGGCAAGTGACAATCTGCAACGTGTGGCAGGTGACATTGTGGCAAGTGACAATGCGCAACGTGTGACAGGTGACGTCGTGACAATCCGCAACATGTGGCAAGTGACAATACGCAAGGTGTGGCAGGTGACGCTTGGCAAGTGACAATCCGCAACGTGTGGCACGGGACTATCCGCAATGTGTGGCAGGTGATGTTGTGGCAAGTGACAATATGCAACGTGTGGCAGGTGACGCCGTGGCAAGTGACAATCCGCAATGTGTGGCACGGGACTATCCGCAACGTGTGGCAGGTGACGTTGTGGCAAGTGACAATGTGCAACGTGTGGCAGGTGATGTTGTGGCATGTGACGTGGCAAGAGACAACCCGCAACGTGTGGCAGATGACAATCCGCAACGTGTGGCAGGTGACGTGGCAAGTGACAATCCGCAACGTGTGGCAAGTGGCAACCCGCAACGTGTGGCAGGTGACATAAGTGACCATGCGCAACATGTGGCAGCCGACAATCCGCAACGAGTGGCAGGTGACAACCCGCATCTGGTGGTGGAGTCCGAAGCAAAACTGTAAGTACAAACACACATCACAAGTTGTATGAGACATGAGAGCCTCTGAGAGGGACTTGCCTTGCCCAGCCCTGATTAACCACTTAAGGACCGGAAAGATTTGCCCACTTAAAGCGGTTGTATGGCTTTGTTTTTTTAAATAACAAACATGTTATACTTACCTCCACTGTGCAGTGCGTTTGGAAAAGAGTGGCCCCGATTCTCTGGTTCCTCGGCGGCTGTCTTGGCTCCTCCCTGCATCAGCTAACCCCCTTCTGGGAAGCACTCTCCCAAGGGGGTTAGCTTGCGGGCGCGCTGCCTGTTATACACGCTGCGTCCATAGACACAACATGTATGACTCATTCCCGCCCCCCCCAGGGCCCGGGTCATTGGATGTGATTGACAGCAGCGCGAGCCAATGGCTGCACTGCTATCAATCTAGCCAATTAACGGCCAGACTCCGTGGAGAAGAGGACGCCGGGGGACGCGCACAGCAAGTGAACGGGCTCAGGTAAGTAAAACAGGGGGCCTGGGGGGCAGTCATTGCCAGGTGTTTTTTCACCTTAATGCATAGGATGCATTAAGGTGAAAAATCACGAACCTTTACAAACCCTTTAATAACCAGGCCATTTTTTGCGATACGGCACTGTGTCGCTTTAACTGACAATTGCGCGGTAATGCGACACTGTACCCAAATAAAATTGGCGTCCTTTTTTTCCCACAAATAGAGCTTTCTTTTGGTGATATTTGATCACCTCTGCGGTTTTTATTTATTGCACTATAAACAACAAACGAGCAACAATTAAAAAAAACAAACAAACAATATTTTTTACTTTTTGCTATAATAAATATCCAAAAAATGTATAAAAAAATAATTTCTTCATCAGTTTAGGCCAATATGTATTCTTCTACATATTTTTGGTACCAAAAAAAACATAATTTAGCGTACATTGATTAGTTTGCGCAAAAGACATTGCGGCCGCCCGCCATGCACAGGTCCCTTTATACTCCTATATACATGTATAGAGCCCTGACAGGTCCTTTTATACACCTATATGCACGTATAGAGCCATGACAGGTCCTCTTTATACTCATTTATACATGTATAGAGCCACGACAGGTCCTCTTTATTATCCTTTATACATGTATAGAGCCATGACAGGTCCTCTTTATACATGTATAGAGCCACGACAGGTCCTCTTTTTACTCCTATACATGTATAGAGCCATGACGGGTCCCCTTTAGTTATCATGATATAAAATAATGAATGTGGGGGCCTTTTGGTGGGCGTGATTTTTTTTTGGGGGGGGGGGCAGAATTTCATTCTTGGTCCCAGGCAGCACAATGTCTTGGGCCGGCCCTGGTCCTGGGTTAAGTAACACTGTAATGTTTGGAAGTTGTAAAAGTGTATCTAATAAAAAAAAAATCAGAGGTCCAGTGAATAAAAAACTATAAGGATTTGATCACTGTGTGAAAAACAACCGAAAAAGGACTTAAAATTGTTTTATATCATTAAAATGGTACAGTATGTGTAAAATAAAACTACCTTGAATAATACAGGGGTATATCATTACAGATCAAGTAAGTGCTGAAAATTATTTTTGGAGCCTGAACATACAAAGCAACTAAAGTTTTACCCTACAGAATCCTGATCTTTGAATAACTGAATATTTGTAAACTACGAAAAGAAATTCAGATTTGCTCATGGTTAAACTTGTGGGAAACGTAAAAAGTGGCTTACTATTTTCGTACAGTTCCAAGCACATTTTCCTTATTGGGAGGGTTTTGTCTGAACAATCCTTTTTATTTTTCTTCCTATTCTATAAACAGTTGTGTGTTTGTGAACGAGATTGATTTAAATTGGGGTTTATGGTGTTTTTTTGCTTTATTATAGAACTATTTTAGGTATTTTTTGTTCGGTTCTGGTAAAACTGCATCTGCCAATATCATACCTTGAGAAAAAGGGATGCCGTGCAATAAAAAAAGTGATGAAAATAGAGGTGGCTGCATTTTGACAAATATTGGATGTGACCTAAATGGACACATGCACATAGTCCTTGTATCCAAAAAATACTCCTTAGTTATCGTGCTAGGAGCCTCACAGACACACATAAACCTAAATGATCATTTTAAAAAAGACAGAATATAGAGCTAACACTCCAAACACTGTCTAGGTCTACTCAGGACAGCATGTTAGCCGAGGGGTTAGCAGTTCTGCTTAGCAGTACTAGGGTTGTCAGATTGAATCCCAACCATGACACTACCCGCCTAAAGTCTCGTACACACGATTAGATTTTCCGACGGGAAAAGTGTGATGGCAGAATGTTGTCGGAAAATCCGACCGTTTGTATGCTCCATCTGACAAATGTTGTCGGAATTTCCGACAACAAATTTGGGATAGCATGCTTTTAAATTTTCCGACAATGTGTGATGTTGGATTATCCGATCGTGTGTAAAGAAGTCAGTCGGAAAAAAATCCAAAGTACAAACACACATGCTCAGAAGCAATGCTATCCATAAGACAACATTAGCAGAAGTTGCCCAAAGGGTGACGCTAAAGAGCTGAAAAAAACACGTAGTTTTGTGTTTGTTGGACGACAATTCTTTGCCGTTTGTATGCAATCCAAGTTCACGGTCAACGCCCTTCGAACAAAAGTCCTACGCTTTGTCCGATGGAAATCCGATCGTGTGTACGAGGCTTAAAGCTTGCATGTTCTAACTGGGCCTGCGTGGGTTTCCTCCCACACTCCAAATACCTGCTGGTAGTTTAATTGGCTCCTGTCTAAATTAGCACTAGTATGTGTATGTGTAGCGACCTCACCTCTCACTCCCTCCTTCTCTGTCAATGTCAATGGCTCTCGTCTAGGGGATCAGGGAGGAGAGTGTGACGCACCACCAGCTCGTATCCTCCAGTGTGTAGAGGTGTGAGCTATAACCAATTACCTTCAGGCCTGTGCCCCTGTCCAGAGCCAAAACTTCCCTTGAGGATGATCCTTACACTCCCAGAAAGCCAAGTTCCACACCACTGAAAGTCCAGCACTTATTTATTCTTTTAGAGCAATAAATAGTCCTTTTAGAACAGATTGGTTAGACAACGAACAGACAAGGTGAAGAGGAAGGTCCAGGCACAAACATGAACTTGTAAAGCCCTGTACACACGATCGGATAACCTATGGATTTTCATCCGATGGATTTGACCATCGGAAATCCGATGAAACTGTTTTTCATCAGTCTTGGCCACACACCATCAGTTAAAAAACCGACGGCAAGAAAACGACGGCACGTACAAAATGTACGACGCGCTATAAAAGGGCCGAACAAATCTAATGGCGCCACCCCTTGGGCTGCTTTTGCTGATTTTGTGTTACCGCGTGTTAGTAAAAGTTTGGTGAGAGCCGATTCGCGCTTTTCAGTCTCCGTGCTTTGCAGATCGTTTCCTGGTGTTCAGTTTGTGCTTGTGGGTTTGTATTTGTGATTCAGTGTGTGCAGTCAGGTCGTTACTGCCTTGCAGTGCCTTCTTGGCCGTTCGTTTACTGTTTTTCAGGTCGTTCTTCTCAGGCCTTGCTGTTCCACGGTGCGTTCTGTTTGAGTGCGTTCTGACCAGCCGACCGGTTTAAAACCATGTTAGAAGTGCGTTCTCGTTCTCGAGCTCGTGCTGGCTTTGGACTTGGTGTTGCAGTTAACACTGTAACCCAAGTTCAGTCTGTGAACAGGGTGAGGAGGAGTTCATGGACTAAGAATTGGTTGCTCCAGCGGGACCAATTCTCTCATATGCCTCTGCTGCGGGAAATCCATGAGAATAATCCTGATGATTTCAGGAATTAGCTCAGGATGACGGACCCCGTATTTCACCGTCTGTTGGATTTGCTGTCCCCCTATATCACGAGGCAGGACACTGTGATGCGCCAGGCCATCACTGCCGAGCAGAGGCTTATTGCCACGTTGAGATACCTGGCCACTGGGAGAAGCTTGCAGGACCTCAAGTTCTCAACAGGCATCTCCCCCCAGGCTCTCGGGATCATTATCCCTGAGACGTGTTCGGCCATCATTCAGGTCCTGCAGACGGACTATATGAAGGTAATTTTGCTCCTTTAACCTCACATTATATGTTTTTATTGTTTTAGAATCTTCTTATTTTTTCCCTCCTAACCAAAATTTGCCTGTTTGTAATATCCTGGTAATGTCCCCATTTTCCCCATGCCTGTTTTTACCTGTAAAGGCCTTTTTGGGCCCTACATGCCTATTTCCCTTCACTAACCTCTCCAGCATGCTATCGTGGGCGCAAACCCAGCTAGCCTTCTATTTTCCTTTTCATTTTTTTGGGGTCATTGCCTGCGTAGTTTGACAACCCTCCCTCCCCCCCCCTAAAGATGTAAAAAAAAAATTAGTTCTCAATCAAGCTCAGCAGAGTGTTTAGCCTTTTTTTGGATCCCCCACAATCACCTTAGGCCCCCCCCCTTTAGATTATTTTAGAATGTCCACTCAGCGGGGGTGAGGCATCTGCTAAGTGGGCCTTTGTTTATTGGTAGGAAAATCTCCCTTAAATAATAATGTTAGAATGATGTTGGTCAACAATGTTTTTGTGTGTAATCTGCTTGCACTGTAAACATAAACCGTACTAATGTCTTCTTTTTGTTTGACTCCACAGTTCCCTAGCACACCACAGGAATGGCTGACTGTGGCCTCCCAATTTGCCCAGCGGTGGGATTTCCCCAACTGCGGAGGGGCAATTGATGGGAAGCACGTCCACATAGTGCCGCCACCCCGTTCGGGGTCATACTATTTTAACTATAAAGGTTTCAATAGTATTGTGTTAATGGCGGTGTTGTCGGCACGGTACGAGTTCCTATATGTGGACGTGGGGAAGAACGGCCGGATGTCCGATGGCGGAGCATTAGCAGAGACGGATTTCGCTCACCGTCTGCAGGCTGGGGGTCTTGCACTGCCTCCAGATGCAGAGAACGTGGAAGGGCTACCGTTCGTTTTTATTGCGGATGAAGCTTTTGGACTAGGACCACACCTCATGCGGCCGTTTCCCCAACGCACCCTCACCCCGGAGAGGAGGGTTTTTAATTACCGGCTGGCCAGAGCCCAGAGAGTTGTGGAGAATGCCTTCGGGATAATGGCCAGCCGGTTCCGCCTGTTCCAGACAGCTATACATTAGCAGATTATAAACTCAACAACATTGTCTACTGCTGCTGCTTGTTGCACAATTTTTTACGCAAATTCTCGACAAATTATGTGTCATCAGTTGGGCCTGAGGCCGGTCCCTCTGAACTGATAAATCTGACCGGCCTCAGCACTGCCCGTACTGGCTTGGCCCCCCAAAGTGCCCGTGAAGTACGTCAGAAATACGTAGAGTACTTCACGGGTAGGGGGGCCATCGCAATGCCAGACCACATCTGACCTTTGATTGTCCCTTTTTAAAATAAAAAAAATATTTGATTTACTACAAACTTGTGTTGTCATTCTTGTATTTGTGGTTTATGTGTCTCCCAGGTTCTAGTAGTGCCAAGTGTATTTGTCCTTAGTAAATAGCCTCAAATCTCAGAGGTAAAAACACTCTTTTTGCATCTTCAGAACTGCTATTGAGCATAGAAAGAACAAGGCACATCTTTTTTAGACTTCCCGAATGTTTTTATTGATTGCACCACAGTTTTGGTTGTTTTTCGAAATACTATTTTTTTTTTTTGTGCGGCTTTTTTTGCAGAAACATGCATGGGTCAAAAGCCAAATTTTTTTCCAGAAAAAGTAATAAAATAACACAGTGAAAAATACAAACAGGAGATGGGGTGATGTTACCCCTGATCTATCCCAAATGTGAAGAACCACACTTTATTTTTGGGGCTCAAATGGGTATCTTCAACATGATCCCATGGCTAAGGTAAACATGTGCTATCTGCCATCATGGGGGATCAATGGACGTGCTTTGGGGGTGAAAACCCTTCCTCTCCCCTACTTGAGGAGGGAGGAAGAGGTTGCACCCCCAAAACAGGGACATAGATATCCTGTGACGGCAGATAGCACATGTTGAGTCTTCAGTGTGTGCATCTTCACATTTGGGCTGGTGGAAATCCCATAGAAAATTTCGGACGCATAACAAAACACACAAAAAGGGGGGTTCACACTATTCTCCCCAAAATATCTATCATGTTTTTATATTTTTGCTCAATCACAATCATTCTCTTTCTCATAATGTCCATTTCGCTACTGCATTCCATGATTTCCTGAATGATTATTTTTGCGCTGGCACTCGAGAATGGAGGATTTGGACTTCCTGACACACCCCCATGTTCAGTCCCTAAAAAGAAACAAATATTTTTAAACTATGCAGGCCTACATCTGTATTTACCTTGAAGTTGTGATGACAGACACTGACCTGTTGTGCTGATAAGCTCCACCTCTCCTTCCTCCACCTCCCCTTCCTCCATCTCCGCTTTCTCCCCCTCCGCTTCCTGAACCTGCTGAACTTGGTCTGCTTTGGGATCTTCGGGGAGTTTCTGTGGTGTTGGGTTCCTCGTCTCCTGAGCATGGTGTCCTCCCAGTCTCCTCTCCCCTATGGGAATAGAAAAAATAATGTATCCTTTAGCACACAGACTTTTTAGGCCTGAAAATGGATTCTCAATGTTTTAAAGTGGGGTCCAATTGATATTTGGCCCCGAGTTTCAAGATGAACATATGAGATCTTGCAAACTCAACAAAGCAACATGTTATTTTTGAGGACACTCACAAATACACTTGGATAACCACCAAGGTATCCACTGGACCACCTGTGTGTGACACCGTTAAGAAATTTGGTCATGTGGCCCAGAGTATAGTATATTGATGAAGAACAAAAAAGAGTACACAACTGCTGGAGTGTCATCTCCTTTACCCAGAATACAGTTTATCCTTTCATTCACATTCTAAATTTCCTTACAACACATCATCTAGCCAACAATGTGTAGATAAACATTGTTGAAGTAAAATGAGGCATGCCCACATGTAGTTTACGTGGATATGTGCCAAACATGTTTGGGGGAAGAGCAGCAATTTTTTTTTCCACACATTTAGCAAATAAGTGGACTCTCCACTTAACATAAAAGTTGAGATTTTAAAATGTGAAACCTGTCAAGCCAAGCACATGTTGCAAAACATGAAAGAATACCGTATTTATCGGCGTATAACACGCACTTTTTTCCCCTTAAAATCAGGGGAAAATCGTGGGTGCGTGTTATACGCCGATACTCCGAATTCCCCTGCTGAAAACGAGCGAGAGGAGCGAGCGGAGCCGAAGCCGAAGTACAATCGGCTTTACTCGGCTCCTCTCGCAGTCCCGCCCATCTCTGACTGCGCCGCTGACGGAGAAAGCCGAGTGTACTTCGCCTAGTCTCGGCTCCTCTCGCAGTCCTGCCTGTGACTGTGAGCAGAGCCGAGTCTAGGCGAAGTACACTCGGCTTTCTCCGTCAGCGGCGCAGTCAGTGGAGATGGGCGGAACTGCGAGAGGAGCCGAGTCCAGCCGAAGTACACTCGGCCCCGCTCGCTCCTCTCCACAGAAATCGGCGACAAATTTTAAAAACCGCCGGGACTGACACGATCGCAAAGGCACTGGGCACGGCTACAGATGGACACTGGGCACGGCTGCAGATGGACAGATGGACACTGGGCAAGGCTGCAGATGGACAGATGGACACTGGGCACGGCTGCAGATGGACAGATGGACACTGGGCAAGGCTGCAGATGGACACTGGGCAAGGCTGCATGCTGCATTTAAATGTAAGTTTTTTTTCCTTGAATTTCCCTCCTAAAAGTTTTTTTCCTTAAAATTCCCTCCTAAACTTGGGGTGCGTGTTATACGCCGGTGCGTGTTATACGCCGATAAATACGGTACATATTACAATGTGAAAGAACACAGTAAAATATACTTACTTTTTTCAATGCTTTTTATAAGCTTCCTATACTGCTCCGGCTCCCTCAGCTTGAGGTCAGACCACCTTTTACGGAGTTGTTCCTTGGATCTCCTGACCCCATATTTTTTATAGAGAGTCTTCGCAACTTTGTCCATAATTTGTGACTTCCGGAGATTAGTGGTGTCGTATGGGCCATGCTTGCCGTCGTAATCCTTCCTCCGCAGAATGTCCACCATCTCCGCCATCTCAGAAAAAGACATATTAGTCGCCTTGTATCTTTTTTTACTGGATCGGGACGTTTCCGCCTCCGGGCTTTCCTCGTCGGTAATTTCTACTAAAGAAGCCACCTGTGTCTGCGACATGTCGCCGTCTCACACTGTGCGCCGATCGTTAAGGGGCGGGGAAATGCTGAAAAAGTCCGTCATGGGCGGGCGACGAGGGCGGAGTTACACGCATGCGCAGGGTATAAAAAGGGGAAAGAAGTTATTAGGGATGCGCGGAGTAAGGACGACCGGAAGTGAACCAACGAAGTGAACTAAGGTAAGAAGGGAACTCGAGCCTGCAGTGGCCTATAATGGTTCATGATTGTAAAGGGCAATATTGTGATAAGTTGAGGAGAATCAATTCTGACCCTTTTTTTTTTTTTTTTTTTTTTTTTTTACTTGCTGATCCAAAAAGATGCATAAACTACGAGAGCCGGAGGTGATGCTGACTTTTATAGAAAAATATAAGGAACAGCGCAACCTGTGGGAACTGAAACACCCTGCGTACCACAAGAGTGATGTACGTCGGGCAACTATTTGCAAATTAGCAGAGGATATGAAGCCATGGATCCCAGATGCAGACTACACTATGATCAATAATAAAATCAACAACCTGCGTAATTCCTATAAAAAAAAATACAAGTAAGTGCGCGAGTCGAAGGGATCAGGAGCAGCAGCCGACGATGTAGTAAAGCCCAAGCTGTGGTACTACAGACATCTTCAATTTCTGGATGACCAGATCAAGGCCAGGGAATCTATTTCCAGCCTTCCCTCAACCCTTCCTTCCACCCTTCCCTCCAGCGTTCCTTCCACCCTTCCCTCCACCCCTGCAGAGGCGGAGGAGGAGCCTCCCGAGCTAGAAGAGCCAGATCTTCGCATCTTCAGCCAGGTATAGTATTTTTGATGATAATTATTGTCCACTAAGTAATATTGTGTTGAACTGTTTGGATTAGCCATAAATGATATCATCCCCCCAAAAAAAAAAAAACAGTAATGAGATCAAAATTGTGTGTGATAGATTCACCAAATTTTTTATTTTATTTTAAAAACAGGATGAGGCAAGCCAGGAGGAAGAGGGTCAGGAGTGTGGCAGGCAGGAGGAGGCAGGACCAAGTGGGACTCAGCAGGTCCCCAGGCCTAGTGGCAGCACCGTCTCCCAAGTGGCTCCCCTCCACGTCAGACTGCCAAAACAACGGCGGATGACACAAGTGGAGGAGGAGTCACTAAAGATGATTCAGGAGGCTGCTGCCATTATGAGGGCCCCCCTCAACCCTACGGAGGGCTTTAGCACCTATCTGGCGGATAAGTTGCTCAGAATGGAGGCGGGACAACGGGCCCTTTGTGAGCACCCCATATATATGGCCGTACACATGGGGACGAGGGGGCTGCTGACTGAGGCCACCCATCTGTCACATCAGGCCAATCCCTCTCCTCCTTCTCCTCCTCCTCCTGCCACATCACCACCCACAGTGGCCCAGCCTGCAAGGGTGCGTGTACGGGGCCGTGGAGAGAACGCTGCAGAGAGGCGTGGAAGGAAGGCTACAGGGAAGAGCAGGAGGTGATTCCCTGGCCTCGAGCTGCTCATCCAGAAATTGAAGGTTGATGGAGTACCACAGCTTGGGATGATGTATATCTTTGGCTGCTGCTCCTGATTTCATGCTGTTGTTGATTTTATTATTCATCATAGTCAGGTCTGCATTTGGGATCTAATGACTTGATATTCTCTGCTAATTTCTGAATAGTTGCCCTTCGGTTTTTTTTTCGAAATAAAGGGAAATTTGATTTCAGCCAACATACATGCCTGATGTTTTTTTTTGAAGTAGCAATAAGATTTCATAAATACAATGTGTAATTATTAATAACAAGGGACACCAACCTCCATGAGTAAAAAAAAAAAATATGTTGTTCGGAGAAATTGACACACCAAAAAATGCACAACAAATTTAAAGACAAAAACAAAAAAAAAGGTGTAATTTGTGAGGTCGGCCTTGAAGAATTAAACTAATTATTCCTAAGATCACAAGAAAGAAGAAAGACATACGTTTCTCAGAACTCATGAGAAAGATCTGCTGGCAAAATGACATTTTAAAGACCGTTTTAAAGCAAAAAAACATGTGCTGCATTAAACAAAGCAATAACTTGCAGAATGACGAATGTGCTCTCTCCATTAGGAACGCTAGTTTTACCAGAACGAGCGCTCCCGTCTCCTAATTCAGTCTGAGCATGCGTGGGTTTTTTAACCGATGGACTTGCCCATAGACGATCGGAAATTACCATCGGTTTTTTATCCATCGGAAAATTTTAAAACAAGTTCTATTTTTTCCAACCGATGGAAAAAAGACCGATGGGTACCATACACGATCGGTTGGTCTGATGAAAACCATCCATCGGACGGTTTTCATCAGTCAAACCGATCGTGTGTACGGGGCTTTACTCTCCTGTTTCGGTGTGCGCAAACGGGCTTGGCGCACGGTCGCTGCCACCGACCATGAGGGTGGTCGCTGCCACCGACCAGGTGAATTAGACTTGAGGCCTCTGCCACCTACCTGGGTTTCAGTCGGGTCGCTGCCACCGACCTGGGTTTCAGTTGGGTCGCTGCCACCGACCATGAAAACGTGCACTACCTTTTTGAGATGCGGCCCCTGTCAGGGGAGTCATCCATCCAGACGGTCACCAGAGGCCTCCACCGTCACCAGCCAATGCTGCGCTGGATCTCCGGGAAGGTCACTTCTCTGGTCCCCCTCGCCCTAGATTCGGGTGTCCAACACCGGAGGACACCCTAGGAATCCTCCATCCCTTCCGGGACCCAGTCGAAGGTACTGGGCCCCAGGCCTCCAGAGAGTACCTCACCCCAGACCAAAGGAGTCTGGGGTGGAATCGCAGCTCCGTCTCCGAGCCGAGGGCGCCCGGAGACCACCGAGCGGAAGATGTCTGCCCCTTTTATCCCCCGTCCCGGGAATAGAAAACTAGCTACCATAACCCCAGTATCTTCTTCAAGAGCGGGCGGTCCGCTTTCAGATAAACGTGGTCTCTGCGACCCTCCGGCCGCTCTCCGGTGCCCTCTGCCGCTTACCGGAGCCGTCGGCAGCGGCGGAGGCAATCGGGTCTGCTCCCTGGGCTGACATGGAGACAAGTGAGGGGAAAATGGCCCCCACCCGTCTCCATATCATTTCAGGGCGGAAGTGACGTCAAAACGTCACTTCCGCCCAATGCTCTTAAAGGGACTTTTTTTTTTCAATGACATAAAAAACATTTTCTTTTTTATATTGTATTGTATTGTATTGTATACAACTTATACAGTATAGAAGTCAGCACTATACATTGTAAATGATATTGTATAGAGTGTAGTAGCCAACTAAATGCCGTGCCGTGATCAGGAGAATAGTGTAATAGTGCCCCTTATGGTGCTGGTTAGTGAGAGGAATATATGCCACAACATCAGTAATACCCTGGCATGGAGATTAGTTGGAGGTCAGTGGGAGGATAAAATGCCCGGTGTTGGTTGTCAATGGTAGAAAAAATGTCCGAACTTTGTCAGGGGGAAAAAGCCAAAAACAAAATGATGCATAGGTGGACAAGTAAGGATCCATGTCAGTAAGTTCTTATCAATTATTTACTAGGAAACCTCAGAGCTGCTGATAGAAATCACAGGGCCCCGTACAGCCTACCTGACAGAGCACCCCATCTCCAAAAATATCAAATTATATTTTTGCTAAAATGCAATGACCACAATGCTATGCTTTACAACCATGGCAGAAATTATACCCCCTTCGAACAATACCCTTTCAAGTGAATAGCGGCATGGCGGCAATATCTGCATCTCCACAGTGAGCGCTCTGTACTGATCGCTCACTGTGTTCATTCAGGCTGATGTGTTCATTCAGGGCAGTGAGCCCCACCCCACCGCTCACCATCCTGAAAAACCCAGCCTGTGTGCCCTTAACAGCTTCTGACAGGAGATGAAGAAAAACTGCAGCACTGCAGGCTAAAGGGGCACACAGGGGTCCCAGACTGCAGGGAGAAGGGGGCACAGGTACTAGAACCAATCCTCCTGCAGGGCAGTTGGAGGAAGAAAAATCGAATCTGGAAGCACTGCACAAGAGTCACAAGTGCCAGCAAAAAGATTGGCAATGCTGGCCCTCCTGATTGGCTGGTGCCCAAGCCCACCTTTTGAACTGACGAGGCCTGGGCCCAGTACAGGAGGTTTAGCTGTACTGCCTTGTCAGCAGTCCTGGAAAACCTATGTGGAAAGAGACCCGTAGGCATCTATTAATATCCTAATTTTGAAAATGTTAGTTGCCTGACTGTCTCTGGCTTTGATATTTTCAGAGTCACTGACCTGGGACACACAGCAAGCAAAGTCCTACTAAGCCATTTAAACACCATGACAGCCAGGCACTTAGCAACGTTCAGATATGGGAGCATATTTATTTCACTCAGTATAGGTTTCCTTTAAGCTGTTTCTAAGGTGATTGTAAAGGTTATTTTTTTTTTCTAAAATAACAAACTTGTTATACTTACCATCTCTGTGCAATTGGTTTGCAAAGAGCACCCCTGATCCTCCTCTTCTGAGGTCTCCCACCATCGCTCTAGGCTCCTCCTCTTCTCTGAGTGCCTCCATTGCAAGCCCCTTGCTATGGTGTTGTGACGGACTGGGGTTTATATGGTCACAAAACAGACACCCCAAAGCAAAGTACATATTCATTTATTTTATTTTATTTCTAGCAAAGAAATACCTTCCTGCTATTCTATCAAGACCCAGTAGATGGCAGAGAAGGTACACAAACAGAGTTTATATAAGGCCACCCACCATGTGACTGGAGTCAAACAATTTCCAGCCATAAAACCCAGTGGTCTTGTCTCATGCTGTTTGTGTGATTCTTTGCAGGTATGTACTCTAAATCATTCCTAATCTGCATTAAACTATAATAGAAAGATTGTTAGACATCTGAAGCAGATGCAGGGAAAGTTCCAGCAGACTGTATGCTATAATTTTACTGATATTAGAAGTTTAGAACAGCATGTGTGAGAAACAAGTGAAAAGGGCATAAAAACATGAAAATACTGCATTAGTCAGAATTAATGTCTATTAGAAGCACTAAACCATTCTAAATAGGAATATTGAAACCTGGTTTATACAAGTTCCATAAAGTTAGAAAAGCACATGTTGAAAACTGATATTCTAATGAGTATTTGCCTATATGTAAAGCCTATACATTGCTTCATGTGCACCATCTAGTGGTTTAAAAAGAGAACTACCAAAATAATGTTTGTATTAAAGCAGTATTGCACAGTTAAAGTGTACATCATCATCTATAACACGGAATAACAGGAATATATATGTTATTAAAATATAACAATGTTTTTTGTGTAACTACGGTTTAAAATACTTCAGTTAAAATCTGTATTATATATTGTTAATAGTTATAAACATGTGATTATAAAAATGTAAAAGATGTATTGTTATGTAAAAGTAAAACTATCTCCAGCCATAAAACCCAGTGGTCTTGTCTCATGCTGTTTGTGTGATTCTTTGCAGTCCACGCCAAGCTGATCACCTTATCTCATCACGTCTACAATTATTGGCTCTCTTAATTCACATTTTGAGGCCGGTAACAGTGGCACTTGTACAGGCTAGATCCACTGCTCTCTGTGCACAGGATATAATTGACAGCAGAAGGAGCCAATGGCTTCTGATGTTGCCAAGCCTCCAGTGAGAATAGGAGAGAGAAGAGCAGCACTGCTGCAGAGTGCAGACGGGCACAGCGCTGGATCAAGATTGGGCTCAGGTAAGTATTTTGGGGGGCTGGGGTTTCTGATATGGAAAGAATATTTACCTTGCGGAGAATGCATTAAGGTAAAAAACCTTTTACCTTGACAACAACTTTAACATCATATCCATGTTATACTCATAAAATCCTTGGACTGCTTCCTGTACTTCTACTACTACTGTAATCTTTCACTGTTACTGTAAATTACATTTACTAATAATTCACCCATATTCAACAATTGTTAGGAGAATATTCACACACAAAAACAATATACCTGCATACATATACCACATTGCAGCAATGGATCATAAATTTTCATATGAAAAATTATTTCTACAAGGCGCAGACAGAGTTAAACATTTTTTCATATTCAAAGGACATGTTATCTTTCTGTACTTTTTTTTTTATTGTACTTCTATATTTCCCCTGAGGGATGCTGCATGATTTTCCCCTCATTGTTTCATGGGGTAATTTGTGTGGAAGGCATCCTAGGTCATACTGCCCAATTACAAACACATGAGATCTGTTTATTGAAAAGCCTCATCTTCACAAGAGCACACATGGAGGTGTGTAAATGACAAGGCTGCAGTGCCGCAGGGATTCCTTCTTATCTTAAAGGGTGTAAAGAAAAATTACACAAGAATCACATTTCCTAAAATCCATGCTATGTTTCCTAATCACAAAACGTGCACAATATGTACATTTTCTAAACATCTTTTTTGCACATATGATGTTTAGGCAGGGTTGGTATGGGAGCTGTGATGCGCACTGGTGCCGTCCTCCTTCCCGCCCGCCCAATGACGCTCGGGGGGGTGGATGCGTCCGCCACTGTGTATAGACATCACACATGCTAGCCAGATGTACGGTGTCCTAGTGACGCGGTTCTACCGGCCTACTACTGTCCAGCTCCACGAGGTAGGGGCGGTGTTGCTAGAGTTGCCACCTCATCCCTTTAAACCTGAACACATATTAATTACACAGACTCTGAGGCTAATTTAATGCATATAAGGCACAAATTTAGTTTAATTACCACCTTAATCAGCCACAGATGTGTAAATCATATGTGTTCGGGTTTAAAGGGATGAGGTGGCAACCCTAGGTGTTGCGATGGATCAGGTTGCCACAGCGATAAGGACGCTCCTAAGTCGCACGGCTCATCTAGAGTCTCCCACTGTGGCCGCTCCGGTAGTCCCTGTGCAGGCAGACCCTGCTGCGGCACCCGCCTCGAGAATTTCCTCTTTAAGAGGTATGTCTGGTTCCGCTCCGCTTCCACAGCGATTTGGGGGTGATCCAGTCCAATGCAGAGGTTTTCTCTACCAGGTTGAGATATATTTTGAGATGCTGCCCCAGGCGTTTCCCACGGACAGAAGCAAAGTAGGTTTTGTGATATCTTTGCTTTCTGAGAGAGCCTTGGCCTGGGCAAACCCTCTATGGGAGACGCAAAAACCGGTTGTCCTGAGTTATTCAGAATTTGTGGCTTCCTTCAAAAGGGTATTTGACGTTCCCGCACACTCCGCTTCTGCTGCCAAGTGCCTCATGTCCATCAAACAGAGTACGAGAACTGTTGCCGATTACGCCATTGAATTTCGTACTCTTGCAGCAGAGGTTGCGTGGAACAATGAGTCCCTCGTGGCTGCGTTTTCTCATGGTCTCTCGGATAACATCAAAGATGAGATAGCAGCCCGAGATATACCCACCGAGCTGGAAAGGTTGATCACATTTGCCATCCTCATTGACTCCAGACTCAGAGAGAGACTCTCTCTTAAGGAGCGCTTGCGGAAGCCTCCTGTACGATTGTCTCCGAGCTTTGCAGTCCCACCCTTGCCTCCCTCACCTCCCATGCCTCCTGGTACCGAGTCGGTCTGTGAAGATGAACCCATGCATTTGGGCTTCACGCGTCTCTCTGCGGATGAGAGAGCCCTTAGGAGGAGGGAGAAATTGTGCCTTTATTGTGGCCAGGCCGGTTACTTTTTGAAGTCTTGTCCTACCTGTCCTGGGAACGCCCGAACCTTGAGGTCCTGTCATGGACAGACCCTAGGTGGCGTTGTTTCATCTCCAGTTGCCCAGAAGGATAAGCCCCGGGTTTCGGTTACCCTGTCGTGGGCTGAGTCGTCCGTCGAGATACAGGCTCTAATCGACTCCGTGGCTGCAGGCCTGTTCATTGATGCTGCCTTTGTGTCTAAGCACTCGATTCTGCTGCAGCTGCATGACACTCCACTTGCCATTGAGGCTCTTGACGGGAGACCTCTACAGCCTGCCCATGTGACTCATGAGACGGTTCTGTTGTCCATGGCCGTAGGGGCTCTTCACCATGAGATAATCCAATTCCAAGTAATTTCCTCACCTAAGATTCCGCTGGTTATTGGTTATCCTTGGTTACAAAGGCACAACCCGTCTTTTGATTGGCTCCGTGCTGAAGTTCTGTCCTGGTCGCCACAGTGCAGTGAGAGATGCTTCCAGAAGGTAGCCAAGGCTCTGTGCATCTCTTCACTCTCCTCCCTGCCGGAGGAGTATCGCAATTTTAGCAATGTCTTTGACAAGGGTCAAGCCGGTACGTTGCCTCCACACCGGTCAAATGATTGTGCAATTGACCTTCAACCTGGTGCCATACCCCCTCGTGGCTGGGTTTATCCTTTGTCGGTCTTGGAGGATAAAGCCATGGAGGAGTATGTTGCAGATGCACTTTCTCGAGATTTCAACCGCAAATCCTCATCTCCTGCCGGTGCTGGTTTCTTTTTTGTATAGAAGAAGAGTGGTGAACTGAGACCTTGTATCGATTATAGGGGTCTCAATCTTTCACCATTAAGAATGCCTATCCGATCCTCGTTGATTACAGAGTTATTTGACCGCCTCAAGGGAGCAACAGTCTTCACAAAGCTTGATTTGAGAAGGGCATACAATCTCGTCAGGATTAAGCAGGGCGACAAGTGGAAAACTGCGTTTTAATACCAGAACAGGTCATTATGAGTACCTCGTAATACCTTTTGGCCTCTGTAATGCTCCGGCAGTTTTCCAGGAGTTTATTAACGATGTCTTCCGAGATTTGTTGCAATTATGTGTGGTGGTCTATCTCAATGATATCCTCATATTTTCCAAGTCCCTGGAGAGCCACCACACAGATGTCTGTCGAGTGCTACAAAAACTAAGAGAGAACAACCTCCATTGTAAGCTGGAGAAGTGTGAATTCCATCGGGAACAGGTCAAATTGCTAGGTTATGTCATTTCCACGGCTGGTTTTTCGATGGACCCAGAGAAACTTTCTGCTGTCCTACAGTGGCCTCGACCCGTGGGTTTCCGTCCTCTGCAGCGTTTTCTTGGCTTTGCCAACTATTATCGGAAGTTTATTCGTAACTTCTCGTCTCTGGTCAAGCCCCTGACTGATATGACCAAAGAGGACGGTAACCCACAGACTTGGTCTCCAGAGTCCATTAAGGCTTTTGAGAGTCTTAAAACTACCTTTGTTTCTGCTCCTGTGTTGGCACATCCTGATCCTACGTTGCCTTTTATCCTTGAGGTAGATGCTTCCGAGACTGGAGTTGGCGCTCTTCTGTCTCAACGTCCTAGCTCTGACAGCACTATGCATCCGTGTGGCTACTTTTCCAAGAAATTGTCACCTGCGGAGTGCAATTACGAGATTGGTGACAGGGAGCTTTTGGCGATCATTTTAGCTCTGAAAGAATGGAGATATCTCCTCGAAGGTACCACTGTGCCGGTGCTCATTCTTACTGACCATAAGAATCTCACATTCTTGTCTGAGGCTAAGCGCCTTTCTCCCAGAAGGGCACGATGGGCTCTTTTCTTGTCGAGTTTCAATTACATTATCTCATTCTTACCCGGTACTAAGAATGTAAGGGCTGACGCCTTGTCAAGACAATTTTCCTCCACTTCCAAGATGGAGTCGGTTGCGGTTCTTGTGATTCCTCCTGATCGTATTCTGGCTACGGTTCGCACCAGTCTCACTTCTCCTTTGGGAGACAAAATTCTGGCTTCTCAGGTCGATGCTCCTCCTGAGAAACCTTGTGATCGCTGCTTTGTACCTGAGAGTCTCCATACTGCCGTGCTCCAGACTTTTCATTCTCCCAAGGCTGCTGGCCACCCTGGGAGGAATCAACTCTGTTGGGCTATTTCCCAATAATTCTGGTGGCCTAGTCTACGTGCTTGTGTAACCGCTTTCATAGCTGCCTGTTCCGTGCGTGCTCAGAGTAAGACTCCACGACACCTTCCAGTGGGTCTCCTACAACCCATACTCAATGGAGAGAGGCCCTGGACCCACCTGTCTATGGATTTCATTGTGGAGTTACCCAACTCCCAGGGCAACACAGTTATCCTTATGGTGGTAGACTGGTTCTCGAAAATGTCCCACTGTATTCCACTTAAGAAGTTGCCTACGTCTAAGGAACTGGCTTCCATTTTTGCTCGGGAGATCTTTCGCTTACATAGCCTACCCAAGGTCATTGTCTCAGACAGGGGAAGTCAGTTTGTGTCCCGGTTCTGGCAAGCTTTTTGTGCACAGTTGGGAATTCGGTTTGCTTTCTCCTCTGCGTATCATCCGCAGTCTAATGGAGCAATTCCTGCGTTGCTATATTTCTGACCATCACAACAACTGGTCAGACCTCTTACCATGGGCGGAGTTTGCTCACAATAGCGCTCTGAATTCTGCTTCCCGTTTGTCCCCGTTTATGGCGAATTATGGTTTCCAGCCTTCCATGTTGCCTGACTCATTTGTTCCTCAGAGTATCCCTGCGTTAGGAGAACATCTCCGTGGTCTTCGTTCCACTTGGGTACAAGTCCAGGAGGCTTTGCGACAGGCTAACGAGAGGTACAGACGCCTGCCTGCGCCTTCCTACCAGGTCGGGGACAGGGTCTGGCTGTCATCTCGCAACCTCCGACTTCGTGTTCCTTCTCTGAAGTTTGCACCTGGGTTTATTGGGCCTTTCCGTAATCTTCGCAGGATAAATCCAGTGGCTTACGCGTTGGACCTTCCTTCTAGTATGCGCATATCTAATGTGTTTCATGTCTCCTTATTGAAACCTTTGGTCTGCAACCGTTTTACCACCTCGGTGCCACGTCCTCACCCTATACAGGTTGAGAACCATGAGGAGTATGAAGTACAGTCCATTGTTGACTCCCGTAGGTTCTGTGGGCGCATACAGTACCTGGTGCATTGGAGGGGGTACGGTCCGGAGAAACGCTCTTGGGTCCCATCCTCGGACGTACATGCCCCTGTCCTCCTCCGTGATTTCCATAGACGTTTTCCCCTCAAGCCTGGTGGTCCTCTGAGGGGGAGGAGTCATTGAGGAGAGGGTACTGTCAGGGCTGCGTTCAGCCCTTCCTTCTCTGCGCTGGTAGCTCAGCTGTCAGCTAATTGTCAGCTTCCATCTCTCCAGTGATGCACCTGTTGATGATCCGCTCATCAGCTGCCTACTTAAGGACTTCCAGTTCATTTGCTCTTCACCTTTGCCTGTGTTAACATCACTACAGACTTTCTCCTGTGTTCCAGTTGAAGACCTGCTTGACTACGTTCCCTCTGGCTACATATCCTGCTTGCTAGACTCTACCTTTATCCCTGGCTCTTGGACATTGGCTTGGCTGACTACCCGCTCCGGTTACTGAACCCTGGCTATGTTTTGACTATGCTTACTCTGTTTGTATTTTTATTTTTATTATTAAACAAGTGTGATTTAACTGTACTTCTGTCTCAGACTGATTCATGGTTCCTGACACCAAGTTATACATCTACTCATAATACGTGTTTACCTTATCTTTACCATGATAGGGAATAGAAAGGCTGTGGATTGTGCAGATGCTACCTCTGTTATGTTTTTACCTAATTATGAATATTGGTGGACCCCCTGAATTTTACCATATCTTTAATACGCATAAACATGTTAGTACTAGTTATTGCCAGCTTGGAAACCAGCACCCTCTATGGGGCGCATTTCTCTGTATATGCAATCTAATGTATGTTAAACATGTTTGTTATGTGATGTTAATAAATATTTTATATTCCACCACTGCATTCATTTTTGCCATCATGAGCTTCATTTAAAGTCTCACCCCTCCTTTTGCTGCAATCTTGCTGCTCCATGCTGCGATTTTGCTTCCTTCGTCAATTGACAGGGATGGAGGCACATGACTTTACCCAGCCATGGCCTCATTTAAAGTCCCAATTTTCCCTCTCCACTTACTACAGTATGATTAAAGGGTGTAAAGAAAAATTACACAAGAATCACATTTCCTAAAATCCATGCTATGTTTCTTAATCACAAAACGTGCACAATCTGTACATTTTCTAAACATCTTTATTGCACATATGATGTTTCAGCAGGGTTGCTATCAAATTTTGTTGCCAGGCGATAGTTGCCTTGGCCAATTGTCAGGAGATCAATTGATTCCTCTCTAAATCTGGACTTGTTGCACCCTCTCTCTTCTGTCACTAGGTGGCACTATGCTAGTGGCATTAGATAAGACAGGGGTTTTGCAAGCTAAGCCATGAATGAATGGGTTGTTTCAAACAATGGGCAGGGATTTTCTTTGGTCCCTTGGCCTGCTGGGAGAGCCTATTTATTTGGGTGGCGTCAGGTGATTGGGGTTCTGTGCCACCTGGACGGCTGTCTGGGTGGATATGTTTTATGCTGCCCCGGGGACACCTGGCTGCTAGGCTGCCTGAGGCCTATCTAGGAGCAGGAGAAGCAGCATAGGGTTGGGACTACTGGCTTGTAGTCCAAACAGAAGTAGTGGTTCAGCCAGGAGGGGAACCAGCTGTGGTCAGAGGTAGAGGTGATGCTGTCGCCACTAAAGGACCATCCACCTTGTTACCAGAGACCACTGTAAATGATCTGAAGCCGGTACCAGAGTAGTCTTCTCACCAGCCGGGGATGGTGAAGAAGTGGGAAAAATTCAGGGAGTGCCAAGCCAGGGACCCAGTGGGACAGCAGAGGTGACGCTTGCAAAGCATCAGTGGGTGCCAAGCCAGGGACCTAGCGGGTCATCAGGGGTGACGCTTGAAGAGTATCTGTGAGTGCCAAGCCAGGGACCCAGCAGGGAAGTGGGGGTGACGCTTTAGGGAAAAAGTGCTAAAAGTGACAGAGCTCGGGGATCTAGTGGCTATTGAATCTGAAGTCTAGTGAAAGACTGGGAGTTCATTGAGTGAATATCCACAGTAAATGACTGTGGAGTAAGCTGAGAACTGTTTGTGTTGCCAATAGGTGAATACCACGACCGTTGGTAACTGCTACAAGATTGTTGCCGTAGGAGAAAGCGGTCCTACCTATACAGAAATGGTGTCTGGCTGGATGCCTTCACCTGTATAGCTGTCTACCTATAGAAGTCTCGGAGTCTGCCAATTACCATTGCATCTACTTAAGGGTGTCCTGGCCCGAACCCTCCCTCCCCAGTTCTGTTCAAGAGACAATAAATCTCTTTGCATTTGAAAAGTGTCTGGCGCCCACCATTTCATCTTGCAGTACACCCACCATGCCTTGTAACCCACTCTACACAGATGGATATCAGCTATCTCTAACTCTGGAGGTCACCATTAGGCCTCAGGGGCCCAGGGACCTGGCTACATAAAGATTTTTTTTTTTTAAAGCTAACACTGCAGTTACTGCAGTTACTTGCTTTGGGTAATTTTAATGAAAATTTTCTACATTTTCAAACTGTTTTATATCTGTTTTATTTTGTATATAACATCTTTATATTACAATTAAACATTAATACACACAGGGTATTATTGTTTGTAACCAGTCATGGACAATGGGCATGCTCCACATGCCTGAAAAACACATAATCCAAGTACACATAGAGCTGTATTTAAAAAAAAAAATGTGTATAGCAATTCACTTATTGAAAGTACATGTACATTTGTTTTGTGCAAATGGGGCACAAAACAAATGTTATTAGGTTATTTCCTGTACTGGTCAAATGTTTTTCATTGATTAAAAGTGGAAAATACCACATTTGGACACTAGATGGCAGTATTTATCAGACCTGACCCTGACATTAACCTAAACAGAGCCCTGATCTAGCTATTTAGTCTAAATGCACTAAATGCACCCCTGTGACCCACAAAAGGAGTATGGCCAAAAGAGTTTTGGCCATAGTTCTAGTTTAAGTAATGCCAAAATTATAGCTAAAAAAAAAAAGGCCCATACTAGAAATGTAAAAATTTGTCTAGATGGACTTTTTTCAACCAGACTAACTATGTAACTATGTAGTCTAGTCCATTGGGTGTAAGAGATGAAGTTGTTAAAAGAGTACAAAAGCCTAGAAAATGGGCAATGCGTATTTGTTTAAAATAATGTACAAAAAAGGAATCTCTTCCCACTCAATCCCAATTATTGCCAAGCCTATCATTGCAGCCTCACTACGCCCATCATCGCAGCCTTACTGTGCCCATCATTGCAGCCTCACTGTGCCCATCATTGCAGCCTCACCGCGCCCATCATTGCCGCCTCACCGCACCCATCATTGCCGCCTCACCATGCCCATCATTGCCGCCTCACCGTGCCCATCATTGCCACCTCACCGTGCCCTCAATGCCACCTTACTGTGCCCATCATTGCCGCCTCCCTATGTCCTCATTGCCACCTTACTGTGCCGATCATTGCCGCCTCTCCATGCCCTCATTGCCGCCTTACTGTGCCCTCATTGCAGCCTCTGTTTCTGACAATGGGGGCACGTCAGGGAAGACCTATTGAGAAAAGAACATAAACAGCCAAAGCATTACAAACACTGCAGACACAGTATTCATTCAAGTATTTCTCACAGAGACAGAATGGTGATAAATATAAGATTCAATATTTTACATATTGTGACAGTCCCTCTTTTGTGTCCAAATCCCTTTGTCCATTATTCCACCATATTTTCTCATTTAGGTGTGATGTGTCACAGCGATCCCCTCCCTCCTCCTTACTTGTTACATAGCGGGAGACCGTTGTGTCTCGGAGCTCAGTGTGAAATGTCATGCCACAGCTCTGGTCTACCCAGCCCTGCCGGTCTGCCTGTTGCATCACCAGCTACGAACATCCAGCCATACCAAATACTGGACTGATCCTAGGCACTCCTGCGTCACCGTGCTTCTGTGGCTACTGTCTCAACCTCAGGGTCCCACAAGCTGGTGCGGCAAGAGAGGCTCTCCTCTACACGTCAGGCTCACGATCCAGGTACATGACACTATCACGCGAGCTGATCTAGGAGGAGGGCGGGACTTTAGTCACAGCGCGGCATGACATTTCACAGTGAGCTCCATGACACAGCGGTTTCCCGCTGTGTAACAAGTAAGGAGGAGGAGGGAGGGGATGGCTGTGTCAGAGGGGGGATCGTTGCGGGGAGGGAGCTTCCATCAGCAGTGCGGCTAACGGAGATCGCAGCGAGGAGGGGAGGAGGAGGGAGCGGAGGAGACTCCCGCAATGGGCGGCATCCCCCGCCCCCTTTCAGTATCGGCTGATTTTTGCTATCGGCCGATACCGAAAACACAGTTTTCGGATGATAATTTTCGGCGGCTGAAATTTCGGTGCACCTCTACTTTAAAATCATATCTATATTCAAAGGAAAAACAGTTATATAATGCAACTTACGAGTACTTAGATGTAATGGTTGCATTGGTTTCCTTTTTCAAACTTTTTTTTTCTTTATTTTCACCTGCCAGTAACACGGATTGACAACTCTCAGGCCTTGTACACACGGCCGAGATTCTCGTTGAAAAAAACATGTCGTTTTTTTCGACGAGATTCTTGGACAAGAAACTTGTCCCGGCCGAGTGTACACACGCTTGTTTCAAAGAACCCGCGGTTCTTTGAAAGGAGTGTACGCGGTGACATCATCGACTACGTCGAGCATGCGCTCGTCACATTCGATGCCGTCGCCGCCATCTTGGTATACCCTACGTATGCCTAGGAAGCTACCGCGCATGCGTCGAATTCATTTCGAACATGCGCGGGCTTCCGGGCGGACAGGTAAGTGTACACACACTCACTTTTCTCGTCAAGAAACACGCCGAGGAGAATCTTGACGAGAAAATAGAGAGCAGATTCTCTATTTTCTCGTCGAGGTTTCTTGTCGGTTTTCTCGACGAGAAACCCGCTAGCAGCGTACACACGACCGATTTACTCGGCAAGACCTCTCTGCCAGCAAGTTTCTTGCTGGTTCTTGCCGAGAAAATTGGTCGTGTGTACGAGGCCTCACCCTACTGTTTCAGGACAGCAGAAACAGGATAGAATTAGAGAAAGCTGAGATTGGCACAGGCAGAGATGACAAGTTATCAATACACAATATTTCAGAAAGATTAACAGGCATTTTTTGCTATTATTAAATAGATATAACAAAACATTTTCAGTGGTATTTAACACAGCAAAAGAATCAAATGAGAAGTTAATTGTTGGGGTTTATATTCCTTTTTGCTTTTTTAGTGACTTTGAGATTCAAGGTTTTCATAATCATTCAATTATCACAATCACAATTTAACAAAACCAGTAACAGTAGAAAAAAAAGGATAATTTTTAAAGTTTCTTCCTTTTCTTGTGTTTTTTTTTTTTTTTTTGTGTGTATTTCTTTGTTAATGCTATTGTTGCTGTTTTTTTTAGACAATAGGAAAAAAGGAGAATGGTAATTTTTTCACTTTAAAATTTGGCAGATATTTGTGATGCTGTATTTTTAAACCTTTCATGTTGCTTCGTTGACTACATTATTTTCTGATTTGTAAAAATCGAATAAAAAAATATACATATGAAAAGGTAAAGTCATTTTTTTTTGCAATTTCCCTTTTTATTTTTTGTTACTTTTTTTAGCTTTTTTGAATGATCTGTGTTTGTAGACACAGTCATACAGGTAGTACCATGGTGTGAAGTGAGGACATTGTTGAGGTGAGTTATCGATGTCTTCGCTTTATCTTCTCATTCAGAATCAAATGAAGGGCTTTGTTTTTATCACAGCTCATACATCAACAAGTCCATCCATTAGATTTTGACTTTAACCACTTCAATACCATGCACTTATGCACCTTCCCGCCCAGACCAATTTTCAGCTTTCAGTACTCTCACACTTTGAATGACAATTACTTAGTCATGCTACACTGTATCCAAACAAAATTTTTATCATTTTCTTCTCACAAATAGAGCTTTCTTTTGGTGGTATTTAATCGCCACTGGGTTTTTTATTTTTTGCGATATAAGCAAAAAAACAGCAATTTTTTTTTTTTAAAAACACTTTTTCTTTTTCGTACATCACGGGACACAGAGCGACTTAGTCATTACTAATGGGTTATATAGTTTACCTTCAGGTGCTGGCACTGGCAACTTCCAAACCGGAAGTACCCTCCCCTATATAAGCCCCTCCCATCCGGGAGCACCTCAGTTTTTTGCCAGTGTCTAAGGTGTTGGCCAAAGAGTAACATGTGTTTTCCTGGGCTTGCGTACAGGTTCTTTTACAGGCCTTAGTAAGCTGTTCCGGATCCCACCAAAAAAGCTTCATAGCTAAACGGTCGGTACCCGGGCCTTGCAGAGAAGAGCAAGGTTTTGCCTGTAATGCCTCTCTTAGGAGGGCTGGACCCTGGGATCCAGAGCTCTGGTCATACCCACGACCAAGATGTTTTCTGTGCAGGGTGCTATACAGGTCCAGGGGAGTGGAATCCTTGGGAACCCGGTCCCTGAAGGTTTAATTACAATGCCTGCCGTGATAGGTGAAGTTTGGGCTTCTGTGGACCAAACAGAGTCCTGCGGCGGGGAACAGGTAAGTGGAGGCCCCCAGGAACTTGGTTCTATTGGGGGACCCCCAAGCCTAATTTGTCTTTCTGTCTGTTACCTAACGGTATTCCCGCTAATATCTGTGTATGCCTGTAACTACTGAAAAATGTAAAATTTTAATAGTAGTCAAGAAAAAAAAAAAAAGAAAAAGGAGGACCGCGGTACCTGTGTTAAACCACTAGAGGCTGCTGTGGTCCATTTTTTCTTGTCATGTGGATCTTTGGTTTTCTCAAGTCAAAAGATCCAGGCAGTTGGCACTTCCTCTGCCCTGTTGCTGCGCTCATCCACCGCACAGGCCCTCCGGCAAAAAGGGCCCTGGCTCCTAGTCCCTGCTTGGTTTTCGAAAAGGGCGCCAATGGCGCACGGGCGCGGGCGCGTGCACGCGCCTCCTATGAAAAAAAAGGGGCGGGGCGGGTGGATGACGCTCGATGCGCGCCGCGGCGCTTCTGCGCATGTGCAGGCGTCCCAGCATGTATAAAAGACACAGTACAAGTGTCAGCTGGATGCAAACAGAGCTAGCAACAAACAGTGGCACACAGAGGCGGTTGATGCAGGCATCCCCATAGAAAGGCACTTTAGTGGACACCAGCTGGTATATAGCAGCAACTGTGTTAGACTATTACCAGCAAAATTGGTGTATGACGACGGGAATACCTCAGCTTTGTGCTTAAAGGATATGTCGTCCAGACGCTCCGGAAATAAGTCTTCCAGGAAGCCAAAGGGGTCTCCATCGGGCTCTGAGGATATTGGGCATGCTTGTACTGCACCAATCTCCCCTGAGAATTCAGAGGTCAGTAGCCGTAGGAACCCCGCAGGAGTGCCTGGTGCTGCGGCTGTCCCCAGTCCACCTGCTCCTGTATATATAACAGAGGAGGTTTTATCCTCAACTCTGGGAGGATTGGAAGAGAGATTAACAGCATTGATCGCTGCTTCCCTGTCACAGGGAAAGCGCGTCCGATCTCCGTCTCCTCCTTCAGAGTGCCTGTTAGTGGAGGAACAGCCCCACACAGAGATCGACCTACCTGAAGGGGATCAGGATGAGGTTGATTCAGTTATGGAGGAATCAACAGTGGAAGAACCTTTCTCAGCATCTCAGGCTGAAAGATTATGGGTTCAGTCTCTGACTAACATGGTCCGATCAGCATTTAAAATGCCTCTGGCGGAACCATCAACCACTACGGTTTCCTCGCTGGGGTCGCTGAAAGCTCCCCAGGCTGTCTGTTTCTTCCCAATCCACCCTTTATTGGAAGGGCTTATTTACCAGGATTGGGAGCATCCTGATAAAATATTTACTCCCCCCAAGAGATTTCCGGTGATCTATCCCATGGAGGATAAGTTCATAAAAAAATGGAGGGTCCCTACAGTGGACGCAGCCATCTCTTCTGTGAACAAATCACTGACATGTCCAGTAGATAATGTTCCAATGTTCAAAGACCCAATAGATAAAAAATTGGAGTCTTTACTAAAATCTGCTTTCTCTACAGCAAGCATGGTGACACAACCTGCGGTAGCAGCGATTGGAGTCTGCCAAGCGGTGAAAGATCAGTTGAAACAAGTCTTAAGGGACTTACCAGATCAGCAGGCTCTTGCCCTAGCTGACCTACCTAGAGCCTTGTGTTTTGCGGTGGACGCCATAAAGGATACAATCCAACAGGCCTCCCGCTTTACGCTGTCTGTAGTACATATGCGTAGGCTTCTATGGCTCAAAAACTGGTCTGCTGAAGCTCCCTGTAAGAAATTGCTGGTTAGCTTCCCATTTCATGGAGAACGCTTATTTGGAGAAGATCTGGACAAATATATCCAGAAAATTTCTGCCGGTAAAAGTTCACTCTTACCGGTTAAGAACAAGAGTAGAAGTCCTTCTTTTAAGAGGCCTACTTCTCCAGTCCCTGGCACATCGGCTGTGAAACAGTTCCGACGGCCTCCGCGGTCAAATTCAGGGGGCAGAAATCAGGGACAATCACAGGGTAACAAGAAACCCTGGGTCAAGAGAGGTACAAAACCTCCCCCTAAGTCATGAAGGGTTGCCCCCACTCAATCGGGTGGGGGGAAGACTTCAGTTGTTCACAGAGACCTGGCGGGACACCATCAGAGACAGATGGGTGCTCTCCGCAGTAAGTCTGGGATACAAGCTGGAGTTAAAAGACACTCCTCCTGCCCAATTTATGAGGTCAAACGTGCCAAGCGATCCCCAGAAGAGAGGATCCCTCCTTCTGGCACTAGAACAACTATTGCTCCAAGGTGTAATCATGAAGGTTCCCCTGGAAGAAAGTGGGTTCGGGTTTTACTCGAACCTTTTCACAGTCCCCAAACCAAATGGGGACGTGAGGCCCATATTAAATCTAAAAGGGCTAAACAAGTTCCTAAATATCAGGACTTTTCGGATGGAGTCGATCCGATCGGTGGCCACCGCCCTACAAGGGCAGGAATGGTTAGCCTCGATCGACATAAGGGATGCTTATTTGCATATTCCCATCTTTCCGGCCCACCAGAAATTTTTACGCTTTGCAGTAGAAGGGCGCCATTTTCAGTTCAGAGCCTTACCTTTCGGTCTGGCCACAGCACCACGAGTGTTCACAAAAATTCTGGCCCCACTATTGGCCAATCTAAGAACACAAGGTGTAACGATAATGGCATATCTAGACGACCTGCTACTAATAGACCACTCAGTGGAAAAGCTGGAAGTAGCTATTCACAAGACAATCAAGTATCTGGAATATCACGGTTGGATTATCAACCGGGACAAGTCAGCTCTAAGACCAGTCAGAAGTCTGGAATACTTAGGGCTAAGGCTGGATTCAAATCAGAGAAAGATTTTCTTACCTCCAGAAAAGGTGTCGTCTTTAAAAGATTTGACCCACTTAGTGGGTACAAAAAGAAAACCATCCATACGCCTGTGCATGAGGCTGCTGGGAAAAATGGTGGCTTCATTCGAAGCAGTACCCTACGGTCAATTCCATTCAAGGAACTTGCAGAGGGCCATACTGTCAGCCTGGAACAAAAAAGTTCAGGCTTTAGACTTACCAATGTCCCTGTCCCCTTCCGTTCGCAAGAGCCTCCATTGGTGGTTGGTGCCCCAGAATCTGGAAAAAGGGAAACCCTTCAGTCCGGTTTCTTGGAAGGTGGTCACTACAGATGCCAGCCTCATAGGCTGGGGGGCAGTACTGGAGCAATGGTCTCTCCAGGACAAGTGGTCAGAAGCAGAGAAGGCCCTGCCCATCAATCTCTTAGAGATACGAGCAGCCCGGTATGCCCTAGTAGCATGGACATCCAAACTCCAAGGGTCCCCTGTCAGAATTCAATCAGACAATGCCACAGCAGTGGCATATATCAATCACCAGGGTGGCACCAGGAGTCATGCAGCCCAGAGGGAAGCGATTGCATCCTGGAATGGGCAGAAAGATATGTCCCAGCCATATCCGCGGTTTTCATCCCAGGAGTGGAAAATTGGAAAGCGGACTTTTTAAGTCGCCAGCAATTATGCCCGGGGGAATGGTCTCTTCACCCCGAGGTTTTCCAGGCAATATGCCAGCGGTGGGGAACACCGGATGTAGATCTGCTAGCATCCAGATTCAACGCAAAGGTGGACAGATTTGTGTCTCGCACAAGGGATCCCCTAGCTTGCGGCTCGGATGCCCTAGTGTTCCCTTGGGATCAGTTCAAGCTGATATATGCATTCCCACCACCACAATTGTTACCGCGATTAATCCGCAGAATCAGGGTAGAAAAGAAACCAGTGATTCTGGTGGCTCCAGCGTGGCCCCGAAGGGCATGGTACGCGGAGATTGTAAAAATGTCAGTGAGGAGTCCTTGGACCCTCCCACATCGTCCGGACCTGCTGTCGCAAGGACCGATATACCACCCTTCCTTACCAGCCCTAGGTTTGACGGCCTGGCTATTGAAGCCCACATTCTGAAAAAGAGAGGGCTCTCTAATCCTGTGGTATCTACCATGATCAATGCCAGGAAGCCGGTATCCAGGCAGATGTATTATAGGATCTGGAAGGCGTACATTACATGGTGTGAGGCCAAGAAATGGCATCCACGTAAGTACGTAATAGGTAGGATTTTGGACTTCCTACAGTGGGCTGTAGATAGGAAGCTGGCCTTGAGTACTATCAAGGGTCAGATTTTGGCCTTGTCAATATTTTTTCAAAGGCCCTTGGCTTCGCATTCACTAGTCAAAGCTTTCATACAAGGAGTGATGCGTATTAGCCCTCCGGTTAGTATTCCCATATGTCCATGGGACTTAAACCTGGTTCTGTCGGTTCTACAGAAACAACCGTTGGACCATTGCAACACATTTCCTTGGTTCTTCTCACCAGGAAATTGATTTTCTTAGTAGCCATTTGTTCGGCTAAAAGAGTATCGGAATTAGCCGCCTTGTCCTGTAAGGAGCCATATCTGGTTGTCCATAAGGACAGAGTAGTATTACGTCCTCATCCAGCCTTTCTTCCTAAGGTGGTATCGAGGTTTCATTTGAACCAAGATGTGGTTCTTCCTTCTTTTTTCCCCAAACCTAGCTCGGTAGAGGAAAAGTTATTGCATTCTTTGGATGTAGTAAGAGCAGTTAAAGCTTATCTAAAAGCCACTGCTCAGATTCGCAGAACGGATACTTTGTTTATTCTGCCGGAAGGCCCCAGAAAGGGTCAGGCAGCATCAAAATCTACTTTAGCCAAGTGGATTCGACAGGTCATAATACAAGCCTATGGCTTGAGAAAGAGACCGCCTCCATTCAAAGTTAGGGCGCACTCCACAAGAGCAGTTGGAACTTCATGGGCAGTGCATCACCAGGCCTCCCTGGCTCAAGTCTGTAAGGCCGCAACATGGTCTTCAGTACACACGTTTACTAGATTCTACCAGGTAGACGTTAGAAGTCAGGAGGATGTCGCCTTTGGGCGCAGTGTGTTGCAGGCCGCAAAAGATCCTCATGCCTGATGGCGCCCAGCTTATGTATAGTGTATCCCTCCCCTCATTTGGCATTGCTTTGGGACGTCCCATTAGTAATGACTAAGTCGCTCTGTGTCCCGTGATGTACGAAAAAGAAAAAGGGATTTTTATAACAGCTTACCTGTAAAATCCTTTTCTTGGAGTACATCACGGGACACAGAGCTCCCACCCCTCTTTTTGGGACACTTATTGCTTTGCTACAAAACTGAGGTGCTCCCGGATGGGAGGGGCTTATATAGGGGAGGGTACTTCCGGTTTGGAAGTTGCCAGTGCCAGCACCTGAAGGTAAACGATATAACCCATTAGTAATGACTAAGTCGCTCTGTGTCCCGTGATGTACTCCAAGAAAAGGATTTTACAGGTAAGCTGTTATAAAAATCCCTTTTTTTTAGTTTCTATTGTAAAATTTTGCAAATAAGTAATTTTTCTTCATAAATTTGTGCCAAAATGTATACTGCTACATATCTTTGGTAAAATGAACCCAAATTAGTGTATATTATTTGGTCTTTGTGAAAGTTATAGAGTCTACAAACTAAGGTGGCAATCACTGAAAATTTATCACATCTGATCACGCCTGATGTACTGAAGGGATATCTCATTTCTTGAGACACTAACAAGCGAGGAAAGTACAAATACCCCAAAATTACCCCTTTTTGGAAAGTAGACAGTCCAAGGTATTTACTAAGAGGTGTGGTGAGTTTTTTGAAGTTGTATTTTTTTCCCACAATTCTTGGGAAAATTTTTTTTTTTTTTTTTTTATTTTTTTTTACACAAACTGGTCATATTAACAGTTTTTTTCTCTCACACAGCATATGCATAATTGCAACTACACCCCAAAATACATTCTGCTACTCTTTTTTTTACACAAAGTTGTCCATTTATAAGATATTTCTAACGCATAGCATATACATAGCAAAAATGACACCCCAAAATGCATTCTGCTACTCCTCCTGAGTATAGCGATACCACATGTGTGAGACTTTTACACAGCCTGGCCATATACAGAGGCCCAACATTGAAGTAGCACTTTCAGGCGTTCTACAAGCATAAATCGCACATATCCTTTCTCAACCACCTATTACAATTTTGAAGACCCTGGAGCACCAGGACAATAGAATTTTCCACAAAATGACCCCATTTTTGAAAGCACACACCCCAACGTATAATCTATGAGGCATTATGAGTCTTTTGAACGGTTCATTTTTTTCCAGAAGGTTTTGGAAAATGTGGAGAAAAAATTAAAATGCATTTTTTTTACACAAAGTTGTCAATTTATAAGATATTTCTAACACATAATATGTACATAGCAAAAATTACACCCCAAAATGCATTCTGCTACTCCTCCTGAGTATGGCGATACCACATGTTTGAGACTTTTACACAGCCTGGCCACATACAGAGGCCCAACATCCAAGTAGCACCTCCAGGCATTCTAGCAGCATTAATTGCACATATCATTTTCTGACTACCGATCACATTTTTGAAGGCCCTTCATATATCTAACACATAGCAGGTACATACCAAATAACAAAAGATTACCTGTGGTTTTAGAAGTGCAGTGGTCCACAGAGGAGAGCATCGGTCCAGGCAGCAGGCAGGGATGAGGTCAGCGACAGCAAAAGCAATCATCCAGGCAGCAGGCAGGAATACTGTCCATAGTTCGCACAGGCAGAGATACTGTCAGCACAGCCAGAGCACAGCCAAAGCACAGGTCCAGGTAGCAGGCAGAGGTGTCCCGGCAGAAATGCTGTCCAAAGTCAGTAGAGGCAGCAGGCAGATATATGGTCAACACAGCCAAAGTATTGGTCCAAGCAGCAGGAAGAAACATGGTCCATAATGTCATGGGTCATTACAGGCAGTAATATGGTCAGCACAGCCAAATTATTGGTCCAGGCAGCAGGAAGGACCATCAAGCTTAGGGCCAGGGGGACAGGGGTAGAGGCTTCTCCCACCCAAATCGCTTTGAAGCCTCCGGGCAACCAGACCCTGTTCTTGGAGCACAGAAAATGAAAAACTGGTTTTCTCTACTCAGAACGCTATTCTGAAGCCCCTCACATATGTGAGACCCCTGTGTACTAAAAGTAGATGGCCAAAAGATCAGTCCAAGTGGCAGGCAAAAACATGGTCGATTAACAGGCCAAGGTCGGTACACGTGGAAGTCAGAAACGTGGTTTAAATCGGCAGGCAGAGGCATCGTCGGTAAACAGGCCAGGGTCAGTTAATTAACATGGAAGGTAGTTAGTAACATGGTAGCAGGCAAATAGGGAAATGGCAGTCTGTTAATAATAAGGGGAACTAATGGATGTATGATCATTTTTGAAGCAATTTCCGATGCACAGGCCAGGTTGGGAGGGACAATCGGGACAATAATAGCTGGTGTCTCTTCTTACTCCTCCTCTGCTGCATACTCAGCATTTCTTTTGGCGTCTTCTTCCAGATTCTGTGGGGGGGATGCTAAAGGGATAGTGTCCCTCGTGAAGCCGACTCACACTATCAGAGCGAATGCTTCCTGGGGCGGGATCTTGTTGGTAAATGAGGGCATCGATGATATCTTCGATATATTGGAGGTAGTGGAGTCGGTGATTTTGAGTTGCTTTTTGGTAGCAGACAAACGAATTAAAAAGGGCCATGTGAAACAGGTGAAACGCAACTTTTTTGTGCCAATAATGGGACTTTCTGGTTGATAAGTAGGGCTGTAGCATCTGGTCGTTTAAATCCCCCCCCCCCCCCCCATGTACAAATTGTAGTCGTGGACACATTCAGGCTTTACAATGGAGCCGCGTCTTCTTGGGATCTCCACCATGGTGTCATTGTGGATCGTAGAGAGGATGTGGACATCTTTCTTGTCCCTCCACTTCATGGCCAACACCTCCTCGTTCCTCATGGATGCCGATTCTCCAGGTTGCCCTTTTTTATGTCAATAAATTTTGTGGGAATCCCTTCCGTTTTTTTTTTAAGGTACCGCAGGCCGGGGTTTGTTTACTGTAAAGGTGGCGAAAAAGGGGCAGGCTGGTATAATAATTATCAACATATAAATGGTAACCTTTTCCGAACAGGGGGTATGCCAACTCCCAGACAATTTTCCCACTGGTTCCAATATATGTGGGGCAATCACGGGGCTGGAGCTGGGAGTCTTTGCCTTCGTAGATCCTGAATTTGCAGACGTATCCAGTGGCTCGATCACATAATTTATTTAATTTTAACCCATACCTGGCTCTCTTGCTTGGTATGTACTGCTTGAACTGCAGTCGGCCGGTGAAATGTACGAGGGACTCGTCCACACAAATTTTTTGGTCTGGGATGAAAACTTCTTCAAATCGCTGGGAAAAGGCATTGATTAGGGGGCGTATCTTGTACAATTTGTCGTAGTTGGGATGATCTCGGGGAGGGCACTGTGAATTGTCATTGAAGTGGAGAAAGCGCATAATCATGTCGTATCTTTTCCTGGACATGACAGGGGAATATATGGTGTGAGGGGGCTAGCTCGGCAGCGGGTATGTGTGACCCCCGGGATGGGCTCCCCACCCAAAAACAGGCCCAGCAGACGGAGGTTGTGGTTTTCAAAATCAAAAAGGTGCGGTTTATTTTCTATTTACAGTGACAAAAACACAGCAAGGCAAAAAAAACAAACACAAAATAAATCCTGGTCAACTTGACCTCTGACTAAACTTACAGGTTTCCTAACTAACGACTGGGATCAGCCTAGTGCTGTCCTAGTCCCTGGTTTTAAATGTCCAAGCAAAATATAGCCACACAGGCTTTCTCTCACCGCACAGGGGTTCACTCTCCCTAGACAGTCCACACAGGTCTGCTTCCAGGCATGAGCCAACATCTAATGAATCTGGGCTTTCTTATAGAGGCCTAAATGAGCTGACAAGGTTCAGCTGGACTCATCAACTCCCTGTCTGCACGACGCCCAGCCCTCTCCCTAGAGGTATGAGTCATCAATGAGCCCACTAGTCTCAGCTGGGCTTATACAACTCTCCACCTAGCTGTATAAATCGGCGTAAAGCCTGAATCTGGGCGAAATATATCTACCCCCCTGGATGCAACCAGGTGACTTTACCTTCCTGCTGTCACATACCCCCCCCTCTTGTTTTAACCTCGGGGTTGGAACACCAGCAATCAGGCATTCATGTACTCGAGACAAAGCATCCACATTCCCCATTTGAACGCCAGGGCGATGCTTTACTGTGAAGTTGAATTCCTGGAGGGCCAGGAACCACCTATTCACTCTTCTATTTGTTTCCTTGTTTTGAGCCATCCACTTTAACGGAGCGTGATCCGTAACCATGTCAAAGTGCCTACCTAGCAGGTAGTACCGAAGGGAATCTAGAGCCCACTTCACCGCTAAACACTCCTTTTCAACGGTGGCGTAATTTACCTCATGGGACTTCAACTTCCTGCTGAGGTAAATGACTGGGTGCTCTTCCCCGTTCCAGACCTGGGACAATACTGCTCCTAACCCCACATCTGACGCATCACTTTGTACGACAAAGTCTTTAGAGAAGTCGGGTGAGTACAACACTGGCTGGCTACATAAGGCTTGTTTCAAGAATTGGAATGCTGCCTCAGCCTCGGGGGTCCATTTAATCATGACCGACCCTTTCCCCTTCGTCAGGTTGGTTAGGGGCACAGCCTTAGAAGCAAAGTGGGGAATGAATCGCCGATAATACCCAGCGATTCCCAGAAAGGCTCGTACCTGCTTCTTGCTGTTGGGACGTGGCCAACTCTGGATGGCCTCGACTTTGTTGAGTTGGGGTTTTATTACTCCCCTCCCAATGGTGTACCCAAGATATTTGGCCTCCTCCTGCCCAATGGTACACTTCTTGGGGTTAGCCGTAAACCCTGCTTCCCGAACAGAGTCCAGGACTGCTTGCACTTTTGGCAGATGTGAGGCCCAATCTGTGCTATGGACAATTACGTCATCCAGGTAAGCCGCAGCATACTTCCGATGGGGCCTCAGCATCTGGTCCATTTTCCGCTGGAATGTGGCCGGCGCATTCTGTAACCCGAACGGCATTCTTTTATATTGGAACGCCCCGTCTGGGGTTACAAATGCGGTTTTCTCTTTGGCTGACTTGGCCAGGGGGATTTGCCAATACCCTTTTGTGAGGTCAAGAGTCGTCATGTATCGGGCTGTTCCCAGCCGGTCGATCAACTCATCTATACGTGGCATGGGGTAGGTGTCAAATTTTGTAACTTTGTTCAACTGACGAAAATCGTTACAAAATCGCCAGCTCCCATCCGGTTTAGGCACCAACACAATGGGACTAGACCAATCACTTTGGGACTCCTCTATCACCCCTAAGTTCAGCATTTTCTGTACTTCCTCCCGTATTGCCTCCCGTCGGGCCTCTGGGATCCGATAGGGTTTTAACTTCACCCTTTCACCGGGCGGGGTAATAATGTCATGCTCTACCCCAGATGTTTGTCCCGGCAGCTCAGAGAATACCTCCTTGTTGCGAAGCACAAACTCCTTAACCTCCTGTTGTTGGGGTTGTGACAAGGTGGCTGCGATTCCAACCTCAGGAATCACGCAACCAGTTTGAGCTGGTGACCAAGTGTCTGCGACTAGGGACTCTCTATCCCTCCAGGCTTTCAACAGATTAACGTGATAGATCTGTTCGGGCTTTCGCCTTCCTGGTTGTCTGACCTTGTAATTCACTTCGCTCACTTTTTCCATTATCTCGTAGGGGCCTTGCCATTTGGCAAGGAATTTACTTTCAACCGTAGGGACAAGTACCAATATCCTATCCCCCGGGGAAAAGGTACGGGTCTTGGCTCCACGGTTGTACACTCTCTGCTGTGCCAACTGCGCTTGGGCCAAATGTTCCTTCACGATGGGCATTACCTGTGCAATTCGATCTTGCATCAGGGCGACATGCTCAATCACACTCCTGTGGGGAGAACTCTCACTTTCCCAAGTTTCCTTGGCAATATCCAACAGCCCTCTTGGGTGTCTCCCATACAGTAACTCAAAGGGGGAGAATCCCGTAGAGGATTGGGGCACCTCCCTAATAGCAAACATCAAATAAGGAAGTAGACAGTCCCAATCCTTTCCATCCCTATCCACCACTTTCTTCAACATTTGTTTTAGGGTTTTGTTGAATCTTTCAACCAGCCCATCGGTTTGGGGGTGATACACAGATGTACGTAATTGCGTCACTTTGAACAATTTACACAGCTCCTTCATAACCCGGGACATAAAGGGTGTACCTTGGTCCGTAAGCAGTTCTTTACAAATACCCACCCGGCTAAAAACAAGAGATAGCTCTTTGGCTATGGTTTTGGCCGAGGTATTTCTGAGAGGGATCGCTTCTGGATAACGGGTGGCATAGTCCATTATAACCAATATGTACTGGTGCCCCCTAGCGGACTTGATTATAGGACCTACCAAATCCATTGCGATTCTCTCAAACGGGACCTCAATGATGGGTAGAGGGACCAGCGGGCTACGGAAGTGTGGCATCGGGGCCGACCTCTGACACACAGGGCAGGAGGAACAATAATTTTCTATGTCCTTCATCACCCCAGGCCAATAGAATCTCTGTAATACCCTCTCTCGGGTTTTCTCTGTCCCCAGATGACCTCCAAGAATGTGCCCATGGGCCAACTCCAACACCAACTTCCTGTAAGGTTTGGGCACCACCAGCTGCTCAACGGTTTCTTCTGCCCTTTTTGCCACCCGATACAGTAGGTCCTTCTCTACGCTGAAGTATGGGTAAGTGCAGGTATTATCTGGGTTCACTAACTCGCCATCTATTTTCACTACGTTTTCCCGTGCCTTTATTAGGGCGGGGTCTTTCAACTGTTCTGTGGCAAAGTTTTCCCTGTGAACCTCAAGATCAGAAAACTCCACAGACGGTAGGTTTTCGTCTGAGGAGGTGGGCTCCTCTCCAGTTTCTTGAGTCTCCCCTGCCAATACTGACAAGGGAAATTCGGGAGAGTCCTCACCACTCTCAGAGGAGTTCTGGCTATCATATTCCTGGTACATAGGGGCACCAGTGGGGGGCTCATGATCATCCCACAGTTCCCAGAACTTCGGAAAATCCCTTCCCACAATGGCGTCATGCGGTAACTGAGACACTAAGCCCACTGGATGAGAAAGGGTACCTTTGGGGGTCTCGAAACACACTGTAGTCACTGGATACTCTCGGGTGTCCCCATGCACACAAATAACGGCTACCTTGCTATTCCCAGAGACCTCTGTTTTAACTAACTCAGCCTTTATCAGGGTCACAAGGCTACCTGAATCCAGCAATACCACAACATTTCTACCATTAATACACATTTTGCATAAATGTTTCTCAGTTCCCCGAATGGCAGTGCATGCGACTGTCGCACACAGCGACTGACGTCTGCCCGTCAGAAAGTCACACTGCATGGGTTCCTCCAAAACCGGGCAATTTGCTGCAATATGTCCCGCTTGCCGGCAGCGGTAGCAAATGATCCTTCTTGCCGCCTCTTGAGCCGCTGATTTCCCAGGCTGTTCTCGCCAAACTTGGGGTAGAGCTCCCACCCTCTCACTCTCTCCACCCTTACCCCTTGGAATCATCTTATCCGCCCCTGGGGATGGTCTGGTCTTAGGGTGGAAAGTCCGAGTGTCTCTGGAAGAGGCCGTCAGGTTCTCTGTAGCCAAGTATTTCTCCACACGATCCACAAGACCATCGGCCGTCTCTGGGTCTCCATGGCTTACCCACTTTTGGATGGCAGTAGGAAGAGCTCTCAAAAACCGATCCATTACAACACGTTCCACAATCTTTGGTGCGGACAAAGTCTCTGGCTGTAGCCACTTTCTGCTCAGGTGAATGAGATCATACATTTGAGACCTGGGGGGTTTTCCAAGCTGGAAAGTCCAGTTATGCACACGCTGAGCCCGGACAGCCAGGGTGACACCCAGCCTTGCCAATATTTCAGCTTTTAGCATCACATAGTCTTTTGCTTGGTCAGGCTCTAGGTCATAGTAAGCTTTCTGCGATTCACCCGTTAACAGAGGAGCCACCAGTCCAGCCCACTGCTCCTCAGGCCACTTTTCTCTTTCAGCGGTCCTTTCAAATGTGGTCAAAAATACCTCTGGATCATCCTCTCCAGTCATTTTTGTCAATAAACGACTCACCCCAAAGGACGCGGTATTAGTGGGACGGCTTTCCTCACCGGTCTGCGGACGTTGCTGCATTACTGCTTCCATCTGTTGTTGTAGTCTCTGCTCTTGCTTCTGCAACAGGTCTATGAAGCGGGCCTCAGATTGCTGTTGGGCTTGTTGCTGAGCCTCCAGACTCTGTTGTAAAGTTGCAAGGCTCTGTTGATGAGCTTGCTGCTGGGCTGCAAGGCTCCTTTGCAAACCTGCATTTGTCTGCTGTTGATTGGCATTTGCTAGAGCCAGCTGTTTCAGTATCTCCTCCATGCTGGCTTAAAAAAAAACTGCCACTGGTTCTCCACCAACTGTGAGGGGGCTAGCTCGGCAGCGGGTATGTGTGACCCCCGGGATGGGCTCCCCACCCAAAAACAGGCCCAGCAGACGGAGGTTGTGGTTTTCAAAATCAAAAAGGTGCGGTTTATTTTCTATTTACAGTGACAAAAACACAGCAAGGCAAAAAAAACAAACACAAAATAAATCCTGGTCAACTTGACCTCTGACTAAACTTACAGGTTTCCTAACTAACGACTGGGATCAGCCTAGTGCTGTCCTAGTCCCTGGTTTTAAATGTCCAAGCAAAATATAGCCACACAGGCTTTCTCTCACCGCACAGGGGTTCACTCTCCCTAGACAGTCCACACAGGTCTGCTTCCAGGCATGAGCCAACATCTAATGAATCTGGGCTTTCTTATAGAGGCCTAAATGAGCTGACAAGGTTCAGCTGGACTCATCAACTCCCTGTCTGCACGACGCCCAGCCCTCTCCCTAGAGGTATGAGTCATCAATGAGCCCACTAGTCTCAGCTGGGCTTATACAACTCTCCACCTAGCTGTATAAATCGGCGTAAAGCCTGAATCTGGGCGAAATATATCTACCCCCCTGGATGCAACCAGGTGACTTTACCTTCCTGCTGTCACAATGGGCATGTGTTGGATGGGGCGTTTGGACCAATATGAATGGACTTCGTTCTTTTTTGTAAGCCCCATATTGAACATAAGGCCCAAAAATAATTTAAATTCCTCCAATGTTAGACGCCGCCACTGGAACATGCGGGCGTAGGAAGAATCGGGGTTGGCAGCAATAAATTGGGATGCATACAGATTCGTTTGATCCACTATATTCTGCAGCAAATCTTGTGGGAAAAATAAACAAAAATAATCAAATTTAGAAAAATTTGTAGTGTCGGGCTGCACACTTGGCTGTGCGGTGAAAGGGGGGATGGTAGCGGATCCTGAGTTGGCAGGCAACCATAAGGGGTTTGCCAGGGCATCGGGAAGGTAGGATTGGGGCTGGATTCTTCGGGTTGGGCGTGCATTTCCATTGCTTGTACTGGGCTCCTCTTCCTGGGGTATGGCGCTGCTGGTGGTGGGCAGTTCTCCTGATCTTGGTGCTGATCTTGGTGCTGATCTTGGTGCCGATCTTGGTGCTGATCTTGGTGCCGATCGCATTCTTTTGGGAGGGACGGTTTCCTCCGGGGACTCGGACTCTGAGCCACTATCCTCCACTGGCTCGTATTCCGAACCAGAATCGGATAATGGGAGCTCCCCGCTGCTCTCATCATCCGACATGGCAAGAATGGCATATGCCTCCTCAGGTGTGTAAACCCTTTGGGACATTATGGCAGTGCTTATTGGTGGGCCTGTGTAATGGTACTGCTGGGGGTAGTGGTGGCGGTCTGTGTGGTAGTACCGATGGAGGTATTAGTGGTGGGCCTGTGTGGTGGTACCGATGGCGGTATGGGTGGTGGTGGTACCAATGGCGGTACAGGTGGTGGTGGTACCGATGGCGGTACGGGCGGTGGTGGTGGCGGTGGCGGCGGTACCGATGGCGGTAAAGGTGGTGGTACGGGTGGTGGTGGTAGCGATGGCGGTATGGGTGGTGGTGGTACCGATGGCGGTACAGGTGGTGGTGGTACCGATGGCGGTACAGGTGGTGGTGGTACGGGTGGTGATGGTACCGATGGCGGTACAGGTGGTGGTACCGATGGCGGCACTAGTGGTGATACTGGTAGCGGGCCTGTGTGGCAGTATAGATGCTGGGCCTGGTGGCGGTACTGGTGGTGGTACTGGTACCGATGGCGGTACTGGTAGCCTGTGTGGCGGTGCCAATGGCGGTACCGATGGAGGTGGGCCTGTGACAGATGATTGACAGATGGGCTGATTGATTGACAGATGGGCTGATTGATTGATTGACAGATGGGTTGATTGATTGACAGATGGGGTGATTGATTGACAGGTGGGGTGATTGATTGACAGATGGGCTGATTGATTGACAGATGGGCTGATTGATTGACAGATGGGCTGATTGATTGACAGATGGGCTGATTGACAGATGGGCTGATTGACAGATGGGCTGATTGGCTGGGCTGATTGATGTGCTGGGCTGTGTGACAGGTCCTCTTTATGGGGGGGGCGTGTTGTGCACTGTAAACTTATGTAGACAAACTACACTGAGCTAACTTACTGATCTCTTCTCTCTCCTCACAGATCGGTGTGTGAGGAGAGAGCAGGGATCAGGTAGTAACTCCTGTGGAGTTTGTTTACATTTGTGACCGGCTGTGATTGGACACAGCCGGTCACGTGGTAAACAGCCAATTCATTGGCTGTTTACTCTGATCGGGGACGCGCTGTGTCCAAGGGACACTCGCCTTCCCCGATCCCCGCTCTGCAAGCCTGTGGCGGCGTGCACGGAGCGCGCCGCCGAGTTTGTTTTGACAGGTGATCGGCTGTGAGTTTGACACAGCCGATCACATGGTAAACAGCCAATGAAATTGGCTGTTTACCGTGATCGGGGAAGCGCTGTGTCCGAGGGACACATGCCGTCCCCGATCACCGCGCTGCGCGCCCCCGCGGGCGCGCGCAAGGCAATATCCTGCAGGACGTCATATGACGTCCAGTATCGATATTGCAACCACTTCCCGGACGTCAATTCGCTATTGACTGGGCGGGAAGTGGTTAAAACAAAAAAGACATTATTTAGTTTTAAATTACACATTTTTACTTCACCTGCACTGCCACAAGGCAATAATAAAGAGCAAACTGTATTCAGGAGGTATAACACCTCTATAACCATATTGAGAAATGCATAAAAGCAATGTAATGTGGGGATGTACTACTGGCAAGTACAGTACTTTATGGCGGTAATGTAACCAGACCCGTGGAACAGGGGTCATGTCCCATTGCAACTTTTGGGCTCTATCCAATCTGTCTTAAAATACTGATCAATTATACAACTTCTGGCTGGAAAAAACAATTAGACCCCTTTCACACTGAGGGCGCGTTAAAAATAGCGCCTGCAAACTGCCCTAAAACAGCTGCTCCATTCACTCCAGTCTGAAAGCAGAAAAAGTCCTGCCAGCAGCTTCTGTGGAGCGCATTAGGAGTGGTGAACCTAATGCGCTCCTGCCCATTGAAATCAATGGGCAGCGCCGTCATACCGCCGGCAAAACGACCGCTGTAGTAGCGCATTGCAGGGGGTTTTAACCCTTTTTCGGCCGCTAGCAGGGGTTAAAAGCTCCCGGGTAGCGGCCGAAATGCGCCACAAATCCGACAGTAAAGCGCCGCTAAAAATAGCGGCATTTTACCGCCGACGCTCGGGGCGGCACAGTGTGTAAGGGCTCTAAATAAATACAGAGGCTACAAGCTTAAACCACTCTTTATATATTGACATTTCTTTGTATAACTATAGTGCCTGTGTACTGCAATATGCTGCTAATTTCAGTAACCACTACTTACAGTAGCTCAGTAATAGGTGCTAAGGGTAGTATGTACTAGATGGTAATAGATTCTGGTTGAAGTAACTTCATTTTGCTGTATACAATGTGCTAAATGTTATACACTAAATTCCCAAAAGTATTGGGACGCCTGCCTTTACACACACATGAACTTTAATGACATCCCAGTCTTAGTCCGTAGGGTTCAATATTGAGTTGGCCCATCTTTTGCCGCTATAACAGCTTCAAATCTTCTGGGAAGGCTGTCCACAAGGTTTAGGAGTGTGTCTGTGGCAAAGTTTGACCATTCTTCCAAAAGCGCATTTGTGAGGTCAGGCACTAATGTGGACGAGAAGGCCTGGCTTGCAGTCTCTGCTCTAATTCATCCCAAAGGTGTTCTATCAGGTTTAGGTCAGGACTCTGTGCAGATCAGTCAAATTCTTCCACCCCAAACTTGCTCACACGCACTATATTGCTAAAAGTATTGGGCCACCCCCTCCAAATCATTTTGTGGAGGGGGGATTATGATGTGGGGTTGTTTTTCAGGGGTTGGGCATGGCCCTTAGTTCCAGTGAAGGGAAATTTTAAGGCATCAGCATACCAAGACATTTTGGACAGATTTATGCTCCCAACTTTGTGGGAACAGTTTGGGGATGGCTCCTTCCTGTTCCAACATGACTGCACACCAGTGCACAAAGCAAGGTCCATAAAGACATGGATGAGCAAGTTTGGGGTGGGGAAACATGACTAGCCTGCCCAGAGTCCTGACCTCAACCAGATAGAACACCTTTGGGATGAATTAGAGTGGAGACTGCCAGCCAGGTCTTCTCATCCAACATCTGTACCCGACCTTACAAATGCGCTTCTGGAAGAATGGTCAAACATTCCCATAGACACACTCCTAAATCCTGTTCCTCCCAGAAGGATTGAAGTTGTTATAGCTGCAAAGGGTGGGCCAACTCAATATTGAACCCTACGGACTAAGACTGGGATGCCATTAAAGTTCATGTGCATGTAAAGGCAGGAGTACCAATACTTTTGGTAATATAGTTTTTAAATATATATATGGATAGATAGATATAAAAATAGTGAGTCACACATCTTTCTTTTATTTAGAACACAATCACCCAGCAGTCTTTCTTATGCCTCTTATTTATAATATATGACAAGCACTCAAAGTGAAACTTTATGGAAAAAACAAAACATGGGCAAACATGGGCAAACATGGGCAAACATGTCTCTTCTGCATTAAAGTTACTTACCTGCCTTTCTCTCATGTGCAGCTCGTTATACAAGTTCTGCAATGCAGAGTTGACTGAACTTCCACGTATACACAGGAGTGATGCCATTTCGGCCCAGCCAATAATAGTTGCAGGCAATTGATACCCAGGAGCCAGCCGACTGAAGATGTCAGCAGCCACCATGGTGCTCCGGGATGCCGCATTACTGGAGCCAAGATTAGTTTAGTTTTGCATAAAGGCTCCATGCACACTGGACGCTAAAAGAATGTTATAAAAACACCAGTAGCTTTGCAGGGAGTCTTTCAACGTTTTTTTAAAGTTTTTGTAATAGCGTTTATTAGCGTTTTTTAGCGTTTTTTTTTTCTTTTTTTTTTTTCCAATGGATCAAAAAGCGCTAAAAAACGCTGGCGAGCAAAGTTTTTGAGCATTTATGAGCGTTTTTTGGCATTTTGCAGTTTTTTGAGGCCAAAAAACGGCACTTTGAATGCGATTTTCGGCCATTCAGAAAAAGCCCATAAACTCCACTGCTCATTAAAGCTGAAAAACGGCCATGTGTGCATGGACACATAGGCTAACATAGAGTGGAGTTTATGGGCTTTTAAAAAAAACGCCCAAACTCCAATAAACTGCAGTTTATCAGCTCCAGTGTGCATGGAGCCTAAGAGTTGTCAAGACGTCAGACGCCGGCAAAGGGTGTTAAACGTGATTTAACGAGGCTTAACGCCATTTTAAGCCTCGTCCGGCGTTTCTTTCTCTATTCAAAATCAATGGTTCCCTATGGGAGCCCATTGATTTGAATAGAGGTCGCACCAGAAGTCAGATCAAGATGATCCGACTTGCAGGGCAACTCGTGAGCGAAGAATCTTGAAGGGGAACCCCGCAAAAATGTAAAAAAAAAAATTGCGTGAGGTCCCCCCCCCGGGACGATACCAGACCCTTCGGTCTGGTATGGATCTTGAGGGGAACCCCCCACACCAAAAAAAATGGCGTGGGGGTTCCCCCAGGATCCATACAGACCCTTATCCGAGCACGCAGTCCGGCAGATCAGGAAAGGGGGCGAGCGAGCGCCCCCCTCCTAGACCATACCAAGCCACATGCCATCAGCATGGGGGGGGTTGGTGCTTTGGGGCAGGGGGGCACTGCGCCCCCCACCCCAAAGCACCTTGTCCCCATGTTGATGAGGACAAGGGCCTCTTCCCGACAACCCTGGCTGTTGGTTGTCAGGGTCTGCGGGCGAGGGGCTTATCGGAATCTGGGAGCCCCCTTTAATAAGGGGGCTCCCAGATCCCGGCCCCCAACCCTAGGTGAATGAGTATGGGGTACATCGTACCTCTACCCATTCACCCGGGGGGGAAAAGCGTCAATAAAAAAACACACTAGACAGGTTTTTAAAGTAATTTATTAGACAGCTCCGGGGGTCTTCTTCCGACTCCGGGGGTCTCTTCCGACTTTTCCGCTCTCTTCTCCCGCTCTCCGGTTCTTCTGCCGGGCTCCTCCGCTATCTTCTGCTCTTTTACCGCTCTTTTTCTAGCGTTGGCCCGGTCTTCTCCGCCGTCTTCTTCCCTCTTCTCTTCTTTGATGTTGACACAACGTTCTCCCCCGCTGTAATGTCGTGTGTGCGGTGCGCAACGACTTATATAAGCATGGGGCGTGGTCACCGGGTGATGTCCCACGGTGACCCTGCCCATTATGGCGTCACAGTCCCATCATGCCCCGGTGACATCACCCAGTGACCACGCCCCATGCCTATATAAGTCGCTGCGCACCTCGCACGCGGCATTACAGCGGGGGAGAGCGTCGTGTCAACATCGAAGAAGGGAAGAAGACGGCGGAGAAGGAAGACCGAGCCAACGCTAGCAAAAGAGCAGCAAAAGAGCAGAAGATAGCGGAGGAGCCCGGCAGAAGAACCGGAGAGCGGGAGAAGAGAGCGGAGAAGTCGGAAGAGACCCCCGAAGTTGGAAGAAGACCCCCGGAGCTGCCTAATAAATTACTTTAAAAACCTGTCTAGTGTGTTTTTTTTATTGACACTTTTTCCCCCCAGGTGAATGGGTAGGGGTACCCCATACTCATTCACATAGGGTGGGGGGCCGGGATCTGGGGGCCCCCTTATTAAAGCGGAAGTAAACCCATCGATTTACTAGTTTCAAAAAGCAGTTACATTCCCGGCATGCTAACTGCCACATTGGTTGTGCTCTCAACCAAACTGTCAAACCATCCAATGGCTGGTGTCATAACGGATCACATGTGCAGCATCATGGCAGTTGAAGATTAAACAGAGGCCAAGATGGCAGCTTCCTTGCCTGAAAATAATAGAAGGGTTTACTTCCACTTTAAAGGGGGCTCCCAGATTCCGATAAGCCCCCGCCCGCAGACCCCGACAACCAATGGCCAGGGTTGTCCTCATCAACATGGGGACAAGTGCCCCCCCTGCTCCAAAAGCACCAACCCCCCCCCCCATGTTGAGGGCATGGGGCTTGGTATGGTGTAGGAGGGGGGAGCTCGCTCGCCCCCTTTCCTAAACTGCCGGGCTGCGTGCTCAGATAAGGGTCTGGTATGGATCCTGGGGAACCCCCACGCCATTTCTTTTTTGGTGCGGGGGTTTCCCCTCAAGATCCATACCAGACCAAAGGGTCTGGTGTCGTCCTGGGGGGGAACCTCACAAAAAATTTTTTTACATTTTCGCGGTGTTCCCCTTCAAGATTCTCTGCACACAAGTCGCCCCGCAGGTTGGATTATCTTGATCCGACTTCTGGTGCGACCTCTATTCAAATCAATGGGCTCCCATAGGGAACCATTGATTTTGAATAGAGAAAGAAAAATGCGGCTGAAAGCTAGCGCGGCGAAACGTGCATTGAATTCAATGCAAAACGCGGAAAAAATTGCAGAAAAAACGCCGCTTTTTTCCTGGCGTCTGTACTAGCTTTACAGCCCATTTTCTAAAATGTCCGTGGACATGTAGCCTAAAGATGAAACTGTACTGCCTGCTCCCTTTAAGGCCTTATGCACACTGGACGTTAAAATAACGTTATAAAAACGCCAGTAGCTTTGCAGTGAGTTTTTAAACTTTTTTCAACTTTTTTCAGCTTTTTTCAACGTTTTTGCAATAGCAGTCTTTAGCGTTTATTAGCGTTTTTCCGCGTTAGTGTTTTTTTGTGAAGAATTCAATGGCTCAAAAACGTTAAAAAAAAACGCTGGTGAGCGACATTTTTGAGCGTTTATCTGCGTTTATCGACAAAAACAGCTGCTGTAAAAACGTCCAAAAACGTCCAGTGTGAATGAGGCCTAAATCTCTGGTGCCTACCTAGCCCACATACATATCACACATGCTTTATTGCCTTCTCCTTACACCACTCTACCTTGAACAGCCAGATAGGGTAATTAGACCATTGTGTCGGGGACCTGGAATATCAGAGATGAGCCTGATACCCCTGATCCCCTTCACCCCTCAACACACCTTCTCCTCAATCCACACAAATCTGCCTTGCTGGAGCTCTCCTTTGTTAAAGTCATTTGTTCTGTACATTGATATCATACATTTGTTTTGGTACCTTAGCAACGGTGTTTAAACATGGAAGTTACTCTATGTAGTCTAACATTATATTACATCTTAATGGCAGCTTTATGTGCTTTATTTAACAAAAGTATAATAAATCTGGATTGTTAATCCCATGTGGATATGTTATGTTTGTTTCTTTGCCCATGAAAAGGAAGGTCCATAAATCCGGAACATAAAAGTATAAAGCATTTTTAATACTATATGAGATTTTCCATATTTGGAATTAAAAAAATGGAGATGTTGTAAAGTTGGTATGCATAATGCAAACTGAAAATCATGTCTGAAAATTACATAATCAGCATTTCAGCTGAAATGGCCTTGTAATCCTGTACATAATGCAGCCAGAAAAGTCATGCTTACATCAAACTATAAAAACAAGTTGATTGGCTTCTGTAATGAAAAGAGACTGGATTTTGAAATTCCACTTGGCTAGAATAACCCATTTCCATGCTTTATAACTAAACACAGCAGTGTGCATCATAAAAAGGTATTGTTATGGGCAAACTGGGAGTGCTTTCAGCTTCCCCATGTAGCCTTCCTTAAAAGAAACTTTGCCCTGAAATCTGCTCATATTAAATACCAAGTACAGGATCATTCAAGGGCCACATCAGTATATATATATATATATATATATATATATATATATGTAGCGCTACTCCCGTAGGAGCCGCAGGAATACTGTCCAGGTCCTCCCAAAAGCTTTGCCCTGCAGCAAGGCACACAGGCTCATTCACACATTTCTTCAATAACCAGTCTAGGGGTGTTGCTTTTGTTGTTAATTTTTTATTTTTTTTGGAGAACTTGGATAGGGTTAAAGGAATTGAGTGGGATACTCCAAAATTAAGAGTTATGTACTAAATACTCTTTCTGGAAAAGCAGTAATAAAGTACATGCTTGCAGCAAACAGTGGACTTTAGCTTAAAAGTATTAGCAGTAATAGTAGTAGTAACTTCAAACTCCTTATTTTAGAGCCACAACAGCTGAGTCCCATTTACAGAGAACTAGGCGGACTAAGCTCTTCAGAACTTCAGCAAGTGTCCCCTTTAAATAGACCCACAGCTGACTCGCTCTAGCGCCAGAGGGGTGTTAGCAGCCCAAAAGTCCCCACGATCTCTCAGAAGCGCCTGTACTCACTCAAGGCCCAAGGACAGCTGTTTGCCTCCTTCCAACTTACAAGCGACACCTTACTACATTAATACCAGACCAGATCTTCCGTGTACAGGCCCCCCTCAGTTAGCTCCCTCTAGGTTCTAGGTGCAGGGTCTCAGCATCCAGGCCCTCAGGTCACCCACTTGAGACCTTGCAACAGCAGGCATGTGGCAGCAGTGCCTTGGAGGGCAGCAAGCCCTTCCATGCTGAACTGATCATCTCCAGGAAAAGATTCAGAGCCCATTGTGCTCAAATAATATATACAGTTCCCCAGCATGCTTTTAGAGCCTGCCTGTCTGGGATTTGCCAGAGCTGAATCAAAATTCATGCTGCCATATGTATAACTCCACACCTATGAAACAGAAGCTTCTCAAGCTTTTTGGAGACAGGGGAGCTATCAAGCTGGCAGCAGTCAAACATACTCAGCAGACCTATCTAGGGAAATGCAGCTGCATCGATTACAGTGATCAAACTACATTTATCTAATAAATAATCACAGCCACACTGGGTACAGTAAGGCAACTAGGTTTATCTATCAAATCACAAAACACAATGAGCCAGTGGCGGTGCATCCATAAGGCCATTGCATGAATCTATCTATGGTCGCCGCTGACACCCCCTATTCAGGTGTCCGGCCCCTTTTCGGGCACCGGGCACCTGAATTACAGCGGCAGGGGTGTTTTTTGGAAGCACCTGATTAGAGTCGTAGGCACTAATAGGCATCCAAAAAGGTGAACAGCGGGCGCCATGCTGGGCGCTCGCTGTTCACTCAGTGTTGTGTTAGCAAAGCGAAGGAATTCACTTTGCTAACACTGAACCACCTCTCAGCCAATCAGGTGCTCGGGTCTGTTACTTGTCACCTGATTGGCTGAAAGGACAGCGCTGTGATTGGACGCCTATCACAGAGGACGGAAAAAGACATTGAGGAGCGTGCAGGACACCGCCGCTGACCCACTGCGAGACAGGTAAGTGCCGGGCGGGCGGGGGATGCACACTGGCAGCATTTCATGGGGCACAGTAGCGGCAATTGATGGGCACACTGGCAGCATTTGATGGGGCACAGTAGCGGCAATTGATGGGCACACTGGCAGCATTTAATGGGGCACAGTAGCGGCAATTGATGGGCACACTGGCAGCATTTGATGGGGCACAGTAGCGGCAATTAATGGGCCCACTGGCAACATTTGATGGGGCACAGTAGCGGCAATTAATGGTCACACTGGCAGAAATTGATGGGTACAGTAGCTGCGTTTGAAGGCACAGTGGTGGCAATTTATAGGTACAGTGGCTGCGTTTGAGGGCACAGTGGCAGCATTTGATGGGCACAGTGGCTGTGCTTGATAGGCATAGTGGCTGCGTTTTTTGGCACAGTGGTGGCGTTTGATGGGCACAGTGGCGGCGTTTGATGGGCACAGTGGCAGCGCTTGATGGGCACAGTGGCTGCCTTTGATGGGCACAGTGGTTGCGCTTGATGGGCACAGTGGCTGCGTTTGATGGGCACAGTGGCGGCTATTGATGGGCACAGTAGCTGCGTTTGATGGAACAGTAGCTGCGTTTGATGGGCACAGTGGCTGCAATTGATGTGTTTTTTTTTCAGATTGTTTGCGCCCCCTAAAAAAAATTTTTTGCCGCCACTGCAGTGAGCCAACACTAAATCTATTTATCTAATTCTAGTACCTACCTTGGAGGGTGCTACTGTACATATATACTGTATATATATATATATATATATATATATATATATATATATATATATATATGTGTATATATATATATATTATGACAGCAGACAGGTAAAATCACCAGGTTGCATCCAGGATGGTAGGTATGTATGCCCTAGATTCAGGCTTTATGCAAATTCATACCAATAGGGGGAGTGCTGGGAGTCTTGCGGGGGAAGAGTTAATGAGCCCAGCTGAATCAAGTGGCTCATTAAGGCCTCTACAAGAACTCCCAGCATGCTAAGGGAGATGCTCCATCCTGGAACCAGTTCTGTGTTGTGCAAGACTGGGGAGTGTGTTTCTGTCCTGTGTGGTGAGACAAAGCCTGTGTGGCTAAAACCTTCAAAAACAGGGAGATAGGGGCTGGGGTAGCACAAGGCTGCACCTAGTTGTCAGACAGGGAACCTACATGTATAGTAAGCGGTCAAGCTGACCAGGATTTCTTTTTTTTTATGTTTCTTTTTGTTTTGCTGTTTTTCCCCTGTAAATAGTTTAAATAAACCGTACCTTTTGTTTTTGCAACTACAAACTCTGTCTGCTGTGCCTGTTTTTGTGTGGTGAACCCATCCAGGGGGTCACACACACCCGCTGCCGAGCTAAGCCCCTCACAGTTGGTGGAGAACCAGTGGCAGTTTTTTTTTTTTTAAGGCCAGCACGGAGGAGATATTGAAACAGCTGGCTCTAGCAAATGCCAATCAGCAGCAGACAAATGCAGGTTTGCAAATGAGCCTTGCAGCTCAACAACAGAGCTTTGCAGCCTACCAGCAAGCTTATCAACAGAGCCTTGCAGCCCAGCAGCAAGCTCACCAACAGAGTCTGGTAGCTCAGCAACAAGCCCTGCAGCAAATGGAGGCCCGTTTCATAGACCTGTTGCAGAAGCAAGAGCAGAGACTACAACAAATGGAAACAGTAATGCAGCAACGTCCGCAGACCAGTGAGGAAAGTCGTTCCACTAATACTGCGTCCTTTGGGGTGAGTCATTTATTGACAAAAATGACTGGAGAGGATGATCCAGAGGTGTTTTTGACCACATTTGAAAGGACTGCTGAAAGAAAAAAGTGGCCTAAGGAGCAGTGGGCTGGACTGGTGGCTCCTCTGTTAACTGGTGAATCGCAGAAAGCTTACTATGACCTAGAGCCTGACCAAGCAAAAGACTATGTGATGCTAAAAACTGAAATATTGGCACGGCTGGGTGTCACCCTGGCTGTCCGGGCTCAGCGTGTGCATAACTGGACTTTCCGGCTTGGAAAACCCCCCAGGTCTCAACTGTATGATCTCATTCACCTGAGCAGGAAGTGGCTACAGCCAGAGACTTTGTCCGCACCAAGGATTGTGGAACGTGTTGTGATGGATCGTTTCTTGAGAGCTCTTCCTACTGCCATCCAAAAGTGGGTAAGCCATGGAGACCCAGAAACGGCCGATAATCTTGTGGATCGTGTAGAGAAGTACTTGGCTACAGAGAACCTGACTGCCTCTTCCAGAGACTCACTGACTTTCCACCCTAAGACCAGACCATCCCCAGTGGCGGGTAAGATGATTCCAAGGGGTGAGGGTGGAGAGAGTGAGAGGGTGGGAGTTCTACCCAAGGTTTGGCGAGAACAGCCTGGGAAGTCAGGGGTTCAAGAGGCAGCAAGAAGGATTGTTTGTTACCGCTGCCGACAAGAGGGACATATTGCAGCAAATTGCCCGGTTGTGGATGAATCCATGCAATGTGACTTTCTAACGGACAGACGTCAGTCGCTGTTTGCGACAGTCGCATGCACTGCCATTCGGGGAACTGAGAAACATTTATGCAAAATGTGTGTTAATGGTAGAAATGTTGTTGTATTGCTGGATTCAGGTAGCCTCGTGACACTGATAAAGGCTGAATTAGTTACTACAGAGGTTTCTGGGAATAGCAAGGTAGTGGTTATTTGTGTGCATGGGGACACCCGAGAGTATCCGGTGACTACAGTGTGTTTTGAGACCCCCAAAGGTACCCTCTCTCATCGGGTGGGATTAGTGTCTCACTTGCCTCATGATGCCATTGTGGGAAGGGATTTTCCAAAGTTCTGGGAACTATGGGATTGTCCTGAGCCCCCCACTGGTGCTCCTATATACCAGGAATGTGATAGCCAGAATTCCTCTGAGAGTGGTGAGGACTCTCCAGAATTTCCCTTGTCGGTATTGGCAGGGGAGACTCGAGAAACTGGGGAGAAGCCAACATCCTCAGACGAAAACATGCCGTCTGTGGAGTTTTCTGATCTCGAGGTTCACAAGAAATTTTTTTGCCACAGAACAGTTAAAAGACCCCACCCTAATAAAGGCACGGGAAAACATAGTGGAAATAGATGGCGAGTTAGTGAACCCAGATGAGACCTGCACTTACCCATACTTCATCGTGGAAAAGGACCTACTGTATTGGGTGGCTAAAAGGGCAGAAGAAACCATTGAGCAGCTTGTGGTGTCCAAACCTTACAGGAAGTTGGTGTTAGAGTTGGCCCATGGGCACATTCTTGGAGGTCATCTGGGGACAGAGAAAACCAGAGAGAGAGTATTGCAGAGATTCTATTGGCCTGGGGTCATGAAGGAAACAGAAAATTATTGTTCCTCCTGCCCTGTGTGTCAGAGGTCGGCACCGATGCCACATTTCCGTAACCCGCTGGTACCTCTTCCCATCACTGAGGTCCCCTTTGAGAGGATCGCAATGGATTTGGTAGGTCCGATAATGAAGTCCGCTAGGGGGCACCAGTACATCTTGGTTATAATGGACTATGCCACCCGTTATCCGGGAAGCGATTCCTCTCCGAAATACCTCGGCCAAAACCATAGCCAAAGAGCTATCTCTTGTTTTTAGCCGTGTGGGTATTTGTAAAGAACTGCTTACGGACCAAGGTACACCCTTTATGTCCCGGGTTATGAAAGAGCTGTGTAAGTTGTTCAAAGTGACACAATTGCGTACATCTGTGTATCACCCCCAAACAGATGGGTTGGTTGAAAGATTCAACAAAACCCTAAAAAAAATGTTAAAGAAAGTGGTGGATAGAGATGGAAAGGATTGGGACTGTCTAATTCCCTATTTAATGTTTGCTATTAGGGAGGTACCCCAATCCTCTACGGGTTTCTCACCCTTTGAGTTACTTTATGGGTATCACCCCAGAGGGCTGTTGGATATCGCCAAGGAAACCTGGGAAAGTGAGAGTTCTCCCCACAGGAGTGTGATTGAGCATGTCGCCCTAATGCAAGATAGAATTGCACAGGTAATGCCAATCGTAAAGGAACATTTGGCCCAAGCGCAGTTGGCACAGCAGAGAGTGTACAACCGTGGAGCCAAGACCCGTACCTTTTCCCTGGGGGATAGGGTATTGGTACTTGTCCCTACGGTTGAAAGCAAATTCCTTGCCAAATGGCAAGGCCCCTATGAGATATTGGAAAAAGTGAACAAAGTGAATTACAAGGTCAGACAACCAGGAAGGCGAAAGCCCGAACAGATCTATCACGTTAATCTGTTGAAAGCCTGGAGGGATAGGGAATCCCTAGTCGCGGAAACTTTGTCACCAGCTCAGTCTGGTTGTGTGATTCCTGAGGTTGGAATAGCAGTCACCTTGTCAAACCCCCTACAACAGGAGGTTAAGGAGTTTGTGCTTCGCAACTAGGAGGTTTTCTCTGAGCTGCCCGGACAAACGTCTGGGGTAGAGCATGATATTATTACCCCACCCGGTGAAAGGGTGAAACTAAAACCCTATCGGATCCCGGAGGCCCGACGGGAGGCAATACGTGAGGAAGTACAGAAAATGCTTAAGTTAGGGGTGATAGAGGAGTCCCAAAGTGATTGGTCAAGTCCCATTGTGTTAGTGCCTAAACCGAATGGGAGCTGGCGATTTTGTAACGATTTTCGACAACTGAACAAAGTTACAAAATTTGACACCTACCCCATGCCATGTATAGATGAGTTGATCGACCGTCTGGGAACAGCCCGATATATGACAACTCTTGATCTCACTAAAGGGTATTGGCAAATTCCCCTGGCCAATTCGGCCAAGGAGAAAACCGCATTTGTAACCCCAGACGGGGCGTTCCAATATAAAAGAATGCTGTTTGGGTTACAGAATGCGCCGGCCACATTCCAGCGGAAAATGGACCAGATACTAAGGCCCCATCAGAAGTATGCTGCGGCTTACCTGGATGATGTAATTATCTATAGCACAGATTGGGCCTCACATCTGCCAAAAGTGCAAGCAGTCCTAGACTCTATCCGGGAAGCTGGGTTTGCGGCCAACCCCAAGAAGTGTACCATTGGGCAGGAGGAGGCCAAATATCTTGGGTACACCATTGGGAGGGGAGTAATAAAACCCCAAGTCAACAAAGTCGAGGCCATACAGAATTGGCCACGTCCCAACAGCAAGAAGCAGGTAAGAGCCTTTCTGGGAATCACTGGTTATTATCGGCGATTCATTCCCCACTTTGCTTCTCAGGCTGTGCCCCTAACCAACCTGACAAAAGGGAAAGAGTCGGTCATGGTTAAATGGACCCCAGAGGCTGAGGCAGCATTCCAATTCTTAAAAAAAGCCTTATGTAGCCAGCCAGTGTTGTACTCACCAGACTTCTCTAGGGTCTTTGTTGTACAAAGTGATGCATCAGACGTTGGGTTAGGAGCAGTATTGTCCCAGGTCTGGAACGGGGAAGAGCACCCAGTCATTTACCTCAGCAGGAAATTTAAGTCCCATGAGGTAAATTATGCTACGATTGAGAAGGAGTGTTTAGCGGTGAAGTGGGCTCTAGATTCCCTTCGGTACTATCTGCTAGGTAGGCACTTTGACATGATTACTGATCACGCTCCTTTAAAGTGGATGGCTCAAAACAAAGAGACAAATAGAAGAGTGAATAGGTGGTTCCTGGCCCTACAGGAATTCAACTTTACGGTAAAGCATCGCCCTGGCGTTCAAATGGGGAATGTGGATGCTTTGTCTCGAGTACATGCATGCCTGATTGCTTGTGTTTCAACCCCAAGGTTAAAACAAGAGGGGGGGGGTATGTGACAGAAGACAGGTAAAATCACCAGGTTGCATCCAGGATGGTAGGTATGTATGCCCTAGATTCAGGCTTTATGCAAATTCATACCACTAGAGGGAGTGCTGGGAGTCTTGCAGGGGAAGAGTTAATGAGTCCAGCTGAATCAAGTGGCTCATTAAGGCCTCTACAAGAACACCCAGCATGCTAAGGGAGATGCTCCATCCTGGAACCAGTTCTGTGTTGTGCAAGACTGGGGAGTGTGTTTCTGTCCTGTGCGGTGAGACAGCCTGTGTGGCTAAAACCTTCAAAAACAGGGAGATAGGGGCTGGGGCAGCACAAGGCTGCACCTAGTTGTCAGACAGGGAACCTACGTGTGTAGTAAGCGGTCAAGCTGACCAGAATTTCTTTTTTTTTATGTTTCTTTTTGTTTTGCTGTTTTTCCCCTGTAAATAGTTTAAATAAACCGTACCTTTTGTTTTTGCAACTACAAACTCTGTCTGCTGTGCCTGTTTTTGTGTGGTGAACCCATCCAGGGGGTCACACACACCCGCTGCCGAGCTAAGCCCCTCACAATATATATATATGTAGCACACGGACCCTTTTTCCTGCTTACCTTCACTTGCAGGGTAAGGCACACCATGCCACATGCCCGTATCCTCCTGGTATAAGAGGTTGAGCGGTGTTCATACTATTTTTGGGTCCTGCAGCGAGTTACCTCCCTCCATTGGTTCTTGTCCCTAGAATATAGGGAAAAGTCTATTCTTTCTCCCAAAAGAGGGCCAATGTCCAGACAGTGTTTAAACTCCAACAGACGAGTTTATTTTCCTTGCTCGGAACAAATTGGGAAAAGGTTGAAGACAGAGATAGCGTTGGGTAGGGAGATAGGTTTTAGGCACGTGGCACCCAGTTACCCTATTCTCCACTCAAGCCTGAGTGGGTATTGCTCACCCGGATAGATCCCTCTCACAGTTCTAGCAGCCGGAGTGGAGCACGAACAGTTACTTCAAATTTAGTCCCCTTCAAAGACAAGTTCAGGAGATCTGCCACAGAATCCTTTAGTTCCTGAATCTAGAACTCTTCAATGCCTGCAACCTTTAGAGACCATAGGTGCCAATGGGGCACTTCACAGGCGCTACTGTGCAACTCACGGAATCCTTCCCTCTGATAGGCAACCAGGCCTCTCCTGAGACAGTGACTTCCTTCACCGATCCTCCAGACAGGTCCTCCCCTGGCTTCCTCTCTTTTAGAGCGGGCCATCCTCCCTCTGATTCCCTGGGACTCCAGTGGTTTAGCTGTAGACCCAGTTGAAGGTACTGGGCCTACCTGGAACACTCCAGCCTCTGGCTAAAGGTGCCCGAGACTCCTCGGTCAATTCACGCACCCCTGGCCAGTAGGGCCAACGGGCGAGACTTCCGCCACGAGGGGTTCCACCTTGGAATCCCCCGGCCAATCTCCCCTAGATCATGGCGTCTGCCCCTTATGTGCCCAACCAATCACACCACAATGTCACCCGTGGTTCAACCCGAGACCTGAGCGACAGTGCCACCCGCAGGTCAAGGGGAACTACACATACAGGCAACACCACAGCAGAGCAGAGTCCAATGCCAAGAATACCGAAGACCTGAGCCAAACTACTGCTCAGGCTGCCCCTAAATTTAGGGCATAGCGACCCCCATTTTAGGGGTCAGCTACACATACCACCCCTTGAAAAGCCAGTGGCGGGAAGAGATCAGAAAGACTCCCCTCAATCCTGACGAGTTCTGGTCCTTTCCCAACTATGTACAGTACTATTATTTTAGAATGGTGCCTGAACCAAACAACTTGGGAATAGCAGAGGAAAAGGAAAGAAGAAGATCATGTAAAAAATATAAAATATACATACAAAAACACGCAGTATATCACACATTACAATCCCACCCCTCCTAACATATCTACCCCACCCATTCTCCGGTAGAGTTGACAGCAGATCACCTGCAGAGGGAGAGAAAAGAAACACAGCACACAGTAAACCATCCTACATCTAAGGTATACAGAAGAAAACCATCTCTCCGGAAAGAGATGATTACCCTCTAGAATTTTTTTTTTCCTAAGACTAGCTTTCAGTAAACATTTCTGCAAAACACCACAACCTAGTGGCAACTCAGGCCAATACACTCTAATATTGCACGTGGGCATGAATTTATTTCACACAAGTCTTCCATCTTGACTACGACGGTTGCTCGCTTTAGCCCTGACTAGACTACCCCATAGTTCAGTGAGGAGAGAAAAAAAACACTTCTTTCCCTGCGGAGCTGAGGAGAAAGAGAAAAAAAAACAGTTCTCCGGTGCCTCAGTTGAGTAGAGTTCCCCCTTGGAGCAGCGGGCAAAATTATGAGCTCAGGGCAGGCAGTCCCTGTGAAATGGAATAATAAAAACAGCACACAAGTTCCATCTCACAGATAATACTGAGGATCTGGGAGAACAAGAGTTTTCCACTGTTTATTTAGTGTCTCAATTGAATACACAGTGTCCTCTTTCCCTTTGCAACAAATCACCACACGATCTGCATGGATGTGTCGACCATAAGTCCATTCTTTACGGCACCCTTTGTAGCGATCTACCATGGTGACAGAACATTTTAAATACCTGCGGCCTTGGTGCACTTCCAAATGGTCCCAGATGAAGTCAGCATACCACCGCTCCCGGTAAGCCTTGATTTCAAAGAGAAGCTCCTTGGGAACATAAGGGTACTCCCACCCATACTCCGTGGCAATCTTTCTATTTAGGAGCCGCTGCAACCGGGCTAAGGGTGGCATGGTTTCCCGGTCTCCCGCTCCAGGAAGAACAATAGCATCCGGGGACCTTGTTAATGAGGCTGGTTCCAGCTGTGGCAAAGGTGGCCACAACAGCGGACGTCCCTCTGTAGCAGCAGGTACTGATAATGCAGGTGCAGGGAGAGCGGGTGTGGGAACAACATCTTCCTTTAGCCATGGCAGAACTTTATAGTGTATCCTGGGATGAATTTGTAGCTAAACTCCAAAAGGACTATGGACAAAATGAATCACTTGAATCAGAATTGGGTTTTTTGTTCTTGAGTCTTACCAAATGGCTTGAGAAGAAATCCCTTATGTATTGGCATATCAAGACCTTTGAGGAATATATTAAGGATAATCTTAATCCCTTGGGACTTCGTGTCCAAATTTTTCCTTCTTTTGACAATATTAGTTCTATGTTCAAAACTGCATGGGAGAATAATCTGAAAGTATGCTCAAATGGTATGATGAATTTGGTGATTGAAGAATATGAGAGACGGCTGATTGATATAAATAATAATATAGATCTTATCTATGCTAGAATTAAACCTTTGCAATCTCACCCCTCCTTTTCAGACCTAAATAAAAAATTGAAGAATCATATAGAACTCTTCAATAAAATAATTCTCTCTAAGAAAGAGTACAAATTTCTTAGAGACAAACAAACCTTCCATGAGGGAAATGCATATAAGTGGTCTCAAAAGGTAGGGGGAAGAAGTTTCCAGCGTAATCCAAAACAACATACTGTATACTAAGATATTTCTGACACATCATCGGCGTCATCAAATGTCTCTCATACCTCTTCTAAACATAAAAAACGTACCAGAAAGGCAAAGAGACGCCAGGATGATGAGCATGCTCCATCAGGCATTACCAAAAAACACCAACCCAAGTCAACAGCCGCCCATGGTGCATGCCACCGACACCACAGCTGAATGTTGGCGCCATGGGCCCAGTATCGGCAGATACTGTGGTGCCCTCCCCTTCTTCCCTTGTCCCACCCAAAGTTTCCAAAAAAACAGGGGAATTTCCCTGCATCCCCCATTCCAACACCCCCCATCACTTTTTTCTTCACAATTAAACGTTATCAATCTTTCAACACATATACTCACCCCTGACGAAATCTCAGTCCTATCCAAGGGGCTGACCGTTTGTCCCACTAATAAACTTGATCGGTTTGAGGCTATAAAGGATTTACACCTTTATACCCGCAAACTATTGTTGAAGAGCATGTTTGAAAAGGAGAAACCCGGCAGCGAAGGTTGTCACACAAGCCTTAGACAACCTAAATTCTCTTCTGGAGGAGAATGAATCTAGGGATCTAATCGACATTGTCGATATAGAATCACATATAAAAAAACAAAATTCAGATCCATTTCCAGTTGCCCTACCTGTCAAATCCTCCTTGAAAAAAACGTCCTTCCTCTACCTAGCTCCTAGCTCCAATCATGGGGTCCAAACCTTTCTGAAAATGACAACTCAAGAAATCAAGTCCCTAACTTCCACCTCCCCACATCCAGGAAATCTAACAAAAAATGAAAAAAATGGCCTTAAAAACATTATCAAGTAATCACAATGTAACAATAAAACCCAGTGACAAGGGAGGTAATGTTGTCCTGATGAATAATGAGCAGTACCATAGAATGTGTACCAACATTCTAAGCAACCGTAATTGGTATCGCCCAATTGGCATTGATATTGTAGAAACATTCAACAAACAATTCTACTCTTTTGTAGACAATGCCTTCTACAACAAAATAATTTCCAAACAGACCTGGGACTTCATTCGCATCCCTCATCCACGTTTGGCAACTTTCTATTCTTTGCCAAAAATACACAAGAACACATCAGACCCCCCAGGCAGACCAATCGTTTCAGGTAACGGCTCCATTACGGAAAATCTTTCAAAACTGATAGATGAACACATTCGCCCCTTTGTACTATCCACACCCTCCTATATCCGTGACACAATACATCTTTTACAGATTATTGAGGATGTGGAGGTATCAAAAAACTGTATCTTGGCCACCATTGATGTGGAGGCCCTATACAGTTCTATACCACATACTAAGGGATTGGCCTGCATCCGTAGGGTACTATCACGAATAAGCCTTCACGAACATTCATTTAATGAATTTATCCTTTTGAGTTTAGATTTTATCCTAAATCACAACATCTTCTCCTTTGATGGCCGTCTATTCCTCCAGGTACAGGGCATAGCCATGGGCACCTGTTGTGCCCCTGGCTACGCCAATCTCTACCTGGGGAAATGGGAAGATGCGATCTTCAATGACTAGGGTCTCTCTATGTACCTGTGCCACATCTTCATGTGGCACAGGTACATAGATGACATCTTTGTCGTATGGAATGGTCCCCAGTCCCTTTTGGATGAGTGCTTGACTGCACTATATGTAAATGAATTTAATTTGAAATTCACTATGAGTTCTGATACATCAAAAATTACATTTTTGGATGTAGAAATCTTCAAAAATAAAGACAATCTTTTGTCCTGCAAATTGTTTAGAAAACCCACGGCAGGGAACACAATTCTACATTCATCTAGTTCCCACCCTAGGCCCCTTGTCAATTCAATCCCATATGGGCAATATCTGCGGATCAAACGGAACTGCTCAAATCATCTAGATTTTCTGCATGAAGCAAAAAATCTGAAAAAACGCCTGCTTGACCGTGGCTACAGCCACAGAAGCCTGAAAAAGGCATTTCAACGAGCAGATACCAGAAAGAGGCACGAGTTACTTGCTCCCAAAAAGGCCATAAAATCTGGTGAAAATTCCAGAATAAGTACTACTTTTTCCAATGATCACAATCAGATTTTACAAATCTGTAAAAAGTACTGGCACCTGTTAACGTCCGATCCTACGATTGGACCCTTTGTACCTCCCAAACCAATGGTCACCTACAGACAAGCCACGTCTGTTGGTGACCTGTTGGTTCAAAGCGAATATAGGGGTTCCAACAGAGGTGATCCATGCAAAATAGCAGGAACTTTTCCATTCGGATCATGCGCATATTGTAAATATATGGATACCAGGAAAGATATTTACCTACCTAATGGTGTACACTTCCTCGCAAGACATTATTCCAACTGTCAAACAACTCATGTAGTATATTTACTTCTTTGCAGCTGCAATTGCTTTTACAAAACTGTACAGAAACTCTGGCAGAGACTGTACCGCCATGTAAAGGCCATGCGAACTGCAAATCTAGATCTACCACTAGGCAGACATGTCGCACAGACACATGTTGGAATCTGCCCCAAAATATCTGTACTAGTTCTGGACCTTATCCACCCAGGCACCAGGGGGGGAGACCTTAACAAAAGTCTCCTCCAACGGGAGCTTCGGTGGATATCAAATCTTAATGCCACCCATCCGCCAGGCCTCAATGAGGCATTCAATCTCAGACCATTCTTGCCTGGATTCTCGACTGGAGGCTTTGATAAAGATCAATAAGATATTTTTTCCCCCTTCCCCTCTCTCCCCCCCGTCCCCTCCCTTTCCCCTCCCTTCCTTCCATGCCCCATACCACCATTTGTCGATCTCTGTAAATAGTTATGTCAATATTGATTTGTTCATAGGTTTCCATATGCATGTGTATAGTTAATCATCATTACCATGTTTACAATCAATATATACTCATCCCTTTATTTAGGGTTTAATTTATAATTATTTATCATATTTTGTCTGTCAATGTTTTTCTTAATCCATTTATTATAACTATGTCTATTTTATCATTATTTTGCTATCGATCTGATGATTTTTGTTTATCAATCTCAAAGTGTAACAATATGATCTTTGAATATAAATATATTCCTTTTTGTCTTTTAGAACAAAATTTGCGATGCATTTGGATGGTGGTCCTGGATCGGGCACTTTAAATGTTGAAGACTTAGTCTTCTTCTATAATGCGATTTTTCTTTTCTCCTTTGTTTTACATCTGGCTGTGGATATTTCGATCCCGGGCTGCGGTGGTATGTCGGATCTCCCCGGCACAGGTAAGCCTCCATGCTTACCCATAGCTGGAGGCGGTTTTATGTGGATCGCGGTTCTGTCTGCATGCGCCGGCTCCTTCCCAGATCCGGCGCATGCGTGTTGTCTTTTTCCATCTACCAACACAATGGCCGCGCTCCCTCCTGTGTCGGCGGCCCCTGTCGATGTCTGACGTCACCGCGCACTGCGACGCGGCACATCGCAGTAGGCCGGGGAGCGCGAGCACTAGGGCGCATGGAAATCTGGTGCCATTCTTACGGATTAACTGATCGTTCACAGGTGCATTGAACCTCAGGATCAGGAGGATCCGGATGAGATGCCACTATTTTGGATTGGCTAGAAAACCCAACCCCTCCCAGTCTGATAGGTATTTAACTAGGGCAGGTGCAGCTTACAGGTGATGCACAGCCAAGTGGTTTCTTCTCAAGATATCCGGTATCCAAAACAAACTCTCTGATGAGGTAAGGCCAAATCACCTTTCTTTTCTCCCATGGACCTACCTTAGGTAAAATTCTTTGGCAGTTTCGGACTATCACTGCATATCCTGAAATTGTTAAAACTTTTTGTTATTATTTATTTTTTGGTTAACAGATCCCCCATTCCGCCTATGTGATTTGCTCCCGTGAGCCCTGACATTGCTGCCGTGGAACCTTGGGATCTATATCATTCTCAGCCAATAATCCAGCCCCTGTGAGAGCTCTCTCAGGGTGCTATAAGAGATATCAGCATTTAAGTATCCTAATAAGCCCAATTGTGTCACCGGGAGAAAAAGTTAGTGCATACCCTGCACTCCCCCGTGTTAGACACATTGTGTGAAACCCCTCTTTGGTCTTTCCCTGCCCGGATCCGTGATACCATCCATCTGCATCAACGCTGTGCATCTCATATGTGTAAGGAATATCAAACCTGTGAGTACTTTGGAAAATATTGTCTAAACACATGTGATTGTGAGGTTCTCCTTCTGCCTTTTTTTTTCCCCTTTTAGCCTCTCTTTCTTCCTTCCTTCCGTCCTTTCTTTGCATTTTGGTTGGGGATAACAAGTATTACCCTACTTTGTTACTTACTTCTACACCCCTCTTTCTATAGAAACATATCAGCAAGCTCGATTCAACCCCCTGAAGAAGGAATGTACCCATCATAATAGCAACATATGCCTTTATGTTTTTCCGAAACATGTAGGATTGGTCGTATGTAATAACAACAATTTTTGTTTTTGATTTGTATCAGTACATTATACAATGCGTCCTTGAGCAGCTGTTTTTTGTTCTGTATTCCATTACTGTTTTTAGCTAACTTTTTTCAATTTTCTTAATAAATACAATTTTACATTACTTCCTTGTATTATCCTGAATCCTTTTCCCACCCAGACTATCCCTTGGGGCCTTCTATCCTTTTTGTCTATAAAACTGGGATGTGGTGGGAATTTTCAGGATTAACGTTCATCTCAATATAGTTTCTCACACATATTTTTTCTTCCTTTAAAACAGGGGCTTCCACTCGGGGTGTAGTTTCCCCAGAGTCCATTGGTGATACCCCCCTAAGGCTGAGGGAAGAAGTCATCGGAATTTTGTCCCATCCCTTTTCCTAGTTGATCTCATAATCATCCCCCACATCGGATGATGAATCCAGATCGGAAGTGTCATACTCCTCTGCCGGCAGGTAATTATTGGTGGACACAGACACACTGTCCCCAAAACAGAAAGTTCCCGTGGGTTGGCTGTCCACACATCCCCAGTAGCATGGGGTATGAGCTTCCTTCCCTTCCCCGGCAAACTCAATGTCACAGTTCCCCCAGCCTCCTTACCGTCCCCTGACGTGGATCTGCTGGAGGTCCCTCTGGCTTTGAGATCCAGTTTAGGCAGGCGCTGGGTCAGGCTTCGACCACGGCCACGGGAGGCCTTAACATAGCCCACCTTTCGCTTGTAGGGCGGAATGGAGGTCTCGGTGGTGACGGAGGCAGCATCCGCTGCGGTATCCGCCGATGGCTCTGCGACAGCTGAGACATCTCCCTTGGCCACCTCTGTGGCAATCGATGAGGTGCGCGTGGGCTCAACTGTGGGAGTACAGGTTTCTTCCTCGGAAGTGACGGTACCCGTAAGGCAGTTGACCCGCTAGTCCTTGGCATCTGGGGCAGAGCATGCCCAGGGCCTCCGCATCTCGGCAAACATAGAGAGCGAAGCGGCCCCTAGGCTTAAACCGGATCCCTGTATCCATCAGGGGGGCAGTGAGGGGAGCAATGTCCATGGTTGGGAACATCCGAGGTCCCGATGCAACAGAATTCCATGGGGCAGCAGACATATTGCTTCTCCTTCACTAATCCAGCTCGTACTGTCCCTTTTGGTGCCAATGCGCCACGTGCAACACACAAGTGACGGGGGCTCCTCCCCTTTTCTTCTTCCTGCACGTAGCTCGCAGGCTTTCCTATGTTTGAACGAACTACGCAGTTTAGAAAAAGTCCAGTACAGGCCTGACCTCCATTTTCCTCATAAATGACGCAGTTCAATTTTCCCAAATGGCCGACTTTCACAGAACCACATACACGGGGAAAAAATAGTCCAACTTCCAGGGGGTAGCTGCAAAACATCCCGGACGAGCCCCCACGTGTAGCACACGGACCCTTTTTCCTGCTTACCTTCACTTGCAGAGTAAGACACACCATGCCACATTTCCATATCCTCCTGGTATAAGAGGTTGAGCGGTGTTCATACTATTTTTGGGTCCTGCAGCGAAATACCTCCCTCCATTGGTTCTCGTCCCTAGAATATAGGGAAAAGTCTATTCTTTCTCCCAAAAGAAGGCCAATGTCCAGACAGTGTTTAAACTCCAACAGACGAGTTTATTTTCCTTGCTCGGAACAAATTGGGAAAAGGTTGAAGACAGAGATAGAGTTGGGTAGGGAGATAGGTTCAGGAACGCGGCACTCAGTTACCCTATTCTCCACTCAAGCCTGAGTGGGTATTGCTCCCTCTCACAGTTCTAGCAGCCAGAGTGGAGCACGAACAGTTACTTCAAATTTAGTCCCCTACAAAGACAAGTTCAGGAGATCCTCTGCCACAGAATCCTTTAGTTCCTGAATCTATAACTCTTCAACGCCTGCAACCTTTAGAGACTATAGGTGCCAATGGGGCACATCACAAGCGTACTGTGCAACTCACGGAATCCTTCCCTCTGATAGGCAACCAGGCCTCTCCTGAGACAGTGACTTCCTTCACCGATCCTCCAGACAGGTCCTCCCCTGGTTTCCTCTCTTTCAGAGCGGGCCACCCTCCCTCTGGTTCCCTGGGACTTCAGTGGTTTAGCTGTAGACCCAGTTGAAAGTACTGGGCCTACCTGGAACTCTACAGCCTCGTGCTAAAGGTGCCCGAGACTCCTCAGTCAATTCACACACCCCTGGCCAGCAGGGCCAACGGGCGCAACTTCCGTCACCAGGGGTTCCACCTTGGAATCCCCCGGCCAGTCTCCCCTAGATCATGGCGTCTGCCCCTTATGTACCCTCTCCCGGCATGCACAGCAGGTGGACCACACCCACTGCATGGCTGCCAAGAGAGGACACCCAATCACACCACAATGTCACCCGTGGTTCAACCCGAGACCTGAGCGACAGCGCCACCCGCAGGTCAAGGGGAACTACACATCCAGGCAACACCACAGCAGAGCAGAGTCCAATGCCAAGAATACCGAAGACCTGAGCCAAACTATTGCTCAGGCTGCCCCTAAATTTAAGGCATAGCGACCCCAATTTTGTGGGTCCGCTACATATATATATCTTTTAAAGTGACCTTGTCAGGTTAAAAAATCCAGGTTAATGGACACTACATAAAAAGAGTACAGGCAGATGTTCTACTAAAAGAACTAAGAAACCACCTGAATTAAGAGACCGCAGATGACACAGTAGTGTAAAATTTGACAGCAGCAGGCCAATTTTTAAAAGTAAGGCTACGCCCAAATTTACTAGAGACAATAAGCACAGGTTTAGGTTTTATAAAAATGAAGATATTGCGGAGGATACAGCAGAGTAAAACTGGACAGCAGCCAGGAGAATGTTAAGAAGCAAAGCTAGGCCTAAATTAGAGTGCAGGTCGTGCTTTTAGGAATTTGGATACTGCAGAGTAAACAGCAGCGTAAAATTGGCCAGCTGCTGGATAGTTTTAATTAGGGATAGTAAGCCTAACTGGTGTATGCTTAACTTCTATTTTGTCCTAGGATAATGGGTGCAGTGAATGTGAGTGATATAATGTGAAGTAGTTTAGGTACATGCTGTTCTTGCACTTATCTTTTTCTTTTAAATGATGTAGTGGTATGCTGTGGACAGCAACAGATGGTCGGTAACATGTAAATGCCCTGTCAACATAAAAAAATAAAAATAAATACACACAAAAGAAATAAGAATCTCAAAATACCACCCCTAAAACAAAAGACCACTTTTGGGAAGTTACATACTTACCTAGCTCATAAGGTCCATCCTATTCAACCTATGAATGTTTGCATGTGAGTTTTTAGACTCCCATAACCCTGTAAATTTGTGTTCACTGAGGAAGACATCTATGAGTTTTTTTTAATTTATCAGCACTCTCAGCTGATACCATTGCCTGCGGAAACAGGTTCCTCACTCTTACTGCTTTTACAGTAAAGAACTCTTAACACAGTTTAAGGTTAAATCTCTTTTTGTCCTATCTCGAGCTGTGTCTTTTTTTCAGACCTTAACGTAAATGGTTTATTGCCATTACTGCAGTCACTTTTGATAAGTCTTACAGCAAAAAAAGTTTGCTATGGATGGGACGGCAGCTTAAGGTGACTGCTGACTTCAAATCAACCAAAAAATAAAATAAGAGACAAAAAGTACCTAATAACAAGTACAAAAAAGAAGCAAAGGGTTTAATTTTCCAAAGAGCTAGCAATCAGAATTCAATTACATTTTTATAGTTGATCTAATCTCTCCCTTTGCTGTGTGTTACTTTTTCCTAAACTTTTCCTGCAACAGCTTACAATGCACTTACACTATAGCTACTCTGTGCTCCCTACCTAGGGACTGGTTTAACCAAAAAACCCTTATTGGCCTTTGTAAGCCAGTTGACCATAGTTCAAAAGCCATATAGTGCAATGTGGTTTAAAAAATGTTCTGCACATAAATTCGCTGGGACCGCAAACTTTGAAGCTGCAGGATTCGCATTGTACTCATGGTAGCGGTGAACCTGAACCTCATTCCTATTCAATAGAAATCTAGTTCGATGTATAGTGAAATTACTTTCTGGTCCAGCTTTACTACTTCCTATTTCTCCTGCCTACTATTTGGGCACAGGTGAAGATGCTGCTTTACAATCCAATGAACAGACTGAAAGTCGTATGACTGTCGTGTAGTATCAGTGTGAACCCAGCCTGAAAAAAGAGAAAAGACTGAACTAGAATGTCATGTCCCTGGCTGTTCAGTGTGGCAGAGGTGGGTAAATAACAAGACTGTAACAAGACTGAGAATTACAAAGCGTGTAAATATATATGGTATGTATTGCAATTGCATATTTACCTGTTTGCCTGGAGATCTTTGTACACCAATTCAGAATTCAGCTTGACCTAAAATAATCCAAATACCAAATTAATCTAGATGCTTATTATAAACATCATAAAAAGTATGGTATTAAAAAACACTTAAATGAGTAAAGTCTAAATTTAGTTAAGAAAAAAAAAAAACATACATTTTAAGTGACATTACTTTTCATGAGAAGATACAGTAAATGAAGCAGGGGTGGGGAGAAAGATTTAATCTAAACCAGGGGGCAGCAAAAAGAACATATCACACTGATGGTAAATGCCTTTTAAACTAAACGTAGGCTTTATATTCTCTAGTGTCAGTTCCTTCTAAAGGAGTAAAAACATTTCTTCTGTTGCTACTTTTGGCTTCCATTAGCTAAAATGCAAATAAAATAATAATAATAATAATAATAATATTAACATTAACTACTTAAAGTGGAGCTCCACCCTAAATAGCAACTTTTGCTATTTGGAACCCTCCCCCCCTCCGGTGTCACAATTGACACCTTTCAGGGGGGAGGGGGGTGAAGATACCTGTCTAAGACAGGTATTTTCACCCACATCCGGGAGTCCTGTCTCCGGGAATCTGCGGGAGTTACGTCACTTCCCGCAGACTTCCCTTGGTGTTCTGGGAGACACTCGGCTCCCAGAACACAGGAGCACCAATCAGAACGGCGCAGCGCGACTCGCGCATGCGCCGTAGGGAACCGGGCATGAAGCCGCAGGGCTTCACTTCCTGGTTCCCTCAGCGAGGATGGCGGAGGGAGCAGCAGAGCGACGAGCGGTCGCTCGTCCTCTGCTGCGGACGTCGCTGGACTCCAGGACAGGTAAGTGTCCAAATATTAAAAGCCAGCAGCTGCTGTAGCTGTAGCTGCTGGCTTTTAATTTTTTTTTCCGGTGGAGCAACCCCTTTAAGGACCGCCTCACGCCGATATACGTTGGCAGAATGGCACGGCTGGGCACATCAACGTACGGGTACGTTGCCCTTTAAGAGCCCAGCCGTGGGTCACGCGTGTGCCGCCGGCGGCACGCTCGTGACCCGGTCCTGAGCTACGTGACCGCGCCCGCGGACCCGATCGCCGCCGGTGTCCCGCGATCGGGTCACAGAGCTGAAGAACGGGGAGAGGTGAGTGTAAACAAACCTTTCCCCGTTCTTCTCCGTGGCATGTCAGTGATAGTCTGTTTCCTGTCATTGGAACAGACTATCAGTGACGTGTAACGTGTAGCCACGCCCCCCTACAGTAAGAATCACTTCCTAGGGAACACTTAACCCCTACAGCGCCAGTTAGAGGTTAAACCCTTCACTGCCAGTGTAATTTTCACAGTAACCAGTGCATTTTTATAGCACTGATCGCTGTAAAAATGACAATGGCCCCAAAATGGTGTCAAAAGTGTCCGATGTGTCCGCCATAATGTCGCAGTCACGATAAAAATCGCTGATCGCCGCAATAACAAGTACATTTTTTTTATTATTATTAAAAATGCCATAAAACAGTCCCCTATTTTGTAGGAGCTATAACTTTTGCGCAAACCAATCAATAAACGCCTATTAGGGTTTTTTTTTACCAGAAATATGTAGAAGAATACGTATCGGACTAAACTGTGGGAAAAAAATATATATATATATTTTTGTGGGATATTTATTATAGCAAAAAGTAAAAAATATTGTATTTTTTTCCAAATTGTTGCTCTATTTTTGTTTATAGCGCAAAAAATAAAAACCGCAGAGGTGATCAAATACCACCAAAAGAAAACTCTATTTGTGGAGAAAAAAAGGATGTCAATTTTGTTTGAGAGCCACTTCGCACGACCGCGCAATTGTCAGTTAAAGCGACACAGTGCCGAATCGCAAAAAGGGGCCTGGTCTTTAACCAGCCAAAATGGTCCGGTGGTTAAAATAACAAAAATGACTAATAAACCAGAAACTAGAAAATTAACTGATTAGTTAATATTTTCATAACCATTGTCTACCATTTAAGTAAAAAGTAATTTAAATCAAAAACATGCAGTAAATGATGATTTTTGTAACTTTTTGTTTTACATTTTTTTCCAACATCAAGCTGTCTGGTTTAATATTCATATTTGAGTCCATATTAAAGAGTAACCCTTTATAGGACTCTGTGTTAATGTGTGGTAACTAACATTATTGCTGTAACGACTGTCACAAGTGCTTCTGGTAGAGGGGAATAGTCTGAACTTGCATTATCCCTTTTCTGGAAATGTTGTCAGTGCAATGAGTCACATTAGACTTGCAGTGAAGAGGTTAATGATAAAGCATCCTTATGTGTGGTATGGGAGCACTTCCAGCTTGTGGACTGCAAACACTGGGAGGGAACAGACAAAATTTGCAGCCAGAGAGGATTGCTTACTACGAAAAACTTCCTGGAGCTGTCAGAAAAACGTGGGTTAGTGATACAAAGAAGTTGTCTGAGTTCACACTCTAGGAAACACTACGCACGGCTCTTCTATAACAGTGTATGTCTCAGCTTTGAGAAGAAGCCCATTCCATCACTGCACAAGAATCAATTTTAGGATGGCAATGAACATGGTGCTGGTGCTGATTAAACATTGCCTTTTCTCCACCTTAGTGAACTCAGTGGTGGGATCTCACCTGAAAGGGATTGAAATCCCTGAAAAACGTCAGCACAAAGTCCAGCATGGACACTGCAGCTACACTTTTCTTTTGCCTGAGATAGAAAACTGTTATCCACCTCCAGCTGACTACCAGGTATCCAATTCATTACAGAGGGATGCGCCTGCACACCCTGATCTCCATTGGCCAAACAAGAGGATACAGGAGCTGGAAAGCATGATGGAGAATAATACACAGTGGCTTCAAAAGGTAATGTAAATACTATCTTAGCTAGCATTGGTTATTTTTCCATCAACTTGTTTTATTATTATTAATATTATTATTATACAGGATTTATATTCTTATAGATTTATAGATTTTCCAGAAAGTACCATTACAATGCAATTTAATACACGAGGGTTAGGAGGGCCCTGCTCATGAAAGCTTAAGATCTAAAGAGCTAGTGAGAATTTATTTTTCCAGCTAGCATTGTTTTTTTTTATTAATATAATAACTGGGTACTAACATTTATAGGATCCAGGGAAAATCAGGGAAAATCCGATTGCCTCTCGGGGGATCAGGGAGGAAATATTTCCCCTGCTGTAGCAAATTGGATCATGCTCTCCTGGGGTTTTTCGCCTTCCTCTTAATCAACTGTGGGTATAGATTGGGTATATGGGATTGTATGATATTATTTAATTTTTGTTTGTTTTTTTATGGTTGAACTGGATGTGTCTTTTTTCAACCTGAAGTAATGGGATAATACTGCGCCAACCCAAAGAATAAATGGTGAATGTGAGCAGCCTACACAACAATTGAACAAATTGTAAAAACTGTGTAACTAAATAAGTGTAAGCGCTAAAAAAGGAAAAGTAGGTGTGCAAAATCCTACAGGTAAACGTCATAAAGAAAGAAACGTTTACACAGTAAAGTGAGCCGTTTTCAGCTGTATCTCGGTGCATAAATTAAAATTATGTGTTGGGTGAACAAACACAAAACGGACATGTGTGATTCACCTAAAGAGAATCAATGCAACAATAAATTAGCGTCAATTCTAGAATCACCAGAATCTTGTGCAATATTTGTAGAAGAAAATGAAATCTAAAAAATATATATAAAAATGTTAGCACAGGAAAGTATACAGTAACCTGCTATAGGGGTCATCAAATTGTCAATGCATGTGAACAAAGAACAACCATATATCAATTGAACATATGTATATAAAAAATAAATGTATGTGATTGACCCAAGGGGACCTGTGCAACATAATTATTTAAGAGATGTCCCCATATGTTCCACAACGATGAAATTACGGTAATAGGCGGTATTGGACGTTTCACGAATATGTGTATATTAATGAAAAACAGTCACAAATGAAACATCTCAAAAAGTTCACAGGGTTCAATATTAATTGACTCCACAATGTCCATCCATAAGCACCCGACCCCACACCAAGTGTTGATCAACTATGAAGAAAAGGAAGGTTGCCTCGAGATAATCCCTTATGGACAGATAGTTTGCAAAATCTGGGACGTCTTCACTTTAAGATGATAGAGAAAAATGAATACTCTTACCGCAGTGTATGGACCCAGCTCACCTTATGGTGGTGGATCAAATGGGCTTGTGTCCACTATGGGTGGGGACTCAGAATGTGGCAATCTGCAGATGTCCTCCTCCCTCCACGGCCAAAGGCTCCAACCAAATCGGGATCTCCAAAACGGTCAGCAGGGCTCAGACGTGAAGAGTTCAAATGTCCAGGATAAAGAGTTGTACCAAACATAAATGGATAAAAACAAAAAAGATCCTCCGCATAGTGTGAATCCAAATGACTGGAATTTATTAAAAAGTTTACAAGGTTCAAACAGCAGAACCAATATAAATCCAAAAAAACAACAGGTCAAACAAGCGTGGACTGGGTAGCTGTAGCTAGCGTGTAAACCTGGGTTATTTTCAATTAATATTGAACCCTGTGAACTTTTTGAAATGTTTCATTTGTGATTGTTTTTCATTAATATACACATATTCGTGAAACGTCCAATACCACCTATTACCGTCATTTCATCGTTGTGGAACATATGGGGACATCTCTTAAATAATTATGTTGCACAGGTCCCCTTGGGTCAATCACATACATTTTATTTTTTGTATACATATGCTCAATTGATATATGGTTGTTCTTTGTTCACATGCATTGACAATTTGATGACCCCTATAGCAGGTTACTGTATACTTTCCTGTGCTAACACTTTTATATATATTTTTTAGATTTCATTTTCTTCTACATATATTGCACAAGATTCTGGTGAATCTAGAATTGGCGCTAATTTATTGTTACATTGATTCTCTTTAGGTGAATCACACATGTCCGTTTTGTGTTTGTTCACCCAACACATAATTTTAATTTATGCACCGAGATACAGCTGAAAACGGCTCACTTTACTGTGTAAACGTTTCTTTCTTTATGACGTTTACCTGTAGGATTTTGCACACCTACTTTTCCTTTTTTAGCGCTTACACTTATTTAGTTACACAATCTTTTTTCAACCTGACTAACTATGTAACTATGTAAGTATGTATTATTATTATTATTATTATTATTATTATTATACAGGATTTATATTTTTATAGATTTTCCAGAAAGTACCATTACAATGCAATTTAAGACAAGAGGGTTAGGAGGGCCCTGCTCATGAAAGCTTAATATCTAAAGAGCTAGTGAGAATTTCCTTCTTTTTTTTTTCTCCGGCTACACTGCATTACTTTTTTGAAGTTGATGCATGACCTTGCTCTAATTTAGCTATTTGATATTTTAAAGATCAGCAGCCATAAGTATAAATTTATCTAAAGAAAAAGGCTGTATTATAGCAATCTGTCAAATTATTTCCTTCAATTTCTATCTTGTATTAGAAAAATTCCAATTGTTGTAGAATCAGTCCTTTTGCACAGTTCCGTGACTATTTCTTTTTTGCATACTTTTGCACATATATAGCAGTTCTTTGGTATGGCACAACCCTCTCCTAGTGAAAGTTGAGAAATCATATGACCCATAATATTACCTGTCATACCCAAGAAGTGTATGCAAGTTGTAAGATTGGGGGTTGTTAGCTCTTGTGGTGGATGCGTATTTCCAGTGATGCAAGCCAGTCAGCAACTCTGTTTAAGGGCATGGTAGCCCATTTTTATTTAAAAGCACGAAAGTTCACAAACACATCTGTAGTATTCACAGGGGGGTTCCACCATTCCTGTATCTTTCATACTAACAGTAGCCTCGTAGATTTACCTTCTAGCGATCCAGGCCTTTAGCCTACGCCTGACGGTCTGTTCCTCAGACCCAAACAGTATCCAAGAGTTTCAGCTTTCTCCTAGCTTCTCCTGGTCAGCACCTTTGTTGCTGTATCACCAACGGTGTCTGCCTCCTGCAGACATGCACCGCCTTTGACTCCACTTCAGAGGATGAGAGCCCACCTGGCTCTCATGCACACAGACTTCCTCTCTGTTGGGTGGAGCCCTGTTCCATAATCATCTCTGACTAAATAGCCCAAGACACAGCTGTTCCATCAGCGTGTCTTTCTTTACTAAATCTGGCATAAACCAACCCTCTTGAAGGTCGCACAAAGTCGCACCCTCACATACCCTCCCCCCTTGTTTCGAACCGGAGGGAGGAACACATGATCCCGTCACCATAAACGGGACACCTCTGTGCCAGCCATTGGCTGCGTAGGCCCATTTCTTTTTCGGGGTATGTGTCCACCAGCACTTCACCTTGGCGCCTCTGTGCCAACTATCACTCGCAGTAGTCCTAATCTGCCCAACCTTTTCTCTAAAGGGGCACTCCACCCACATCTTCTTCCGGGTGTACTTCCACCAGCCCTTCTTCCTGAACCATGGGCTCCCACTAATCTCTCTAACCCTTCTACCTTTTGGCCTCAGGACCCTTCTTTTTCCTCCCACAGACCTACTCTCCCGGGACTGTTGGGGACCCCCTTTCATGACATCTGTCAGGGACTGGCCACTCTCACTACCTGATGCAACATTAACCATCAACATTTGTTTCTCAGGTTCACCAACCCCTGTGTGGTCACTCTTGGCCACCAAACTATCTGTGATTACTACCATATCCTCAATAGCAATGTTCCACAAGGGGTTATTCAACACAATATGGTCATTCGGACCTCTTGTCCTGTTTGCTAGGACAGTGTCTATGGAGGGACCATCTACAGGCAAGCAGTTACTCCCTATGGGACAGTCCCGTAGTTTCACATCGCCCCCTGTTGTCCAACACTCCAATAACAATTGTCCTACCAACGCACATGTTCCACCACATTTTCCCACACCAATCTCTTTAACCATTTCTGTGTCCACTGGTACCTCAACCAATAGCTCGGAGTTGTCTGACAGTGCTCCACAGTGTTTCTCATACATATTTCCATTACAGTTACCATCACTGTTATTTCCTGTCAAAGTGTCTCCGGGTACCACAAACTGCACCTCTCTGCGTGTGATGGACTGAATTCCCACTACCGCCACATCCGTTCCGGGCCCTTCTTTTACATGAGGTGTAGCGGGTGAGACAGTACGCGCGCCACGTACCAACCACTGCTCAGCCGCACCTCAGAGCGCACCAAAAGGAATACACCCCATCACACCCGCATACGGAGAGACTTCCACTAAGTCTAATATCTCTAATTTCTCAAACAATTCCCCTGAGCGCCTTCCGCACATAACCGCCGCTGGAAGCACTTTCGCGGAGAACTGCGAGACAACTTTCCACAAAAGCAACCAACAGTGTAGCAACCAATTCACATCAACATTGCTTAACAACGCATATATCACCTGCGTCCACCGGTTGGTATTATGCAGTACCATGTCGCCCTTCTGCTGTGGATACATGCAGGTGTATATTGGAAAGATTCTCACCAATTCCCACAACATCTCAGAAATTTCTAGACATGCCGTATCTAAACACAGAACTCTAGGAACTTTACCTTTACCAACGATGTGGAGGGACTCATTTGCTAAGGCGTGAGAGGCCGGGACACTTAAAAAGACCTCTACCTCAGAGGCAACTAACAATCGCATGTGTCACACTCATCCTCTCACCTTCAGCAACACTGAGCCCTTCCAAATCGCTATCCACTACCTCATCAATCTGACATTCAACATTACTCATCTCTTTTGCTGTGGACAAAACCTCTGCTATGTATGCGCCCTTTTCAGATCCTTCCAACTGGAGAGGGTTAATTTCTGCAAAAGCCAATGCACCCGTGTCTACCGGCCCTGCAGCCTCTCTATTTAGCATAGCAGAAATTTTGTCCACTCCACTGTTACCCACTAAGCCTTCCTTGTTTAAATGCACTTGTGGCAAAACATTTTCAAACACAACAGGCTGCAATAACATAACTTCACCACTTTGCTCGGGTGGCGCTTCACTAAACCCATGAGGACTGTCAGCAGAGACAGACTGTAACAACTCATTATCAGTACAAGAAATTTCAAACATTTGAGTTTTACCATTTTTTTCATCACCAAGGTCAAGTACCCTCTTATCTATCAGAGCGGCACCACAGTTGTCCCAGGCAACCTCTGGCTCCAACACACAGAGCTCCCTGGAGGTTTCTAAGGACACCTCTGCAGCCTCAGATACTGTTGCCAAGGGGAATCGCATATCCTGCTTAGCGATCACCCCTACCTCTTTAAGCATCACATTACCATCAGCACATGTGTCATCAGCATCCATAAACATAGCAGTTTTATAAACTCTATCAAATTGTCCTTTACCAAAACGCATGGCACCCTGCGTGCCACTCAGCACACCACCCTTCCTCTCCAAAGGAATTATTTTGCCCACTAGGGCGTCTTCACAGTTGTCCTGGGAAACCACTTGCCTCACCACTGCAGGCTCCTTGGTGGTTTCCCTTGGCAACTGCACAGCACCTGTCACTAGGGAACATGGCATACCAACTGCTTTGGTCACCCCTTGCACATCCTTTCCAGCACTCCGCTGGATTACCTTAGCTGTACCCAGAGTCCATATGTCCCTTTCAATTTTTGACCTCGCTGCAAGCAGGGTTTTAACCTGTGTCTCCCCACTGATCTGGGTAGCACACTGCAGCAAGTTCATTTTTTCACCTTCAGTGGATCTCCGCTCTGGGGTCACTTTCACTTCATTGTGAGTAACCACACAGTCAGCCTTTCCCATGATTTTAACAGGAACAGTCTTACCATTCTCTTTAGCAGGGGTTGAAGACTTCAATTGAGGGCGTTGTCCCTTCTTTGCCATGCTCTCACAAGATGACGCCCCCTCCTGGAAACAGGGGAACATTACATCCCTCTTGGATTTTCCATCATCGCCTGCAGGCAAAGCATTAAGCCCAACAACACGATCAGCAGCTGTATTCCACAAGCTTGGAAAAGAAAAGATCCCGTGGCCCAGCTGACCATATTCCAGGCATGGCACTTGGCGACTTTCTCCTGTTGCTATGGGAGACCACCTTCTCCCCGCTGATCTCTTGTAGCGCCCTCTAGACTGGACTGCTCCTAGAAAATTATCGTAGTCATCTCGGTTACTATACATCCCACGGTACACCTCCTGGTACTCCTCGATCAGAAAAGGTTGCACCAACTCAACCCAGTGATTTCTGGACCATCTTCTGTAGGAAGCAATCATCGCAAACTCATCCAAAAAGTCCTCAACACATTCAGAAGGCAACATAGGCCGTATGAAGTCAGCTTCTCATACCTTTGCTATGGTGAAGCCTGGGACAAAGGGCATTTAGTAACTCCATGCCCCCACTCACTGCACCGCAAACAGCGCACTTGGTTCTTAACCCTTTGCACATTGATAGCTGCCCATCTTGCACCAGCGTTGCCAGGGGCAACAACATGTCCTTCCCTTTTAACTTGGTTCAGTGCAGCCAAGTGTCGCCTGCACCAATCCACTGCAGACTCAGACTCTGGCAAACTCTCCATACTTGCAGTCACCTGTGCACTCCTTGCACCAGTGTTGCTAGGACCAACAACCGCTCTGTCTCTTATTTCAGCAAACATTGCTTCCTTTTCACACAGAAATTTTTTAAAGTACTATCTCCAAGACTTTGCAAACAGCACGCTTTCACATGTAGACTTTACTCTCTGCTTGAGCTCACTTCCACAGGCACATCACCTGTATACAACACAGTCCATTAATTGAACTCCAGTGCAATGCAGTTCGCCTGGCTGCCACACACAGCTAGCAGCAGTTCACCGCAGAAAACTAACTTTTCCTTCAGATAGGCTGTTCATCACAGTATTGCTGTTAAACACACAGTTTCTTTCTACTCACTGTTTTTGGTATGCGAGGATCTGGAACTCTTCCAAAAACTGCCCAAAGCAATATCTCCACCACTTGTAAGATTGGGGGTTGTTAGCTCTTGTGGTGGATGCGTATTTCCAGTGATGCAAGCCAGTCAGCAACTCTGTTTAAGGGCATGGTAGCCCAGTTTTATTTAAAAGCATGAAAGTTCACAAACACATCTGTAGTATTCACAGGGGGGGGTTCCACCATTCCTGTATCTTTCATACTAACAGTAGCCTCGTAGCTTTATCTTCTAGCGATCCAGGCCTTTAGCCTAGGCCTGACGGTCTGTTCCTCAGACCCAAACAGTGTCCAAGAGTTTCAGCTTTCTCCTAGCTTCTCCTGGTCAGCACCTTTGTTGCTGTATCACCAACGGTGTCTGCCTCCTGCAGACATGCACCGCCTTTGACTCCACTTCAGAGGATGAGAGCCCACCTGGCTCTCATGCACACAGACTTCCTATCTGTTGGGTGGAGCCCTGTTCCATAATCACCTCTGACTAAATAACCCAAGACACAGCTGTTCCATCAGCGTGTCTTTCTTTACTAAATCTGGCATAAACCAACCCTCTTGAAGGTCGCACAAAGTCGCACCCTCACAAAGTGTATGAAAAAGCCAAACCTTTTTCCTTTTTGTTTTAGACGGAATAGGGAAGGGTTAAAACTATTATTAGGTAGTTTTTTGTTAGCTGATTATTGTTAGGGAAATTCCCCTTTACTTGCTGTCCTAGAGAAGCAACTGCAAAGAAGACAAAAACAGATTTTCGATCTTAGAGCATTGTCACGGGAACATGTGTCCCCACTGGAGGATTTTCCATCACCTCTTGTTCTAGTGACCAAGCTTAAATTTTGGAGGAGTGAATCTTGCTAGTGGGGACACAGACATCCATAAAATCTTGGCATGGGGCTATCCCTTCCCTACGCTATCCAGAATGGAAAAAAATACTTTACTTTAGGTTCTATACAGGGCCGCCCCTATGATGGGACCGGGTGGTACCATGGTACCAGGCGGCACTGTTAGGGGGGCAGCAAACTGACGCCCGCCAGCCACCCAGCCTGCTCCGCTGCCTGTGAGGGGCCCGGCGCCGCTGCCTGTGAGGACACTCACAGGCGGGGGGCAGTCAGTGAGCGAGCGGGCACGGGCAGGCACCGCTCCCTGTGAGGAGCCCGGCGCCGCTGCCTGTGAGGACACTCACAGGCGGGAGGGGCAGTCAGCGAGCGAGTGAGCAGGCACGGGCAGGCGCCGCTCCCTGTGAGGAGCCCGGCGCCGCTGCTGTTGGTGACAGTGGCGGACAGAGCACTCGCAGCCCGGGGGGGGGGGTTGTGAGCAGTCAGCGAGTGAGCGGGCAGCAGAGCAGAGAGATGATGTCATCACCACAGTTTCACCCTCACTGTGCAGCCGTGGGCAGCAGAGAGATTATATCATCTCTCTGCTGCCTGCCTTCACTCTGGGATACAGCAAATGACAACCTGCAACGTGTGGCAGGTGACGTCGTGACAATACGCAACGTGTGGCAAGTGACAATACGCAACGTGTGGCAGGTGACGTTGTGACAATACGCAACGTGTGGCAAGTTACGATACGAAATATGTGGCAGGTGACGCCTAGGCAAGTGACAATCCGCAACGTGTGGCACGGGACTATCCGCAACGTGTGGCAGGTGACGTTGTGGCAAGTGACAATCCGCAACGTGTGGCAGATGACAATCCGCAACGTGTGGCAGGTGACGTAAGTGACCATGCGCAACATGTGGCAGCTGACAATCCGCAACGTGTGGCAGCCGACAATCCGCAACGTGTGGCAGCCGACAATCCGCAACGTGTGGCAGCCGACAATCCGCAACGTGTGGCAGCCGACAATCCGCAACGTGTGGCAGGTGACAACCCGCATCTGGTTGTGGAGCCCGAAGCAAAACTGTAAGTACAAACACACATCACAAGTTGTATGAGACATGAGAGCCTGAGAGGGACTTGCCTTGCCCAGCCCTGATTAACCACTTAAGAACCGGAAGGATTTGCCCACTTAAAGCGGTTGTATGGCTTTGTTTTGAATTTTTTTTAAATAACAAACATGTTATACTTGCCTCCACTGTGCAGTTCGTTTGGAAAAGAGTGGCCCCGATCCTCTGGTTCTCGGGTCCCTCGGCGGCTGTCTCGGCTCCTCCCTGCATCAGCTAACCCCCTTCTGGGAAGCGCTCTCCCAAGGGGGTTAGCTTGCGGGCGCGCTCCCTGTCATACACGCTGCGTCCATAGACACAGCGTGTATGACTAGTTCCCGCCCCCCCCCCCCCACGGGCCGGGTCATTGGATGCGATTGACAGCAGCGCGAGCCAATGGCTGCACTGCTATCAATCTATCCAATCTAGCCAATTAACGCCCAGACTCCGTGGAGAAGAGGACGCCAGGGGACGCGCACAGCAAGTGAACGGGCTCAGGTAAGTAAAACAGGGGGGCTGGGGGGCAGTCATTGCGAGGTGTTTTTTCACCTTAAGGCGTAGGATGCCTTAAGGTGAAAAAACACGAACCTTTACAAACCCTTTAATGACCAGTCCATTTTTTGCGATACGGCACTGTGTCGCTTTAACTGACAATTGCGTGGTAATACGACACTGTACCCAAATAAAATTGATGTCCTTTTTTTCCCACAAATAGAGCTTTCTTTTGGTGATTTTTGATCACCTCTGCGGTTTTTATTTTTTGCACTATAAACAACAAAACAGCGACAATTTAAAAAAAAAAATATATATATTTTACTTTTTGCTATAATAAACATCAAAAAAAATTTATTGAAAAAAAATTATTTCTTCATCAGTTTAGGCCAATATGTTTTCTTCTACATATTTTTGGTACCAAAAAAAACACAATAGCGTACATTGATTAGTTTGCGCAAAAGACATTGCGGCCGCCCGCCATGCACAGGTCCCTTTATACTCCTATATACATGTATAGAGCCCTGACAGGTCCCTTTATACGCCTATATGCACGTATAGAGCCATGACAGGTCCTCTTTATACTCCTTTATACATGTATAGAGCCATGACAGGTCCTCTTTATACTCCTTTATACATGTATAGAGCCATGACAGGTCCTCTTTATACTCCTTTATACATGTATAGAGCCATGACAGGTCCTCTTTATACATGTATAGAGCCACGACAGGTCCTCTTTATTATCCTTTATACATGTATAGAGCCATGACAGGTCCTTCTGAAGTTCCATACCAGCCCCTTTGAGTCAACGTTTATGGTCATATGTTTTTATAACTATTTTACTCTTATTATTCTTTATGTTTACGAGAATGATGAGACATTCGCAAAGCAAATTTTTTTTTATGACTAGTCTTTTATTTTAACAGATATTCCCAGTTTTGGCAATAGGTCATTTTCATTGCAAAAAGTTATAATGTTGTTGTGTCAAAAAAATCCATAAAGCAGATCCCAATAATAGAATCGTAATTTTATTCACCTTTTTGGTGGCCCTTGGCTTCTGTCTATGCACCAATAAAGTGCTAATGCTGCAGCCTTCGTCTGGGTCTTCTACATTTAACATGTTCTGGATTGTTGGATGTTCTTTATCCTTCACCAGCGATGCGGTTCAATTTTAAAACTCCTATGTTACTACAGGACACAACAATGACATAGAGATTGGAAGATGTAACTACAGCATGCAGCAGGGCAACACAGACATCCGACACTCCCAGAAGTGCTGAATGCTGAAGGGAGTGAGAAAGGTTGGAAGGTTTGGAGTAAAGATAGGAGATGTGGGCTACCAGAGTGATAGGTATACTTCTTCTATTACAAAGAACTGTTTTTGGGCAACTACTGTATAACTGCAAGTGAAAGGGTAAACGATCACTTTGAAAAACAACCCATTCAGTTTAAAATAGAAATGAAAGGCAAAGCATTTGTGAATAAATACAAAATAAACATTATAAATACCCTTTTCCTTTTTTTTAGAACTGATCACATTCCTTCAGTTCCCTCTTTCATGGCATGTCAGCCATGAAAATGTACCAGTCATTTGAGTACCTTAAGTATGAGGAAATACACGACTCAGAGCTCAGTGGGAACAGCACCTCATTGACACAAGTCAGCAGCAATAGTCCTGCACTACTCCTACTCTTTGTTATTAATATTCTGCATCTTCCCTTCTTCCACAACATTCTTTTGCTGTATTTACTGCAATTTCTGTGGCGTCTATTGACAGGGAGGAAAGACTCACAAGCAGCTTTAAAAACTTAAGATACACCACATCAAGTAGAGAGGAGGGTCATTTGGTTATGATGAGAAGGGCCAAGCAATGACTTGAACCTCTGCAAAATTTTCCTACACCCACCCCACCTTCTCTAACAGCATCCTCCCCATTGCAAGTATTTTATCCAGTGAGCACATATTACAGACCATATAAAAATAAACAAGCATAATTCAGCAGTCTTGGGTATCAATACTCCATTCAGTAATCCTCCTCAGAGTATGATCTGAGGTCATTATCTTTACTTTAACCACTTAACGACCGCCCACTGTAAATATACATCGGCAGAATGGCACCGACAGGCAGAATCACGTATATGTACGTGATTGCCTTTGTATAGTTGGGGGGTCCGATCGGACCCCCCTTTTTTACAGTGAGCGGTCGTTTTACCTTCGGGAGCGATCCGGCATGAGGGGACGGCCGTTCGATTCCGGCCACCCCCTCTCGATCGCTCCCGGCGAATGAGAGCTTCCCCTGCCTGTGTACTGTTTACACAGGCTGGAGGAAGTGATGTCATCTCTCCTGCGGCGCTCACATATACCGAGCGCCGTACAGGAGAAGATGCAGGTTAGTGCACACAACACTACACTGACACCAGGACACATAGGCACATAAATCGCCCCCCCAGGCCCCCCCAGACACCCCCAGATCACCCCCCAGATCACCCCCCAGCCCCCAGTCACAGTGTCACTGATTGCAGTGACCATTTATTTAGTGATCACTGCAATCAGTGACATTTGTGACTGTAAAAGTGTCAGTACATTCAGTTTTAGGTCCAGTGTAGCCCCCTAACCCCCCCTAATAAAGGTTTAACCCCCTGATCACCCCCCAGATAACCCTTTCACCCCCTAGCACCGCCGTCACTAAGCGATCATTTTTCTGATCGATGTCTTAGCGTCGGTGATGCTGATCGGTAGCCAGTCATTTTTTTTAGGTTCGCCGCAGGTTTTTATAGCGTCGGGTACCCCCATATATTACCTAATAAAGGTTTAACCCCCTTGATCGCCCCCCAGGTAACCCTTTCACCCCCTATCACCACTGTCACTAAGCGATAATTTTTCTGATCGATGTTTTAGCGACGGCGATGCTGATCGGTAGCCAGTAATTTTTTTTAGGTTGGCCGCAGGTTTTTATAGCGTCGGGTACCCCCATATATTACCTAATAAAGGTTTAACCCCCTTGATCACCCCCCAGGTAACCCTTTCATCCCCTAGCACCGCTGTCACTAAGCGGTCATTTTTCTGATCGCTGTCTTAGCGTCGGTGATGCAGATCGGTAGCCAGTAATTTTTTTTAGGTTCGCCGCAGGTTTTTATAGCGTCAGGTACCCCAATATATTACCTAATAAAGGTTTAACCCCCTTGATCGCCCCCCAGGTAACCCTTTCACCCCCTATCACCACTGTCGCTAAGCGATCATTTTTCTGATCGCTGTCTTAGCGTCGGTGATGCAGATCGGTAGCCAGTAATTTTTTTTAGGTTCGCCGCAGGTTTTTATAGCGTCAGGTACCCCCATATATTATCTAATAAAGGTTTAACCCCCTGATCGCCCCCCAGGTAACCCTTTCACCCCCTATCACCACTGTCGCTAAGCGATTGTTTTTATGATCGTTGTCTTAGTGTCGGTGATGCAGATCGGTAGCCAGTAATTTTTTTTAGGTTCGCCGTCAGGTTTTTATATAGCATCAGGTACCCCCATATATTACCTAATAAAGGTTTTAACCCCCTAATTGTCCCTAGTTAACCCTTTCACCAGTGATCATCATATAAGTGTTACGGGTGACGCTGGTTAGTTAGTTTGCTTTTTATAGTGTCAGGGCACCCGCCGTATATAACCCAATAAAGGTTTAACCCCCTGATCGCCCGGCGGGTGATATCAATTAGGTTTTAGCGTCAGAGAGGGTCTGCGTCACACCCCAGGCAGCGTCAGGTTAGTGCCAGTAACGCTAACACCCACGCGTGAAGCATACACCCCCCTTAGTGGTATAGTATCTGAACAGATCAATATCTGATCTGATCAGATCTATACTAGCGTCCCCAGCAGTTTAGGGTTCCCAAAAACGCAGTGTTAGCGGGATCAGCCCAGATACCTGCTAGCACCTGCGTTTTGCCCCTCCGTCCAGCCCAGGCCACCCAAGTGCAGTATCGATCGATCACTGTCACTTACAAAACACAACACACATAACTGCAGCGTTCGCAGAGACAGGCCTGATCCCTGCGACTCCAGTGCTGTAGGAGGTGATTTCGCCACCACAGTTAAAAAAAAAAGCATATATGCCGAAGCATTGGGGCAGCAGGGGCGGAGGAGCGATTTTGCTCCTAATGCCGCGTACATACGGTCGAAATTCCGACGGAGGCTTGCCCGTGGAAAAGTCTGACCATGTGTACGCGGCATAACTTTTGCGGGAAGATGCCCCCATGCTTCGGCATATATAAATGGTGCATGTATGCCCATCATTAGAAGTGGGTGGATGAAGGGCGGTATTCTAATGGTGGGCATACCCACCGATCAATCTTTTTTTTCGTTCAGCCAACAGGCTGCATGAAAAAAAAGATTACAATACATGTCCAACAAGGACCAGCAACGTACTGGTATGTTGCTGGACTTTGAATGTTTATACCAGAATGATGCCTGCGGGTTTAGGTATCATCTTGGTATCATTCTTTTCAGCCAGCGGCCGGCTTTCATGTAAAAGCAATCCTAGTGGCTAATTAGCCTCTGGACTGCTTTTACAAGCAGTGGGAGGGAATGTCCCCCCCCGGATATAAAAAGCGCCATTGGGAAATTGGGAAAGCATTTTATCACACCGATCTTGGTGTGGTCAGATGCTTTGAGGGCAGAGGAAAGATCTAGGGTCCAATAGACCCCAGTTTTTTCAAAAAAGAGTACCTGTCATTACCTATAGCTATCATAGGGGATATTTACATTCCCTGAGATAACAATAAAAATGATAAAAAATAAATAAATATGGAAGCAACAGTTTAAAAATAAAATAAAAAAGCAAAATTAATAATAAAAAAATAAAAAATAAAATAAAAAGCACCCCTGTCCTGCCCTGCTCTTGCCCAATGGCGAACGCAAGCGTCGGTCTGGCGTCATATGTAAACAGCAATTGCACCATGCATGTGAGGTATCACCGCGAAGGTCAGATCGAGGGCAGTAATTTTAGCAGTAGACCTCCTCTGTAAATCTAACGGGGTAACCTGTAAAGGCTTTTAAAGGCTTTTAAAAATGTATGTAGTTTGTCGCCAATGCGCGTTTGTGCGAAATTTTAAAGCATGTCGTGTTTGGTATCTATGTACTCGGCCTAAGATCATCTTTTTTATTTCATCAAACATTTGGGCAATATAGTGTGTTTTAGTGCATTAAAATTAAAAAAAGTGTATTTTTTCCCCAAAAAATGCGTTTGAAAAATCGCTGCGCAAATACTGTGTAGAAAAAAAAAATGCAACACCCACCATTTTATTCTGTAGGGCCTTTGCTTTAAAAATATATATAATGTTTGGGGGTTCAACATAATTTTCTTGCAAAAAAAAATATGTTTTCATGTAAACAAAAAGTGTCAAAAAGGGCTTTGTCTTCAAGTGGTTAGAAGAGTGGATGTAAGCTTCCTAATGTTGTGTATAAAATGCCAGAACAGTTCAAAACCCCCCCAAATGACCCCATTTTGGAAAGTAGACACCCCAAGCTATATACTGAGAGGCATGTCGAGTCCATGGAATTTTTTATATGTTGACACAAGTTGCGGAAAAAAGACAATTTTATTTTTTATTTTTTTTGCACAAAGTTGTCACTAAATGATATATTGCTCAAACATGCCATGGGCATATGTGGAATTACACCCCAAAATACATTCTGTTGCTTCTCCTGAGTACGGGGATACCACATGTGTGAGACTTTTTGGGAGCCTAGCCGCGTACGGGACCCCAAAAACCAATCACCGCCTTCAGGCTTTCTAAGGGTGTAAATTTTTGATTTCACTTCTCACTGCCTATCACAGTTTCGGAGGCCATGGAATGCCCAGATGGCACAAAACCCCCCCAAATGACCCCATTTTGGAAAGTAGACACCCCAAGCTATTTGCTGAGAGGTATTGTGAGTATTTTGCAGATCTCGCTTTTTGTCACAAAGTTTTGAAAATTGAAAAAAAAAAAGAAAAAAAAAAAAATGTTCTTTCTTCATTTTCAAAAACAAATGAGAGCTGTAAAATACTCACCATGCCTCTCAGCAAACAGCTTGGGGTGTCTACTTTCCAAAATGGGGTCATTTGGGGGGGTTTTGTGCTATTTTGGCATTTTATGGCCTTCGAAACTGTGATAGGTAGTGAGGAGTCAAATCAAAAATTTGTGCCTAGAAATCCTGAAGGCGGTGATTGGTTTTCGGGGTTCCGTACGCGGCTAGGCTCCTAAAAAGTCCCACACATGTGGTATCCCCGTACTCAGGAGAAGCAGCAAAATTTATTTTGGGGTGCAATTCCGCATATAACCATGGCATGTGTGAGCAATATATCATTTAGTGACAACTTTTTGTAATTTTTAATTTTTTTTTGTCATTATTCAATCACTTGGGACAAAAAAAAATATTCAATGGGCTCAATAGGCCTCTCAGCAATTTCCTTGGGGTGTCTACTTTCTAAAATGGGGTCATTTGGGGGGGTTTTGTGCTATTTTGGCATTTTATGGCCTTCAAAACTGTGATAGGTAGTGAGGAGTGAAATCAAAAATTTACACCCTTAGAAATCCTGAAGGCGGTGCTTGGGTTCCGGGGTCCCGTACGTGGCTAGGCTCCTAAAAAGTCCCACACATGTGGTATCCCCGTACTCAGGAGAAGCAGCAGAATGTATTTTGGGGTGCAATTCCACATATAACCATGGCATGTGTGAGCAATATATCATTTAGTGACAACTTTTTGTAATTTTTTTATTTTTTTGTCATTATTCAATCACTTGGGACAAAAAAAAAATATTCAATGGGCTCAACATGCCTCTCAGCAATTTCCTTGGGGTGTCTACTTTCTAAAATGGGGTCATTTGGGGGGGTTTTGTACTGCCCTGCCATTTTAGCACCTCAAGAAATGAGATAGGCAGTCATAAATTTAAAGCTGTGTAAATTCCAGAAAATGTGCCCTAGTTTGTAAACGCTATAACTTTTGCGCAAACCAATAAATATACGCTTATTGACATTTTTTTTACTAAAGACATGTGGCTGAATACATTTTGGCCTAAATGTATGACTAAAATTGAGTTTATTCGATTTTTCTTATAACAAAAAGTAGAAAATATCATTTTTTTTCAAAATTTTCGGTCTTTTTCCGTTTTATATCGCAAAAAATAAATATCGCAGAGGCAATCAAATACCATTAAAAGAAAGCTCTATTTGTGGGAAGAAAAGGACGCAAATTTTGTTTGGGTACAAAATTGCATGTCCGCGCAATTTACAGTTAAAACAGCGCAGTGCAAAATTCTGAATTCACCTCTGGTCCTTTAGCTACCTAATGGTCCGGGGCTTAAGTGGTTAAGTACTATTAAATATACATTTAGCGGGTACTTGAATTTAAGGGAGGCATCTGGGTGGTAGTGTAACCCAGATGCACAAATTTCTAGGGGATCCGAGACCCTTTTCTGGTTCTTGGAGGACTCTGGTGGTGTGGGGTTCCTTGCGGTCCACAGGTGGCGCTGTTGCCCTGGGCCGGAGCTGAATTCACACCGCAAGACTGTACCCTTTTGTCCTCCCCTGGAGCTGGTACAGCGGGTGGGGAACCCGCTGTGACGCAAAGGGAGAGGGGATAAAAGGGGCGGACGCCCTTACCACGGGGTTTCAGAGTTCGGAGTGTGAGTCGGAGGACTCGGCCGCACCCAGGCACCTTCAGCTTGGGTGCTGGCGTTCCAGTGTTCCAGGCCTAGGTGCCCTTGACCTGGCCGGAGCGAGGATGGAGTCCATCCCAGGCACCTTTAGCCTGGGGTGAGGTACTATGGCGGAGGCCTGGGGCTCAGTACCTTCGACTGAGTTCCGCAAGGGTGGAGGAATCCGAGGGGGCCCTAATTCCTGGGGTGCCCGTGTCTGAGTTTGTGAGGACTAATGTGCAGAACTTCTCTGAAGAGTCCAGCGCAGCATTGCTGGTGACAGAGAGGCCTCCTGTTTCTCCCTTGGACTGATCTCTTTCCCCTGACAGGGGCCGTGCTAGCGAAGGTAATCCACGTTCTACATCACATAGTCAGTGGCAGTGACTATTAGCCACTGGTGATACCACAGTGGTTAGCAGCAGAAGGGAAAAGGATTGTGCCTCGATCTATCCCCATTTTTCTCAGTAAAGAAACTGTTTTATTGCTTGGTAAGAATAATAAAACTGAGTTGGACCTATTCACTGTGTGGAACTCTGGTTACTAGGAGCAAAGGAGTCAGGGACGAAGTACTGGACTTGACTCTAGGACACCTGCACATGGCCCAATCTTCTGGCCTTCACCTCTTAGCTATGGAGGACATGGGCCGTGGTGTATTTCATCTCTCTCTCCCAGGTACCCCTAGACAACAGCCATATAACCGATAAAGCTAGAGAGAGAGTGAGGTCGCTACACACATATAAAGTAGCATTTTTTCCCAAGATTTTCTGGAGGAGACTCTACAAGAAGCTGTACACATTTTAGGGATAAAGGTCTATTTCTACAGGAGATGCCCACGAGTAGAGCAGAAAATTAGTGATTTGCAAGAGAACAAAGGGAGGAACAATCCCTGCAAGCTTCCAGAGTTTCCAGACCATAGATATAAGGGGGGTCCACTTCAGCCAGGGAGAAACAAGGGGAGATTTCTGGAGGAGCATTTGAGATAAAGAACTGTGCTCTACTGTACTGGCAATATGACAGCATAGACGTGATTGCGACATTTCCCATTTTCCCAATAACTATGGTGTGTAAGGGAGAAGCTTACTGGAATTGTTCCTCCATTTGTCTCCTGTGGCCCCTTCTCCACTGCTCTTCTTGGAGGCTCTCTGTAGTGGAATATACACTGTTTTATTCCAGCAACTGTGATACCATCTCGTGAAGAAATTGCCCTTTATCCATAAAACACACAGCGCTTGGAAAATAGCTACTGTATATATATATGTAAAATTGTATACTGTAATTTAATTTTTTTTGTAATAGTAAAATTTGTTTTTTTTATTTGCTAGCCATACATCAAATGCTTTTCAACCTCAACAAGGCTTAATCATGGAGACTATTTAAGTAGGATAACCAATTAATCTCTAAACCACTTACAACAATTAAATTAATTCTGTGAAGCATCCTGAAGTGCTCCATTAACCTAAGTGGGTTTTCTCGGATTGGCTAAGGTGGAGATCATGACATCGTCCACCTGCTTCCCCACCTCAACCAATCAGAGGAAGCCTTGTTTTCAACTCAATTTGATTGTGTTCTGGGAACAGGATGAAAATCTCCATCCCACTGCTGGAACACAACACTATATACTGTATGTAGTTAGTGTTTTGACCAGCTTGGTACTATTTAAAGTCATAGTAAAGCTGGAGCTAGGCTTTATTATGGGATGTGGATTCTGAGCTGACACTCAAGATTCTAATATTGCATAAGGCCTGCTAGTGCTTACATGTTGTCAAACTATGGCTTTGGGGATACTAAGGAAAAACAAAAACTGCTGCCTCAATAGTGGAAACAGACTGCATCATATATATTATTTAAAAAAATAATTAAATAATGACCCATAGTTACACTAAGTGAAATCATAATTGAAATCATAAAAAGCTTTTTACACATGCCATAAAAAGTCCCACATGAAAACATTCCTATCTGCACCCACATGTTTTGTGCACATTTTGGTGGAATAGTATGGACTTTTAAAATACAACACAGACGATATACTATAGACTATGAGAATGATTGGTTTGGGTATTTGTGCATTCAAATAATATTCGACAATTGTCTCCCAATTCTGATAACATTTTGTCTGATTGGACTGCAGTCATTATACTGCTATTGTCTGTCTTCTTAATTGTTTCCTTCTGCATATAGTACTAGCTTGTAAACATGGCACTTCATCATATCATGTTTCTGGTTGTATACCAAAGTTGTGTCATTATGGCATGCACATAGAACACAGATTAGCAAATAACATTCACCATATAATAACACATTTTAAGATTTTTAGGATTCCAGAATTTGCGGTTCAGGAGGAGGGAAGTCTGGAAGACAAAGACAACCATAAACTGCCTAAATCATTCACCCATTACATGTTGACTCATGACACATTGCGTCTGCGGTTCTTAGATTCTGTATGTGTACAGTACTACAGTTGAAACAGCAGGACACACAGGGGTAACTGCTTACTGCCATTAACCCCTTTCTGTAGAGCATCTTCAGTTTGGGGAGATACAGGTAAGTGTGACATCATTATAATCTTTTACATGGACTACCCCAGAGCTCCTGCTGCTCCAAGGGTGGAAACTAAGGGACAACCTAACCTTTTGGGAACTCTAGACAAGGCCCAGCCTGGCCTAACCAGGCTACAGCCCCACTACTAAGCCAGCACTCCTCGCCAGTAGTACAAACACTTGGTAAGGTGGTAAACTACTAATTCTCCTGAAGAGACCCATGTCCACACACATTTGCTGATAGACATTCTTCCAAACTAAGGGGTGCCATAGCTTCCTTCCCTTATCAATTGGAAGTAACCGAGGCCCCCTGTGGTGAGGAGATTTTTGACTGCGAAGTTTGAGTTTACCTTCTACTGCTGTATTGCTCAGATGACGAGACGTATTCAGGATGAACTAAAAAGTATAAAAAAGGACAAAATTGATCTTTGAAGGTATTTTGATTTATGCAGCATGAGAAATTGTCAGAAATTGCCAGGCTTGGGTGAGCACAGGTAGCCTGCATTACCTACCAAATTAGACATAATTATTTAAAAAAATAATATAATTTTGAATACAAAGGAAGACAGCAATAAAATTAAAGAGGGTAAAAAACAGAACATTTACAATTAATATTAAATGCAAAATGATTATTAATTTGGTATACAAAAATAACATGACCTAATGTATGTCCATGCTGCATAGCCCACATTATTCAGCTCGGACTGCACCAAATATAACATCTAATATCATGTAAGTATCATGTAAGAGTAATACTGTGGGATTGAAGGGTACAAGCTGCTCAGTTATATGATTAATCTAGTCTCTGATGGAGATCCAGAAAGTGGAAATTTTGGGGAAATCCCTCCAAATATACAGGAGTCCACTTCATTGCACCCTTACCAACAGTTGTGGGGAGTGCCAATGTAAAACTTATGAAGTTTTTGTGGGGGTTCTATACCACATCAATGAGAGTTTGTAAGCACTTTTCTGGTATTTTGAACTGATGGAACAGGTATGGTGTCATGGATATGCATTAATGTCTGTCTGCCATCTTACCTTTCCTCCTCATGTGTTCATCTTAGAGACCAGACCTCCTTCACCTGGCTTCCTTTATAATCTCCTCCCAGCCTGACTCCACCCCAGGCCCTATCACAGAACACTATGTTAACCTGTGCACTGCAAGCCTGCTTTGCTGATCAACGTGTTTGTTAGGCATTGTGTGTTTGGGTTCCTGCCTGCCGTATGCTACGTCTGTCTCTCTGTTACGTTATTGGCTTGTCCCCGACTATCCCTGTCTGCTCGTGACCCTTGATCTTCGGCTCGTTCTTTCGTTATCCTTGTCTGCTTGTGGCCCCTGACCTTCAGCTTGTTATTCGGTTCTCTCATATCTTGTGCTGCTGCTTCCCCTCTTTTCCCCTTATCCTACGGGGCGTGAGCTAGGAAACTCCAGGGGCCGCGACCTGGTCCCAGCCTGCAGCATAACATCCTCACCACTAGAGGCCCTGGAGAAGACCTGCTGGGTCTTAGACTCCGCGCCCTGGGGAATCTTGGCTCTAGCTTCCGTTAGGATCCCGGTTGTGCTCCTCTGGTCCCGCTTTCCACAACCACCCAGTTTCCTATCCGCAGAAGCCAGCCATAGGGTTCACTACCTTGCGGTGCACTCCTGTCCCCCTACGGTGTGCATCTGTCACCTGGCCACAGGTGACCTTGACAGTTTGATCAGCCATGAACCCGGCTGACATTCCGCTCCCCGCGGATGATCCATTGCAGGGCATAGTTCGCAGACTTGAAACCCAGGAATCAAATCAGACTCAGGTGATGCGATTCCTCCAGGATCTGGCTTCTCGATTCGAGCAGCTTCAGGCCTCCTTGGGAACCCCGAATCTGCAACCCCAAGTACAACCAGCGGCTGTACCTATCGCACCAGTCGCAGCCTCACACTCACTAAGATTGCCAGCTCCATTCCGTTTCTCTGGGGACTCCAAGGCCTGCAGGGGGTTTCTCAGCCAATGCACAATTCATTTTGAGCTTCAGCCTCAAAGCTTCCTGTCTGACCGGGCTAAGGTAGCCTATATCATTTCCCTCCTCTCCGGTGAAGCTTTGGCCTGGGCTGCCCCCCTGTGGGAGAGGAACGATCCGGTGGTTTCCAGCCTGTCCGATTTCTTGAAGCTCTTTCGTAATATCTTCGAAGAGCCGGCTCGGGCTTCTTCAGCGGCTAGTGCTGTCTTACGTCTTCGCCAAGAATCTAGTTCAGTGGGGCAATATGCTCTTCAGTTCCATATCCACACAGCTGAATTGAGCTGGAATAATGAGGCCCTGGTCGCTACCTTTTTACATGGCCTCTCTGACCGAGTGAAAGACGAATTAGCGGGAAGAGCCATTCCCGTCGGTCTGGACGATGTAATTTCTTTATGCAACCAGATCGACATTCGTTTTCAAGAGAGGTCCTTAGAAAAAAGACGCCAGCACTCTCTGGGTCCTAGCCAGTCTGAGCTCCCCTCCCTTCATTCCGTGGAGCATCCTCTACCTGCTGAAGAACCTATGCAGCTGGGCCGGACCAGACTAACCCCCGAAGAACGTGCTAGGCGCAGAACTCTGGGCTTGTGCCTCTATTGTGGGGGCAAGGGTCATTTTCGTGACTCCTGCTCGCTTCGTCCGGGAAACGCTCGGGTCTAATACATTTGGAAGGTGGAGTATTGGACCCAGAAACATCACCTTCTCGCCTGCTCTTGCCGGTGTTCCTTCATGTAGGCACTTCTCCTCAGTCAACCCTTGCATACCTGGATTCCGGGGCTGCCGGCAATTTTATGGATTGGAGAACTGCTTCTTCTATGAAGCTTACCCTTTCACCTCTCACTACCCCATTGGTAGTCTCGGCAATTGATGGCACTGTTCTCCCAGGGGGCCCTATTCGCTTCCAGACGCTACCCATTAGGATGTCGGTAGGGATTCTCCACCAGGAGTGGATATCCTTTCTTATTCTACCCAAGGCCTCTACCCCAGTTGTATTGGGCCTCCCTTGGCTACAGCTCCACTCTCCACATGTGGACTGGGTCTCTGGGCAGATTCTGGCCTGGGGTTCCTCATGTTCCTCCTCGTGTCTTCTCAAGGTGACCCCCAAGGAGAGTCTTCCGGTTGCTGCCACTTCTGTTTCTTCTGATCTTGCTGCTGCATACAGCGATTACCGGGATGTGTTCTGTAAGAAATCAGCTGAGGTGCTTCCTCCCCACAGGTCTTTTGACTGTGCTATTGATCTTGTCCCCGGAGCAACTCTACCCAGGGGTCGTACCTACCCTCTGTCCATCCCAGAGACCCAGGCCATGTCGGAGTATGTCGCAGAGAATCTGGAGAGAGGTTTCATCCGGAAATCCTCATCGCCTGCAGGGGCAGGGTTCTTTTTTGTTGCCAAAAAGGATGGTACCTTAAGACCCTGCATCGATTATCGGGGTTTAAATGCGGTTACTATTAAAAATCGATACCCCTTACCCTTAATATCTGAGCTATTCCATAGGTTGAAGGGTGCCTCCATTTTCACCAAGTTGGATCTCAGAGGCGCGTACAATCTCATTCGAATACGGGAGGGTGACGAATGGAAGACTGCATTCAACACTAGAGACGGGCATTACGAATATCTGGTGATGCCTTTTGGTCTGTGTAATGCTCCAGCCGTGTTTCAAAACTTTGTCAATGAAATCTTCAGAGATCTGCTGTACCAGTTTGTTGTCATCTATCTGGATGACATTCTGATCTTTTCTGAAAATCTGCTCGTCCACAGAAACCATGTCCGCACTGTACTTCAACGTCTTAGAGAGAACAATCTCTATGCCAAGCTGGAGAAATGTTCCTTTGAATGTTCTGAGGTCCTGTTTTTGGGGTGCTTCGTCTCATGTTCGGGTCTTCGTATGGACCCTGGGAAGGTCTTGGCTATCACCAACTGGCCTCTTCCTGCTAGCCTCAAGGCCACACAGTGCTTTCTTGGCTTCACTAATTATTATAGGCAGTTCATAAGGAATTACTCTTCCATTGCCGCGCCTATTATCGCTTTGACCAAGAAGGGTGTGAATGCCAGAGACTGGCCTCCCGAAGCTGTCTCTGCATTTCACAACCTGAAACAGGCCTTTGTTTCTGGCCCCCTCTTGAGGAGACCAAATCCTGGGAATGCATTTTTTATTGAAGTGGACGCTTCCTCAATGGGGGTGGGAGCTGTGCTTCTTCAAATCTTTGAGAAGAGACGCCAACCATGTGCGTTCTTCTCCAAAAAAAATTCTCAGGCAGAGAGGAATTATGCCATCGGTGATCAGGAACTTCTCGCAATTAAATTGGCGTTAGAGGAGTGGCGTCATCTCTTGGAGGGTTCCCCTCACTCCATAACGATCTTTACCGATCACAAGAATTTACAGTATCTACAGAATGCTAAACGTCTGAATCCTAGAAAGGCCAGGTGGAGTCTCTTCTTTGCCCGTTTTAATTTCACGATTACCTACAAACCTGGTTCCTGCAACGGTCGGGCTGATGCTCTCTCTAGGTCATTTGACACTTTGGACGAGGAGTCCGCCCCTGAACCTGAGCCGATCATTCCAACCTCATGCATTGTTGCCCACTCTACCACCCTGAAGTCAAAAATTCCGCCTGGTAAGACCTTTGTCCCCACTGAGCTAAGAGCTAAGATCCTTCATTGGGGACATGATTCTAAGGTGGCAGGTCATTCTGGATTCCTCCGATCCTTCCTACTCATCAGTCGTCACTACTGGTGGCCTAATCTCCGCTCAGACGTCAAAGACTACGTTAAAGCTTGTCATGTCTGTGCTCAGTCCAAATCCTCCACACAAGCTCCTGCTGGTCTCCTCATGCCCTTGCCCATTCCTAAGGAACCCTGGGCCCATATTGCCATGGATTTTATCACCGATCTCCCACTGTCTGAGAATAATACAGTCATTTGGGTGGTAATCGATCGATTCTCCAAGATGGCTCATTTTGTTCCTCTTCCTGGTCTTCCTTCTGCCCCTGCCTTGGTTCCCATTTTCATTCGAGAAATTCTCCGCCTACATGGGGTCCCTTCTCATATTGTTTCCTACAGGGGAGTCCAATTCACGTCTCGTTTTTGGAGAGCCTTTTGCAAATCCCTCAATATTGTCTTGGATTTTTCTTCTTCTTACCATCCCCAATCCAATGGACAGACTGAGAGGGTTAATCAGGAGTTAGAGGTCTTTCTTCGCACCTTTGTGTCTTCTCACCATGACGATTGGTCCTCTCTACTCCCGTGGGCAGAATTCTCCCATAACAATCATGTGAATACCAGTTCGCAGAAGACACCCTTTTTCACAGTTTATGGAAAACACCCTCAACTTCCTCTTCCCATGATCTGTTCTCCAGCTTTGGCTTCGGTTCAGGAGTCTCTCAATTCCGTTTGGGGTCACGTTCATGATTCCCTCCGGGCAGCTGCTGAAAAATTCAAAGGCTTTGCCGACCGCCGCAGGCGTAAACCACCTTCTCTTCAGCCAGGGGACAAAGTCTGGCTCTCTACCAGGAACATCAAGCTCCGAGTTCCTTCTCTGAAGTTTGCTCCACGATTCATCGGTCCATACACGGTAACTGCTAAACTGAATCCGGTTTGTTTCAAACTCCAGATTCCTAAGAGCCTTAAAATCACTAACTCCTTTCATGTTGCTCTTCTAAAGCCTTTAGTCCTCAATAAATTCTCTCGTCCTCTCCCTACCGTGGCGCCTGTCTCTGAGGATAATCAGGAGTACGAGATCAGTCAAATTCTGGACTCCCGACTCTGTAAAGGCGTTCTTCAGTACCTCGTTCATTGGAAAGGGTTTGGTCCTGAGGAGAGGTCTTGGATCACTGCATCTGAGGTCTTTGCACCTCGTCTGTTAAAGGAGTTTCATCTGAAGTTTCCCTCTAAACCTGGGCCCAGGCGGGGAAGGGGGAGGCCTCGTAAGAGGGAGGGTACTGTCATGGATATGCATTAATGTCTGTCTGCCATCTTACCTTTCCTCCTCATGTGTTCATCTTAGAGACCAGACCTCCTTCACCTGGCTTCCTTTATAATCTCCTCCCAGCCTGACTCCACCCCAGGCCCTATCACAGAACACTATATTAACCTGTGCACTGCAAGCCTGCTTTGCTGATCAACGTGTTTGTTAGGCATTGTTTGTTTGGGTTCCTGCCTGCCGTGTGCTACGTCTGTCTCTCTGTTACGTTATTGGCTTGTCCCCGACTATCCCTGTCTGCTCGTGACCCTTGACCTTCGGCTCGTTCTTTCGTTATCCTTGTCTGCTTGTGGCCCCTGACCTTCAGCTTGTTATTCGGTTCTCTCATATCTTGTGCTGCTGCTTCCCCTCTTTTCCCCTTATCCTACGGGGCGTGAGCTAGGAAACTCCAGGGGCCGCGACCTGGTCCCAGCCTGCAGCATAACATCCTCACCACTAGAGGCCCTGGAGAAGACCTGCTGGGTCTTAGACTCCGCGCCCTGGGGAATCTTGGCTCTAGCTTCCGTTAGGATCCCGGTTGTGCTCCTCTGGTCCCGCTTTCCACAACCACCCAGTTTCCTATCCGCAGAAGCCAGCCATAGGGTTCACTACCTTGCGGTGCACTCCTGTCCCCCTACGGTGTGCATCTGTCACCTGGCCACAGGTGACCTTGACATATGGGTTAAGGTGCATGTTTTTTGCCATTGGTCACCTGTAAATTTGAAAGAGTAAAGCCCTGTACACACAATCGGATTTCCTATGGTTTTTAAACCGATAGGTTTTTCCATCGGAAAACCGATGAAGCTGACTTCCATCAGTCTTGCCTACACACCATCAGTCAAAAAACCAACCGTTCCAAACGCGGTGACGTAAAACACTCAGATGAGCCGAGAAAAATTAAGTTCAATGCATCTGAGCATGCGTCGACTTGATTCTGAGCATGCGTGGGTTTTTTATCCGATGGAGTTCCCCACAGACTATAGTAATTTGCTATTGGTTTTTTAACCATTGGATAAATTTAAAACATGTTCTATTTTTAAACACCGATGTAAAAAAGACCGATGGGGCCCATACACGATCGGTTTGTCCGATGAAAAAAGTCCATCGGACTGTTTTCAACGGTAAATCCTATCATGTGTAAACGGCTTGAGTTCACCTTTACAGAAAAATCCGTAAGGTGAACTTACACAGGTCCCCCTCCTCGCCCGTCCCCCGGTCCCACTGACCCTGGACCGTGGCAGGCTCCGGCTCTAAGCCCCAGTATGTCCGCGCCAGGAGTCCGGGGCTTAGAAATCCCCTGAGCTGAATGTCCTCATCAGGAGGGACGTTTTGGAAAATTCGAATTGGTCAGCGCCGTCACATGGGCGGCGCAGACGAATCAGCAGCCGCATAGCCTGTCCTGTCAGCTATGAAGACGCTGTGTGGATGCAGTGAGGATTTCTAAGCCCTGGCCCGGATATACCGGGGCTTAGAACCGGAGATTGCCATGGTCCAGGTCAGTGGGACCGGGGGGGGGGGGGGGCGGGGGGCCTGTGTAAGTTCACCTTACAGATTTTTCTTAACCAATGGTCCCATGGTGGCTCGACCAAATATGGCTAGCTTAACCACTTAAGCCCCGGACCATTTCGGGCCATTAGGACCAAGCCTGTTTTTGGGATTCGGCACTGCGCTGCTTTAACTGTAAATTGTGCGGACATGCAATGTTGTACCCAAATGAAATTTGCGTCCTTTTCTTCCCACAAATAGAGCTTTCTTTTAATGGTATTTGATTGCCTCTGCGATTTTTATTTTTTGCAATATAAACAGAAAAAGACCGAAAATTTTGAAAAAAAATGATATTTTCTACTTTTTGTTATAAGAAAAATCGAATAAACTCAATTTTAGTCATACATTTAGGCCAAAATGTATTCAGCCACATGTCTTTAGTAAAAAAAATGTCAATAAGCGTATATTTATTGGTTTGCGCAAAAGTTATAGCGTTTACAAACTAGGGTACATTTTCTGAAATTTACACAGCTTTAAATTTATGACTGCCTATCTCATTTCTTGAGGTGCTAAAATGGCAGGGCAGTACAAAACCCCCCCAAATGACCCCATTTTGGAAAGTAGACACCCCAAGGAAATTGCTGAGAGGCATGTTGAGCCCATTGAATATTTTTTTTTTTCGTCCCAAGTGATTGAATAATGACAAAAAAAAAAAAAAATTACAAAAAGTTGTCACTAAATGATATATTGCTCACACATGCCATGGTTATATGTGGAATTGCACCCCAAAATACATTCTGCTGCTTCTCCTGAGTACGGGGATACCACATGTGTGGGACTTTTTAGGAGCCTAGCCACGTACGGGACCCCGGAAACCAAGCACCGCCTTCAGGATTTCTAAGGGCGCAAATTTTTGATTTCACTCCTCACTACCTATCACAGTTTCGAAGGCCATAAAATGCCAAAATAGCACAAACCCCCCCCAAATGACCCCATTTTGGAAAGTAGACACCCCAAGCTATTTACTGAGAGGCATGTTCAGTCCATGGAATATTTTATATTTTGCCACAAGTTGCGGGAATATGACAAACTTTTTTTTTTTTTCACAAAGTTGTCACTAAATGATATATTGCTCACACATGCCATGGGCATATGTGAAATTACACCCCAAAATACATTCTGCTGCTTCTCCTGAGTACGGGGATACCACATGTGTGGGACTTTTTGGGAGCCTAGCCGCGTACGGGACCCCAAAAACCAAGCACCGCCTTCAAGGTTTCTAAGGGCATAAATTTTTGATTTCACTCCTCACTACCTATCACAGTTTCGAAGGCCATAAAATGCCAAAATAGCACAAACCCCCCCCAAATGACCCCATTTTGGAAAGTAGACACCCCAAGCTATTTGCTGAGAGGCATGTTGAGTCCATGGAATATTTTATATTTTGCCACAGGTTGCGGGAATATGACAAACTGTTTTTTTTTTGCACAAAGTTGTCACTAAATGATATATTGCTCACACATGCCATGGGCATATGTGAAATTACACCCCAAAATACATTCTGCTGCTTCTCCTGAGTACGGGGATACCACATGTGTGGGACTTTTTGGGAGCCTAGCCGCGTACGGGACCCCAAAAACCAAGCACCGCCTTCAAGGTTTCTAAGGGCATAAATTTTTGATTTCGCTCCTCACTACCTATCACAGTTTTGAAGGCCATAAAATGCCAAGATGGCACAAAACCCCCCCAAATGACCCCATTTTGGAAAGTAGACACCCCAAGCTATTTGCTGAGAGGCATGTTGAGCCCATTGAATTTTTTTTTTTTGTCCCAAATGATTGAATAATGACAAAAAGAAAAAAAAAATGTACAAAAAGTTGTCACTAAATGATATATTGCTCACACATGCCATGGTTATATGTGAAATTACACCCCAAAATACATTCTGCTGCTTCTCCTGAGTACGGGGATACCACATGTGTGGGACTTTTTGGGAGCCTAGCCGCGTACGGGACCCCAAAAACCAAGCACCGCCTTCAAGGTTTCTAAGGGCATAAATTTTTGATTTCACTCCTCACTACCTATCACAGTTTTGAAGGCCATAAAATGTCAAAATAGCCCAAAACCCCCACAAATGACCCCATTTTGGAAAGTAGACACCCCAAGCTATTTGCTGAGAGGCATGGTGAGTATTTTACAGCTCTCATTTGTTTTTGAAAATTAAGAAAGACATTTTTTTTTCTTTTTTTTTTTCTTTTTTTACATTTTCAAAACTTTGTGACAAAAAGCGAGATCTGCAAAATACTCAACATACCTCTCAGCAAATAGCTTGGGGTGTCTACTTTCCAAAATGGGGTCATTTGGGGGGGTTTTGTGCCATCTGGGCATTCCATGGCCTCCGAAACTGTGATAGGCAGTGAGGAGTGAAATCAAAAATTTACACCCATAGAAATCCTGAAGGCGGTGCTTGGTTTTTGGGGTCCCGTACGCGACTAGGCTCCCAAAAAGTCCCACACATGTGGTATCCCCGTACTCAGGAGAAGCAACAGAATGTATTTTGGGGTGTAATTCCACATATGCCCATGGCATGTTTGAGCAATATATAATTTAGTGACAACTTTTTGTACATTTTTTTTTTTTGGTCATTATTCAATCACTTGGGACAAAAAAAAAAAATATTCAATGGGCTCAACATGCCTCTCAGCAAATAGCTTGAGGTGTCTACTTTACAAAATGGGGTCATTTGGGGGGGTTTTGAACTGTCCTGGCATTTTATGCACAACATTAGGAAGCTTATGTCACACATCATCCACTCTTCTAACCACTTGAAGACAAAGCCCTTTCTGACACTTTTTGTTTACATGAAAGAAATTTTTTTTTTGCAAGAAAATTATGTTGAACCCCCAAACATTATATATTTTTTTAAAGCAAAGGCCCTACAGATTAAAATAGTGGGTGTTGCATTTTTTTTTTCCACACAGTATTTGCGCAGCGATTTTTCAAACGCATTTTTTGGGGGAAAAACACACTTTTTTTATTTTTAATGCACTAAAAAACACTATATTGCCCAAATGTTTGATGAAATAAAAAAGATGATCATAGGCCGAGTACATGGATACCAAACACGACATGCTTTAAAATTGCGCACAAACGCGCAGCGGCGACAAAACTACATTCATTTTTAAAAGCATTTAAAAGCCTTTACAGGTTACCACGTTAGATTTACAGAGGAGGTCTACTGCTAAAATGACTGCCCTCGATCTGACCTTCGCGGTGATACCTCACATGCATGATGCAATTGCTGTTTACATATGACGCTAGACCGACGCGTGCGTTCGCCTTTGCGCAATAGCAGGGGGGGACAGCGGTGCTTTTTTTTTTTTTTTTTTTATTATTTATTTGGCTTTTTTATTTTATTTTTAAACTGTGCCTTCCATATTTTATTTTTTTACCATTTTTATCGTTATCTCAGGGAATGTAAATATCCCCTATGATAGCAATAGGTAGTGACAGGTACTCTTTTTTTGAAAAAAATTGGGGGGTTAGACCCTAGATCTTTCCTCTGCCCTCAAAGCATCTGACCACACCAAGATCGGTGTGATAAAATGCTTTCCCAATTTCCCAATGGCGCTTTTTATATCCGGGGGGGGGACATTCCCTCCCACTGCTTGTAAAAGCAGTCTAGAGGCTAATTATCTGCTAGAATTGCTTTTACATGAAAGCCGGCTGCTGGCTGAAAAGAATGATACCAAGATGATACCTAAACCCGCAGGCATCATTCTGGTATAAACATTCAAAGTCCAGCAACATACCAGTACGTTGCTGGTCCTTGTTGGACATGTATTGTAATCTTTTTTTTCATACAGCCTATTGGCTGAACGAAAAAAAGAGATTGATTGGTGGGTATGCCCACCATTAGAATACCTCCCTTCATCCACCCACTTCTAATGATGGGCATATATGCCGAAGTATGGGGGCATCCTCCCGCAAAAAAGTTATGCCGCGTACACACGGTCAAGCCTTCGTCGGAATTTCGACCATATGTACGCGGCATAAAAGGTTATGCCGCGTACACACGGTCGGACTTTTCCACGGATAAGCCTCCGTTGGAATTTCGACCGTATATACGCGGCATTAGGAGCAAAATCGCTCCTCCGCCCCTGCTGCCCCCATGCTTCGGCATATATGCTCTTTTTTTTAACTGTGGTGGTGAAATCACCTCCTACAGCACTGGAGTCACGGCTTTATGTATCGTGGGAGCAAACGCTGTTGCTGTCAAGATAAATAATTCCGCGCTGCAGTTGAATGGCGCACCTGAAAACAAAAAATTACATACCTGAAAAGCAAGCATGATAAAACATTGCAGAATAGAATACAGTAAAAAAAGAGCAGAACAATAGAGAGAAAATAGAGAGAGAGAGAACAATAAAACGACAACTATTTTTGGTTTTTTTATTTTATATTTTTTTTGTGTTTTGTTTTTTACGTTTTTTTTTTCTTTTTTACACTTTTTTTTGTAACTTTACAACTGTAATGGTTCGGGTCTCTCAAAATGTAATGGCATCTTGGGAGACCCTGTGTAAGTGTGTCCTAGTCTGTGAAATGCTGTACCCTACGCTAAAACTTCACTTTTGAGTGGTAGCGTTCAAAACATTCACCTTGGCAAAGACCAGGCTTGTCAGGACAGAGTGGACAAAAACTACGGGTGTCACGCCTAAATCCGCGCTTGCTACAGACACGACATCTTTTTTGGGGGTGGCTTTGGGTAGGGGTACTCGGGAGGACATACGAATAATGCCTCTCATGCAGCCGGCTTACTGCATTTGGTTGGGGATGGTGAGGTGCAGAACCGCCTGGATACAGGAGTTCTGTGACTATCTCATTCTGGAATTTTAGAAGAGATAACGTCCCGCCTGAAGCTCTGTATAGCACATGAGCGTTCAGCAAAGCCAATTGGAATAATGATAGAGACACTTTTTTGTACCAGCGTCTCGCCTTACGGTCAATTAGATACGGCGCCATCAACTGGTCGTTGAGGTCCACCCCTCCCATATTTTGGTTATATTCGTGGACACAGAGGGGTTTCTCCACAACACCAGTCGCCGTACGAATTTGGACTGTCGTGTCTGCATGAAGGGAGGTAAGAAGGAAAACATTCTTATTGTCCCTCCACTTCATAGCGAGCAAGTTATTACACTTCAAGCAGGCTCTCTCCCCCAGCCTAAGACGGGCATCTACAAGCCGCTGGGGAAAGCCCCGGCGATTAGGTCGCACGGTGCCACATGCTCCAATCTTATGATCAAACAAGTGACTAAACAGTGGCACGCTCGTGTAATAATTGTCCACATACAAGTGGTACCCCTTTCCGAATAAGGGTGACACCAAGTTCCACACTATCTTGCCAGCGCTCCCTATGTAATCCGGGCGGTTGACCGACTCAATCTGACTGTCTTTTCCCTCATAAACCGTAAAGTTCACTACATAGCCTGTTGCCCTGTCACAGAACTTGTAGAGCTTGACCCCGTATCTGGCACGCTTGCTGGGAAGGTACTGCTTGAAAGACAAGCGGCCAGAAAATTTAATCAGGGACTCATCAACGCAGACAACTTGATCGGGAGTAAACAAGGCTGCAAAACGTTCGTTGAAGTGGTTTATGAGGGGCCGAATTTTATAGAGCCGGTCGTATTCAGGGTCCCCACGTGGACGACAAAGTTCATTGTCGTTGAAGTGCATGAACCGCAAAATCTGCTCGTATCGTGCCCTGGACATGGAGGCAGAGAACACGGGCATGTGGTCAATTGGGTGCGTGGACCAATAAGCACGCAATGACGGAAATTTATGTGTGCCCATGTTGAGGGAAAGGCCCAGGAAGGTCTTAAATTCGGAAACCGTAATTGGTTTCCAATTTCTGGCAATTTTAGGCAACTGGGGTTAGCGGCGATAAATTGACCAGCATATAAATTACTCTGGTCCACAATAGATCTATAGAGATCTTCCGTGAAAAACAGCGAATAAAAATCGATTGGCATAAAATCAGCTGTTTCCACCTGAATACCGGGTTGGGCAGTGAATGGGGGAAGTACGGGTTCTGCAGAAGTGGTGGGGACCCAATCAGGATAGGCGAATTCTGCAGGAAGGGCAGTATGGGCACGACGGGCCTGCCTTTGTCTTCTTGGTGGCAGCGGGACACTACTTGTGCTTGCCACCTCGCCAGCTTGAACTGCACTTATGGGACTCGCCACGTCACCAAGTGTTACTGCAGTGCTGGATGTACGTCCAGGCTGTACTAGGCCGCTGGTGCTTGCCAGTTCACCAGAAGGAATAGCGGCGCTAGTACTACTCTGCTCCATGATACGAGAGACCTGCGGTTCTTGCTCCTCAACAACCTCAGAAGATCGGGATCGGGTACGCCTGACCTTAGCAGGGACCTCAACTTCGTCGTCAGAGCTATCTGACGTGGGGCCGCTGACGTCACTGTCTTCTACGGGAAGATATTCTGAGCCTGAATCTGACAGATACGTGACCTCCTCTTCACTATCTGTCATGCTCAGAATCTCGTAGGCCTCTTTACTAGTGTACCTTCGACTTGCCATTTTGGGCTCTAAATTTAGGGGTACACTAGTAAGATTCACAGGAAAAAAAGCACCTGACTGTCGTCAGCAAATATATCAAACGCTACAAAAAAACTGTTAGCGATCGCAGGGATCAGGCCTGTCTCTGCGAACGCTGCAGTTATGTGTGTTGTGTTTGGTAAGTGACAGTGATCGATCGATACTGCACTTGGGTGGGCTGGGCTGGGCTGGGCGGAGGGGCTAAACGCAGGTACTAGCAGGTATCTGGGCTGATCCCGCTAACACTGCGTTTTTGGGAACCCTAAACCGCTGGGGATGCTAGTATAGATCTGATCAGATACTATACCACTAAGGGGGGTGTATGCTTTGCGCGTGGGTGTTAGCGTTACTGGCACTAACCTAACACTGCCTGGGGCGACGCAGACCCTCTCTGGCGCTAAAACCTAATTGATCTCACCCGCCGGGCGATCAGGGGGGTTAAACCTTTATTGGGTTATATACGGCGGGTGCCCTGATGCTATAAAAAGCAAACTAATCAACCAGCGTCACCCGTAACCTTTATATGGTGATCACTGGTGAAAGGGTTAACTAGGGGCAATCAGGGGGTTAAAACCTTTATTAGGTTAAATATGGGGGTACCTGACACCAATAAAAACCTGCGGCGAACCTAAAAAAAAAATAACTGCCTATCTAAAACACCAGCGACACGAATACAGCGATCGGAAAAACAATTGCTTAGTGACGCTGAAGTTAGGGGGTGAAAGGGTTACCTGGGGGGTGATCAAGGGGTTAAACCTTTATTAGGGGGGGTTAGGGGGCTACCCTGGACCTAAAGGGGCCTAATCCTAACTGCCTTGCAACTTTTTACAATCACAGATGACACTAAATGCAGTGATCAGTAAAATAAATGATCACTGCAATCAGTGACACTGTGATTGGGGGCTTTGGGGTGACCTGGGGGGTGATCTGGGGGTGACTGGGGGGTGATTTGTGTGCCTATGTGTACCTACGTGTCAGTGGACTGTTGGAGCACTAACCTCTGTCTTCACTCCTCGGCGCCGGGAACGAAAAGACTGCGGCGAGGGAGATGACATCACTTCCTCCAGCCTGTGTTTACATCACATGGCGGAGGAAGCAATTTCATTGGCCGGGAGCGATCGCGAGGGGGGGGCGGAATCGAGCGGCCGCCCCCTCATGCCTGATCGCTCCCGAACACTTAACGGCCGCTCACTGCAGTGAAGGGGGGTCCGGATGGACCCCCCAACTGCACAAAGGCGATCACGTAGATCTACGTGATTCTGCCTGTCCGTGCCATTCTGCCGACGTAAATCGGGGGTGGGCGGTCGTTAAGTGGTTAAGTAAGGGGGAGACAGTGACTAGGTATCTCATATAGGATACGAATAAGGGAGATTGAAGAAACTTCTCCCAAGGGGTCCACATTTCCCTAAACTTTAATTTGTTTTTGTTTGCTGTAGAAATTAACTCCTTCATCCGCATAGTGTGGTTCATCTTGGAATTAATGCCCTGCCTGCCATTAACAGGAAGCGAAATAAGCCCTTTTTAATCGTTTTAAATTATTCAGGAATCATAAAAAAAAGTTCTATCTCTGGGGTCTCTGGCCGTTCCCGACTATCCCTGTCTGCTAGTGACCTTGACCTTCGGCTTGTCCTTCGTTTATCTGTGTCTGCTTGTTGCCCTGACCTTGGCTTTTCCCCTCACTATTCTTGTATCCTGTGCTTCTGCTTCCCCTCTATCTTCTTTACCCTACGGAGCGCGAGCTAGGGGACTCTGGGGGCCGCGACCTGGACCCAGCTGCAGCGTAGGCCATCCCCACCACTAGAGGCTCTAGTGAAAACTTGCTGGATCTTAGACTCCGCGCCCTGGGGAATCTTGGGCTCTAGCTCCCTGTGGATCCCTGTTGTGCTCCACTGGTCCCACTTTCCACAACCACCCAGTGTCCCATCCGCAGCAGTCAGCCATAGGGTTCACTACCTTGTGGTGCACTCCTGACCCCCAACGATGTGCATCTGTCATCTGGCCACAGGTGACCTGACAGTTTGATCAGCCATGGACCCGGCTGACGTGCCGCTCCCCGCTGATGATCTTTTGCAGGGCATAGTCCGCAGACTTGAGACCCAGGAATCGAATCAGACCCAGGTGATGCGATTCCTTCAGGATTTTGCCTCCCGTTTTGAACAGGTTCAGGCCTCCGTAGGACCCCCGGTTCAACAACCTCAACCGCTATCAGCGGCTGCACCTATTCCGGTCGCAGTCGCAGCCACACATTCACTACAACTGCCAGCTCTGTCCCGTTTCTCTGGGAACTCCAAGGCCTGCAGGGGTTCCTTAGCCAATGCACTATTCATTTTGAGCTTCAGCCCCAAAACTTCCTGTCTGATCGGGCTAAGGTAGCCTATATCATTTCCCTCCTCTCTGGTGAAGCTTTAGCCTGGGTAGCCCCTCTGTGGGAACTGAATGATCCAGTGGTTTCTAGCCTGTCTGACTTCTTGAGACTTTTTCGGAATCTCTTTGAAGAATCGGCTCGTGTCTCTTCAGCGGCCAGCGCCCTTTTACGTCTTCGCCAAGAGTCTGCTTCTGTGGGACAGTATGCTCTTCATTTCCGCATTCTGACGGCTGAGTTGAGCTGGAACAATGCATGGCCTTTCTGATAGAGTGAAGGATGAATTAGCAGGAAGAACCATTCCCACTGATCTGGACGGAGTTAACTCCTTGTGTAACCAGATCCATATTCGCTTTCAGGAAAGGACCCTAGAAAAGCGACGCCAACACTCCTTGGTTCTTAGTCAGCCTGAGCTTCCCTCTCTTCGACCCGTAGAGCATCTCCTGCCAGCTGAGGAACCCATGCAGCTGGGTCGGACCAGGCTATCCCCCGAGGAACGTGCTAGGCACAGAACTCTAAGCCTGTGTCTCTACTGTGGGGACAAAGGTCATTTTCGTGACACTTGCTCTCTTTGTCCGGAAAAACGTTTGGTTCCAGTACATCTGGAAAGTGGAGTATTGGACCCAGAAATATCACCTTCACCTTCTCGTCTTCTTTCTGTGTTCCTTCATGTTGGTGCTTCTTTCCATTCAGTCACAGCATATGTGGATTCCGGAGCCGCTGTCAATTTCATGGACTGGGAAATTGCATCTTCTATGAGACTTACCCTTTTGCCACTCACCACGCCCTTGGTGGTCTTGGCGATTGATGGCACTGTTCTCCCAGGGGGTCCTATCCGCTTCCAGACCCTCCCTGTTAAGATGTCGGTAGGGACACTCCACCAGGAGTGGATATCCTTCCTTATCTTACCTAAGGCCTCAACTACTATCATTTTGGGTCTCCCATGGTTACGGCTCCATTTTCCACACGTTAACTGGACTACTGGACAGATCCTGGCTTGGAGTTCCTCCTGTTCCTCGTCCTGCCTACCCAAGGTTGCCCCCTGTGAACCTGAGTCTATCTTTCACTCCAGTTTGCATAACCATTTACATTTGTCTGTCTCTAATCACCCTTGCATGCACAGCCAGGCTAGCTTGTCTACAAGTTCTGTTGTCTCTACGCCTTGCGATGCGATTCAGGTAGTCGCTACACCTGACTCTGCTATTCACTCGGCCTCTATACTAGTTATGCCAGTCCAGCCCATGCCCAGTGAGCCTCCTACTTTTTCTTATTCAGGACATTCTGCTTGCATTTCAGCTATTCGGCTCCTGTGACATGTCACCTTTTAACCAACCTGACCTCAGGGTTCCACTGACCTCTGCCGAGTCTGATGGTCCTGTGCTAGATTTCCAGATCTTCTTTAAGGGTCTGGGGGACCCTCCTCAGATCCCTGTTGATCCTATTATGCCCTTGCTTATTCCTAAAAGGACTTTGGTCCTCAATAAATCCTCTCATCCTCTCCCTACCTCGGTTCCGGTCTCTGAGGATAATCTAAAGTACAAGGTTAGTCAAGTTCTGGATTCTCGGCTCTGCAGAGGTATTCTTCAGTACCTTGTGCTTTAGAGAGGGTTTGGTCCTGAGGATGCGTCTTGGATCGCTGCATCTGAGGTCTTTGCACCTCGTCTGTTGAGGAGGTTTCATCTGAGGTTTCCCTTTTTAGCCTGGGCCCAGGCGGGGGGAGGGGGAGGGCCCATAAGAGGGGGGGTACTGTCATGGATATGCAGTAATGCCTGTCTGCCATCTTACCTCTCCATGTGTTCACCTTAGAGGCCAGCCACTCTCACCTGGTTGATTTTATAATCTCTCCTCCTAGTTGGCCCCACCCCAGGCCCTATCAGAGAACACTATATTAACCTGTGCACTGCAAGTCTGCCTCGCTGATCAACGTGTTTGTTCTGGTGAAAACCTGCTGGGTCTTAGACTCTGCGCCCTGGGGAATCTTGGGCTCTAGCTCCCTGTGGATCCCTGTTGTGCTCCACTGGTCCCGCTTTCCACAACCACCCAGTGTCCCATCCGCAGCAGTCAGCCATAGGGTTCACTATCTTGTGGTGCACTCCTGACCCCCAATGGTGTGCATCTGTCATCTGGCCACAGGTGACCTGACAATAGCCAACCAATATGGTGTTATTACTGGGCAGGACCACCATAGGTGTAAAAGTGTGCCTCTCGATTTGCTAAATCTCGACCATTGGTCTGATATGGCAGGCCTAATCTTGTTTAGTTTAAACTTGTAAATTTGTTCCTACAAGTGAGAGGCTAGAGTTAATTAAAATGTGAGGGAGAATGATTTATCCCGTTCCTCAGGGGCCAGCTTTTCGCCTAATTCTCTCTCCCAGTCTCGGATGTAGAAAGGACAGTTGGGGAAAGCATGTGATAGTAAAATACCATAGGTTTTAGAGAGAGTGCGAGGACATTTTAAGTCGGAAAGACACAGCTCCTCAAACTGAGCCAAATCCCTACATAGCCTTTCCCCGCTCACCTCTTCATAGAAGTGGTGTAATTGAAAATATTGAGCCACTCTCCTCCCTTGGAGTTGAATGGGGAGCTAAGCTCTCCCAACGGTCTCAAACCCCCATCGGGTAAATGAACACCAGATATGTGATGTGTGCGGCGGGTGCCAACAAAGAAAGCCCTTGTCTGACATACCTGGTGGAAACCCTGGTTTACTCAATATTGGGGTTAATTGTCCTGGGCGTGAAGATATCTTTAGTCTTAATAACCTTGTCCCAGACATTTAAAAAAGAAGAAAGCAGGGTTGTTACCTGTGTTAGAGGAGGACGGTCATTGGGAAGAAGCCACGGAAGGGAGGTCAGTAGTACGGGCGATAAGTCGAACTCAAGAGTGAACCACTGCTTAAAGGAACCATGATGGAACCAATCTAATACCCTGCTAAATAGTGCGGCCCTATGATATAGCTGCAAGTGGGGCAAGCCGGCTCCACCAGCATCTCGCCTCATCACCAGTATATCATACCTGAGTCTAGCCTAGGATTTAGGACAAATAAATTTAAGTAGTGAAGACCGTGCCAATCTAAAGAATGAATGTGGGACTTGAATCAGGATCGTTTGAAAAAGATAAAGAAATCTCTGGAGGTATTACCATCTTATAAAAAGGGACATCCGTCCCAACCATGAATGTCGCATTGATGACCATCTCTTGAGACGTTGTTGCATAGAATGCAAAAGCGGATGGTAGTTTAGCTTGTATAATTAATGGAGTTGCCCAGGTATCTGGACCCCCAGATATTTAAGTGCTGGGTCCATTGGAAGGAAAATGTATTGGCAAGAGAATCTTGAGTCCCTGCAGGAAGAGAAATATTTAAGCAATGTGATTTGGTCGCATTGATTTTGAAATGACTTACAAAAAAGTTCTAATTTCTTTAAAAGAGAGGGAAAGTCTACTAATGGGTTAGTTATATGAAGCAAAAGATTGTCCGCGAACAGGCTAATTTTTTATTGTTTGCCAAAAATATCCACCCCGCCTATCGAGTTGTTAGTCCGTAAGGCAGTCACCAAGTGCTCCATTGCTAATATGTACAGGAGTGGCGAGAGGACACCCTTGGTGGGTCCCATAGGATATAGGTACCCGATCTGAATGTAGGCCATTCACCCTAACACAAGCTGATGGGCAGGAATACAGGGCCATCATTTTTTGAATAATACTGGGGGTAAGCCTATTTGTTCCAATGTTGCTGACAGGAATGTCCAATCCAAATGATCAAACGCTTTGAGAGGAGACAGACAGAGAATGACCTTCTGTGACTGGCAGTATGAGATAAGAGATAATATTTTAATAGTGTTGTCCCCTGCTTCCCGGGAAGGGGCAAATCCCACCTGATCTAAACTAATGATAGAGGGGATAACGGACTGAAATCTAACCGTTATTATTTTTGCATGAATTTTAAGATCGACATTAAATAAAGAGATTGGGCGATAGCTTGAACATTTAGTGGGATCTTTCTGGTCTTTATGTATAAGGGTAATGTGGGAAATCGAGATAAACGTAGAGTCTAGAATACGGGCTAGAACATCCTGAAATTGTTTGTAAAAAACAGCTGTGAAGCCATCAGGGCCTGGACTCTTGCCCAACAGGAGTGCCTTAGTGGTTTGATAAATTTCCTCTATAGTGAAGGGAGTGCTCAATAAATCAGCAACACCCTGGTCTAGCCTTAGAAGAGCAGTATTCCAGATGTATTGAGCAATCCTTTCACGTCCCTTTGTGTTGGTAGGCTCCGTCAGATGATTGGGAATATTGTAAAGTGTCTTATAGTACTCTTGGAAAGTCTGAGCAATGTCTTTAGATGTGCATACAAACCCCCTTTTAGGACATCGAAGTTTAGAGATGTATGTACATCCTGATTTGGTGCGTATTGACAAGGCCAGCGGTCTGCTAACCTTTTTTCCAAATTCATATATAGTATGCATGCAGTCTTTATACCAGAGGTAGGCCAGTTCATGTATCTGAAAGAGATCCTTGCATTTCTTTTCTAATTGTTGAAATAAAATTGCCTCCTCTGAGTGTTTGTGGGCAAGCTCTAATGTATGAACTTCCTGCAAGAGCCGTGTAATTTAAGAATAAGAAATTTACCCCCTGGATCAGTTACCTCTTGAACAACCAAAACTAAGGGCGAGGTATAAAAGCCTATAGCCATGTGTCATGGATATACAGTAGTGTTTGTCTGTCAGCTTACCTTCCTTCCCATGTGTTTATCTTAGAGGCCAGAACCCTTTCACCTGGCTTCCTTTATAATCTCCTCCCAGCCTGACTCCACCCCAGGCCCTATCACAGAACACTATATTAACATGTGCACTGCAAGCCTGCCTTGCTGATCAACGTGTTTGTTAGGCATTGTGTGTTTGGGTTCCTGCCTGCCGTGTGCTACGTCTGTCTCTCTGTTACGTTATTGGCTTGTCCCCGACTATCCCTGTCTGCTCGTGACCCTTGACCTTCGGCTCGTTCTTTCGTTATCCTTGTCTGCTTGTGGCCCCTGACCTTCGGCTTGTTATTCGGTTCTCCCTTATCTTGTGCTGCTGCTTCCCCTCTGTTCCCCTTATCCTACGGGGCGTGAGCTAGGAAACTCCAGGGGCCGCGACCTGGTCCCAGCCTGCAGCACAACATCCTCACCACTAGAGGCCCTGGAGAAGACCAGCTGGGTCTTAGACTCCGCACCCTGGGAAATCTTGGCTCTAGCATCCGTTAGGATCTCGGTTGTGCTCCTCTGGTCCCGCTTTCCACAACCACCCAGTTTCCTACCCGCAGAAGCCAGCCATAGGGTTCACTACCTCGCGGTGCACTCCTGTCCCCCTACGGTGTGCATCTGTCACCTGGCCACAGGTGATCCCGACAGTTTGATCAGCCATGGACCCGGCTGACATCCCGATCCCCGCGGATGATCCATTGCGGGGCATAGTCCACAGACTTGAAACCCAGGAATCGAATCAGACTCAGGTGATGCGATTCCTCCAGGATCTGGCTTCTCGATTCGAGCAGCCTCAGGCCTCCTTGGGAACCCCGAATCCGCAACCTCAAGTACAACCAGCGGTGGTACCTATCGCACCAGTCGCAGCCACACACTCACTAACACTGCCAGCTCCGTTCCGTTTCTCTGGGGACTCCAAGGCCTGCAGAGGGTTCCTTAGCCAATGCACGATTCATTTTGAGCTTCAGCCTCAAAACTTTCTGTCTGATAGGGCAAAGGTAGCCTATATCATTTCCCTCCTCTCCGGTGAAGCTTTAGCCTGGGCAGCCCCTCTGTGGGAACTGAATGATCCAGTGGTTTCTAGCCTGTCTGGCTTCTTGAAACTTTTTCGGAATATCTTTGAAGAAACGGCTCGTGTCTCTTCAGCGGCCAGTGCCCTTCTACGTCTCCGCCAAGAGTCTGCTTCAGTGGGACAGTACGCCCTTAATTTCCGCATACTGTCGGCTGAGTTGAGCTGGAACAATGAGGCCTTAGTCGCAACCTTTTTGCATGGCCTTTCTGATAGAGTGAAGGATGAATTAGCAGGAAGAACCATCCCCACTGATCTGGACGGAGTTATCTCCTTGTGTAACCAGATCGATATTCGCTTTCAGGAAAGGACCCTAGAAAAGCGGCGCCAGCACTCCTTGGTCCTTAGTCAGCCTGAGCTCCCCTCTCCTCGACCCGTGGAGCATCTCCTGCCAGCTGAGGAACCCATGCAGCTGGGCAGGACCAGGCTATCCCCAGAGGAACGTGCTAGGCGCAGAACTCTAGGCCTGTGTCTCTACTGTGGGGGCAAAGGTCATTTTCGGGACACTTGCTCTCTTTGTCCAGAAAAACGTTTGGGTCCACTTCATCTGGAAAGTGGAGTATTGGACCCAGAAATATCACCTTCCCCTTCTCGTCATCTGCTTTCTGTGTTCCTTCATGTTGGTGCTTCTTCTCATTCGGTCTCAGCATATCTGGATTCCGGAGCCGCTGGTAATTTCATGGACTGGGAAATCGCGTCGTCCATGAGACTTACTCTTTTGCCCCTCACCACGCCATTGGTGGTCTTGGCGATTGATGGTACTGTTCTCCCAGGGGGACCTATCCGCTTCCAGACCCTCCCTGTTAAGATGTCGGTAGGGACACTCCACCAGGAGTGGATATCCTTCCTTATCTTACCCAAGGCCTCAACACCTATAATTTTGGGTCTCCCATGGTTACAGCTCCATTCTCCTCATGTGGACTGGACTACTGGACAGATCCTGGCTTGGGGTACCTCCTGTTCCTCGTCCTGCCTACCCAAGGTTGCCCCCTGTGAACCTGAGCCGGTCATTCATTCCAGGTCGCATAACCATTTACATTTCTCTGTCCCTAATCGCCCTTGGACGCACAGCCAGGCTAGCTTGTCTACAAGTCCTGCAGTCGCTACGTCTTGCGATGCGATTCAGGTAGTCGCTACACCTGACTCTGCTATTCACTCGGCCTCTGTACTAGTTATGCCAGTCCAGCCCATGCCCAGTGAGCCGCCTACTTTTTCTTGTTCAGGACATTCTGCTTGTCTTTCAGCTATTCAGCTTGACTCCTGTGACATGTCACCCTCTAACCAACCTGACTTCAGGGTTCCACTGACATCTGCCCAGTTTGATGGTCCTGTGCTAGATGACCAGTTCATCTTTAAGGGTCTAGGGGACCCTCCTCAGATTTCTGTTGATCCTCTCATGCCCTTGCTTATTCCTAGAGAGCCTTTGGTCCTCAATAGATCTTCTTGTCATCTCCCTACCTCGGTTCTGGTCTCTGAGGATAATCTAAAGTACGAGGTTAGACAAGTTCTGGATTCTCGGCTCTGCAGAGGTATTCTTCAGTACCTTGTGCATTGGAGAGGTTTTGGTCCTGAGGAGGCGTCTTGGATCGCTGCATCTGATGTCGTTGCACCTCATCTGTTGAGGAGGTTTCATCTGAGATTTCCCTTTAAGCCTGGGCCCAGGCGGGGGAGGGCCCATAAGAGGGAGGGTACTGTCATGGATATGCAGTAGTGTTTTGTCTGTCAGCTTACCTTCCTTCCCGTGTGTTCATCTTAGAGGCCAGAACCCTTTCACCTGGCTTCCTTTATAATCTCCTCCCAGCCTGACTCCACCCCAGGCCCTATCACAGAACACTATATTAACCTGTGCACTGCAAGCCTGCCTTGCTGATCAACGTGTTTGTTAGGCATTGTGTGTTTGGGTTCCTGCCTGCCGTGTGCTACGTCTGTCTCTCTGTTACGTTATTGGCTTGTCCCCGACTATCCCTGTCTGCTCGTGACCCTTGACCTTCGGCTCGTTCTTTCGTTATCCTTGTCTGCTTGTGGCCCCTGACCTTCGGCTTGTTATTCGGTTCTCCCTTATCTTGTGCTGCTGCTTCCCCTCTGTTCCCCTTATCCTACGGGGCGTGAGCTAGGAAACTCCAGGGGCCGCGACCTGGTCCCAGCCTGCAGCACAACATCCTCACCACTAGAGGCCCTGGAGAAGACCAGCTGGGTCTTAGACTCCGCGCCCTGGGGAATCTTGGCTCTAGCATCCGTTAGGATCTCGGTTGTGCTCCTCTGGTCCCGCTTTCCACAACCACCCAGTTTCCTACCCGCAGAAGCCAGCCATAGGGTTCACTACCTCGCGGTGCACTCCTGTCCCCCTACGGTGTGCATCTGTCACCTGGCCACAGGTGATCCCGACACCATGCCTCTGGACTTACTTACAGGGTTATTACAGAGATGCCACTTGTTGGCGTAGTGACGTGTAGGCATAAATGGAACTGATGAGGTTTTAAAGTGGGTCTCCTGTAAAAAAAAAGCACATGAACTCTCTCTTTATGCATATTATATAAGATTTGCGGTATTTTCTGTGGGGGTGTTAAGACCTCTTACATTAAAAGATACAATTTTTTATCAAAGCCATATTGGTCATTAGAGTGCTATTATATACATACTATAGTCAGACCCTGTGTGTTGGGGGATATGTGTCTGACAGGTGTTTTGGGACAACATAGGTTTTCAACAGCAGTTAGGGAGTGACAAAAAATCCCATTTTAATTTGTGATAGGTTGCATAGTTTCTGATTTGGAAATCTTTCCAATGAGTCAGTGTTCAGGATATAAAGTTTTGAACTAGATAGGATTTCTTACATAAATTGCCCTTACATCCACGACTGTCAAAAATTGTTTTTTTGGGCGGGTCACCAGCTGGAATTTCAGAATGTCCATTAAAGGAGTGAACCTTGGATCGTGAGAAGTTTGCACAATTGCCCCACAGAGTCCAGTAAGTTAATTGTGACTGTAGTCTTTGTAGAGTCATGGTCTGCTTACTTTGGTTATTCAGGGAAGAGATGTTAAATTTTGTTTCAAAATTTTTCTTTTGCGTGACACCCAATCTTTCTTATGTACTGATCTCTATAGTTTAGCTTAGGCTGATTTGACTTAGCTGGAAACCAGATATTTTGCTGTTTACAATAACACTACCCATTGTAATATCTTAGTCTTATTTAAAGGCAAAGATCCATCCATTGAGAATAAAGATTTCACTGATCTGACTGTAGCAAAACAAAATAAAAAATTGGATTGTCTACTTTGACTTGTTTTATTGTTATTTACTGATGTTTTGGTAAGGCAAAAAACTGCTGACAATAGACGCAAACTGCTGCAATGCATATGTAAAAGAATTCAAGTGCTAGTGTGAGGGTAAAACTACCTTTTCAATATTAGCCCTTATACAGGAGTCAAAAAGTTATGAAGGCCCACACAAAGATGCTACCAAGACAAGCTCCCATGCTAAAACCAGCTGCTGCTATGAACCGCCATGTGCCCCTGTTTTGGTTTCAACCATTTGTTACCTCCACTGGCCTTACTACCTCATGTAATGTTACTAAGCTTACTTTAAAGGTATATGAACCCTAACAATTAACTTCTCTTATTTCATCCCTTTTGGTCTGATATATATATATATATTGTGACAGCAGGAAGGTAAAGTCACCTGGTTGCATCCAGGGGGGTAGGTATATTTCTCCCAGATTCAGGCTTTATGCCGACTTATACAACTAGGGAGAGTGCTGGGCGTCGTGCAGGCAGGGAGTTGATGAGACCAGCTGAAGCTTGTCAGCTCGTTTAAGGCCTCTATAAAAACTCCCAGCTTCATTAGGTGTTTGCTCATGCCTGGACCCAGACCTGTGTGGACTGTCTAGGGAGAGTGAACCCCTGTGCGGTGAGACAAAGCCTGTGTGGCTATTTGTTTGGACATTTACTAAACCAGGGACTTTGGGACTAGGACAGCACCAGGCTGATCCCAGTTGTTAGTTAGGGAAACCTGCATGTTTAGTCAGAGGTCAAGCTGACCAGGATTTATTTTGTTTATGTTTCTTTTTGCTTTGCTGTGTTTTTGTCACTGTAAATAGAGAAATAAACCACACCTTTTGATCTTGAAAACCACAACCTCCGTCTGCTGGGCCTGTTTTTGTGTGGGGAGCCCATCCAGGGGGTCACACACACCCGCTACCGAGCTAACCCCCTCACAGTTGGTGGAGAACCAGTGGCAGTTTTTTTTAAGCCAGCATGGAGGAGATACTGAAACAGCTGGCTCTAGCAAATGCCAATCAACAGCAGACAAATGCAGGTTTGCAAAAGAGCCTTGCAGCTCAACAACAGAGCTTCGCAGCCCAGCAACAAGCCCAGCAGCAATCTGAGGCCCGCTTCATAGACCTGTTGCAGAAGCAAGAGCAGAGACTACAACAACAGATGGAAGCAGTAATGCAGCAACGTCCGCAGACCAGTGAGGAAAGCCGTCCCACTAATACCGCGTCCTTTGGGGTGAGTCGTTTATTGACAAAAATGACTGGAGAGGATGATCCAGAGGTATTTTTGACCACATTTGAAAGGACTGCTGAAAGAGAAAAGTGGCCTGAGGAGCAGTGGGCTGGACTGGTGGCTCCTCTGTTAACTGGTGAATTGCAGAAAGCTTACTATGACCTAGAGCCTGACCAAGCAAAAGACTATGTGATGCTAAAAGCTGAAATATTGGCAAGGCTGGGTGTCACCCTGGCTGTCCGGGCTCAGCGTGTGCATAACTGGACTTTCCAGCTTGGAAAACCCCCCAGGTCTCAAATGTATGATCTCATTCACCTGAGCAGGAAGTGGCTACAGCCAGAGACTTTGTCCGCACCGGAGATTGTGGAACGTGTTGTGATGGATCGTTTCTTGAGAGCTCTTCCTACCGCCATTCAAAAGTGGGTAAGCCATGGAGACCCAGAAACGGCCGGTAAACTTGTGGATCGTGTAGAGAGATACTTGGCTGCAGAGAACCTGACGGCCTCTTCCAGAGACTCTCGGACTTTCCACCCTAAGACCAGACCATCCCCAGGGGCGGATAAGATGATTCCAAGGGGTGAGGGTGGAGAGAGTGAGAGGGTGGGAGCTCTGCCCAGGGTTTGGCGAGAACAGCCTGGGAAGTCGGGGGCTCAAGAGGCAGCCAAAAGGATTGTTTGCTACCGCTGCCGGCAAGCGGGACATATTGCAGCAAATTGCCCGGTTGTGGAGGAACCCATGCAATGTGACTTTCTGACGGACAGACGTCAGTCGCTGTGTGCGACAGTCGCATGCACTGCCATTCGGGGGAACTGAGAAACATTTATGCAAAATGTGTATTAATGGTAGAAATGTTGTGGTATTACTGGATTCAGGTAGCCTTGTGACCCTGATAAAGGCTGAATTAGTTAAAACAGAGGTCTCTGGGAATAGCAAGGTAGCTGTTATTTGTGTGCATGGGGACACCCGAGAGTATCCAGTGACTACAGTGTGTTTCAAGACCCCCAAAGGTACCCTCTCTCATCCAGTGGGGTTAGTATCTCAATTACCGCATGATGCCATTGTGGGAAGGGATTTTCCGAAGTTCTGGGAACTGTGGGATGATCCTGAGCCCCCCACTGGTGCCCCTATGTACCAGGAAGGTGATAGCCAGAACTCCTCTGAGAGTGGTGAGGACTCTCCAGAATTTCCCTTGTCAGTATTGGCAGGCGAGACTCAAGAAACTGGAGAGGAGCCCACCTCCTCAGACGAAAACCTACCGTCTGTGGAGTTTTTTGATCTTGAGGTTCACAGGGAAAATTTTGCCACAGAACAGTTAAAAGACCCCGCCCTAATAAAGGCACGGGAAAACGTAGTGGAAATAGATGGCGAGTTAGTGAACCCAGATAATACCTGCACTTACCCATACTTCAGCGTAGAGAAGGACCTACTGTATCGGGTGGCAAAAAGGGCAGAAGAAACCGTTGAGCAGCTTGTGGTGCCCAAACCTTACAGGAAGTTGGTGTTGGAGTTGGCCCATGGGCACATTCTTGGAGGTCATCTGGGGACAGAGAAAACCCGAGAGAGGGTATTACAGAGATTCTATTGGCCTGGGGTGATGAAGGACATAGAAAATTATTGTTCCTCCTGCCCTGTGTGTCAGAGGTCGGCCCCGATGCCACATTTCCGTAGCCCGCTGGTCCCTCTACCCATCATTGAGGTCCCGTTTGAGAGGATCGCAATGGATTTGGTAGGTCCTATAATCAAGTCCGCTAGGGGGCACCAGTACATATTAGTTATAATGGACTATGCCACCCGTTATCCAGAAGCGATCCCTCTCCGAAATACCTCGGCCAAAACCATAGCCAAAGAGCTATCTCTTGTTTTTAGCCGGGTGGGTATTTGTAAAGAACTGCTTACGGACCAAGGTACACCCTTTATGTCCCGGGTTATGAAAGAGCTGTGTAAATTGTTCAAAGTGACGCAATTGCGTACGTCTGTGTATCACCCCCAAACCGATGGGCTGGTTGAAAGATTCAACAAAACCCTAAAACAAATGTTGAAGAAAGTGGTGGATAGAGATGGAAAGGATTGGGACTGTCTACTTCCTTATTTGATGTTTGCTATTAGGGAGGTGCCCCAATCCTCTACGGGATTCTCCCCCTTTGAGTTACTGTATGGGAGACACCCAAGAGGGCTGTTGGATATTGCCAAGGAAACTTGGGAAAGTGAGAGTTCTCCCCACAGGAGTGTGATTGAGCATGTCGCCCTGATGCAAGATCGAATTGCACAGGTAATGCCCATCGTGAAGGAACATTTGGCCCAAGCGCAGTTGGCACAGCAGAGAGTGTACAACCGTGGAGCCAAGACCCGTACCTTTTCCCCGGGGGATAGGATATTGGTACTTGTCCCTACGGTTGAAAGTAAATTCCTTGCCAAATGGCAAGGCCCCTACGAGATAATGGAAAAAGTGAGCGAAGTGAATTACAAGGTCAGACAACCAGGAAGGCGAAAGCCCGAACAGATCTATCACGTTAATCTGTTGAAAGCCTGGAGGGATAGAGAGTCCCTAGTCGCAGAAACTTGGTCACCAGCTCAAACTGGTTGCGTGATTCCGGAGGTTGGAATAGCAGCCACCTTGTCACAACCCCAACAACAGGAGGTTAAGGAGTTTGTGCTTCGCAACAAGGAGGTGTTCTCTGAGCTGCCGGGACAAACATCTGGGGTAGAGCATGATATTATTACCCCGCCCGGTGAAAGGGTGAAGTTAAAACCCTATCGGATCCCAGAGGCCCGACGGGAGGCAATACGGGAGGAAGTACAGAAAATGCTGAACTTAGGGGTGATAGAGGAGTCCCAAAGTGATTGGTCTAGTCCCATTGTGTTGGTGCCTAAACCGGATGGGAGCTGGCGATTTTGTAACGATTTTCGTCAGTTGAACAAAGTTACAAAATTTGACACCTACCCCATGCCACGTATAGATGAGTTGATCGACCGGCTGGGAACAGCCCGATACATGACGACTCTTGACCTCACAAAAGGGTATTGGCAAATTCCCCTGGCCAAGTCGGCCAAAGAGAAAACCGCATTTGTAACCCCAGACGGGGCGTTCCAATATAAGAGAATGCCGTTCGGGTTACAGAATGCGCCGGCCACATTCCAGCGGAAAATGGACCAGATACTGAGGCCCCATCGGAAGTATGCTGTGGCTTACCTGGATGACGTAATTGTCCATAGCACAGATTGGGCCTCACATCTGCCAAAAGTGCAAGCAGTCCTAGACTCTATCCGGGAAGCAGGGTTTACGGCTAACCCCAAGAAGTGTACCATTGGGCAGGAAGAGGCCAAATATCTTGGGTACACCATTGGCAGGGGAGTAATAAAACCCCAACTCAACAAAGTCGAGGCCATCCAGAGTTGGCCACGTCCCAACAGCAAGAAGCAGGTACGAGCCTTTCTGGGAATCGCGGGTTATTATCGGCGCTTCATTCCCCACTTTGCTTCTAAGGCTGTGCCCCTAACCAACCTGACGAAAGGGAAAGGGTCGGTCATGATTAAATGGACCCCCGAGGCTGAGGCAGCATTCCAATTCTTGAAACAAGCCTTATGTAGCCAGCCAGTGTTGTACTCACCCGACTTCTCTAAAGACTTTGTCGTACAAAGTGATGCGTCAGATGTGGGGTTAGGAGCAGTATTGTCCCAGGTCTGGAACGGGGAAGAGCACCCAGTCATTTACCTCAGCAGGAAGTTGAAGTCCCATGAGGTAAATTACGCCACGGTTGAAAAGGAGTGTTTAGCGGTGAAGTGGGCTCTAGATTCCCTTCGGTACTATCTGCTAGGTAGGCACTTTGACATGGTTACGGATCACGCTCCGTTAAAGTGGATGGCTCAAAACAAGGAGACAAATAGAAGAGTAAATAGGTGGTTCCTGGCCCTACAGGAATTCAACTTCACAGTAAAGCATCGCCCTGGCGTTCAAATGGGGAATGTGGATGCTTTGTCTCGAGTACATGAATGCCTGATTGCTGGTGTTCCAACCCCAAGGTTAAAACAAGAGGGGGGGGGTATGTGACAGCAGGAAGGTAAAGTCACCTGGTTGCATCCAGGGGGGTAGGTATATTTCTCCCAGATTCAGGCTTTATGCCGACTTATGCAACTAGGGAGAGTGCTGGGCGTCGTGCAGGCAGGGAGTTGATGAGACCAGCTGAAGCTTGTCAGCTCGTTTAAGGCCTCTATAAAAACTCCCAGCTTCATTAGGTGTTTGCTCATGCCTGGACCCAGACCTGTGTGGACTGTCTAGGGAGAGTGAACCCCTGTGCGGTGAGACAAAGCCTGTGTGGCTATTTGTTTGGACATTTACTAAACCAGGGACTTAGGGACTAGGACAGCACCAGGCTGATCCCAGTTGTTAGTTAGGGAAACCTGCATGTTTAGTCAGAGGTCAAGCTGACCAGGATTTATTTTGTTTATGTTTCTTTTTGCTTTGCTGTGTTTTTGTCACTGTAAATAGAGAAATAAACCGCACCTTTTGATCTTGAAAACCACAACCTCCGTCTGCTGGGCCTGTTTTTGTGTGGAGAGCCCATCCAGGGGGTCACACACACCCGCTACCGAGCTAACCCCCTCACAATATATATATATATATATATATATATTATTGTTTTTTTTCTATATCTGTTCAATAAGTGCAAGAAAATACCTGTTGATCCTGCCTAATCTTGTCAGCTGATAACTTCCTGTGTTCTCTGTCTGTGCTGCTCTCTTATCTTGATTTCAAGTCCTCCCTAAGAAACACAGAACCCCTCCTGTCTATGTTATGGAGAAGAGGGGGCGCTCTACAGTCTTGTCCTTGGATGAGGTTTCTGCCGCTTAAGTTTGTTTAGTCCGTTACTCTGCATCTCAACCCCAGTAATAGCCCCCTCTGGCTCACCTGGCAATAGTGTAAGTGAAATAACCAATGAGGAACACACACATTATGATAAAACACAGAAATTGTCTATACTGCAATATTTCTGTGGAAAAGTAACAAACAGTAACAATATATTTGTTCAAGGAATGCAATGGGAGAGCAATAACTTAGGTTATGAGCAATATAGCTCAATACTATATTCAAGCTACTTTGAGGGGATTCAAAACCTAAGAATAACACCAAAAGCAGAGGCACACTTACATGGCAAATAAATCACAATATGGCAATCAGTATCAGATTGGTTACCTTTACTCATGTTGGCTCTATGAGTCCAGGCAGGAGAAGAGTGGAGGAATGACCCTCTTTGTGCCAGGCCTCTATCTTCTGTCCCCTGTCACCACATGCCCAACTTTAAACACTTTATTCAAATCAACATGTAATGGCTTAACTTCCTAGATAAACTGTCCCACACACCCACTGCATATACAGAGCTCTGAATATGTGTGTGCAGGTTCATATGGCACTAGTAGCTTCAGTCCTTTCAAAGAACAGATAAAACTATGTGTCTTCAGCTAGCCACTTTCGTTGGTGCACTTAAACTCCTAAATAGCAGGGCCAAACAACACAACTTGCCAGATTATCAAGTGAAGAAGGCAGGATCTTTCTCAGCAAGGTCAAAGGACAATGGTGTCTGTATACAGTGTCCCTGGAAATGGATGGCCTTACCCTTTAGCCCTGTGGCACTACAAGTGTCAGCAAGATGACTAACAGCAATGATGTTTGTATACAGTGCCCATTTAACTTCTTCCGTGGTGCAGTGTCCCTGTTTCCGGCAAATAGGCAAAAGCCCTCTCACCCAACCCTGTGGTCAAGGCCCAAACAAACGTCCTGAAACAGCCAGCTCTCCTGGCGACCCAACTGTTCACCTCACACTGGAACGCTTTAACGTTGGTGCAGGTGTGCCTGGATGTTCACCAGAGATCCCCCTCTATCAGGCTGGATATCCCGACTGGCGGCGGAGGCTTAAATTGCCTGAGAGACAGCATCACTCCCTCGGGTCTCATCTCTTCCTCCACATTGTGCTGTCTGAAGTCTCCTCAGGAAATCAAAATGGAGTCCCTTCTTTTTTGCCCTCAGAGCATGCTGGACTTTTGTAGTTCAATACAGTTAAATCTTAATATGAAACTTGAGTCCTGTCACTACAATTCCCTTTATGCTTTGCTCCCTGATGGTAATCACTCTGCTGACAGGATGTGATGAGTCTTAACTGGCACTAGAGGGAAACATTGTAACAATGTTGCAGAGTGTCTTTTGATACTGCAGGTAAGATAGCCAGCTCCCTGCTACATTAGTGAATGACTGTATGCAACCATGTACAGTGGTTGTCCCCAAATGCACCACTTAGGCATCTGGGGAGAAGTGTCGTACACATGGGGAAAAGCCGGTACAGAAGGCATTACAATTACCCGAGCATACTTGTGTATGGCCATTTGGTTGTATTGGTGGCTGTATGTGCCACTCATTGCTCCCCGGGACCCGAAAGCATTGGGGATTTTACGACTCAATGCGCAAATCTATAATTCATATGGAAATTGGTCTTAGAAGAAAAGCTTTACCTACTGTATACAGAGCTTGCAAATGCTGTATGAGTTCTAGGCAATGATTGGCCAAACAAGATCCTGAAATGTATAGATACTCTAATGAAGGATTTACACATGTGGTGAGCAGCAGTGATGAGTTTTCAAAGGGAGACTAAACTGCTTTTCTGCACATGGGTCCTCCACAATCTATGGATATCACCATGTGCTAACGCAACCCTGACTATTGTATACAACAAGGCTAAAGTTGACCTTGTCAAAAAATGATCGCGTGCAAGACTAGATTGCCTGTGCATATGTTTTGAAAAAAATTGTTTCTGCCCATTATTCATCAAGTTGACATTCAAGGTTTAAATATGACTGCACTAAATAGCCACAAGTAAGCTGTCTGTGGGGTGCAAAGCTATTTCTCTCTAACATGCTTAATAACCAGCCAGCAGTCTGCTGTTAGACACAAATCATTTAAAATATGTATCCTGGGACACTGACCAGAAAAGCAAAGCAAATCTGCCTGCCATTTGGACATACATGATGTTAGAAAGTTGAAATTAATATTTTACGTACAATCAACTACAACCATATGTCTACACCAATAAGCATAGTGTAAAATATCAGACAATCATGTAGTATATCTTTTTGTTTTCTCTTAAGCTGACATATTTAATAAGCCAGTCCAAAGGACAACAATAAAGTCCAAAGGACAACAATGAAGTCCAAAGGCAGTAAAGCTGAACTCTAGCCAAACAACAAAATTGTCAGGTTGATTTACCTGCCAAAAGATTTGTATTTTTATCCATCCATTCTTCAGATTTTCAAAGTTGCCACACTGCCCTGTCTAGCAAGGGACATACAGACCCCCCTTTTGCCCCACTATGTGACTGGAGAGCAAATGAGAAGCAGCATACTGATGAGCTATTTTCTCTGTCACTCTGCTCTCTACTCCTATCAGCATGGCTATTTGCACTATAGTACACCTGCCTGGCTCCTTGTGCTGTTTCTCCTGACCCCGTCTGATCTCTACTATACAGACTTAAAGTGGTTATAAAGCCTAAACATTTTTTACCTGAATGTATTCCTTGCATTAAAAAAAAGTTTGGGTAGTAGTATCCCGCCTCACCCCCCACTTGTATTTACCTGAGCCCTCATTCGATCCAGTGCTGTGCCCGTCTGCAGCAGCTCTCTCCCCTCACTTTCGTGTCACACAGGCTTTGCTGAGGCAGAAGGATCCATTGGCTCCCGCTACTATCAATCAAAGCCAGAGAAAGGGAGCAGGGGGTGGGGCCAAGTCCCACTGTCTGTGTCCATAGACACAGACAGCAAGGCTTGGGAACAAACCCGAATGAGTGCCCCCATAGGAAGCCACCACCTATGGGGCCACTCGCCAGAGAGGAGAAGCCAGAAGCGCCGGCGAAGAAGAGGTTCGTGGCCATGCTGTAAAATTCCACTGCACAGAGCAGGTAAGTATAAACCTGTTTGTTTTTTTTTTTGTTTTTTTTTGCATTTACAATTACTTTAACAGTAGACGGCAAGAGGATGATTGCAGGTCACATTCAGGAACTTACACTGTTACACAGTTTGCAAAATGTCATATAATGATGTATTAATCATTAGAAACAGCAAAAAGGAGAGCGCAAACGCTTAGTGCATTACCTTAGAAACCTTAGAAATTTTATTTACTAAACACCAAATGCATACTCGCAAACATAAAAGGATAAAACGCATGTCATATACATCTCCAGAATCGAGGATGACACATCTCCCATGGCCTCGTTGGTGTTTGGACCCGCCCAGTGCAGGCTGTTGAGGGGAGGGACCCTGGTTTGTGATTAGTATTAATATGGTGCCCTCGGTGAAGTGGACTAGCTCTGAGGAAGGGAGCTTGCCTCCCGAAACGCATCAGTTGTCCAACCGTATGACATGTGTTTTATTCTCTTACGTTTGTGAGTATGCTTTTGGCGTTTTGTAAATAAAATTCTTAAGGTGTCTTAGGTAATTCACTAGGCGTTTGCGCCCTTCTTTTTTCTGTTTCTAGTGATTTGGAGTTTCCCGCTCAGGGAGAGCAGCATCGCTAATGCCGTGTACACACAACCATTTTTCTCGTTGGGAAAAATTAAATTTTTTCTCTTTGACAAGAAAAACGACCGTGTGTGGGCTTGTCATCATTTTTCCCGACGAGAAAAACGGCAAGAATCACGACGAGAAAAATTAAAACATGCTCTAATTTTTCTCGTCGTGATTCACGGCATTTTTTTCTGCGGCAGTTTTCCCATAGGGAAACACTGCCAGGGAGCCTATACACGGTCGTTTTTCCCGACCAAGAGAAACAATTATGGGAAAAACGTCCGTGTGTGGGGGAACAAGCCGTTCCTCGTTTTTCCCGTCGATTTTCTCTACGGTGTTTTCACCATCGAGAAAAACAATCGTGTGTACGCGGCATAACAATACCATCCCAACAGAGTGAGTGAGGTTTTACAGTCATATGTATTAATCATTACAGAGCTGCATGAATTTCTGTCTTTTACTGTAAATATGCCTGGAGTTCAGCTATTATCAACCAGTTTGATTTTATTTTGTATCATTTTGGGACTCCTTTACACTTGTGCAGTGTTGGTGCAGTTTAACCACTTCAGCCCCAGAAGATTTTACCCCCTTCCTGACCAGAGCATTTTTTACAATTTGGCACTGCGTCGCTTTACCTGAGAATTGCGCGGTCGTGCGACGCTGTACCCAAATGAAATTTGCGTCCTTTTCCCCACAAATAGAGCTTTCTTTTGGAGGTATTTGATCACCTCTGCGGTTTTTATATTTTGCGCTATAAACGAAAAAACTAAATTTAAAAAAATATATATATTTTTTTACTTTCTGCTATAAATATCCCCAAAAAATATATAAAAAATATATTTTCTTCCTCAGTTTAGGTCGATATATATTCTTCTACATATTTTTGGTAAAAAAATTGCAATAAGTGTATATTGTTTGGTTTGCACAAAAGTTATAGCGTCTACAAAGTAGGGAATAGATTTATGGCATTTTTATTATTCTTTTTTTTTATTAGTAATTGCGGTGATCTGCGATTTTTATCGGGACTGCGATATTGCGGCAGACAGATCAGAAACTTTTGACACTATTTTGGGACCTTTGACATTTATACAGTGATCAGAGCTAAAAATAGCTGCTGATTACTGTATAAATGTCACTGGCAGGGAAAGGGTTAAACGCTAGGGGGCGAGCAAGGGTTTAAGTGTGTTTCCTCAGCGTGTTCTAACTGTAGGAGGGATGGGCTACCACTGACATGACAGAGATCGATGTTACCGATTACAGGGAACAGACGATCTCTGTCATGTTAGTAGGCAGAACAGGGAAATGGGGGGGGGGGGGGTCATGCAGATCTGGTAAGGAGACAACTATATCATTTGGTGGTGGAACTTGCACGTTGAAGATGGCGGATGGATTTTGTGAATAAGCCCATAATTTCAAGCACTGCTGGACTTTGTTGACATTGAAACTTTTTGATCTAGCGCAATTTTATTTTCTACTTATAGAACAGGGAAATGCCCAGTTCCCTGTTCTGCCTCTCCTCGCCATGATCGCAGGTCGCCGGCAGACATCGAGTCCCCGGGACCCGCGGGCACACTCCCGCGGCTCGCGGCGGGCGCGCTATCCTGCTTTTGCAGACTGACGTACAGGTACATCAGTTTGCGCAAGCGTGCAATTCTGCCGACGTATATCGGTGTAAGCCATTCGGCAAGCGGTTAACTACATACAAAATGTATGATGAGTTGATGAGATGTGTTCCAGTATCATGAAGAATGCTGTATGCAAACCCGCACATGAACAGCACATCAAAAATGCGAACGGCTGAAAAAGCTTCAGGTAGCCACTGTATAGTTGCTCTACTTTGAATTACTCTATGGCTTTTTCATCTACTTGAAGTGAAGGGGATCTTAGCCAAAGAATTTACCAGTGCAGGGAAGTCTGCAGGAAAGTCTGGGGAGGTGACATCACTCACTGGAACACCATATCACTCCAAATATGGTGAACAGTGCAACAGTTATGTCATTCATAACATTAAGTAATACGATGGAATCCTATTTCTCAAGACTTCAAAATAAATATACACAAAGGTTTAGTGCAAAGTACAGCAATCCATTATTCGAAATACTTTAAAATAAAAATAAAAAGCTTACATCTGGTTGGCTGCTGTAGGTTACTACATTTCCAGACTCTATGAGAATAGTGTGGGATTTCTGCACTATTGAAAACACTATTAAAGTATATCTAAATCCAAGAACAAAAATGTATGGTTCTGCAGCTTAAAAGTAATTTTACGTAGTGTCTACATTAGCTTTAATTTTTCAGGCTAAGAATATGTTTAGCAAGTACAGAAAACACGTGCCAGGAATGCAGTGTCCCTGACAATTCTTGTGAGACATGCTTATATCATATAGAATGTTATGTTCCTTCCAAGTTATCTTTTGTGGGGTACAATTCTCCCCCCTTCATGTAATAGAAAAAGTAAGGTTCAGACCTTTTTTTTATGTCTTGTAATGTTTTAAATGGAATGAAATAAAATAGTATTTTTTGGTACTCAGTGTTTTTTTATATATGTCCACATAAAGTCCTATGACTACGAATGCTTCTACAGTATATAAGGTTCAGACCTTTGCGTGTCAGGAACTTATGCAAAATGGTGTGCTGTTACGACACACAAAGAAAAACACTGGACTTTAGCAGATGTGTGGCAATGGCAATAATTGTTAATGGTACTGCCTCACCTCTTAAAATGTGCATGTTTTTGTGTGGGCCAAACCGCATGGTGTCACACCACCTTGCAGTTTGGTGCAGTGCATTTTTGGACTTCTTTTTCGCATTTCTCGTGCATAGGGAAACCAATTAAAATGAATGGGCTCCCCTACACATGATGTATGGGAGTGCAAGGAAACACGCCTGCTCTTGGTCTCATTTGTAGGTATAAAACTCAGCCTAAGGCTGGGTTCACGCCTATGTGAATTGGATGTGGGTTTCCCCGCATCCAATTCACATAGCAGTAGAATGTGACTGAATCTATGGAGCCGGTTCACATATCTCCGGGGCGACTGCAGAGCGCACTGCACAGAAACGTGCGTCTTTGGCTCAGTTTCAGGGCCAAATTCAGGCAAAGATTCAGCCCTGATTCTTCCCTGAAACAGAGAACAGGGACACACAGCGTTCTTGTTAGATCCGCGGCCGGTTTAGGTGTGAACCGAGCCTCAAATGTGCTTGTTGCCTAAATCAGAAGAGCAGCCTAGTGTGACATGCATGGCTCCCTCCATAGATACAGCGGAGTAGTGAGCATACCACATAGGCACATAGGGACAGGAAGTGTTATTGCCAGCATTACCAGGTAAAAATATCGAAAAACAAATCTTGAAAAAAAATAAAAAAAGCAGCAACACATCTAAAGACTGATACTGGTAAGCTGAAATATATAAATGTATTGTTTTTGGGTTGCGATATGCTTTAAGATATTTCTCATGTCCTCTTCTGAGCTGATGGGGGACTTTGGTACTGTACTTCCACAGCTGTTCTCAATAGGCCCTAATGGAAAGGCCATCTTCCTGCAGGTTAATCTAAAGTAAATCTAATGCCGTGTACACACGACCGTTTTTAATGACGAGAAAAATGCAATTTTTTAAAATGGTCATTAAAAATGATCGTGTGTGGGCTTCAGAGAATTTTTCACGTCGTGAAAAAATGGAACATGCTCTAATTTTTCACGTCGTTTTTTAAATCGTAGTTTTTCTCATCATGAAAAACGGCCGTGTGTGGGCTTTAACGACGTGAAAAAAAATGCGCATGCTCAGAATCAAGTATGAGACGGGAGCGCTCGTTCTGGTAAAACTAGCGTTCGTAATGGAGATAGCACATTCGTCACGCTGTAACAGACTGAAAAGCACGAAGCTGAAAAGCGCGAATCGTCGCTCAACAAACTTTACTAACATGAAGGGTGGCGCCATCCGAATGGAACTTCCCCTTTATAGTGCCGTCATACGTGTTGTACATCACCGCGCTTTGCTTGAGCATTTTTTTTCACGATAGTGTGTACGCAAGGCAGGCTTGAGAAGAATCACGTCGAGAAAAACAATGTTTTTTTCAATGACATTAAAAACGGTCGTGTGTACACGACATCAGAGAGTATAGGTAGCATGGGGGGACTGTTAGGCTTAGGTCAGTTATAAGTATAGGAATTTTTTAAATCACCGGACAAAATTGTATATCTCTTGTGTATACAATTAGTGTAATATCTCTGCCTAATTGCTGTAGCCATTATCAAGCTGTCTAAATTTTACCGTTATATTTATTTTACATTGTATATTTTTAAGACTGTAAAAGGAGAGGCAGTAACACACAAATGTGAGTTGAAATACAGGAAACACAGTTGGGATGATTTACTAAAACTGGAAAGTGCAAAATCTGGTGCAGGCTGTGTATGGTAGCCAATCAGCCTCTAGCTTCAGCTTCTTCAATTAAGCTTTGGCAAAAAAAAAACTGGAAGCTGATAGTTTTCTATAAAGAGCTGCTCCAGATTTTGCAATCTCCAGCTTTAGTAAATTAACAATGTAAACAGGAACAGAGTTTGGAAATGCAGGGAATGGCAGGGAGAGATCGCTGTTGTATCCAAAACAAGCATAAAGACAATGAGTGACTTAGCCCATCAAGCACCACCTATAAATAAAATATTGCTTTTTGGAGGACTGGCCCTTTAAATTTACATTGCAGCACTACAAAATCCACCTCACCCTGTTTTTAAACATATCACTAAATAATGGAACACTTATGGATTTTTCATAATGTCTGTATTTCAGCTAGAAAGCTACATTCATGACAATATCAAAGGTGAGACAACCGATTCTGAGCAATCAACTGTGCAGAATCAAACAATGAACATGCTGGAAATCGGAACAAACCTGCTAGCTCAAACTGCGGAGCAAACACGCAAGCTGACGGACGTCGAGACTCAGGTATTACTGACTAAAAAATTATGGAAGCAGCACTGTGTCCAACTAGACGGGCAGATAAAATCAGTTTTAATATTGAAATAATAATAAAAGCTGCAAGACTATTTTATAAAAAAAAACTTTACTTTTTATATGCTTAAAAAACAATTCCAGGAAGCTAGTGAAGACACTCAGCGAATTACTAAATGTAGATAGCTATTGTGCTAAATCCAGAACCTTCACTCGATTTACCTTTATCTGACACCTACAGTATTAACACAGATAGCTTCATATGGGTCACTAAGAGAGCAGTAAGAGTTTATTTTCTGAAGCCTGTGCTGCTTAAAGGAGTAGTAAAGTTACATGTTTTTTCACCTTAATGCATCCTATGCATTAAGGTGAAAAAACATTCGACAATACCGCCCCCCCCCGAGCCCCCGTTTTTCTTACCTGGCCCCTCGAAAGTCCCATGCTCGTCCCCGTCATCCTCTTCGTTTTTCTGCCTGGCCGCCGATTGGCTACACTGGATAGATTGAAAGCAGCGCAGCCATTGGCTGGCGCTGCTGTCAATCACATCCAATGACGCGGCACGCCGGGGGGCGGGGCCGAGTGATACAGTCGCGGCTATGGCCGCCGCTGTATCACGGGAGCGCGCCCACAATCACTCCACACCATGCGAGCTCACTCGCATTAAGGTGTGGAGTCCTTGCGGGGAGGAGCCAAGACAGCCGCCGAGGGACCCCAGAAGACCAGGATCGGGGCCACTGTGTGCAAAACGAGCTGCACAGTGGAGGTAAGTATAACATGTTTGTTATTTTTAAGCAAAAAAAAAAAAAGGTATAGTGCTCCTTTAATTTCCACTCTCTCTGCTTCCTGTATCGCCAATCATATTCAAACTTCCAAGGTAAACTTTAAATGATGGATGATTATGAGAAACTTTTTAGTTCTGGCATTTTCTACAGCAGGCTTTCTAAAGCCTCGTACACACGGTACGAAAATCAGAAGGGGGTTGTCGTTTGACAGGCTGTTGTCCAAAATTCTTACTGTTAGTACGCTCCTTTAGACAATTGTTTTTCAATTTTCGGACAACAAATGTTGGATGACAGGCTAGTAAATTTTGGCGAACGACGGCTCCACGTCTGATTTTCGGATGGTCATTACACAAATCTGTCACACAAAAGTCAAAAGTACAACCACGCATGCTCGGAATCAAGGAACGACTGGGAAGAGTTCAGTCTTGTAAACTACCGTTCGTAATCTAGAATTAACATTCGTTACGCGGCAATTGATGAAATTTCAAAATTCTTATCTTCTTTAATGGGAAAATAATGAAGCTGCTTTGCATGTAGTTATGCCAAAAGTGTTTTAAAAGGCATTTGTTTTTACGATCTAAAAAATCGTGAATAAACGCTCACCAAACTTCTACTAACACGAAATTAGCAGAAGGGGCCCAAAGGGTGGCGCTTGAGAAATGAACTTCCTCTTTATACTCTCATAGTTTGTCACTACGTTCGTGTTTGTCAAACAACAATTTGCGTAATGTTAGTATGCAAGACAAGATCCTGGCACATGCCCTTTTGACAAAAATCAGAAGCTTTGCCGTCCAACAATCAGACCGTGTGTACACGGCTTTAATGTTGGAAGCAGCCATGTAGGTGTGCCAGCATCACCTGCAGGTGTGTTCCAGGATCACCAGTTCACACAAAACAGAATGAAATGACCTGGTCAGTACAGAAATAAATGGATGAAAAACTGGACAACTCAGTAGATAGGCTATGTTCCCTGTATACATCTAATTCGTTACATTTCAAATATAACTGGAGTGTTTTATTGGTGGATTATTATATTTCACACCGAACCCCTATAATTTCATTTGCATATTTTATATTTTTGTTTACTTTCAGTTTTACCTTCTACATCTGACAAATATGCCAAGAATTTTCTATTCAATGTTACAATTCAGTGTTGCAAATTTTGCCTCTTCTGGAGTTTATGTAGCTATTTGACACCGTCTTCTTCTTATTATGAGACTTCTTTGGTGTTTTGTTCGATACCTCCCTAGTGGGCAAATGCTGAATTTGTCCCAATAGTTCAATATAGGAAAACTCTAGAAGTAATAATACAGAAAGGTGCCCATTTAGGTATTTTGAATGAAAAGGAGCAGCTATTCTTGATTCCAAAAGCTCCAAGGATACCCATTCTATATTGCCTACCGAAAATCCACAAAAGTTTGACTTGCCCCCCGGGTCGTCCGATCGTAAGTGGAATCGATTCGATCACGTCCCGGGTGGGCAAGTATGTGGATTATTTTTTACAGCCATTGGTACAGCAGGTGCCATCGTACCTTAGGGATACTCGACATGTGATCAACCTGTTGGCTGATCAGAAGTCGACCACTGATACATGGATGGTCACTGCGGATGTGACATCGCTGTATACAGTGATCCCTCATTCTTTGGGACTAATGGCTGTGAAATATTATTTGAATTTACTTTCTAAGATCCCACAAGAGCAACAATCTTTTGTTATGGAACTTTTGGAATATGCGGCCAATCATAACTATTTTTGGTTCAGTCAGAATTTTTATAATAGGAAAAGAGGTGTGGCCATGGGGGCGAAATATGCCCCCAGTTTAGCCAACTTGTTCATGGCCAAGTGGGAGGAGGACGTCATCTATAGGGATCGTAATCCTTGCCTTGCCTTTTGGGCAAGGTATATCGATGACGTCCTCCTCCTGTGGGAGGGAACTGCCACCCAGTTGGACGAATTTTTTGTAATGATCAACGACAATGATAGGGGCATTCATTTCGTTCATGAAGCCAGTCAGGAGAAAATACATTTCCTTGACCTTACGATAACTAAAGAGGGAAATGGCTTCAAAACAATCACGTATTTCAAGCAGACTGATCGAAATGCTTATATACCTGTGGACAGTTGCCATAAAAAGTCATGGTTACAATCAGTGCCAAGAAGTCAATTCTTAAGAATGAGACGGAATTGTTCCAAGGTCTCTGATTATTTTCTCCAAGCAGACATTCTTAAAAAGAGATTGACAGATAAGGGCTATGATAACCATTATTTGGAAACAATGATAAAGGACGTTGAAAAGATAGAAAGATCAGCCTTATTGGATACAAACTCTAGAAGAAAAAAACGGGAGGGGCCTTTAATACCTCTGATCACTACGTATTCTACCCAACACTATCAGGTGAAAAAGATTTTAAAGAAACACTGGCATGTGTTGAGAAGTGATCAAATTATAAATTCATTTCTTCCTGCTACTCCGCAGGTTATATTTAAGGGAGTCCCTTCATTGAGGAATAGAATAGCACCAAATGTGGTTGATCCACATCCAAAAAAAGTTTTGTTCTTTCAAAACATTTCTGGTTACCACCAGTGTCGTAGGTGCCAAGTATGTGCAATAAATAAAATAAGATCGAAGAAAACATTGTCATTCAAGTCATCTAGTACCTCTAGGGAACATCAAATAGAGGCTTTTGTAACCTGCAGTTCCACAGGTATAGTTTACTTGTTGGAATGTCCTTGCGGGAAACAATATATAGGCAGGACTAAAAGATCTATGCAGGTACGGTTGGGTGAACACATCACAAACATTAAGAGTGGTTTTAAAGACCACTCTGTATCAAGACACTATGATGTGCATCACGACCGCAGTCCAGCAGGTACCATCTTTTTGGGCATTGATAGGTATAGTACACACTGGAGGGGGGGTTCCCTAGTAAGAGAAATATCCAGGATGGAAATGTCCTGGATTTACAGGGTCCGTTGTTACACCCCATTCGGCTTGAACATTGATGTAGACGTGAACGCATTCATAGATAATGCATAAGTTTTTTTTTTTTATATTGTTGAGAATCTATATTTATGTGAACTAGATTTGATTTTCCAGAAGTCCATTGCATTGCTCATTTATAGTGAGAATTTGGTCAGCATATACAATTTTATGTAGGAATATTTTATATATGAAATATTTTTTATGTAAAATATGATTATATTATTATATAGTATATGAGATTTGTTTTCCCAATTGTCTGAATTTTGGTCATATTAATTCATTCAATATAAGAATAACAACTTTGATTTTAAATAAATCCCCAATTTCCTTGTTACCGGATAAGGGGATTGCATCTCCGTGCTGACAGCTATTGGCAGTGGGGGAATGTGGTCCCGCGGTTCTGGTATACTTTTTGCTCATTTAGTTTTAGTTTTATGGTATTTTAAATTTGTATTGGCTCAAGAGGGATATGGTAAAGGGCCACTAGATGGCTCTGCTAAACCCTTTTTGCTAATAACATTAAATTTTATGAATACTGTGACACGTATATTTTTATGGATAGGAATGGAGCGTGACTGTGTGAACATAGCGCGCAGTTACGCTCTATGTCAGTTTTATAGTAGGTGGAATATAACCTTTTTTAAATACAGGTGATATCCAGGTTAAGATTTTCCTCTGCTGTGCGTGGCACCACCAGCCAGCTATGCACGGGAATATCATCCTGGATTTTGCTCTCCTAAATAGTTGGAGTATTTAAATAAGATACAACTCCTTTCCCCTTTTTATTTAGCACAGCCAGAATTTTGGAACCTGATAAATATAGGTAAGGGCATTGTTTGCCCTGATCCAGAATGGCGATGTACAAGGCGGGGACGCTGGAGGATCAGATCTGGGCGTTCCTATTGTATTCATGCATATATAATGCGGTGGGTCAGCACGTCGCCCGTGCCCCAGGACGACGTCAGTTGTGACGAAACGACGTAGGGAGGAGCGACGTGCTGACGTCACCGACATCCAAAACAAGTCCCGGAGCGAGAGGGCTTGTACAGCCGGCCGGCTTAATTTTACCACACGCCTTATATCTGTGATTTACATGTAAGTGCACTCTTTTATTCATTAAATAAGTTATATCGGATTTACGCTATGGTGGCTTTGTTTCCTTTTACATCCTGATCTATGGTGGTATTTGGAGAGAAGTGGCGTGGAATCCAGAGGAGGGGAAGTAATCATCATTAAAGAGACCCTGGCAGGGAATTGGCCATCTGTTGATATTGATCTGTGCACAGATCCTTTGCTCTGGTAAGCGGCAGCGATTACTAGTGGTGGTGGAATCTCTGTCTATCGAATACCAGGCACTATTCCAAGGGTGTTTTTAGAGTTTGAAGTCACCAGTGAGAAGACCCCTGTTTGCTGTCCTTTGCTTACACGATCTTTATACTCTATTGATTGCAATAATTATCCACTGGACTGAACTTTCTTCTTCTCCCTTTTTTTTCAGCATTTTTCAGCATTTTCGATTAGTTATCAATCAATTTTATTGGTTGTGATTTTTTATTGGTTGGGATTTGTTATTTTATTCAATTCACCATCATTGGTGGTTGAAACATTTTTGTATAGGAGTTATTTTTGGTCACACCTTATGTTTATGCAAGTTTGGTGTTTAATTCAAACGTTGCGCAGCTTTATCATTTTTATTATTGTTTACTGTGTGTGTCTCACTTTTAAGTTGCAGCATTTGTAGGGATTTTTAGATTACATTCACATTTTATTATGTGGAATTAGATCTACACATAGACAGCGCAGTATATAAAAAAATTTTAACATTTTTTTATAGCTCACAAAATATGCCTACAAATATAAGCATGTACAATATGTACACATTTAAGCTCCATGTACACAGAAGCTCAAAAACGGTAGTTTTGAACGCCAGATTTCTGGCAGAAAAAGCTGCTTTAAAATATAGCTTTTATCAGCGTTTTTTACTAGCGTTTATTAGCGTTTTTCAGTGTAGCGTTTTTTAGCTTTTTTTTTGTTTTTTTTGTTTTGTTTTTTGTTTTTTTAATGGATCAAAAAACGCTGGCGACCAGCGTTTTTGAGTGTTTTTGAGCGTTTATTAGCGTTTTTCAACGTTTTTTCCCGCCGAAAAACGGCACTTTGAACGCGAATTTCTTGCGTTCAGAAAAAAGCCCATTAACTCCACTGCTCATTAACGCTAAAAAACGCTATGTGTACATGAACACATAGGCTAACATAGAGTGCAGTTAATGGGCTTATTAAAAAAATGCCAAAACGCCAATAAACTGCAGTTTATCAGCTTCAGTGTACATGGAGCCTAAGTAAACTAAACAGTTGCTCAACTTAGGGGTCAAGTCCTTCATGGTCCTTTGCTCAGTCCAATTCCCAAAGTTATCAAGCTCCTCACATTCATGTCTTCCTCTTTGTCCCTCCAAACACATCTCTCTGTTGTCCAAACACATGTTTCTACAAACGCTCTCCAAGCCCCTCTCAACCATTTCCTGCTTCCCGCAAAGAACTTCCAGTCTCAGTTATTTGCATATCAATGGAGGGGGAAGGGCCTCTGTAAACATATGCTGTTACTAAACCTAACTCTATATTATTGCAATAAAGTCACTATAGAGATGGCCATAGCAACACAAAACCCAACATTTCATATTCCAGATATGTGCCTGCTGTACCATGTACTTGTATAAAAAAGTATCCTGTTCTCTTTGTATTGCTTCCTTTGTGTGAAATCCCTGCTGTTCTTATCAGTCCCTCTGCTTTCCTAAAACTGACCACACAGCAGGAGAACACCGCATGGTCAGTTCTCTAGCTATGCTGGGAACTCAGCCTGCTCTCCTCCAATGATCAGACTTGTCACCTGCCCTGCACAGCCTATCAGTGGAAAGATTGGTGTACTGCTGTTTCTCCTCCCACACCTTTCTGTGCTGCTAAGAACAGAGGCTATGTGATCCCTTTAAAAAAAGGGGGAAAAAATGTATTTACAATGTTTTTGTTATATCTATACACAAGTGTTTTGCCTTTCTTTTCTTTTTTAAACTGATTAGGTTGTTTTACAAGGTGAGGGCTTACATAAGCGTTAATATATATTTTTTTTTAATCCGCCTAGCGGTATTCCCGAGTCTGGCTCGGGGTAAGAGTAATGCCGCGCACACGATCGTTTTTCACGTCGTTAAAAATGCCATTTTTTAAATTGGGCATTAAAAACGATTGTGTGTAGGCTCCAGAGCATTTTTAACGACGTGAAAAATGGGCTTAAAAAAATGAGAACCTGCTCCATTTTTTCACGTCGTTTTTTTAGCGACGTGAAAAACGGTAGTGTGTATGCTTTTACGAGGGGAAAAAAAATGCGCATGCTCAGAATCAAGTATTAGACAGGAGCGCTCGTTCTGGTAAAACTAGTGTTCGTAATGGAGATAGCACATTCGTCACGCTATAAGGGACTGAAAAGCACAAGGCTGAAAAGCGCAAATCGTCGCTCAACAAACCTTACTAACATGAAGGGTGGCGCCATTCGAACGGAACTTCCCCTTTATAGTGCCGTCGTACGTGTTGTACGTCACTGCGCTTTGCTCGAGCGTTTTTTTAAATGAACGTGTGTATGCAAGACAGGCTTGAGAGGAAACAAGAAAAATCACGTCGAGAAAAACCTTGTTTTTGAAAATGACATTAAAAATGATTGTGTGTACGCGGCATTAGATTTCAGTACCTAAAGCGGTAACCCCGAGCCAGACTCGGGATCGCATTGCAGTATCCAGGGGAAGTTACTTACCTTGTTCCCTGGATCCTGCGATGTGTCCCCGCTGTGTGAGCGAGCTGTCATCTTGCTCGATTCAGACTGCCGAGTGACGAGTCCGTTCCTAAACGTTGCGACGCACGGGGACGGAGTTCGGCGCCAAATTCAAAAAGTGAAACACACAGTATACATAAAGTATACTGTAATCTTACAGATTACAGTACTGTATCAAATAATAACACATCCCCTTTGTCCCTAGTGGTCTGTCCAGTGCCCTGCATGCACTTTTATATTATAAAAACTGTTCTTTCTGCCTGGAAACTGGAGATTGTCCATAGCAACCAAAAAGTGTCCCTTTACATCAAAAGTGGTTTTAGACCAGCTACAATAAATTAGAATCACTTGCAGAATTGAGCGATAGTGATTTGTGGGGAAATTTATCATCAAACACTGAAAAACACTTTTATCATTATTATATTATTATTTGTTATAATTATTTTATAGTTATTTATTATATTATAATTTATGATTTTGTTTTTTGAACTTTATCATACCCGGGATGTCTACTAGACTCTTGTTTGGACAGATTTAAGTGAGTTATTCCCAAGAATTACAGGCCTACAATATAAAACGCCAAATTTCCATGCAAAATAATGGTACCGCTTTCACCACCTAAAATCTGAAATAATCATACCACCAGGGAGGTTAATTACATGTAAAACTAGATTTATTGTCAGGTTAGCCAGCACATGTTGACACTGCTAAATTTAGCGTCACCACTCATCACAAAAGCATTCATTTTGAGGTTTCCCTAAGATAAAGGGCACAAGCTTTAAACCTTTAAAATCGTTTTTAAAAATAAAAGTAAATGTTGAGTCAAAACGTCTTTACCTTTTTAACATGTTAAGAAAACTCAAAGAAATTCAAATGATCGTAACACTTAAAATGTAGCACCTACACTGACAGTGTAAAAATAAGTCCACAAGAGGATTTTGTCAAGTCTAGAGAATAGTGTATCGTGGAGAAGTTAGCATTGCAGCATGCTCTTAAAACTTTAGCATATATTGCAGGTTTTGAACCAAACAAATAGACTGGAAATTCAGCTGCTGGAAAATTCTTTATCAACCAACAAGCTGGAGAAGGAACTTTTGCTACAGAGCCAAGAGATTACCAAGCTGCGTGAAAAGAACAGGTAAGATACCATCTCTAAATAGTGTGCAGGTTGCCTGGTTTTATGAGTTTTAATTGTTTCTAGAAAAAGCCAAGTGTCAGAAAAGGCAATAGAATTCATCTCTCTTCTAAACTGTTTGATATTAGATGGTTTACATTTATAGCATCAAATTCTTGGCTCTTTTTTTAAAAAATTTGGTAAAAAAAAAATTAATATAAGATGTAATGAAAGTGACGCACGACATGATATGGTTTGCTTGAAGAAATCCAGAGTCATATATGTATGTCTGTTATGTGTTGTAATATACTAGTGTAGCCCTCTTTTAGGGGGTTGAGAGAAATGGCCCTCCCCAAACAGGATATTTCGCTAAACCTGTAGGTAAATAAGAGAACTAGAACCTTCGCTAAGTGTGGGATTGATTATAAAGTTGGCAGTACCTCCACACAGAACAGGGCCTCTGAACAGCTGGGAACCCCCGTAGAAATTAAACGGTAATCTAATCAATGTAATTGGGAGCAGAGGGACTACTGCAACCAGCATATACCAATAACCATATATAATAGATGCACACTAAAAAAAAATTAAACCAACTTTATATAAGAAGAGATTAATAACAGTACATACATCCAATGTATAAACAAGTGTTATCAGCAAAGGGCCTGATAGGAGTCCTGGTGGAATTGTGCACATATACAGGGGCATATGTAATTAGTAATAGAGATACCGTCAGATGAGTAAGCCTTATTATAGGCTTACCTGTAGCAAAAAGTGGATTGTAAGGGTTTACAACCACTTTAACGTCACTAAATGGCACATTGTTTGGCGTAAACAGTAAGCACACATGCATTTAAAGATATTAATAATAAGATGTTTTGCATGTAGTTCCATTTTAAAGGAGAAGTACAGCCAAAGCTCCTTTGGCTGTACTTCTGTAGATCACAAGAGTGTAGTTTGTTGTACATTCCTGCAACCCATTTTCAGCAGACATTGGGCTGAAGCCTGATGTTGGCTGGCATCAAAGAGTCTGTCTAGGCTCGGGAAAGTTCACGACCATATGCCTGGACTGGCACCCAGCTCAGCCTCTCAGCAAGCAATGAAAGCCTGAGTCAGCAGCTCCCGCCCCCTCCACACCCAACGGGCCAGTAAGCGTGGGAGGGGGGGGCAGAGCAGAGAGCCGTCACCAGCTCTCTGCTCACAAAGCTGTGAGAACCGAGGGATCAGCGGTGTTTGATGGCTCAGTTCTCAGTGTTAGAGACAGATGCAGTATAGATGCTGCATCCAGCTAGGTAGGTATGATAAAAAAAAAAAGCATTCCCATACTTCTTTTTTAAGCATCCATTTCTTTCCAGTCCTTCACACTCCATTGCTCCTCATTCCCGGTCCTGGATTATATAGCCTCTTTGGAGATGATACACAAAGTAGGATTGTTTAGCTAAAGATATCTGCTAGACTTTTGGTAATATATAGACTTATACTGCACAGATCTAATATATTCTGACATATTTACAGAACTCATCCTCTTTGTTTCATATTTTAAGTTTTTCTTAGAAGAAGATCCGGCAACACAAATATGATAGGCATTTTTTTCAAAGTGACATATAAATGAAATGTAATCAACTAGACCACTGCTACCCACATTATATCAATAATGTCATGAGTTGAATATTTTTAAGGGGAGGGGGTTGGTGGAAGGCCAGACTATAACTGGCCTTCCACCAATAAACAGCCCTGCATCACCCTTACTTTTCCAAAGTGTGCTTTCACAAAGTTGAAGCCTAAGCTTATGGAGCAGGCTGGACATAGGGATCAGGACTCAGGAGGACAGTCCAAAAGACATAAACCCATATTCAGATATCTCATCAGAGAAACATGAAACTGCATCTTCTGAAATGCTGTCTGGCTGTCAAGCTAAATCAGTATTTTCAGTACTTTCTCATTCAAAGAGCTTAACCAGCTATGGACTTTATCCAAGTACCCATTGGTGTATCTCATATGCCCAGTCCATCTGCGCCTGCTGGTGCTCCCCTGATACTTTTTCTGGCAATTCCTGGCTGTCAAGATGACAGATGGGAAAAGCTCTCTAACAGTAGTGGGCGAAGATGAAGTCTTTTCATGTCAATCAATAGATAAAGAATACAGGGCTTTAGTCCCTAATAGGGAGCAATGCATGTACGTTGTTGTTTATTTTTCCCCTTTGAGTTTGTGTTAGTTTTCCTCTAGGTCCTCCAATTTACTTTTACATTAGTTGGCTTTTTCCGAAACCGGTCCAAAATAATATGCATCCGAGCCTGGATGATTTTGCTTGGAATAATAACTTAGAAATTTCTCTGGAGTCAGAGCTAGTGTGAATAGTTACATACGTATATTGCACGATTTTGTGGAATTTGATGATAATGTACGGCAGTGTTTCTCAACTCCAGTCCTCAAGGCGCACCAACAGGTCATGTTTTTGGGATTTCCTGCAGATAAAACAGCTGTGATAATTACTAAGGCAGTGAAACTGCTCAAATCACCTGTGAAAATCAATGGAAATCCCAAAAACATGACCTGTTGGTGCGCCTTGAGGACTGGAGTTGAGAAACACTGATGTACGGTATAGATTAATGCAAAAAAATGCAATTTTTTTCCCCTATAATCAACCAAATTAAATTGGAAACAATGAACTGCTTTTAGTGTTTTTCTATCGCTAAATAACACATGTCCATACAATTCTGAAATTAGTATATTACACCTTCAGCATTTTTTTTTTTTTACCATAACACATTGAGCACAATAAAGAAAACATTCCCCAGTAAGTATTTAGTTAAAATTTCTACCCAGCACAACTTTCAGTGCTGCTGGCTCCTGCACTTTCAATGCTGCTTTCCTGAACATCAAAGTCTGTTCAAGAAAGCGTTAAAGCAGAAAGAGGTTCATCCGGGATCTCTATATTGTAATAAGGGGGAGGGGAACTGAGTAAGGGGATGGTTGGGGGGGAGGGGGGTTCACTTCTGGGTGTAGTTGCTGTCATTTCATGGCATGTTGTTAGTGTATGTTTCTGCCGGCCATGTTGGCTGAATGTTAGACTTGGTGTTGTGCCGAGTCATTTATGTGTTTTGTATGTTATGTCTTAAAAAACTCAATAAAAATTATTTTTTTCCAAAAAAAAGGAAGCGTTAAAGCCAGCCATACATAAATCTAAACTTGGCTGGTTCAGCAGGGACAGCCAAGATTCGATCCACATATAAATTGATCAAATTAGGTACATCCAGCCTGTAGGATTTTTTATATTATAGCCGCTAGCAGTAATCATTGTGTTCTGACTACCAGGAATGCTCCCCTCCTAGTGTAGTATGCTAGGCAAAATACATTTTTGAATCCTTCTGTAGTCAAGAGAGCTGTTATTGTTTGTTCTGATCTGTTGAGAGTTTGACTGCTTCCCCCTGCTTCTAGAAGAACTTTCCAGGATATGGGGCTTGGAGAGGCAAATGACCAGCCTGAATAGTGATCATGCTCTAGCCAATCCCTGAAGGGGAGTGCCCAGAAGGTGGATGTGGAGGTGGTAAATAGCCAGTGAGGGTTCCAGGGCCCCTTAGGGCTGCTGCCCCCTGAGGCAGTTTGTGGACTGTGCAGCTGTTCTCTGAGATCTCAGCGGTGGAAGGGCTGAGAACCTGAATCAACCTTTCTGAGAAGCAGGCTGTGGGACTACACCTTACGTGATCTGGTCTGGAGAAAAATTGTCTCCCTCACTGGGGTGTGTCCAGAGTAAGCTGAAAGGTGTGCAGCTGTCCTGGGGACTTGTGAGTACTGACCCTGAGTTGTGATCCATGGTGACTGTGTGCTTTCTGATGGAATGAGACAGCTTTCATGGGGTCTCAGAGTACTGGCTATTCCCCTGTGTCTGCAGCAGAATCTCTGAATGGGTCCTGGGGAAAAATTTCCTCTGGTTACTGTACAGCATTTTGGAGTATCCCACGCCCTAACCCCCCCCCCCTCCCCGTTTAAAGTTCTTCAAGCAATAAAAATCGAGAAGCCATCCCATCCCATAGGCTGAGTTATTGGAGACAGTGTGCATGGACTGGTGCTTGTGGGGACGGGCAGCCACTATTATACTCTTTAAGAAGAACCACTTTTTACCAGCGGCCCCTACGTGGGTAGCACTACAAACCAATGACCCTGTTGGGACATTATACTATGTTTCCTGTTTGACAGGATGATTTACTTCAAACAGGAATGGCCATACATGGATTCAAATTCAGCCGCTCCATGCTAAACTGGCTGAATTTTGATCCATCTATGGCCAGCTTAACAGGAGGAAAGAGCAGTATGAGCAGAGGGATGATTTTAATAGTGTGCAGCTGCTTCTCCACTGTCCAATTATAGGCAAGGAGAGGGAGGAGTCCAGTCTGTATTACTTAACTGAAGTAGAGAAAGGTTAAGTCACCAACTTGGCTGCGCTGTCCGGCCAACCTGTGTAAATCTCAGGACTGAATTGACAGAAATACAAATCCTTTGGCGTGTAACACAACTCCTATATGTGTTTCATATTTGAATTTAGTTGTTTACCTGCATTTCATTTCATAAAGTATATCTAAAGCCAAAACTTTTTTTCTATTTATGGATTTAGTGAGAAATGGTTACTTGGTTTGGATTTTTTAATGTCCACATCCTCACTGAAGAGATTCACCCTCCAGTTTGTCCTGGTAACTAGGGATGAGCTTCGTGTTCGAGTCGAACATACGTTCGACTCGAACATCGGCTGTTCGATCGTTCGACGAAGATCGAACGATTTGGGCCGTTCTCGCCAAATTCGAGTGACGCGAACGGCCCACAATGCACTACGCCATCGCAGTGTCATCCAGGAGCTGTGATTGGCCAAGCATGCACTGTGACCCCGCATGCTTGGCCAATCACAGCGCCGGCAGCGAGGAGAGCAATGATTGGCCACAGGCAGGATGCCTGTGGCCAATTATTGCTGAGGGTGTTTAGTACACGCCCCACACTATAAAAGGCCGCCAGCACGGCGGCCTAGTGTAGTGTGTTCCGGAGCAGGGAAAGACAAGCATAGGCAGGGACAGTGACATTTATTTCTTTCTTGCTTAACCTGGATTCCTTTAGTTTAGGGAAAGAGAAGGATAGGTAGGGAGAGTGTCAGTGTGTTTTACTGTGCGAGTCCTTGTTTCTAGGGACAAAGAAGGAAAGTGAGGGGATTTCTCCTTGTGCTATAGTGTGCTTTAAAAAAACATTTTTTCTAGGGACAGAAAACTGTAGGTAGGGAGAGTGTCAGTTTTTTTCACTGTGCCAGTCCTTGTTTCTAGGGACAAAGAAGGAAAGTGAGGGGAATTCTCCTTGTGCTATAGTGTGCTTTAAAAAAACATTTTTTCTAGGGACAGAAAACTGTAGGTAGGGAGAGTGTCAGTTTCTTTCACTGTGCCAGTCCTTGTTTCTAGGGACAAAGAAGGAAAGTTAGGGGATTTCTCCTTGTGCTATAGTGTGCTTTAAAAAAACATTTTTTCTAGGGACAGAAAACTGTAGGTAGGGAGAGTGTCAGTTTCTTTCACTGTGCCAGTCCTTGTTTCTAGGGACAAAGAAGGAAAGTGAGGGGAATTCTCCTTGTGCTATAGTGTGCTTTAAAAAAACATTTTTTCTAGGGACAGAAAACTGTAGGTAGGGAGAGTGTCAGTTTCTTTCACTGTGCCAGTCCTTGTTTCTAGGGACAAAGAAGGAAAGTGAGGGGATTTCTCCTTGTGCTATAGTGTGCTTTAAAAAAACATTTTTTCTAGGGACAGAAAACTGTAGGTAGGGAGAGTGTCAGTTTCTTTCACTGTGCCAGTCCTTGTTTCTAGGGACAAAGAAGGAAAGTGAGGGGATTTCTCCTTGTGCTATAGTGTGCTTTAAAAAAACATTTTTTCTAGGGACAGAAAACTGTAGGTAGGGAGAGTGTCAGTTTCTTTCACTGTGCCAGTCCTTGTTTCTAGGGACAAAGAAGGAAAGTGAGGGGAATTCTCCTTGTGCTATAGTGTGCTTTAAAAAAACATTTTTTCTAGGGACAGAAAACTGTAGGTAGGGAGAGTGTCAGTTTCTTTCACTGTGCCAGTCCTTGTTTCTAGGGACAAAGAAGGAAAGTGAGGGGAATTCTCCTTGTGCTATAGTGTGCTTTAAAAAAACATTTTTTCTAGGGACAGAAAACTGTAGGTAGGGAGAGTGTCAGTTTCTTTCACTGTGCCAGTCCTTGTTTCTAGGGACAAAGAAGGAAAGTGAGGGGATTTCTCCTTGTGCTATAGTGTGCTTTAAAAAAACATTTTTTCTAGGGACAGAAAACTGTAGGTAGGGAGAGTGTCAGTTTCTTTCACTGTGCCAGTCCTTGTTTCTAGGGACAAAGAAGGAAAGTGAGGGGATTTCTCCTTGTGCTATAGTGTGCTTTAAAAAAACATTTTTTCTAGGGACAGAAAACTGTAGGTAGGGAGAGAGTCAGTTTCTTTCACTGTGCCAGTCCTTGTTTCTAGGGACAAAGAAGGAAAGTGAGGGGAATTCTCCTTGTGCTATAGTGTGCTTTAAAAAAACATTTTTTCTAGGGACAGAAAACTGTAGGTAGGGAGAGTGTCAGTTTCTTTCACTGTGCCAGTCCTTGTTTCTAGGGACAAAGAAGGAAAGTGAGGGGAATTCTCCTTGTGCTATAGTGTGCTTTAAAAAAACATTTTTTCTAGGGACAGAAAACTGTAGGTAGGGAGAGTGTCAGTTTCTTTCACTGTGCCAGTCCTTGTTTCTAGGGACAAAGAAGGAAAGTGAGGGGAATTCTCCTTGTGCTATAGTGTGCTTTAAAAAAACATTTTTTCTAGGGACAGAAAACTGTAGGTAGGGAGAGTGTCAGTTTCTTTCACTGTGCCAGTCCTTGTTTCTAGGGACAAAGAAGGAAAGTGAGGGGAATTCTCCTTGTGCTATAGTGTGCTTTAAAAAAACATTTTTTCTAGGGACAGAAAACTGTAGGTAGGGAGAGTGTCAGTTTCTTTCACTGTGCCAGTCCTTGTTTCTAGGGACAAAGAAGGAAAGTGAGGGGATTTCTCCTTGTGCTATAGTGTGCTTTAAAAAAACATTTTTTCTAGGGACAGAAAACTGTAGGTAGGGAGAGTGTCAGTTTCTTTCACTGTGCCAGTCCTTGTTTCTAGGGACAAAGAAGGAAAGTGAGGGGAATTCTCCTTGTGCTATAGTGTGCCAAAGCATTCCTCATCAACCATCTTTGAAATCCTTGTTTTTTGGACAGTCAGGGAAATTGTCGTTGTGCTATTCTGTGCAAAAGCAATAATCCTCAACCATATTTAGAAATCCTTAAGTAAAGGGACAGAGAAGGACACCTGAAGGTAGCCCTTATTGCTTTTTTCCCATCTCCCTGCAGGCCATCTATTAGAATGTCTGGAAGGCAAACAAGGAGAGGCAGACAGTCAGGAGGCAATAAAAGAGGGCAAGCAGGCTCTGTGTCTGGGGGCAACAGTGCTGGTCGTGGACGCGGTGCATTGTCATCAGCACATGGCCATGGGACACGCTTGTCCTTCTTTTCGGCAGCTGGACATGTTGAGCCACATCATGCCGAAGACTTGGTAGAGTGGATGACCAAGCCCTCCTCCTCCTCCTCATCCTCTCTCACCCAGGCTCAGGGTACTGGCAAAGCAGCTGCCAAAGCGTCCTCTTCCCTGGTATCAATGTCAGACTCATCATCAGTCACTCCTTCCCTAGACCCACCATGTCCTCCTCCTGAGGAGTCCCCCGAACTGTTTGAGCACAGTGTTGGGTACATGCTCCAGGAGGATGCCCAGCGTTTCGAAGGGTCTGATGATGAAACCCAGCTACAGGAAGGCAGTAGCGTGAGAGCAGACAGAGGGGATGCTCAAGAAGGACACCAATCTGGCAGTCATGTTCCAGCAGCTGCAGCATACTGCCAGATTGGCTCCAGTGATGAGGAGGGAGGGGATGATGAGGTCACTGACTCCACGTGGGTGCCTAATAGGAGAGAGGAGGAGGAGGAGGATGAGGAGGAGGCACATCTCCAACGAGGCAGGATGCCCTTTGGTGGTCAGCGTAAGGGCAGTACACCGACGGAATCACACCGCAGAGCTCCACCTGTGCAGGGCGCTGCCTCTGCCCGTCATTCAAAAAGTTCCTTGGTGTGGGCCTTTTTTGAGGCTAGTGCATCAGATCGCACAGCTGCTGTTTGCAACATATGTCTCAAGCGTATATCGCGTGGCCAAAACATCAGCCGCTTGGGTACCACATGCCTGACCAGACATATGTTGACCTGCCATGCAGCTCGTTGGCAAGCCTACCTCAAAGACCCACACCAAAGAACAAAGCGGACCTCTCCTTGCACCGCATCAGCTGGGATCTCCAACCCCACTATAACTTCAGTCCTCTCTGAAACATGCACTGAGAGGAATGAAGGTGTAGAATTAGGTGTGTCACAGCCAAGTACTTGCGGTCACTCTGCTAGCATTACACGGACGTACGATTCTAGCAGGCAAATTTCCCTGCCCCAGCTGCTGGACCGTCGAAAGAAGTTCACTCCCAGCCATCCACATGCCCAGCGGTTGAATGCTAGCTTGGCTAAATTGCTAGCGCTTCAACTGCTGCCTTTTCAGTTGGTAGACTCGGCCCCCTTCCGTGAGTTTGTGCAATGTGCGGTTCCTCAGTGGCAGGTTCCCAAACGCCACTTTTTCTCACGGAAGGCTATTCCGGCTCTCTACCGGCATGTGGAAGGCAATGTCTTGGCCTCGCTGGACAGGGCGGTCAGCGGTAAGGTGCATATTACCGCTGACTCATGGTCCAGCAGGCATGGACAGGGACGTTACCTTTCTTTCACGGCCCATTGGGTCACTCTTTTGGCAGCTGGGAAGGATGCAGGACAAGGTGCAGTAGTGTTGGAGGTTGTTCCACCGCCACGCCTCCAAAATGCTACTACTGGTTGTGACACACCTCTCTCCTCCACCCCCTCCTCTTCTTCTTCCTCCATGGCCTCTTCCTGTGGTTTGTCCTATGAACCAGCGGTGCTCCGTAGCCGTTCACGGGGCTACGCAAGTATGCAGGCAAAAAGATGCCATGCCGTGCTTGCGCTGGTGTGTTTGGGGGACAGAAGCCACACTGGGGCAGAGGTCCTGTCTGCTCTGCAGGGCCAGGCCGAGAGGTGGTTGACGCCACGCCAGCTTAAGCCAGGAATGGTGGTTTGCGACAATGGCACCAACCTCCTCTCCGCCCTCCGACAGGGACAACTGACCCATGTGCCCTGTGTGGCTCACGTCCTTAACCTGGTGGTGCAGCGGTTCTTGGGCAGGTACCCGGGCTTACAGGATGTCCTGAGGCAGGCCAGGAAAGTCTGTGTGCATTTCCGCAGATCTTATAATGCCAGTGCTCGCCTGGCTGAGCTGCAAAAGGAGTTGAACCTGCCCAAGAACCGCCTTATATGTGACATGCCCACCAGGTGGAACTCAACGTTGGCCATGCTGCAGCGGCTGCACACGCAGCAGAGGGCCATCAATGAGTACCTGTGCGACTACGGCACCAGGACAGGGTCAGGGGAGCTTGGTTTTTTTTCTCCACGCCAGTGGGGCATGATCAGGGATGCATGCACTGTCCTGGCACCATTTGAGGAGGCCACGAGGATGGTGAGCAGTGACAGTGCATGCATCAGTGACACTGTACCTCTTGTCCACCTGTTGGAGCACACGCTGCGTGGAATAATGGACAGGGGACTTGAGGCAGAACAGAGGCAGGAAGAGGAGGACTTCCTTGCCTCTCAAGGCCCCCTTTACCCAGACAGTGTTCCTTCTGTCCCACCCATCGCACAGGAAGAGGAAGAGGAGGAGGAGGAGGAGGAGGATTGTGTCAGCATGGAGGTGGAGGCTGGCACTCAGCATCATCAGCAGCAGTCTTTTAGGGATGATTTACAGTCCCAAGAAACCAGTGGACTTGTACGTGGCTGGGAGGAGGTGGCTGCGGATCATGTCGTCCTTAGTGACCCAGAGGACTCCGGAGCGAATGCCTCAGCAAACCTACGCTGCATGGCCTCCCTGATCCTGCAAAGTCTGCGGAAGGATCCTCGTATTCTTCGGATCAAGGAGAGGGACCATTACTGGCTGGCCACTCTCCTTGATCCACGGTACAAGGGTAAGGTTGCGGACCTTATGTTACCTTCGCAGAGGGAGCAGAGGATGAGACAACTCCGGGAGGCCTTGCAGAAAGGTCTGTGCAACGCGTTCCCAGAGACTGGGAGGTTACAAACTCCTGGTCCTGGACAACGAGTTGCTGAGGCTTCGGCCAGTCAAAGAAGGAGCGGTGGGGAAGGTGGCCGTCTGACCGATGCGTTCAGACAATTCTTTAGTCCGCAGCCCCAAAGTATGATCGGTTCCAGCAACCATCGCCAGCGTCTGATAAACATGGTGCAGGAATATCTAGGGGCAAGGTCAGACTTGGACACCTTCCCCACCGAAAATCCTCTGGCTTACTGGGTCTTGAGGATGGATCACTGGCCAGAGCTTGCACAGTATGCAATTGAGCTACTGGCCTGTCCTGCATCCAGCGTTCTTTCGTAACGCACATTCAGTGCTGCTGGAGGATTTGTCACGGATCACAGGGTGCGCCTGTCCACCGACTCGGTTGATCGACTGACTTTCATCAAGATGAACCAGTCTTGGATCACCACCAGCTACCACACACCTGATGCTGATATAACAGACTAATTGATTTTAACATGTCACATCCCTTCAAGACTGATGCTGATGCTGAGTGCCTGTGCTGTTATGTTGACTGGCTATCCTCCTCCTCCGAGTCCTCAATGATACGATTGATGATGATAGCTTGGAAGATCATTTTTGTTTATGGGTGCCGCCACCAGTGGCTAAGGCCCAATTTTTCAGCCCCTGTTTTACAGGGGCGTGTAATTACAATTTTTTTAGCAATAATTTGCCATAGTGCTCATTGCTGTGCTCCAAGTACAGTATCTGTGAGGGGTTGGAGTGTTGTGGCACCAGTGCCTAAGGCCCAATTTTTCAGCCCCTGTTTAACAGGGGCGTGTCATTACAATTTTTGAAGCAATACTTTGCAACAGGGCTCATTGCTGTGCTCCAAGTAACGTATCTGTGAGGGGTTGTAGTGTTGTGCCACCAGTGCCTAAGGCCCAATTTTTCAGCCCCTGTTCAACAGGGGCATGCAATTACAATTCTTGATCTAATAATTCACAGCAGGGCCCATTGCTGCACCCACCAAGAGTAACTCTGAGGGCTTACAGTGTTGTGGCAACGCCACCACCACCACCACCACCACGAAAGGCCCAATTTTTCAGCCCCTGTTCAAAAGGGGCATGTAATTACAATTCTTGATCTAATAATTCACAGCAGGGCCCATTCCTGCACCCACCAAGAGTAACTCTGAGGGCTTACAGTGTTGTGGCAACACCACCACCACCACCACCACCACCACGAAAGGCCCAATTTTTCAGCCCCTGTTCAACAGGGGCATGCAATTACAATTCTTGATCTAATAATTCACAGCAGGGCCCATTGCTGCACCCACCAAGAGTAACTGTCAGGGCTTACAGTGTTGTGGCACCAGCACCACCATCAAAGGCCCAATTTTTACTACCACTGTTCAACAATTATATGTAATTAAAATTCCTGATATAATAGTTGACAGCAGGGCGTTCCAGCACCAACCAAGAGTAACTGTGAGTGCTTACAGTGTTGTGCCAACACCAACAACTAAGGGGCCTATTTCTGCAGAGTATATACGGCAGGTCCCTACTTTCAAACATCCAACTTACAAACGACTCCTACTTGCAAACGCAAGAAGACAACAGGAAGGGAGAGGAAATCTACCACTAGGAAGGAAAATTCTCTCCTGTAAGAATAAATATGGGAGAAAGGTGTCTCCTCTGTACTGATGCTTTATCAGCAATCCTTGTTTCAAGAAAAACACCACATTTCAAAAACAGTTGTCATTGGGACGGAAAGTGAGGTGAAATGTTCTGAACAGGGGCACAGACAGCAAAACAAATGTTACAGGGGTGATAACCCTTACCTATGTTTTCCAAAAAGTTTAAAAATAGATTTTTGGGCTGGAGCTACACTTCAACAATGTACCTGTTCAAAATTACAAACAGATTCTACATAAGAACAAACCTACAGTCCCTGTCTTGTATGCACCGCCTGTATACGGCTGTTCAGAGTATATAGGGCCTTTTTTATTTTATGTGCGGGGTTCCCCTTAATATCCATACAAGACCCAAAGGGGCTGGTAATGGGCTGGGGTAGGGGGGGGGGGGGTCATGGGGTAGCTATGCCATTTTTCTTAAAGATTTTCATCCATATTACCGGGACCAGACATTACATTAAAGCCGCAAGCAGTTTTAAATGGCTTTTTTTTCCTTTAGAAGTGTCATTTTGTGCAGGGACAGTTCTAAACACGGGAAACACGTGGCACTTCACAGGCATACTTTAGACACCCCCCAGGTACGATATTTAAAGGAATATTTGACTTTTTTTTTTCACTTTATGCATCATTAAAATGACTGCTCCCGAAAAACGACCGTTTTTAAAACTTCTTTTTGCATTGATACATGTCCCCTGGTGCAGAACCCGGGTTCCCAAACCCTTTTTAGGACAATAACATGCATAATAGTTGTTATAATTAGCACTTTAGAATTCGAACGTTCGCATCCATTGTATTTAATAGGGTTCTAATGTTCGTACGAACTTTCGGTCCGTTCGCGGGTTCTGGTGCGAACCGAACCCGGGGGTGTTCGGCTCATCACTACTGGTAACCACTGTCACTGGGACTAAGACTGCATTCACACCTGACCGTAGCGCTTCGAGCGTTTTTACCGACGTTTTAACCGGCGTTTTGTCGCGCGAATTTGCACCCGTCGAACCGCTCGTTGTCGCGCTAAACGCTTGAATCGAGCGTTTCCATTACATTCTATGACTCCTAAAACGCACAAATCTGCCCAATTCGCGTGACAAAAAAGGGTCCGGAACTTGTTCGGCTTCAGGCGTTTTGGAGTCGAGATGTGAACCATCTCCATAGAGAATAATGTTTTTTTCCCCCTCTAGCATTTTGTAGCTTCAGGCTGCAAAACTCTCAGGTGTGAATGCAGCCTTAAAATGTGGGGAAATTCAAACTTTTGAGTTTTTAGACATTTATAATGGTGACAACTGTTAGAAAGAAGATTTCCCTTGCTTCTTTCTGTGTCTTTGGGACGTGAAAGGGAAATCTCCCCAACGGGATAATCCAAGAGGTGTGTGAGAATTATGAGAATTATGTATTACCCTTATGCTCTCAGTGTGATTTTCTTCTATTTCTAGTTTTCTGGAAAATAGAGTCTTGGAGGTGGAAGAGAAGCACCGAGAGGAAATAGATGTGCTAAAATCCGAAAAACTTCATGTAGAGGATTTACTTTCCAAGCAGAGTGGCCTCATCAGGGAAATGGGGCAGCAACTCAATGATGCAATGCATAACAACAGCATCTTACAACGACAGCAGGCACAACTCATGGAGACTGTGAGCCAACTAACCACACTGGTATCCCAATACAATCGTTAGTACAAATTTAATTCCTATATAAATGACTGCAAAAATGACAAAATTTGGATGCTGTTAGGACTAAAGCCCCAGACTGGGAAGTGTCACACATACAGTACTGTTTAAGGCCTTATGTATGTATTTCGTTCATATCTTGTACCTTTGTACCATATCTTAAAAAAAATAACATAATACATGCATTGTTTGTTTTTTGTTTTTTTTGCAAAGTAGACTTTTTTTTTCTAATATTGCCCAGCGAGACTATTTTTTTTGTGATCTATAGACAAGAATTATGCTTTTTTTTCTAATTTGACCAGTGTTAGTTTTTTTTTTTTTTTAAAAGCATGTATTCATTTTGTGCATTTTTTAGGTGACACTGTTAAGAAACTAACAAACAAAATGAGTAAAAACAGAAAAACTAAATTTTTCATTCAATATTTGACATTTATAAAGATATTTTGTATCTACTTCATTGAACTTAGTTGTTTTTTATACACCACGTGTCCTGTGAAAGCAGCTTCCCTTTGATTGATATTCCAGTCACCTTTTTTCTCTTGTATTAATACATATGCTGCAGGGACCGCACTGATTTAGTAAGTTGGCACATTTCTATGGTTAAAATGAATTTTATCTCTTTATTAGCAATGAAAACTGACTGGGGTTCTAATTATTCCCCACTGTATCCATTCCACTGGATATCGCATGAGATAAAATACTGTATATTGCGGTATTTTAGAAGCGTTTTTTTTTGTAAATTCCTCAAAATTTTTTGAAAAACACTATGCAGTATTTTAGTAGATAACGCTTTGTGAATGAAGCCCAATGACACTGGCGGATTATCTACACAAACATACTTTTTTTTTTCCTTTTAAAAGTGACAGTTATTTTCAGCTGCGTCCAATGACATTTGAAAATTACAGCCGCATGACTTAAAGTGGATGTAAACCCACTCTCATCCTTTCTAAACTACTGCCATAGTGCTGATCTATAAGGATATAGATGCCTCCTGCATGTATTCTTATCTGTCAAATGTCTCCCCTCTGTCTGTTATGAGAACTGAAAAACTGCAGATTCTGTGGGTGGGTCTGTTTTCCGGAGCTCGGTGGGTGGAGTCGTGATCACTCCCCTTGTCAGCATGCATTTACTCCTGTGTATTTCTTACACTAAATTCTACTATGATCACGAACATCCAGTCAAAACCCAGAGAAGTAACCACATAACTTCAGCATGCCCAATCATGCTGAGGTGTGGAACAACCAAACCTGGGAGAGCTGCAGAAGAAAGAAGTGGGGGTGGGAATTAAAAAATAATGCCTCTCTCAGGCTCGTGCATGAGATATGTAAATCACCTGTCAGTCACAGCAGGGGGGAGGAATAGACAGGGTTTTCTCCTTTTGTCTGTTTTATCTCACTGAAAAAAAGATAAGAGGATTGCTCAGAGCTGGAATAACTCTTTGTGCCAAGACTCGGCACAGATGATCTGAAATCCTATACTATACATTGTGCCAGCCAAAAAAAAATTCAGGTTTACATCCACTTTAAGCTTAAATGCCTTAGGCTTGTGTCAAGCATTGTGAATTGATCCTAATTTGTAAATACATCACATACCTCAACTTTAATGTTATTAGAGTAACAAATATAATGCGTAACTAAGATTCATAAACAATATTTAAAATTTCTGATTTGCCAATCATATATTGCAGAGATGCTAATCACCCAACCATCAATTATAATGTGCAATTCAAATGTTCAGGAATTACCTGCATTGGAACAGGGCAAACACTTCAGATGCTAAAGCGAAACCTAACCTGTTGAATAAACATTTTCCCAAAACAGTTACATCCAAGACATGCTGTGAATATTAACTAGACTAAGCTGGGGGTAGGCAACCCTTCAATTGCGATCCACCTGTCGATTGCGGGTAGGTGAAGGGTAGATCGCATCCCTTCCCTGATGACCCATGGAATCTGGACAGGAGCGGCGGTGGTATTTACTGGAACCGATCCCCGGTATCTTTATCCTGCAGCTGCTAAAAGCCTGCTTCTCCTTCTCTCCTTCTCGCCAGCATTCAGCTGCTGCAGGAGGAAAATACAGAGGATCTGTTCCAGTATATTCCACCCCCACTGCCCCTCCTGTCCAGGTTCCACTTCCTTCTGCTGCCCAGGCCTCCTGTGTGCTCCCCTGGTCCCCTCTTCCTCGCAGCGCTGACAGATTCCTCTCCTTCCAACTTCTGCGGGGGGTCGTTTTAGGAGGGAGAGGTTTTATTCATAACTGAAGCATAGTGAACTGTCTTTATTATGCTTAGGTTTGTGAATGAACAGGGAAATGGTGCAGAGCTCTTCCTGTTCATTCATTCTGTGTAGCTGAGGCTGCAGAAATGGAGATTGAGGATGGTGTCCTCAATCTTCTTTCTCTGATTTAAAAGTAAGACATCAGAGGTCTGTTTATACACCTGGTATTTCAATAAAGCCCCTCAAAAGGGCTGCTAACTAAACTGTAAAATAAATAAATAAAATAAAAATAAGCTACTAACACTGTCAACTGCCCTACTAACACCATCCACTGCCCTACTAACACCATCCACTGCCCTACTAACACCATCCACTGCCCTACTGACATATCCACTGCTTTAGTGACACCATCCACTGCCCTACTAACACCATCCACTGCCCTACTAACACCATCCACTGCCCTACTGACACCAACCTCTGCCCTACTAACATATCCACTGCTTTACTGACACCATCCACTGCCCTATTGACATCATCCACTGCCCTACTAACACCATCCACTGCCCTACTGACACCAACCTCTGCCATTGACATCATCCACTGCTCTACTGACACCATCCACTGCCCTACTTACATCATCCACTGCTCTGGCACCATCCACTGCCCCACTGACATCATCCAATGCTCTACTGACACCATCCACTGCCCTACTGACATCATCCACTGCCTTACTGACATCATCCACTGCCCTACTGACATCATCCACTGCCCTACTAACACCATCCACTGCCCTACTAACACCATCCACTGCCCTACTGACATATCCACTGCTTTAGTGACACCATCCACTGCCCTACTAACACCATCCACTGCCCTACTAACACCATCCACTGCCCTACTGACACCAACCTCTGCCCTACTAACATATCCACTGCTTTACTGACACCATCCACTGCCCTATTGACATCATCCACTGCCCTACTAACACCATCCACTGCCCTACTGACACCAACCTCTGCCATTGACATCATCCAATGCTCTACTGACACCATCCACTGCCCTACTGACATCATCCACTGCCTTACTGACATCATCCACTGCCCTACTGACATCATCCACTGCCCTACTAACACCATCCACTGCCCTACTAACACCATCCACTGCCCTACTGACACCAACCTCTGCCCTACTGACACCAACCTCTGCCCTACTAACATATCCACTGCTTTACTGACACCATCCACTGCCCTATTGACATCATCCACTGCCCTACTAACACCATCCACTGCCCTACTGACACCAACCTCTGCCATTGACATCATCCACTGCTCTACTGACACCATCCACTGCCCTACTGACATCATCCACTGCTCTGGCACCATCCACTGCCCTACTGACATCATCCAATGCTCTACTGACACCATCCACTGCCCTACTGACATCATCCACTGCCTTACTGACATCATCCACTGCCCTACTGACATCATCCACTGCCCTACTAACACCATCCACTGCCCTACTAACACCATCCACTGCCCTACTGACACCAACCTCTGCCCTACTGACACCAACCTCTGCCCTACTAACATATCCACTGCTTTACTGACACCATCCACTGCCCTATTGACATCATCCACTGCCCTACTAACACCATCCACTGCCCTACTGACACCAACCTCTGCCATTGACATCATCCACTGCTCTACTGACACCATCCACTGCCCTACTGACATCATCCACTGCTCTGGCACCATCCACTGCCCTACTGACATCATCCAATGCTCTACTGACACCATCCACTGCCCTACTGACATCATCCACTGCCTTACTGACATCATCCACTGCCCTACTGACATCATCCACTGCCCTACTGACATCATCCACTGCCCTACTGACACTGTCCACTGTTCTACTGACACTGTAAAATTCCCTGAAATGTTCTGCGTGTATGTCCAACATTAGGGTTCAATCACTCTCTTTCCTAAACTACACATTTCCTAAACATCTAATGTGATATACTGTAGACTGTGATAAATGCAGAAGCAAATCAGTATTTATGTGACAAATACTACCAGTCTGTAGTGCTGTATGTACAATAAATCATGTACTTTTAAAGATTGAATTACACATTAGTTGCAGCTTTCAGTGTAGTGTTAGTGGATCCCTAGTGATTTTAAATCTTGTAAAAATGGAGTGCTTACAGTCTGTGTAAAAAGCACGCTCCAAAAAGGTCATAAAACATATTCCTTCCTACCTATTTTCTGAAGCAGTAATGCACAACATACATTTATTGCTACATAGGTAAAATTTCATGAGTCACAAATACTTTGCTTATTTATTAACACTAAGGCTCCATGTACACAGAAGCTGATAAACTGCAGTTAATGGGCGTTTTGCCGTTTTTTTAAAAAGCCCATTAACTGCACTCTATGTTAGCCTATGTGTTCATGTACACATAACGTTTTTTAGCTTTAATGAGCAGTGGAGTTAATGGGCTTTTTTCTGAACGCAAGAAATTTGCGTTCAAAGTGCCGTTTTTTCGGCAGAAAAAAACACAAAACGCCGAAAAAACGCTCAAAAACGCTGGCCGCGGGCGTTTTTTAGCGTTTTTTGGTCCATTGAAAAAATTTTTTTTTTTTTTTTTTTTTAAAAGCTAAAAAAAGCTACACTGAAAAACGCTAATAAAAGCTAGTAAAAAAACGCTGATAAAAGCTAGCTTTTTCTGCTGCTTTAAAAACGACCGTTTTTGAGCTTCTGTGTACATGGAGCCTTAAAGCGGAGGTTCAGGCAAAATAACATCCATATACAAGCACACTCCTTAAAGAACGAACATGTACATTAGCCACTTTTTTTTTTTTTTTTTATGTAGTACATACCGTACTAATGTCATTTCCAATTTCGTCTTCCGGGTACTCACTCCCGCGGGAGTAGGCGTTTCTATTCACCCGCAATGCAATCTGGGAGTTCGCCCAGATGTGACATGTCCTGCAGAAAAAGTTCCCCGGCGGATAAGGTTCCCCCCCCTGTAGTGCGCATGCGCGGCACGAACCTCAACGGAGTTTCCGAAAGTAGCCGAACAGGAAGAGCTGCGAGTCGGCTCTACACAGCGCCTGCGCAGTCAGCTCTACATGACTCCTAGTCATTGCGCAGGCGCCGTGTAGAGCTAACTCGCAGCTCTACATGTTCGGCTACTTTCGGAAACTCCGTTGAGGTTCGTGCCGCGCATGCGCAGTACAGGGGGGGGGGAACCTTATCCGCCGGGGAACTTTTTCTGCATTACACCGTCCACCACCAGGAAGTCAGTGCTTGTGGGCTTCAAAATGCCCACAAGCAAAATGGAAAATTCAGACGGCTGATTTTAAAAGCGCATCTTTTGCCAGAAAAAAGACAGGGGAGGTTTAAAGTCACCAAACACGTGAGTACTAATTGGTGATCTACAAAAACTTTGCATGCAAGCGGAAAAAAAAAAAAAAATGACGCGGAACCTCCGCTTTAAACACCACAAGAGGAATCTTGTATTGATGTTTATACAAAAATTCTCGTCAGAGCATTTTTAGAATGCTCTTTTTTTTTACCATTATTAAATGCACTAATTTCTTTCAAAAGCCCTTAAAGTTTGGTCCATATCTGCCATTTGAATTTAGTCCCAGATGTATTAGACAGTTTTCATTAATATATGTATGATTTTTCCCAAACAGAAACCACATTTACACCTATGCCGCGTACAGACGATCGGACACTCCGACAACAAAACCATTGATTTTTTTCCGACGGGTTTTCGCTCAAACTTGTCTTGCATACACACGGTCACACAAATGTTGTCGGAAAATTTCAATCGCCAAGAACGCGGTGACATACAACACTACAACGAGCCGAGAAAAATTAAGTTCAATGATTCCGAGAATGCGTCGAATTGATTCCAAGCATGCGTAGGATTTTCTGCGTCGGAATTGGATACACACGGTCGGAAAAATTGAGAACCAGCTCTCAATCATTTGTTGTCGGAAATTCCGACAGCAAATGTCCGATGGAGCTTACACACAGTCGGAATATCCGACCATAAGCTCACATCGAACATTTGTTGTCGGAAATTCCGATCGTGTGTACGCGGCATTAGAATTTCATTCCTGAACGGAAACTACCTTTACAGTTAGAATTTTTTTCATTTGCAAAAAAATTTCCATCCAGCATCTTCAAATTTTTTTGTCACTATGGCTGAAAATTAACATTGATTTGACCCAACTGACTATTGGGAAATGCAATGAATGTTCCAAAAACAAAAATATTTAGACAAAGTTCTGCTAGTATATGGCAGCTTTGGGATAGCCAAAGATGCAGACATGTCTCCACAAGGACAATGTCTGGGTGAACATTTGTCATCTGCAGTGCCAGAACCTCCTGCAATCTGGCAATTAACTAAACTGACACAAGTACAGTTAGCACTTTCCTTACTCTTCTCATCGAGTAGAGGGATGACCAACCAGATCAAAAGCATTCTGCAAGCAACACCAAGTACTTCCAATGTTTAAAGTACTTGTCATCTTCTCCAGAGGGTACCTATAAATCCTCACCCCAGTTTTATATATGGTGACATTTGGCTATGTATGGCTAGCCTAGGAATCCATACCAACTAATCATAATCAGCTTCAAATGTTAAAAAGTGTACCTGTGCACAGTTAATAAATATTGAAGTGCCCCCATTCCCAGACTATGGACATTAAACTATGTGCATATTTTTAACAGCTGTAAAAGTTGATTTTAATTAATTAATTCTCAAATATCACAATAAACACTCTAAAGTTGGGTTTAAGTGGGTTTCTAAAAGCTTAGAAACATCTGCTTTTTTGTTTATATTACACAGCCTGCCAACATATATAAGATTTTAATGCCTCCATTGTGAACTTTGAAAATTAAAACTAAAGTCTGGGGAGACAAAAAATACCTTTGCCGCACTGCAAGAGTTAAATGTTTGTTTTTGCCAACGGTACCAAGAAAAAGAACTTACCTTAGCCCTCATTCTCCCAGCAGGCAGTGCTCACCTCTTCTCTCCAGGTTTGGGCAGGCCCTAGGAATTCTCATTTAAAATGCATGATTACTGGTCCTGCACTGTACCTGATGATGTCACAAATATGACTGCTAGCTGGAATGCAAAAAAAATAAAATAAAAAGGGCTTTCAGGGACAGGTCACAGGGAAACAGGAGCCTGTGAGGTATTAGCTAAGATCCTTGTACCCTAGGCAAAAACAAGCATTTAAATGTTGCAGTGCAGGGGAGTCCCACTACAAGGACATCGTGTTATTTTCCTGAGTGAAGTTTTAATTTCTCCACAATTCTATAGATACATAGATGAATGGGGGCTTATTTTAACATCCTTTCACTGCTTGTGGAATACATAGATACTTTGTGTGCATGATCTGGGTACAGGGTCATAATAATATTTGAGGGGTTGGTCCCAAATAGAGAGATAAATAGAGATATATAGATAGATAGATAGATAGATAGATAGATAGATAGATAGATAGATAGATAGATAGATAGATAGATAGATAGATAGGTATCTTAGTTTTTGTTTAATTACCAAATATTTTTTAAAACTAAGAATTGTCCTTTCTTCCTCCAGTGTGCTCTTAGTTACATGTTATATATGTTTTGTCTAGATATTCCAGTCATACCAAAGGAAGAGCTGATGTCTTTCCGAGACTGTGCAGATGCCTATAAATCTGGACTAACATCTAGTGGAGTCTATACTTTACGTTTTTCTAATTCTACAGACACAATAAAAGTGAGTAGCTACCACATTCAATGTATGTAAGCAACTGTTTGTAACCTCTGCTGACTGGCAAAAAAATTATTTCCAACTTACACAAACAGTATGCTTTTTAGAATTTTAATGTTACACATTTAGTACAAATATAATTTGCAAGGGTAAATCTTTGGTTCCAGAACTTATCCATGTTTGCCTGCTTCCCCTACATGCTCTGCAACAAACACCTCATTCTTTAGAACCCACACTGCACCTGCCCTTGCATGCACTCTCTCTCTCTTCCTCCCAATGCTCCATAATCCCCAAGTTCAGTACTGTATCCCTAATAAAATACAGAAATACCTAATGTATACATGAATCCATAATTCTTTGCAGCCAAAACATGCACTTTCCTCCTTGTATTCACCAGAAATGTTTCCTCACATAAACATAAATCCACCATCTTATGCCCTAAATCCAATACAGGTACCCCCATCCACCTTCTCCCAGCACCACCAGCCCCTCACTAAGGCCTGGTTCACACCTATGCATTTTTTAGTGCTTGTTCAGTATTGCAGAAACACACTACATCTGTGCATTTTATGGAAATGGCCAGGGACTTTTGTCTGGTTTTTGGTTTCATAGACTTCAATGGATCAAATTTTTTTATTGAAAAATGCAAAATGCACCTGGAATATGCAAACTGCAACTTGCATTGGTGTGAACCAGGCCTAAATGAACATCAAGATAATATGAAAAATGATGAAGTCACCCTGCATGCATTTAATGCCGATTGCGGCAGTCTGTATTGAAAGTGATGAGAAATAGTAGAAAGCAGCAGCAATCAGTTGCAGATGTTATTAGATTTTGAATAACAAGAAATTTGTTCTGGGACAGAGAACATTGGAGACTCTAGAATTATTTTAATTCAGTAATTTTTAATATCAAACACAGATTTTGTTTTTCAATTGCATGAGCATCATTTGTGTACTTTTGCATCAAGTGAGCAGCTAAAGTATCAGCAATGCGCTAATGTTGTAAGGGAGCGTCCAAATTCAACAAAAATCCAGATTCTCATATCATACAAGAAGAAAAACAGAAAATACAAAATTGTTAGAAAAAAAAGGCATTAAATATTTCAGCACATTTGTTGGCCAAATGAGTCTTTTAAAATAGAGTTTTCTACAATCCCTATGGGCACTCACAGAACATGTGTTAACACTAGAGTGTTTGATGAATAATAGTAGCTGTCTAAAGTTACACAGAGCATACCACCTGGCTGTACATTTTCATGATACTTTTCTGCTTAGATGGTTTCCGGGGTGAAATGAAAGAGCATATAATGCATGTTAGCACATCATTAATAAGTTACAGAAAGAGGGCAACAGCGCTAGTTAACAACACTCAAGTAGAACTGCATATACGTCTTGTTTGACAAATATGAATTATGCTGCACCGGAGAAGGTGTTAAACTAGTTCATTAGTTGGGGGATAGATTGTTCATTGTGACAGGATAAGAAGTGTTTAGCACGTAAACTTGAATACTGATAGAAAATTATAATTACTGGGACCTCAAACATGGTGCATTCCACATGTGCAAAGAATTTAACCACTGCAAAATAGAAGCCACCTGCTTCTTCTGGTAAATAGTATTTATCATTCTTTTTGCACTAATGGAATTCATTAGGCACAGCGCTTATGAATAGTGTTACATTAAACAGCGAACAGCTCAGTCCTTTAAATTTTGAACATTGAAAGTGCAGAAGTCCAAAAAATAAATAAAAACAGGGAAGGTAACTCTAAGTCAGTTTACATTTCCACTGACCGGTACAATTTTCATCTGTGTGCATCCATATATACTGTGTAGCAATACCCCCAGCTAAGAGGGCTGCTGGTATTATTTTTGGGCCTGTAACACTCCGCTGTCAACCCCCAGTTACAGGGGGTCCCCGAGTTACGAACACAATAGGGACTGTAGGTTTGTTCGTAAGTCGAAGTTGTTCGTAAGTCGCAACACTGCATTTCTAAGCGTAACTTCCGGTCGGATCACTGCATTCGTAAGTGTAACTGCCGCCTGTGCATGGATGTGGGATGTTCTGGGCGCTTGTTATGTTATCTGGGGCGTAGTACGGCAGTGTAGAATGTGTCGGAGCTGCTCGAAAGTTATCGTAGAGCACAAGTGGCCGGCATTTGAGGCCGTTCGTAAGTAGGAGTCGTTCGTAACTCGGGTGTTCATAACTCGGGGACCCCCTGTACTGGCTCTACCCTCCCTTGTCACAGCTAGTGAGACTAAAAGATTGTGAAACCCGTAGGCTATGGGTATCGCAATACTGCAGATAACATACACAGTAATCACACCACACAAAGTGTCTGCTTAATCACTAATGCGTTTACTGTGTAAAATAAAAGATCAGATTAAGCAGTAGTACATCTATTAATGCAGAGCCCTGCAATAAGATCTAGTCAACACATAATACAGGTATACAATCCCCTCAATCCTATGTGCATCAATTAATAAACCCTGCTTGCAAGCTTCCCCCTTGTGGGCAAGATGGCGCCCAGAAATGTCTCTACTCTATTCAGTCAGGCCTGACTACTTAGTTCACAATGTTTCTGTAGAGAAGGATCTTTGCAGCAATGGTGGTGCACTTTGTAGGTTATTTGTAATCCACAGCGTGTAAAACAATTAGCTGCTAAATGTGCGACAAAGGATTCAACTAAGGCCTCGTACACACGGCCGAGATTCTCGTCGAAAAAAACATGTCGTTTTTTTCGACGAGATTCTTGGACAAGAAAATTGTCCCGGCCGAGTGTACACACGCTCGATTCAAAGAACCTGCGGTTCTTTGAATGGAGCGTACGCGGTGACGTCATCGACTACGACGAGCATGCGCTCGTCACATTCGATGCCGTCGCCGCCATCTTGGTATACCCTATCTATGCCTAGGAAGCTACCGCGCATGCGAAGTCATTTCGAGCATGCGCGGGCTTCCCGGCGAAAAGGTAAGTGTACACACACACAATTTTCTCGTCGAGAAACAGGCTGACGAGAATCTCGACGAGAAAATAGAGAGCAGGATCTCTATTTTCTCGTCGAGATTCTTGTCGCTTTTCTTGACGAGAAACCATACACACGAACGAATTTCTCGGCAAAAAATATCTGCCAGCAAGTTTCTTGCTGGTTTTTGCAGAGAAACTCGTTCGTGTGTACGAGGCTTAAGGCTGCACGGCACACTGTCCCTCTGGTGACCAGCTCAACTTGATAACGATGGGCCCTAAGCAAAAGACACTGGGCCTAAAGAGTAACTTAAGAAATTTTCGAGCAAGTGCTCTCTCACCCAACCGAACCAGTCCGTGCGGCCGACTTCCACCACTGTGCGTCCCACACACAGTCTCACAATACCCGGGGTCTCCGATCCTCCCAACAAGCCTTGTAAGGTAGATACTCGAGACGTCTCAGGGATTCTTCCTTGAAGGGTAGAAGGCTCTTTGGATCCATAGGGCCCAGCTCTCGGGCCTAGTCCGGGAACAGCAGACACAGCACAGAGTTCCACTTGTTAGGCGGGAAGATGTCCAAAGAGGCCCCCGTGCTGCTCCGCCCCTCCTTATATAGTCCAACCCCAGCTGACCTTGTGCCGGGCCCAAAGGAACTGTGGGTATCCCATTGCATACTGGGTAAGGTAGTCTTTAGGGCTACTTAAAGCAACACCCCGCTACACACTCCCCCCACTTAGAATCTTTGGTCCCCAAAGATATCATCAGCATTGTTATATGTACAAGCAACACAATTTACGGCTACAAAGGAGCCAGGCAGAGGAATCTCCCACCAAGCTTGGTGAGGGAGATTGTCTTGCAAACAGGTCACATTAGCAGAGGTGGCCTGCTTAACTGTGCTAGGGAGTGAGCTGGGGTTGCCATCCACCAAATTTGCAGTAGAGGGGACAGGCTGATTTAATGTGCTTCTTGCAGTGACAATAGTCTCTTCAGAGCACTCCCCCATCTGAGAATAGGTTAGTCTTCTAGGGGGTGGATGGCTCTTCTTCCCCTTTGTTCCCTGGGAGCTGGGGTTGCAACTATAGGAGGTTCCTCCAATCTTCCTTCTGCCAAGTCAGGTGTATTGGATTTACATGGCTCAGGGGCATCTGTTTCAGGTGCAGAAAGGTATAAGGAATCCGTGGGATCTTCTTCTGGAAAAGACTCTTGAGCATCCTCTCATTCCTCAGCAAGAGTATCAGGCGGTACAAACTCAGCGGCCTCTGCATTTAAAGTGTCTCTAACGGCAACCTCAGGTGCTGGAGAGGCCGTGTTCATGGATTCAGGTATCGGTGGTGTCCAAAGACATTCAAGTCCCAATTCTTCCTCCTCACTCTGGTCTTGGGCATCCATCCCAGCTGAACTGGCTGCTTGGGATCTAGTGGCAGGCCTAGGGGTATTTGAGACTGAAAGATGCTCGGAAGGATCCGAGACAGGAGGCAAATGAACAGCTTCGGAAAGGGGCAGTAGGTGGTTCCTATGCCATGTCTTCAATGGCCCCACACTTACTTCTGGTTTAAGTTGGTATACAGGTAAACCTGGCAGCTGTTTGCAGATCACATAGGGTTGAGACCTCCACCAGTCGGCCAGCTTGCGCTTCCCTGGTATGCCTAAGTTCCGCAACAACACCGGGTCTCCTGGCTGCATCTATAGCTTGAGGCACCATTCCTTGCTTCAGCACTATTTGGCAAAGCATTTTGTTCAGCCTTCTCACATATTCTGAAAACTGCTCCCCTGGCTGTTGAAGAGTATGTTCAAACTTGTACATTAAGTCAGTAACTTTCTCCAGTTGGCCAAACTCTTCCTGCAACATGGTTAGGTAGTCATAAGCAGTGCAAGAAGTGTTGCTGAATCTGAGGTTCTTCACCGCTTCTGCAGAGGCCCCCTTTAAACTTTCATTAATGCATTGTTTCTTCTGGGTTTCTGTCACTTCCCATCCTTCTACAGCCTGCATTGCTTGCTCTATCCATGTGATCCCCCCGACAAGCCTTGGAAGGTAGATACTCGAGACATCTCAGGGATTCTTCCGTGAAGGGTAGAAGGCTCTTTGGATCCACAGGGCCCAGCTCTCGGGCCTAGTCCGGAACAGCAGACACAGCACAGAGTTCCACTTGCTAGACGGGCGATGTCCAAAGAGGCCCCCATGCTGCTCCGCCCCTCCTTATATAGTCCAACCCCAGCAGACCTTGCACCGGGCCCAAAGGAACTGTGGGTATCCCATTGCATACTGGGTAAGGTAGTCTTTAGGGCTACTTAAAGCAACACCCCGCTACAACTGTATATGTAAATATTTTTTTTTTCAGCAATCTGGCTTCAGTATTTTGAATCACTAACCTGGAACCATTTAGCAGACCAAAACTTCTCTCTGACTTTTCTGATCTACATACTTATTCTAGGCCAATTACTTAGGTGAGGGCCAACCCAAAAGCCAAGTAACTAACATATGCAAAAGGAGATCAACAATGGCGAGGCCTTATATTATTTTCATGACAAGTTTACTTTAAGTCAACACTTTGCTAACTCGGCATCTAGGCTGTCATTTCAGCAACCACCTCCAAGTCAGTTGTAATTGTGGTGTACTTACTCACATTCAGAATATGACTGTAATGTAGATTTACTTACCTTTCACCTGGAATTATCACAGATGAGAACTGGCATGTTGCATATACCTTGGAATATAGACTGTGTTTAGACAGCTGGTAGAGTTTAGGGTGGTTATGCTGTTTCTCTGTTGCAATAGAACAGAAGGCCAATGAGAGAAGAAGCTAGATGGAGTAAAATTAGGGAGAAGTAATTAGTTATAAGGACATTACTATACCTTTCCACAAATTGTTTTTTTGTTTTTATTTAAATAGAAGGGAATCCTATTGCAGGTATGCTTAATAGGCACCCCATGCTTCTTACCTAGCACCCATGGGGATTCAGTTGGGATAAAACATCTAAATTCATCAGTGTTACCCATTCATTCCATTGTAATCATATTTTGAACCTCCTGTGTAAATATAGTTTGTGTGTGCTAATTTTGTGCTCAAGACTGACACAGTAAACTTGCTTATCTCACTTGAAGTCCAAGCAGCACTGGAGGAACAGTGAATGAAATCAGATATAACCGTAACAAACCTCTCCACGCAGAGTTGTATAGGTTCCCAGCCTAGCTTTAGGTACAGAAAAGGTTTCCTGTTTTATACCGCTGCATGAGGCTTGTGATGTCACTTCCCGAGTCACAGGAAATTAATAATAAAGTTTTCCTGTGCTTAGTGCAGGGCTGAAAGCCAATGACTGATGATGGTTCTCTCTGCATGAAGAAGTAGAAATTCCACAAATTCACCCTATAATTGGTTGAAAAAGTGTACAATATTAATGACTCTTGGAATTTCTGAACAAGTTGATATATCTGCTCTACACTGGAAGGCAATACTCTTGCTGGATGTGTACAGCTCCCATTTGTGTCTAGTTTACTAACTTGTAAAGAAGAACAGATAGTCTTTGGCATGACTGTAGACACTGGGTACCAAGCACCCTAGTATGGAACCAGTTATGAATGATATAGTACTTATAGCAGTCATTCTATTGTTCTTTTGTGTAGGCCCTCTTTTTCTTCCATCCAATGTCTCTGTGGAACAGTTCATCCTGTTCCTAGACCCTACCACTGGCACCATCAATGAAGTCTCAAAAAAAGTGGGCAGGGTGTGCCCATCAAACCCGATAGGCTGTGTGTATATATGTGTGTGTGTGTGTATATATATATATATATATATATATATACACACATATACACTATGTTACCAAAAGCATTGGGATGCCTGGCTTTACACGCACATGAACTTTAATGGCATCCCAGTCTTAGTCCGTAGGGTTCAATATTGAGTTGGCCCACCCTTTGCAGCATAACTGATTCAAATCTTCTGGGAAGGCTGTCCACAAGGTTTAGGAGTGTGTCTATGGGAATGTTTGACCATTCTTCCAGAAGCGCATTCGTGAGGTCAGGCACTGATGTGGACGAGAAGGCCTGGCTCGCAGTCTCCATTCAAATTCATCCCAAAGGTGTTCTATCGGGTTGAGGTCAGAACTCTGTGCAGGCCAGTCAAGTTTCTCCACCCCAAACTTGCTCATCCATGTCTTTATGGACCTTGTTTGTTCACTGGTGCTCAGTCATGTTAGAACAGGAAGGGTCCATCCCTAACTGTTCCCACAAAGTTGGAAGCATGAAATTGTCCAAAATGTGGTATGCTGACGCCTTAGGATTTCCCTTCACTGGAACTAAGGGGTCAGCCCAACCACTGGTATAACAACCATAATCCCCTCTCCACCAAATGATTTGGACCAGTGCACAAAGCAAAGTCCATAAAGCCATGGATGAGCGAGTTTGGGGTGGAGAAACTTGACTGTTCTGCAGTCTTGACCTCAACCCGATAAAACAACTCTGGGATGAATTAGAGCGGAGACTGCCAGCCAGGCTTTCTCGTTCACATCAGTGTCTGACCTTACAAATGCTCTTCTGGAAGAACGATCAAACATTCCCATAGACACACTCTTAAACCTAGTGGACAGCCTTCCCAGAAGAGTTGAAGCTGTTATAGCTGCAAAGGGTGGCCCAGCTCAATATTGAACCCTACAGACTAAGACTGGGATGCTATTAAAGATCATGTGCAAAAAATATGGTCCTGGTGGGTGGACTCTAATAATTCACTTTATGATGCCCACCCTCGGAACACAGGGGATAATAATTAAAACACAAATATTAGTTTTCCGGTGGCAACTGGTACAGGGGTAAGCAGTGAAATGGACTAAGATGGATGGAGGATAAGGTCATGAGGAAGCTATCAGGCATTTAAAGTACAAAACTCCATATCCTGCATGAGTTGAAAATATACAAAATCATTGATTACCAGTTTGTACATGACCTGTAAGTCAATACGTATATACACATGTTTTATGGTATATATGGGTATTTGCCTTTAACGATTCTAGTTAGTCTGAAAAGCTATGACTGATATTGTACTGTTTTATATGTTTATTTTATTTTATTGTTCTGTATCAGAAACTTTTCTTTGTGATACGCTTATGTTGTAGCATATTTGTATTGTCAAAAATTTTAAATAAAAATGACTTGATTAAAAAAAAAGTTCATGTGCGTGTAAAGGCAGGCATCCCAATACTTTTGGTAAAATAGTGTATATACACAGTACTGTGCAAAAGTTTTAGGCAGGTGTAAAAAAAATGCTGTAAATTAAGAATGCTTTTAGAAAAAGAAGTGTTAATTTATTTTTATCAATTACCAAAAATGAATATAAAAAAAGAGGAAATGAACAGAGGAGAAATCCAAATAAAATAAATATTTGGTGTAACCACTCTTTTCCTTCAAAACAGCATCAATTCTTCTAGGTTATATTTGCACAGTTTTTGAAGGTAATCAGTAGGTAGGTTGTTCCAAACATCTTGGAGAACTAACCACAGATCTCCTGTAGAGGTAGACTGCCTCAAATCCTTCCTTCTATTCATGTAGTCCTAGACAGACTAGATAATGTTGAGATCAGGGCTCTGTGGGGGCCAAACCATTACTTCCAGGACTCCTTGTTCTTCTTTACCCTGATGATAGATCTTAATGACATTGGCTGTATGTTTGGGGTCTTTGTCCTGCTGAAGAATACATTTGGGGCCAATCATATACCTTCCTGATGGTATGGTATGATGGATAAGTGTCTGCCTGCATTTCCTAGCATTGAGGACCTTTTTAATCCTGACCAAATCCCCAACTCCATTTGCATAAATGCAGCCCCAATCTTGCAAGGAACATTCACCATGCTTCATTGTTGCATGCAGACACTCATTGTTATGCTGCTTTCCAGCCCTTTGTGAACAAACGGCCTCCTGCTAAAGCCAAATATTGAAATTTTTGACTCATCAGTTCCTATGTTTTAGTGCATAGTTAAGTCGCTTAGCCTTGTTTCCATGTCAGAGGTAGGGATGAGCTCGGTGTTCGAGTCGAACATAGGTTCGACTCGAACATCGGCTGTTCGCGCGTTCGCGAACAACGAACGATTTGGGGTCGTTCGCGCCAAATTCGAGTGACGCGAACGGCCCACAATACACTGCGCCATCGCAGTGTAATCCCGGCGCTGTGATTGGCCAAGCATGCACTGTGACCCTGCATGCTTGGCCAATCACAGCGCCGGCAGCGAGGAGAGCAATGATTGGCCACAGGCAGGATGCCTGTGGCCAATTATTGCTGAGGGGGTTTAGTACACGCCCCACACTATAAAAGGCCGCCAGCGCGGCGGCCTCGTGTAGTGTGTTCCGGCGCAGGGAAAGAGAATGATAGGCAGGGACAGTGTCATATTTTTTCTTTGCTAAACCTTGTGTGTAGGGACAGAGAAGGATACGTAGGGAGAGTGTCAGTGTCATATTCTTTGCTAAACCTTGTTTGTAGGGACAGAGAAGGATAGGCAGGGAGAGTGTCAGTTTCATATTCTTTGCTAAACCTTGTGTGCTGAACCATATTGCTAAACCTTGTGTGTAGGGACAGACAAGGATAGGCAGGGAGAGTGTCAGTGTCATATTCTTTGCTAAACCTTGTGTGCTGAACCATATTGCTAAACCTTGTGTGTAGGGACAGACAAGGATAGGTAGGGAGAGTGTCAGTGTCATATTCTTTGCTAAACCTTGTGTGTAGGGACAGACAAGGATAGGCAGTCGAGAGTGTCAGTGTCATAATCTTTGCTAAACCTAGTGTGCTGAACCATATTGCTAAACCTTGTGTGTAGGGACAGACAAGGATAGGCAGTCGAGAGTGTCAGTGTCTTAATCTTTGCTAAACCTAGTGTGCTGAACCATATTGCTAAACCTTGTGTGTAGGGACAGACAAGGATAGGCAGTCGAGAGTGTCAGTGTCATAATCTTTGCTAAACCTAGTGCGCTGAACCATATTGCTAAACCTTGTGTGTAGGGACAGACAAGGATAGGCAGTCGAGAGTGTCAGTGTCATAATCTTTGCTAAACCTAGTGTGCTGAACCATATTGCTAAACCTTGTGTGTAGGGACAGACAAGGATAGGCAGTCGAGAGTGTCAGTGTCATAATCTTTGCTAAACCTAGTGTGCTGAACCATATTGCTAAACCTTGTGTGTAGGGACAGACAAGGATAGGCAGTCGAGAGTGTCAGTGTCATATTCTTTGCTAAACCTAGTGTGCTGAACCATATTGCTAAACCTTGTGTGTAGGGACAGACAAGGATAGGCAGTCGACAGTGTCAGTGTCCTATTCTTTGCTAAACCTTGTGTGCAGGGAGAGAGAAGGATAGGCAGGGGGCAGTGTCAGTGTCATTGTTGCTAAGCCTCCTGCACAGTATACACCTGAAGCTAGCCCTTATTGCTGTTTTTTCCTGGTGTGTTACACTGACAGGCATTTGCAGCACTTACAGCGGGCGGAGTGTGCTTCCTGCAAAATAAACACCTGAAGCTACCCCTTATTGCTGGTTTTCCCATCTCCCTGCAGGCCATTAGAATGTCTGGAAGGCAAACAAGGAGAGGCAGACAGTCAGGAGCCAATAAAAGAGGGCAAGCAGGCTCTGTGTCTGGGGGCAACAGTGCTGGTCGTGGACGCGGTGCATTGTCATCAGCACATGGCCATGGGACACGCTTGTCCTTCTTTTCGGCAGCTGGACATGTTGAGCCACATCATGCCGAAGACTTGGTAGAGTGGATGACCAAGCCCTCCTCATCCTCCTCATCCTCTCTCACCCAGGCTCAGGGTACTGGCAAAGCAGCTGCCAAAGCGTCCTCTTCCCTGGTATCAATGTCATCATCAGTCACTCCTTCCCTAGACCCACCATGTCCTCCTCCTGAGGAGTCCCCCGAACTGTTTGAGCACAGTGTTGGGTACATGCTCCAGGAGGATGCCCAGCGTTTCGAAGGGTCTGATGATGATACCCAGCTAGAGGAAGGCAGTAGCGTGAGAGCAGAGAGAGGGGATGCTCAAGAAGGACACCAATCTGGCAGTCATGTTCCAGCAGCTGCAGCATACTGCCAGATTGGCTCCAGTGATGAGGAGGGAGGGAATGATGAGGTCACTGACTCCACGTGGGTGCCTAATAGGAGAGAGGAGGAGGAGGAGGATGAGGAGGAGGCAAATCTCCAACGAGGCAGGATGCCCTTGGGTGGCCAGCGTAAGGGCAGCACACCGACGGAATCACACCACAGAGCTCCGCCTGTGCAGGGCGCTGCCTCTGCCCGTTATTCAAAAAGTTCTTTGGTGTGGGCCTTTTTGAGGCGAGTGCATCAGATCGCACAGCTGCTGTTTGCAACATATGTCTCAAGCGTATATCGCGTGGCCAAAACATCAGCCGCTTGGGCACCACATGCTTGACCAGACATATGTTGACCTGCCATGCAGCTCGTTGGCAAGCCTACCTTAAAGACCCACACCAAAGAACAAAGCGGACCTCTCCTTGCACCGCATCAGCTGGGATCTCCAACCCCACTATACCTTCAGTCCTCTCTGAAACCTGCACTGAGAGGAACGAAGGTGTAGAATTAGGTGTGTCACAGCCAAATACTTGCGGCCACTCTGCTAGCAGTACACCGACGTCCGATTCTAGCAGGCAAATTTCCCTGCCCCAGCTGCTGGACCGTCGAAAGAAGTTCACTCCCAGCCATCCACATGCCCAGCGGTTGAATGCTAGCTTGGCTAAATTGCTAGCGCTTCAACTGCTGCCTTTTCAGTTGGTAGACTCGGCCCCCTTCCGTGAGTTTGTGCAATGTGCGGTTCCTCAGTGGCAGGTTCCCAAACGCCACTTTTTCTCACGGAAGGCGATTCCGGCTCTCTACCGGCATGTGGAAGGCAATGTCTTGGCCTCGCTGGACAGGGTGGTCAGCAGTAAGGTGCATATTACCGCTGACTCATGGTCCAGCAGGCATGGACAGGGACGTTACCTTTCTTTCACGGCCCATTGGGTCACTCTTTTGGCAGCTGGGAAGGATGCAGGACAAGGTGCAGTAGTGTTGGAGGTTGTTCCACCGCCACGCCTCCAAAATGCTACTACTGGTTGTGACACACCTCTGTCCTCCACCCCCTCCTCTTCTTCTTCCTCCGTGGCCTCTTCCTGTGCTTTGTCCTCGGAACCAGCGGTGCTCCGTAGGCGTTCAAGGGGCTACGCAAGTACGCAGGCAAAAAGATGCCATGCCGTGCTTGCGCTGGTGTGTTTGGGGGACAGGAGCCACACTGGGGCAGAGGTTCTGTCTGCTCTGCAGGGGCAGGCCGAGAGGTGGTTGACGCCACGCCAGCTTAAGCCAGGAATGGTAGTTTGCGACAATGGCACCAACCTCCTCTCCGCTCTCCGACAGGGACAACTGACCCATGTGCCCTGTGTGGCTCACGTCCTTAACCTGGTGGTGCAGCGGTTCTTGGGCAGGTACCCGGGCTTACAGGATGTCCTGAGGCAGGCCAGGAAAGTCTGTGTGCATTTCCGCAGATCTTATAATGCCAGTGCTCGCCTGGCTGAGCTGCAAAAGGAGTTGAACCTGCCCAAGAACCGCCTTATATGTGACATGCCCACCAGGTGGAACTCAACGTTGGCCATGCTGCAGCGGCTGCACACGCAGCAGAGGGCCATCAATGAGTACCTGTGCGACTACGGCACCAGGACAGGGTCAGGGGAGCTCAGGTTTTTTTCACCACGCCAGTGGGGCATGATCAGGGATGCATGCACTGTCCTGGCACCATTTGAGGAGGCCACGAGGATGGTGAGCAGTGACAGTGCATGCATCAGTGACACTGTACCTCTTGTCCACCTGTTGGAACATACGCTGCGTGGAATAATGGACAGGGCACTTGAGGCAGAACAGAGGCAGGAAGAGGAGGACTTCCTTGCCTCTCAAGGCCCCCTTTACCCAGACAGTGTTCCTTCTGTCCCACCCATCGCACAGGAAGAAGAGGAGGAGGAGGAGGAGGATTGTGTCAGCATGGAGGTGGAGCCTGGCACTCAGCATCATCAGCAGCAGTCTTTTAGGGATGATTTACAGTCCCAAGAAACCAGTGGACTTGTACGTTGCTGGGAGGAGGTGGCTGCGGATCATGTCGTCCTTCGTGACCCAGAGGACTCCGGACTGAATGCCTCAGCTAACCTATGCTGCATGGCCTCCCTGATCCTGCAAAGTCTGCGGAAGGATCCTCGTATTCTTCGGATCAAGGAGAGGGACCATTACTGGCTGGCCACTCTCCTTGATCCACGGTACAAGGGTAAGGTTGTGGACCTTATCTTACCGTCGCAGAGGGAGCAGAGGATGAGACAACTCCGGGAGGCCTTGCAGAAAGGTCTGTGCAACGCGTTCCCAGAGACTGGGAGGTTACAAACTCCTGGTCTTGGACAACGAGTTGCTGAGGCTTCGGTCAGTCAAAGAAGGAGCGGTGGGGAAGGTGGCCGTCTGACTGAAGCGTTCAGACAATTCTTTAGTCCGCAGCCCCAAGGTATGATTGGTTCCAGCAACCATCGCCAGCGTCTGATATACATGGTGCAGGAATACCTAGGGGCAAGGTCAGACTTGGACACCTTCCCCACCGAAAATCCTCTGGCTTACTGGGTCTTGAGGATGGATCACTGGCCAGAGCTTGCACAGTATGCAATTGAGCTACTGGCCTGTCCTGCATCCAGCGTTCTTTCAGAACGCACATTCAGTGCTGCTGGAGGATTTGTCACGGATCACAGGGTGCGCCTGTCCACCGACTCTGTTGATCGACTGACCTTCATAAAGATGAACCAGTCTTGGATCACCACCAGCTACCAAACACCTGAAGCTGATATAACAGACTAATTTATTTTCAAATGTCACATCCCTTCAAGACTGATGCTGATGCTGAGAGTTTGTCCTGTTATGTTGACTGACTATCCTCCTCCTCCTCAATGATCCGATTGACGATGATAGCTTGGAAGAACATTTTTGTTTCTGGGTGCCGCCACCAGTGGCTAAGGCACAATTTTTCAGACCCTGTTTAACAGGGGTGTGTTATTACAATTTTTTATGCAATGCTTTGCAGCAGGGCTCATTCCTGCACTCCAACTAGAGTATCTGGGAGTGGTTGCAGTGTCGTGGCACCAGCACCAGTGGCTAAGGCCCAATTTTTCAGCCCCTGTTTAACAGGGGCGTGTAATTACAATTTTTGATGCAATACTTTGCAACAGGGCTCATTGCTGTGCTCCAAGTACAGTATCTGTGAGGGGTTGCAGTGTTGTGGCACCAGTGCCTAAGGCTCAATTTTTCTGCCCCTGTTTAACAGGGGCATGTAATTACAATTCTTGATCTAATAATTCACAGCAGGGCCCATTCCTGCGCCCACCAAGACTAACTGTGAGGCCTTACAGTGTTGTGTCAACACCACCACCACCACCACCACCAAAGGCCCAATTTTTCAGCCCCTGTTCAACAGGGGCATGCAATAACAATTCTTGATCTAATAATTCACAGCAGGGCCCATTCATGCGCCCACCAAGAGTAACTGTGAGGGCTCACAGTGTTGTGGCAACACCAACATGTAAGGGGCAAAATTCAGATGAGTATATACGGCAGGCCCCTACTTTCAAACATCCAACTTACAAACGACTTCTCCTTGCAAATGGAAGGATACAACAGGAAGTGAGAGGAAATCTACCCCTAGGAAGGCAAATTCTCTCCTGTAAGAGTTAATATGGGAAAAAAAGTGTCTCCTCTCCACTGATTCTTTATCACCAATTCTTGTTTCAATAAAAACCCCAAATTTTCAAAAAACATTTGTCATTAGGACGGAAAGTGAGGTGAACTGTTCTGAACAGGTGCACACTGCACAGACAGCAAAACAAATGTTACATGGGTGATAACCCTTCCCTATGTTTTCCAAAAAGCTTAAAAATATATTTTTTGAATGGAGCTACACTTAAACAATGTACCTGTTCAAAATTACAAACAGATTCTACATAAGAACAAACCTACAGTCCCTGTCTTGTATGCACCGCCTGTATACGGCTGTTCAGAGTATATAGGGCCTTTTTTATTTTGTGTGCAGGGTTCCCCTTAATATCCATACAAGACCCAAAGGGGGGTAATGGGCTGAGGTAGGGGGGGTGTGATGGGGTAGCTATGTCATTTTTCTTAAAGATTTTCATCCATATTACCGGGACCAGACATTACATTAAAGCCGCAAGCAGTTTTTAATGGCTTTTTTTCCTTTAGAAATGTAATTTTGTGCAGGGACAGTTCTAAACACGGGAAACACGTGGCACTTCACAGGCATACTTTAGACACCCCCCAGGTACGATATTTAAAGGAATATTTGACTTTTTTTTTTTCACTTTATGCATCATTAAAATGACTGCTCCAGAAAAACGGCCGTTTTTAAAACTTCTTTTTGCATTGATACATGTCCCCTGGTGCAGAACCCGGGTTCCCAAACCCTTTTTAGGACAATAACATGCATAATAGTCGTTATAATTAGCACTTTAGATTTCGAACGTTCGCATCCATTGTATTTAATAGGGTTCTAAAGTTTGTGCGAACTTTCGGTCCGTTCGCGGGTTCTGGTGCGAACCGAACTCGGGGGTGTTCGGCTCATTACTAGTCAGAGGTATGGCTTTTTGGCTGCAGTTCTTCCATGAAGACCACTTATGGCCAGACTTCTTCGGACAGTACATGGGTGTACCTGGATTCCACTGGTTTCCACCAGTTAGGTGCTGATGGCACCGCTGGTTAAATGGAAGTAAGCATAATGTGTCTTTTTCCTGCTGCATTAAAGTGGTTATAAATGATCACCTTGTAAAACAACCTGTTCAGTTTAAAAAATAAATAAAAGGCAATACATTTGTGTATAGATATAGATATATATATATATATATATATATATATATATATATAAACATTATAAATACCTTTTTCCCCTTTTTTATAAGTGATTTCACATTCCCTCTGTTCTCAGTTGCATAAGAGCTGGGGGGGGGGACAGCATCACGCTGAGCTTCCCAGTGAACGGCTATGCAGGGTGTGTGTGTCAGGACAAATCTGATCATTGGAGGAGAGCGGGCTGGGTTCCCAGCAAATCTAGAGAACTGACGACGATGTGTTCTCCTGCTTAGTGTGGTCAGTTTTTAGTAGGTAAAGCAGAGGGACTGGCAGGAACACCAGGGAATTCACACAAAGGAAGCAATACAAAGAGAACAGGACACATTGTCATACAACTACATGGTACAGCAGGCACATATCAGGAATATGAAATGTTGGGGTATCCTTGGCCGACCACTGCATCTATGGTCCTCAACTTTGTCTGATCAATGGTGTCCTCAATGATGAGAAATACAGGCAGCGACTTATCCATCATGCCATACCATTAGGGAAGTGTGTGATTGGCCCCACATTTATTTTGTAGCAGGACAATGCCCCCAAACCTACAGCCAATGTCATTAGAACTATCTTCAGTGTAAAGAAGAACAAGGAGTCCTGGAAGTAACGGTTTGTCTGGGATTACATGAAGAGACAGAAGGATTTGAGGCAGCCTAAATCCACAGAAGATCTGTGGTTAGTTCTCCAAGATGTTTGTAAAAACCTACCTGCCTAGTTCCTTCATAAACTCTGAGCAAGTGTACCTAAAGGAATTGACACTGGTTTGAAGCCAAAGGTTAATCTGGTCCCCTTCCTCTCCCCTGTGATACCATCTAGCACCCCTCTCCACCTCAGTGACACCATCTAGTACCCCTTTTCATTCTTTAACACCATCTGGTATCCCTCATCATGCCTTTAACACCACCTGGTACCCTCTCATCTCCCCAGTGATACCATAAAGTATCCTTCTTCACACCAATGGCACCATCTAGTACCCTTCCTCAGTCTTTTGACACCATCTGGCACCCCTCCTTACACCTTTGACATCGGCTAATACCCCTCTAATTTCCTGTGGCACTTTTCTGGTACCCTTTTTCAACCTCTAACACCATCTGACAACTCTTTTCATCCCTGTGACACCACATGATACCTTTCCTTACCCCTATAACTCTCTCTGATACTCATTATCCTCCCTCTCCTAGACAACTTTCAATACCCTATTCTCTAATTTGACATCTCTTCTGCCTCCTTTACAATGTCTCCAGGTTGACAAAACAGCCGTCTCTCTCCACACATTGTGGGTCTCTCCAGTACACACATGATCATACTTTAAAATGTTAGAGCAACACTAGAGTGGCTTTCAGACTTTACGGATAGACATGGGCTATGCTGAGCCCAGGTGCCCTTTGGCAGGTGTGAGTGCAGTAGCACTGCCAGAAATATCCCCCATCCCTTAAATTGAGAACCAATGGGCATGAAGTACAAGGGTGCCTAGGCACAGAACATGCACAGAACTGCTCTGCTGCTTCTTTTTAAGCTAAAGTATGAAAAACATAGATTTTATGTTCACATCATCTTACTGCATTCCACATTTTGAGAGAAAACATAAAGGAAGAAATAACATATTAAGCCTATTAATAAGACTTGGTATACAGCCATCAATAAAATGTGACTAAGCAGCAACTCTCTCAGATATTCCATCCTGCTATGCCAGTAAGCAACATATTCCAATTGTTTAATAATGTTTCTTGGACTTCTGCAGGCAATGTGTGATATGGATACTAGTGGGGGAGGCTGGACTGTTATCCAACATCGTAAGGATGGATCTGTAAATTTCCATCGAACCTGGAAAGAATACAGAGAAGTAAGAAGTTCCCTTATTAACCTGTTGTGTATTGTATATTATGATAAACACTGCCTAGCTTCAAAATTCTTTCATTCTCAATGAAGAAAGTTATTAACGAGACCATGTCACCAGACCCATTTTTTTTTTTCATTTTAAAATAAAATAAAAATTCTTAATACTACTTACATGGTTGCCATTTATCTCTATATGTTGTGGTTATTTTTTAAGTTGCAAGCACTATACGTTTCATAGGATTTGGACTATGTTTGGTTCTATTTTGTGCTTATCACAGTTCCTGCTGCTCTTCCCTCTTCACTCCCCACTGTCCCTGCTTCCACAACAATTTTTTATATTTGTATTAAGCTCTCCAGACTGCCTTTTATTCATGTTATATATCATCCGGGGGGTAACAGGGGAAACCGCACAGAGGAGTTCCAAGGATTACCAGGAAGCATGGGAAAGAAATAAAACAAACACAGTCACCTAATATAAAAATGGTAATTTCAAAGGTGTCCTTAACAACTTGCCGACCGCTGCACGCAGATGTACGTCGACAGAATGTCACGGCTGTGCAAATGGGCGTACAGGTACGTCCCCTTTAATTTGCGAGCCGTGTGGTCGCGCATGCGCCGACTGCGGCGCGCTCGCGACCCTTTTGCAAGCTCCATGACTCTGCCCGCTGGACCCGCGGACTCAATGTCCGCGGGAGTCCCGCAATCGGGTCACAGAGCTGAAGAACAGGAGATGTTAGTGTAAACACAACATCTCCTCGTCCTTCCTAGTGACATGTCACTGATCGTCTGGTCCCTGTCATCGGGAACAGCGATCAGTGATGTGTCACGGCAAGCCATGCCCCCTAACAGTTATGCCCTGTACACACGATCGGTTTTACAGATGAAAACAGTCCGATGGACTTTTTTTATCGGACAAACGGATTGTGTATGGGCCCCATCTGTCTTTTTTCCATCGGTGAGAAAAAAATAGAACATGTTTTAAATTTATCCGATGGGGAAAAAAAAACGATAGCAAATTCTGATCGTCTGTGTGGAACTCCATTGGAGAAAAAACCCACGCATGCTCAGAATCAAGTCGACGCATGCTCAGAAGCATTGAACTTCATTTTTCTCGGCTCATCGGAGTGTTTTACGTCACGGCGTTTGGGATGGTTGGATTTTTGACTGATTGTGTATAGGCAAGACTGATGGAAGTCAGCTTCATCGCAATTCCGATGGAAAAATCCATCGGATTTGAATCCATAGGAAATCCGATCGTGTGTACAGGGATTTAGAAGCACTCCCTAGGTCACACTTGACCCCTTCAGCGCCCCCTACAGGTTAACCCCTTCACTGGCAGTGTCATTTTTACAGTAATCAGTGCATTTTTATAGCACTGATCGCTGTAAAAATGACAATGGTCCCAAAATGGTGTCAAAAGTGTCCGATGTGTCCGCTATAATGTCGCAGTCACGATAAAAATTGCTGATCGCCGCCATTACTAAAAAAAAAATATTAATAAAAATGCCATAAAACCACCCTGTCATGGATATGCATTAATGTCTGTCTGCCATCTTACCTTCCTCCTCATGTGTTCATGACCTCCTTCACCTGGCTTCCTTTATAATCTCCTCCCAGCCTGACTCCACCCCAGGCCCTATCACTGAACACTATATTAACCTGTGCACTGCAAGCCTGCTTTGCTGATCAACGTGTTTGTTAGGCATTGTGTGTTTGGGTTCCTGCCTGCCGTGTGCTACGTCTGTCTCTCTGTTACGTTATTGGCTTGTCCCCGACTATCCCTGTCTGCTCGTGACCCTTGACCTTCGGCTCGTTCTTCGTTATCCTTGTCTGCTTGTGGCCCCTGACCTTCAGCTTGTTATTCGGTTCTCTCTATCGTGTGCTGCTGCTTCCCCTCTTTTCCCCTTATCCTACGGGGCGTGAGCTAGGAAACTCCAGGGGCCGCGACCTGGTCCCAGCCTGCAGCGTAACATCCTCACCACTAGAGGCCCTGGAGAAGACCAGCTGGGTCTTAGACTCCGCGCCCTGGGGAATCTTGGCTCTCGCTTCCGTTGGGATCCCGGTTGTGCTCCTCTGGTCCCGCTTTCCACAACCACCCAGTTTCCTATCCGCAGAAGCCAGCCATAGGGTTCACTACCTCGCGGTGCACTCCTGTCCCCCTACGGTGTGCATCTGTCACCTGGCCACAGGTGACCCTGACAGTTTGATCAGCCATGAACCCGGCTGACATCCCGCTTCCCGCGGATGATCCATTGCAGGGCATAGTTCGCAGACTTGAGACCCAGGAATCAAATCAGACCCAGGTGATGCGATTCCTCCAGGATCTGGCTTCTCGATTCGAGCAGCTTCAGGTCTCCTTGGGAACCCCGAATCCGCAACCCCAAGTACAACCAGCGGCTGTACCTATCGCTCCAGTCGCAGCCTCACACTCACTAAGATTGCCAGCTCCGTTCCGTTTCTCTGGGGACTCCAAGGCCTGCAGGGGGTTTCTCAGCCAATGCACTATTCATTTTGAGCTTCAGCCTCAAAGCTTCCTGTCTGACCGGGCTAAGGTAGCCTATATCATTTCCCTCCTCTCCGGTGAAGCTTTAGCCTGGGCTGCCCCCCTGTGGGAGAGGAACGATCCGGTGGTTTCCAGTCTGTCCGAATTCTTGAAGCTCTTTCGTAATATCTTCGAAGAGCCGGCTCGGGCTTCTTCAGCGGCTAGTGCTGTCTTACGTCTTCGCCAAGAATCTAGTTCAGTGGGGCAATATGCTCTTCAGTTCCGTATCCACACAGCTGAATTGAGCTGGAATAATGAGGCCCTGGTCGCTACCTTTTTACATGGCCTCTCTGACCGAGTGAAAGACGAATTAGCGGGAAGAGCCATTCCCGTCGGTCTGGACGATGTAATTTCATTATGCAACCAGATCGACATTCGTTTTCAAGAGAGGTCCTTAGAAAAAAGACGCCAGCACTCTCTGGGTCCTAGCCAGTCTGAGCTCCCCTCCCTTCATTCCGTGGAGCATCCTCTACCTGCTGAAGAACCTATGCAGCTGGGCCGGACCAGACTAACCCCCGAAGAACGTGCTAGGCGCAGAACTCTGGGCTTGTGCCTCTATTGTGGGGGCAAGGGTCATTTTCGTGACTCCTGCTCGCTTCGTCCGGGAAACGCTCGGGTCTAATACATTTGGAAGGTGAAGTATTGGACCCAGAAACATCACCTTCTCGCCTGCTCTTGCCGGTGTTCCTTCATGTAGGCACTTCTCCTCAGTCAACCCTTGCATACCTGGATTCCGGGGCTGCCGGCAATTTTATGGATTGGAGAACTGCTTCTTCTATGAAGCTTACCCTTTCACCTCTCACTACCCCATTGGTAGTCTCGGCAATTGATGGCACTGTTCTCCCAGGGGGCCCTATTCGCTTCCAGACGCTACCCATTAGGATGTCGGTAGGGATTCTCCACCAGGAGTGGATATCCTTTCTTATTCTACCCAAGGCCTCTACCCCAGTTGTATTAGGCCTCCCTTGGCTACAGCTCCACTCTCCACATGTGGACTGGGTCTCTGGGCAGATCCTGGCCTGGGGTTCCTCATGTTTCTCGTCGTGTCTTCTCAAGGTGACCCCCAAGGAGAGTCTTCCGGTTGCTGCCACTTCTGTTTCTTCTGATCTTCCCGCCGCATACAGCGATTACCGGGATGTGTTCTGTAAAAAATCAGCTGAGGTGCTTCCTCCCCACAGGTCTTTTGACTGTGCTATTGATCTTGTCCCCGGAGCAACTCTACCCAGGGGTCGTACCTACCCTCTGTCCATCCCAGAGACCCAGGCCATGTCGGAGTATGTAGCAGAGAATCTGGAGAGAGGTTTCATCCGGAAATCCTCATCGCCTGCAGGGGCAGGGTTCTTTTTTGTTGCCAAAAAGGATGGTACCTTAAGACCCTGCATCGATTATCGGGGTTTAAATGCGGTTACTATTAAAAATCGATACCCCTTACCCTTAATATCTGAGCTATTCGATAGGTTGAAGGGTGCCTCCATTTTCACCAAGTTGGATCTCAGAGGCACGTACAATCTCATTCGAATACGGGAGGGTGACGAATGGAAGACTGCATTCAACACTAGAGACGGGCATTACGAATATCTGGTGATGCCTTTTGGTCTGTGTAATGCTCCAGCCGTGTTTCAAAACTTTGTCAATGAAATCTTCAGAGATCTGCTGTACCAGTTTGTTGTCATCTATCTGGATGACATTCTGATCTTTTCTGAGAATATGCTCGTCCACAGAAACCATGTCCGCACTGTACTTCAACGTCTTAGAGAGAACAATCTCTATGCCAAGCTGGAGAAATGTTCCTTTGAATGTTCTGAGGTCCTGTTTTTGGGGTGCTTCGTCTCATGTTCGGGGCTTCGTATGGACCCTGGGAAGGTCTTGGCTATCACCAACTGGCCTCTTCCTGCTAGCCTCAAGGCCACACAGCGCTTTCTTGGCTTCACTAATTATTATAGGCAGTTCATAAGGAATTACTCTTCCATTGCCGCGCCTATTATCGCTTTGACCAAGAAGGGTGTGAATGCCAGAGACTGGCCTCCCGAAGCTGTCTCTGCATTTCACAACCTGAAACAGGCCTTTGTTTCTGGCCCCCTCTTGAGGAGACCAAATCCTGGGAATGCATTTTTTATTGAAGTGGACGCTTCTTCAATGGGGGTGGGAGCTGTGCTTCTTCAAATCTTTGAGAAGAGACGCCAACCATGTGCGTTCTTCTCCAAAAAAAATTCTCAGGCAGAGAGGAATTATGCCATCGGTGATCGGGAACTTCTCGCAATTAAATTGGCGTTAGAGGAGTGGCGTCATCTCTTGGAGGGTTCCCCTCACTCCATAACGATCTTTACCGATCACAAGAATTTACAGTATCTACAGAATGCTAAACGTCTGAATCCTAGACAGGCCAGGTGGAGTCTCTTCTTTGCCCGTTTTAATTTCACGATTACCTACAAACCTGGTTCCTGCAACGGTCGGGCTGATGCGCTCTCTAGGTCATTTGACACTTTGGACGAGGAGTCCGCCCCTGAACCTGAGCCGATCATTCCCACCTCATGCATTGTTGCCCACTCTACCACCCTGAAGTCTAAAATTCCGCCTGGTAAGACCTTTGTCCCCACTGAGCTAAGAGCTAAGATCCTTCGTTGGGGACATGATTCCAAGGTGGCAGGGCATTCTGGATTCCTCCGATCCTTCCTACTCATCAGTCGTCACTACTGGTGGCCTAATCTCCGCTCAGACGTCAAAGACTACGTTAAAGCTTGTCATGTCTGTGCTCAGTCCAAATCCTCCACACAAGCTCCTGCTGGTCTCCTCATGCCCTTGCCCATTCCTAAGGAACCCTGGGTCCATATTGCCATGGATTTTATCACCGATCTCCCACTGTCTGAGAATAATACAGTCATTTGGGTGGTAATCGATCGATTCTCCAAGATGGCTCATTTTGTTCCTCTTCCTGGTCTTCCTTCTGCCCCTGCCTTGGTTCCCATTTTCATTCGGGAAATTCTCAGCCTACATGGGGTCCCTTCTCATATTGTTTCCGACAGGGGAGTCCAATTCACGTCTCGTTTTTGGAGAGCCTTTTGCAAATCCCTCAATATTGTCTTGGATTTTTCTTCTTCTTACCATCCCCAATCCAATGGACAGACTGAGAGGGTTAATCAGGAGTTAGAGGTCTTTCTTCGCACCTTTGTGTCTTCTCACCATGACGATTGGTCCTCTCTACTCCCGTGGGCAGAATTCTCCCATAACAATCATGTGAATACCAGTTCGCAGAAGACACCCTTTTTCACAGTTTATGGAAAACACCCTCAACTTCCTCTTCCCATGATCTGTTCTCCAGACATTCCAGCTTTGGCTTCGGTTCAGGAGTCTCTCAATTCCGTTTGGGGTCACGTTCATGATTCCCTCCGGGCAGCTGCTGAAAAATTCAAAGGCTTTGCCGACCGCCGCAGGCGTAAACCGCCTTCTCTTCAGCCAGGGGACAAAGTCTGGCTCTCTACCAGGAACATCAAGCTCCGAGTTCCTTCTCTGAAGTTTGCTCCACGATTCATCGGTCCATACACGGTAACTGCTAAACTGAATCCGGTTTGTTTCAAACTCCAGATTCCTAAGAGCCTTAAAATCACTAACTCCTTTCATGTTGCTCTTCTAAAGCCTTTAGTCCTCAATAAATTCTCTCGTCCTCTCCCTACCGTGGCGCCTGTCTCTGAGGATAATCAGGAGTACGAGATCAGTCAAATTCTGGACTCCCGACTCTGTAAAGGCGTTCTTCAGTACCTCGTTCATTGGAAAGGGTTTGGTCCTGAGGAGAGGTCTTGGATCACTGCATCTGAGGTCTTTGCACCTCGTCTGTTAAAGGAGTTTCATCTGAAGTTTCCCTCTAAACCTGGGCCCAGGCGGGGAAGGGGGAGGCCTCGTAAGAGGGAGGGTACTGTCATGGATATGCATTAATGTCTGTCTGCCATCTTACCTTTCCTCCTCATGTGTTCATCTTAGAGACCAGACCTCCTTCACCTGGCTTCCTTTATAATCTCCTCCCAGCCTGACTCCACCCCAGGCCCTATCACAGAACACTATATTAACCTGTGCACTGCAAGCCTGCTTTGCTGATCAACGTGTTTGTTAGGCATTGTGTGTTTGGGTTCCTGCCTGCCGTGTGCTACGTCTGTCTCTCTGTTACGTTATTGGCTTGTCCCCGACTATCCCTGTCTGCTCGTGACCCTTGACCTTCGGCTCGTTCTTCGTTATCCTTGTCTGCTTGTGGCCCCTGACCTTCAGCTTGTTATTCGGTTCTCTCTATCGTGTGCTGCTGCTTCCCCTCTTTTCCCCTTATCCTACGGGGCGTGAGCTAGGAAACTCCAGGGGCCGCGACCTGGTCCCAGCCTGCAGCGTAACATCCTCACCACTAGAGGCCCTGGAGAAGACCAGCTGGGTCTTAGACTCCGCGCCCTGGGGAATCTTGGCTCTCGCTTCCGTTGGGATCCCGGTTGTGCTCCTCTGGTCCCGCTTTCCACAACCACCCAGTTTCCTATCCGCAGAAGCCAGCCATAGGGTTCACTACCTCACGGTGCACTCCTGTCCCCCTACGGTGTGCATCTGTCACCTGGCCACAGGTGACCCTGACACACCCCCTATTTTGTAGACGCAATAACTTTTGCGCAAACCAATCAAACGCTTATTGCGATTTTTTTTTTACCAAAAATATGTAGAAAAATAAGTTTTTATGTTTTATATGTTTTTTTATATATTTTTGGGGATATTTATTATAGTAAAAAGTAAAAAATATTGAATTTTTTTTTAAATGGTCGCTCTATATTTGTTTATAGCGCAAAAAAATAAAAACCGCAGAGGTGATCAAATACCACCAAAAGAGAGCTCTATTTGTGGGGAAAAAAATTGTTTGGGAGCCACGTCGCACGACCACGCAATTGTCAGTTAAAGCGACGCAGTGCCGAATCGCAAAAAGTGGCCCGGTCTTTGGCCAGCAAAATGGTCCGGGGCTTAAGTGGTTAAAGGTTACCTAGCCTAATTTTTTTGTAATTTACATATCAATTGAATAATGTTTAATTACTAGCCTTTATATTGGGTAATAGTAATAACAGTTAATGCCCTGTCACTATGAAAATGTAAGAGAAAATGACACAGGATTCGCATTAAGGCTTAAAGTGATTGTAAAGCTTGGCTTTTCTTCTGTTAAAATAACCAACATGTCATGCTTACCTACTCTTACTTCTCCATAAGATACAAAGGATGGGGCTTGGCTCCACACCCCGCTCTTCGTCACTAGCACTGATTGACAGCAGCGGGAGTCAATGGCTTCTGCTGCTGTATATGAGCCAATGAGGAGGCAGAGACCCAAGATAGTCTCGCCTCTCATGCACATCGCTGGATTGAGTTCGGGCTCGGGTATGTATTTTGGGGGCTGGGAGGGGAGCAGCATAGAATGAAGTAAGGTAAAAAAAAAAAAAAAACTTCTGCCTTTACAACCACTTTAATGTGAAATTACAGACTATTGATTCTGAGCAGATAAAGCTGTGTTTTTGATTTTCTCCGGATTCTGTAGTCCCGGATAGGGGCCTGGAGGTTGAAGGTTCCAGAGTGCCTTGGGTGGGAAAGAACCTTCAATCCTGTGTCTGGATTTTACTGGGTGCCTGCAGCCTGTATGAGTACAAAGGTGTGCAGAGTCATTATATACTAAACCCTGAGGATAGCTCAGCATTCCCAGTTTGGAGTCAGCTCCCATATTACATAGTTACATAGTTGGTAAGGTTGAATAAAGACAATAGTCCATCCAGTTCAACCTGTGTATGTGTACTTGTGTCAGTGTCTATAATTATTTCCCATACCCCTGTATGTTGGGTTTATAAAGATGCACATCCAAGAGTCTTTTAAAAATATCCATACTCCCCACTGCCACCACCAATTGTGGAAGAGAGTTCCACAGCCTTATTGCCCTTACAATGAAAAACCCTCTCACAGTTTAAGATTAAACTGCTTCTCCTCCAATTTCATTGTGTGGCTCTGTGTCCTCTTACACTCCCTGAGGAGCCACACAGTGGGGGGTGTCAGTGGCGTCGCTATGGGGGTGTGCTCCGCACCCGGGTTGGGTGACACCCGACATAGGTGACACCATCTTGAGGGTGGCGAGAGCCCTGGCTGCTCCCTTTGGCAGATTTCATTTGGCCAGAACACCCCCCGCGCCGCAGCTGCGTTAGCCTGACCCGGTCTGTTTTCTTCCTCACTCCTCCCACCACTGCCATATCAGGCCTGTCACTATTCTACGCCTGGGCGGCGTGGCTGCCGGTGTGTCCTCCGGAGTCCGGACCTCCCTAGCTGCCGCCGAGGTGTACCTGAGGCTGAGCCAGCTGCCCACCCTGGGGGGGAGGGGGTTGCAAATTGCAATGGCAGTGTCCTCCACCGCTCAAGGTGAGCTTGTGGTAAGGGGGTGGGGGTTGGAATTGTGTCTGCCACACAGTCACTTTAGCCGCCCTGGGCTGGTGTGAGAAGATAGCAGGGCGTTTGTGTTTGCCACCCTGACCTGGTCTGATGAGGCTGCATTGATGGGCACTGGTGAGGCTGAATTGATGGACACTGGTGAGGCTGCATTGATGGGCACTGATTGGCACTGGTGAAGCTGCATTGATGGGTGGTGAGGCTGCATTGATGGGCACTAATGAGGCTGAAAATATCTTAAAAAATTGTGCATGTTTTTTACATTTTAAAGTTGGGGGGTAGTGAAAACCGAATTTAAGGAATTCTGGTGGTTTTGGCCTAAGGTGGTAGGGGGAGCAGGCCTTCCCCTTCCCCCCCCCCCCCCCCGTGTGTTCATGAGGAGGTAGCGGGTATCTGGGAAAAGAAAAGGATACCCGTGCCCCCCTATAAATAATGAAACAAATTTAGATTTCACATAGTTAACACAGAACAAGATTTGGGAAATTGAGCACGAATGCGTATAGAACGCATAGGCGGGGGGGGATTTTTATTTATTTTTTCTCACGGAGAGGTTAGTGGGTATTAGGGGAAGAAGGGGATACCCATGCCCCCTTATAAATAATGAAACAATTTCAGATGTCACAAAGTTCAAAACACAGAATAAGATTTGGGAAACTGAGCACGATGAGTTTAAAACGATATAGGGGAAAGGAGGGTTTTGCCCCCCCCCCCCCCCCCCCATGTTTTTTGTTTTTTTTGTTTTTGTTTTTTCTCAACACATGTGGGGTAGTGGGAAATGGGGAAAGAGAGTAATTCCCTCGTCCCCTCAAAAACAAAATATACTGGAGGTCATAGCCATAAGAAATGTAAAATTGAGCACTTAGCACTTTAATAAAATAAGGGGGAGGAAGTCCCCCCCCCTTTTTTTTTCCCTGTTTTTCTTCCCTACGGGGGGTATAGGGGAAGGCTGAGGTAATAGAGAGAAGAAAAATTAGGACGATGCAGGATAGACGCATTGAATAGTTGCTGTTGTTGTTGTTAATGTGATGATGTGTTTATTTTAAATGTGAAATCTTTTATTGTTATGATTATTGGAAAGGTAATGAAAGCTATTTTTATGTAGAAAAAACTGAATAAAACAAATTTAAAACCTTAAAGTTGGGGGGGTGGGTGCCAGATATAGGATCTGCCCCAGGTGCCAAATGCTCTAGGTACGCCCCTGGTCCCCTCTCAAGTGTCTTTTCCAGCGAGAATAAATTCAGTGCTTGTAGTCGTTACTCGTAATTGAGGTCATTCAGGCCCCTTATTAATTTTGTTGCCCTTCTTTGGACGCTCTCCAGTTCCAGCACGTCCCTTCTGAGGACTGGTGACCAGAACTGGACAGAGTATTCCAGATGTGACCTAACCAGAGTTTTATATAGTGTCAGGATTATCATTTTATCCCTGGAGTATATCCCCTTTTTTATGCATGCTAAAATTCTGCCGGCCTTGTTAGCTGCAGCTTGACATTGCGTGCTATTGCTCAGTCTGTCATCTACTAGGACCCCCAGGTCTTTCTCCATCCTTGATTCCCCCAGCGGTTCTCCCCCTAGTGAGTAGTTTGCTTTTATGTTTTTTTTTTCCCCCAAGTGCATTACTTTACATTTCTCCACGTTAACCCTCATTTGCCATGTAGTTGCCCACTGCATTCTTTTGTTCAGGTCTTTCTGTAAAATGTCTATATCCTGATGTGAAGTTATTGCCCTGCTTATTTTTGTGTCGTCCGCAAAAACTGAGATTGAGCTATTTATCCCATCTTCTATATCATTTATTAATAAATTGATTAGAATTGGTCCCAAGACAGAACCTTGGGGTATCCCACTTACCACTTCAGACCAGTACATGTTATTTATCACCACCCTTTGGACACGCCCCTGTAACCAGTTTTTTACCCAAGAACAAACCTTATGGTCCATGCCCTCAGACCTCAGTTTGTAAATTAAGCACTTATGGAGAATGGTATGAAATTATTTTGCAAAATCTAGATACACCACATCCACAGGCATTCCCCTGTCTAGATGGCAGCTCACTTCCTCGTAGAATGTTAACAGATTGGTCTGGCAAGAACGACCTTTTATAAACCAATGCTGATTACTACTAATGATACTTTTTCTTCATTACATTTTTGGATATGGTCCCTCATCATCCCCTCCAAAAATGTACCCACTATTGATGTTAAGCTGATTGGCCTGTAGTTTCCAGAGATTTGTCTCTGCCCTTTTTTGAATATTGCTACCACATTGGCTTTTCTCCAATCAGCTGGTACCATTCCTGTCAGTATGCTGTCCGCAAAAAATTGGGAACAATGGTCTGGCTATAACCTAAATGAGTTCTCTGAGGACTTTTGGGTGTAAGCCATCTGGTCCTGGTAATTTATTTATATTAAGTTTATCTAGTCTTTCCTTGACTCTGGTCTCTGTTAGCCACAAGGGTATGTCCTGTGATGTGTCACTATCAGTACTGTCGCAGTCGGTATACCCCTCCTTTTCCTGCATAAAAACCGATGAGAAGAAGGTATTTAGTACAGTTGCCTTCTCTATGTAATCTGTAAGCATCCTCCCATTCTCGTCTTTTATGTGTGCAATGTGCTCTGATCTTGCTTTTTTATTGTTAATATACTGTAGCTAAAAAATGTATTTGGATTATTTTTACTCTCCTCCACTATATGTCTCTTGTAATCTTTTTTAGCCGCCCTGATTGCATTTTTACACTTCTTATTGCATTCCTTGTAGTGTTGGAATGCTGATGATGACCCATCCCCTTTCTATTTTTTAAAGGCCATATTTTTCTCTTTAATGAGGATTTTCACATTACGGTTTAGCCACCCATGTTTAACCTTCACTCTTCTATATTTATTGCCGATTGGAATGCACTGTGTGATACCTTTGTTTAATATGCTTCTAAAGCATTCCCATTTTTCTTCTGTGTTCAATGTTTCTAGGATTTGGTCCCAAATTATGTCATGTAGAAACGACCGCAGTTTAGAAAAATTGGCTTGTAATTAATAGATCTAACAGGGCATTCTTTCTAGTTGGGGAATCCACCAATCGGGACATAAAGTTGTCCGGTAAGACATTCATGAAATGATGGAAATTCAAAGAATAGAGCCGGCAACTCCAAACGTCCTTGTTGTTTCTTTATTGGTGCATAAAAAAAGTGAGTAAAAATATACAGGGGCTCACTCGTTCCGGCTTACAAGCCTTGATCACAGCACAATTTTCAAGTTTAAAAAAATTCATGAAATGATGGACCTTTAATGAGGGAGCTGTCCCCTCTGCCCAGTCAATATTGGGATGGTTGAAGTCCACCCTTTCCCTTTCTTGCTGCCATTTCTAACTGTGCTAATAGGTACACCTCCTCCTCCTCCTTCAGGTTGGGGGCCTATAACATACCCCCACTATTAATTTCCCACTTATGTTTTCTCTTTGAAGTTCAACCTCCTCCTTGTCCCATTCACAATGTCACTCCTCTCTACCACCCTTGCATTATTTTAGACATATAAACACACCCCTCCCCCTCTTCTACCTTTCCTGTCCTTTGGATACAAGGAATACCCCTCGATATTTGCCAGCCAATCGTGTGATTGGCTGGCAAACCAAGTTTCTGTTATTCCCACAAAGTCTAAATCATTCTCGTGTAATAGCAGCTCCAGTTCCTCCATTTTATTAGCTAGGCTCCTAGCATTTGTGTATACTCCTCTCAGTGTTGTATGAGTGCATAGTATTTCCTCATTATGTTTCCTTGTGCTGGAGACAGGAGGTCTCACCCAGGGGTCAGAGGAGCCCCAGCCAGGATTCAAGAGACCGGAGGTCTCAACCAGGGGTCAGAGGCACCCCAGCCAAGAGACAGAAGGTCTCATCCCAGGAGTCAGATGGGCTCCTATTTGGGGGTCAGGAGAACTCCTATCCAGGGGCCAGAAGTGGGCCGTGAAGCAGGGCGCTACTACTAAAGGCTGGACAACACAGTCAGAGGGACTCCTAAAAAGAGCAATAGTGCTGCTGACAAGGAAGCCAGGTGTGGGCAACTGATGTTTATGCAAGCTTTCAATTTTTTTCAATAAAAGTGGGCTGCCATGACCTAAAATACATATTGGACTTGTGCAACTCATTGGGAAAAAGCATACGCCAGATGAGTATAATCACCCAACACCACACTACTTAATTGTTTGTGTAACTTGTGTAGCGGGGTCCTCAATTTAAGGGAAGTGTTTGAGAGGTAGTCAGCTCAAACACCCTAATTTGTCAGGGTTTTTACAACCATTTCTATCCACAGGGAGATTATCGGTGTGTAGTTCCCTGTAGCCTGCAGGTGGCGCTGCCATAGTAGGCTAGGGTTGAACCACTGATACAGTGCTGTGCCTTGTGTGTTTCCTCTCGGCAGCCATACGGTGGGTGTGTTCTACCTGCTGGGCATGCTGGGAGAGGATATAAAAGGGGCAGACGCTGCCTGTTTGGGGTTCTTCTTCAGTCAGCGGGGTCCTATCCCAGGTGTTGTTCCTGTCCGCCCCGGGCGCCTTTGGCCTGGGGGCGGGTTGTCGTTGGTTCGGTTGCCGGGAGTCCTACTCCCAGGGAGTGTTCCGGTTCCATCCTGGGCACCTTTAGCCCAGGGTGAGGTACTATCGTGATGTTCCTGTCCGCCCTGGGCATGTAAGCCCAGGAAACACAGTGGAGGCCTGGGGCCCAGCACCTTCGGCTGGGGTCCGCCAGGGATCGAGGAATCTCAGGGTGCCGCCTTGTGAGGGGACCCGTATCTAGGATGAGGAGGCCGGGAAGGAACTCTCCGAAGACCCAGTGCAGTGTCATTGTGACGGTAGGGGCCCGATAACTCTCCGGAGGGATGTCTTCTCCTAAACAAGGGCCATAGCTAAAGACGGGTATCAGTTTTCACCAGGTCTGTGGCATAGACCAACCTCACAGTCTGTGGCAGAGACTGTGCGCCTAGTTAACTTTGCTCGATAAGCTGAGCGAACATCCAAAATGTTTGTGCCTGGACCTCATCCACACCTTGCGCTGTTCTGTTTCTTGCTCCAACCTTTCTTCTATCAGAGACTGTGTTATTGATAAGAGAAAATAAACTCTGAGTTGGAGTTTCAGCTTGTGTGGACATTCACATTAATGGGACGTCAAGGACTCTAGTTAACATAGAGGTGAGCATCAGACTCAGGAGGTTTTCATGTTCTGACCGTGGAAGACCCAACAAAAACACCGCTCAACCTCCTCGCACAGGAGGATACGGGCTGTTGCGGTGTGCCTCTCTCTTCCTGCGAGGAGCCAAAGTTAATGCAGGTAAAGAAAGGGGTCTGTGCGCTACACTTGTTTTATATATAGTTTGTACAGATTATACTTACGGTACGTACTTTTTAACCACTTCCCGACCGCGCCATGTACAAAAGACGTCCACAGCGCGGTCGAGTTATCCTGAGTGGACGTCCCAGGGACGTCCTCACAGAATCTTGCTCCCGCGCGCCCCCTGGGGCGCGCTTCAGGATATGACCGTGACCGCCGGGTCCGGAAGACCCGGCGCATCACGGATCACGGTAGATGGCCGCTAATCGCGGCCGTTTACCACGTGATCGCTCCGTCAAATGACGGAGCGATCACTTGTAAACAGACCGGCGTCATGTGATGACGCCGGTTCCTCCCTCCCCTCTCTGTACCGATCGGTACTGTGTGAGAGGAGAGGGGAGGGAGCGGATCATGTCCGCTCCCTCCCCCATGTCAGCTGTGGGCTGGATCTGTGACAATTGCAGTCACAGATCCAGCCATCCATCCATCCCTGCTCAGCCATCCCTGTGCAATACTCTGCCAATACTCTGCAATACACCCTGTGCAATACTCTGCAATACACCCTGTGCAATACTCTGCAATACACCCTGTGCAATACTCTGCAATACACCCTGTGCAATACTCTGCAATACCCTGTGCAATACTCTGCAATACACCCTGCCAATACTCTGTAATACACCCTGCCAATACTCTGCAATACACCCTGCCAATACTCTGCAATACCCTGTGCAATACTCTGCAATACCCTGTGCAATACTCTGCAATACCCTGTGCAATACCCTGCCCATACTCTGCCCATACTCTGCAATACCCTGTGCAATACCCTGTGCAATACCCTGCCCATACTGTGCAATACCCTGCCCATACTCTGCCCATACTGTGCAATACTCTGCCATATTCCGCAATACCCTGCCATACTCCGCAATACTCCTCAATACCCGGCAATACTCCACAATACCCGGCAATACTCCACAATACCCGGCAATACTCCACAATACTCGGCAATACCCGGCAATACTCGGCAATACCCGGCAATACTCCTCAATACCCGGCAATACTCCTCAATACCCGGCAATACTCCTCAATACCCGGCAATACTCCGCAATACCCGGCAATACTCCGCAATACCCGGCAATACTCCGCAATACCCAGCAATACTCCGCAATACCCAGCAATACTCTGCAATAACCACTTCCCACCCGCCGGCCGTCATATGACGTCCTTGACTTTGTGCGGAGATATCTGAATGATGGGAGCAGCTACAGGCATCATTCAGATATTCGCTTTTTCAGCTGGCGATTCCCTGCACCATAAGAATGATCATAGCGGCTGTTCCACTGCTTGATCGCTCTTACGGAAGGTGAGAGGGGATGCCCCCCCCCCCCTCCCGCTGCCCTCCGGTGCTTCTACCGACTCACCGCTACGATCAAAGCCAAGATTGTTTTTTTTTTTTCAGGCTTCCCAGCCTAGAGGTGAGATGTGGGGTCTTATTGACCCCATATCTCACTGTAAAGAGGACCTGTCATGCCATATTCCTATTACAAGGGATGTTTACATTCCTTGTAATAGGAATAAAAGTGATCAAAAAAAATTTGGGGCGGAAAAACATGTCAAACTAAAATAAATAAAGTAAAATGAACAATAAAATATATTTTATTTTTTTAAAGCGCCCCTGCCCCCGCGAGCTCGCATGCAGAAGTGAACGCATACATAAGCCCCACCCACATATGAAAACGGTGTTCAAACCACACATGTGAGGTATCGTTGCGAACGTTAGAGCGAGAGCAATAATTTTGGCCCTAGACCTCCTCTGTAACTCAAAACATGTAACCAGTAAAAATATTTAAAGCGTTGCCTATGGGGATTTTTAAGTAGCGAAGTTTGGCGCCATTCCACGAGCTTTTTTTTTTCTTTTAGGCACAAAACAGTTTTTTCCCGTAAAAAACGCGTTAGAAAAATTTCTGCGCAAATACCGTGCAAGATAAAAAGTTGCAATGACCACCATTATATTCTTTAAGGTCTTTGCTAAAAAAACATATATAATGTTTTGGGGTTCTATGTAATTTTCTAGCAAACAAATTATGATTTTTACATGTAGGAGAGAAATGTCAGAATTGGCCTGGGTTCTCCAGAACGCCTGATGGTGCTCCCTGCATGTTGGGCCTCTGTATGTGGCCACGTTGTGTAAAAGTCTCACACATGTGGTATCGCCATACTCGGGAGGAATAGCAGAATGTGTTTTGGGGTGTAATTTGTGATATGCATATGCTGTGTGTGAGAAATAACCTGCTAATATGACAATATTGTGGAAAAAAAAAAAAGAAAAAAAAATCTTGATTTTTGCAAAGAATTGTGGGAAAAAATGACAACTTCAAAAAACTCACAATGACTCTTTCTAAATACCTTGGAATGTCTTCTTTCCAAAAAGGGGTCATTTGGGGGGTATTTGTACTTTTCTGGCATGTTAGGGTCTCAAGAAATGAGATAGGCCGTCAGTACTTCAGGTGTGATCAATTTTCAGATATTGGCACCATAGCTTGTGGACTCTATAACTTTCACAAAGACCAAAAAATATGCACCAATTTGTACTTATTTTTACCAAAGATATGTAGCAGTATAAATTTTGGCCAAAATGTATGAAGAAAAAATACTAATTTGCAAAATTTTATAACGGAAACAAAGAAAAATTAATTTTTTTACAAAATTTTCAGTCTTTTTTCTCTTATAGCGCAAAAAATAAAAAACCCAACAGTGATTAAATACCACCAAAAGAAAGCTCTATTTGTGTGAAAAAAAGGACAAAAATTTCATATGGGTACAGTGTTGTATGACTGAGTAATTGTCATTCAAAATGTGAGAGCACCGAAAGCTGAAAATTCGTCTGGTTAGGAAGGGGGTTTAAGTGCCCAGTTGTCAAGTGGTTAAGGGATTACACAAAAAAAGAGTGTATATTAGAGCATAGATCCATTATAGAACACTTTAACATACCCTTTAACCTTAGATACGCTTTACCCTTTTTCATGGCCACATTTAGAAAATAACTGTATTTGTGCATAGTCCTGATTTGCAAAGGTACCCATGAAGGTTTAACTATCTTCATTTTAACAGCTGAGATTTTTTGATTGGTTTCACATATCAATGGAACAATGTTTGTTAAATGATTTTCTTAAAATAGATACCATGTAGAATATACTTTTCTGACAGCTGTATCTGCAATACATTAGTAAGCAGAAGAGTTGCACATACCACTTCACTATGTTTGCAATAAACCGGGTCAAGAGAGATTAACTGGTTCATAAAGCACATAGTGATGTGTATGCACATAGTTCTGTTGTTTTTATTACCACAGAAACAGGAATACATGTTACATCTGCACATTCATTTCAATAAATTAATCTTTGGAAAATTCTAAGTGGTTCAGTTTTCATTTGTTATTTACATAGAGAGGGATATTTTTAAGGATCATATCCAGCACATGCACTTAGTTAATTTTAGATGTAAAACTCAAAATATTGGAATGCACCTTAATGTGCAAGTGCTGAAAAGTTTGGTTTCATATACATGGACATCATGAGTTTGGTGCACTTTCCTAATGAACTCTGGGGGCTGTTGGCCTGGGGCTTGAGTTTATATACTGAACTGAATTTGCTTTTTGATCCAATGTCTATATCTGAGCCCTTATATCTACCAGAGGATTATAAAAAAATAAAAATAATAAGGGTCTGCTGCGCTAAATAAACCTTAAAATCATATATAAATAAATTCAAGCAGCCGCCACAATATCGGTGAACAACAATAAAACAATATGTAACTAATATGAAAAATATGCACCTATTTCACAGATTATAAAAATAGAGATGATCAAATCAGTTCACATATTATTCAGATTTCTCAGATTTAGCTAATTTCATCCATAAAAACTAATCACACATTTTTATTCGAACACTGTATATGTATGCATTTTTTTCCTGCCATAGAAGATCACACAAAACATGCATCTAGACAATCTGAATTACCCAATTTGCAAAGCAATTCAAGAGTTGGGTTAAGATCTAATATTCAATATATTCCCATCTAAAATTGCTGAATCTATTTTTCCTGTATGCTCTTGTATTGTATTAATAATAGCTTTTGCTTGTGTTATAATCAGCTTTTGATCATTGATAACTGTAACCTATTATTTTAATAGGGTTTTGGCAGCACTTCTGGAGAGTACTGGCTAGGAAATGAATTTGTCCACCAGTCGACATCTCAAGGCTCATACAACCTAAGAATCCAGCTAAGAGACTGGGATGGAAATGAAGCATATTCACTATATGATTCCTTTTCTCTTGAAAGTGAAGAACTTAACTACAGGTGGCAGGAAACAGCACTGTGTATTTGTAAAACCTACTAATTAAAATGTTACTAAACCCAGGGCCCTGCATTCACTATATCTGATCTCCCACAGTACACAGAACATGGAAATGCAATTATTTTAGCAAATATAAACTGCTAAATACCTTTTCTCGTCAGTCTTGTGACTTCTTTCAGTGTCTTGCTGAGCACTGGTTAAAGCTTGTAGGAGGAGTTTTCATTCTCCTCTGACTGTCCTATGAGGCTGCATGACCCCTGACTTTCTGTCTGGACAGTGCTGATCACATGCACCCCCCCCCCCAAAAAAAAAAAAACTCTTTAGCAATACACACCAAACTAAACATGTGCAGAGTGCCACCTAGGGCTCTGTTGTATCAGCAGATGGATAGGGGTCAGATAGAGAAGAAGAGGATCAGATAAGACAGGATCAAACAGCCTTTTTACACAATGCAGAGGATTAACCCCTTAGGTTCCACAGTGAGTATAACAAGCATGCTTTACTGCATAAAAAAGACAGATTTTACTGTTGTGGGTTTAGTAACACAGTCAGCCTAATTTTGTAGAAGATATGATGATGTAAAAGGAGGGTGGTAAAGAAGAATGTTTATTTCAGTTGAAAGTTTGATCCACCCAAAAGGGATATTTTAATAATTCATAAAGACCAGCCACATGAAACAATCTCAGATGTCTAAAGTATGTTGAATACTCTCCGAGCAAGATCTCCTTGCGATAAAATTCCTTACTGTGTTCTTTTTCATCTGGAAGCTTTGCATGTTTTAGCACTTCCTGTTGCATTCTCCATCTAATGAATAGGGATGAGCTTCGTGTTCGAGTCGAACATACGTTCGACTCGAACATCGGCTGTTCGATCGTTCGACGAAGATCGAACAATTTGGGCCGTTCGCGCCAAATTCGAGTGACGCGAATGGCCCACAATGCACTACGCCATCGCAGTGTCATCCAGGCGCTGTGATTGGCCAAGCATGCACTGTGACCCCGCATGCTTGGCCAATCACAGCGCCGGCAGCGAGGAGAGCAATGATTGGCCACAGTCAGGATGCCTGTGGCCAATTATTGCTGATGGGGTTTAGTACACGCCCCACACTATAAAAGGCCGCCAGCGCGGCGGCCTTGTGTAGTGTGTTCCGGAGCAGGGAAAGAGAAGCATAGGCAGGGACAGTGTCATTATTTTTCCTTTACTATTCCTGGATTCCTTGTGTTTAGGGACAAATAAGGATAGGTAGGGAGAGTGTCAGTGACAGTGTACTATTCTCTGCTAATCCTTGTTTGTAGGGACAGAGAGGTACAGTGAGGGAAAGTGTCAGTGTGCTATTCTGTTCTAAAACTATTTTGCTGAACCATATTTTCAATCCTTGAGTTGAGGGACAGAGAGCTACAGTGAGGGAAAGTGTCAGTGTGCTATTCTGTTCTAAAACTATTTTGCTGAACCATATTTTCAATCCTTGAGTTGAGGGACAGAGAGCTACAGTGAGGGAAAGTGTCAGTGTGCTATTGTGTTATAAAACTATTTTGCTGAACCATATTTTCAATCCTTGAGTTGAGGGACAGAGAGGTACAGTGAGGGAAAGTGTCAGTGTGCTATTGTGTTCTAAAACTATTTTGCTGAACCATATTTTCAATCCTTGAGTTGAGGGACAGAGAGCTACAGTGAGGGAAACTGACAGTGTGCTATTCTGTTCTAAAACTATTTTGCTGAACCATATTTTCAATCCTTGAGTTGAGGGACAGAGAGCTACAGTGAGGGAAACTGACAGTGTGCTATTCTGTTCTAAATCAATTTTGCTGTTCCATATTTTCAATCCTTGAGTTGAGGGACAGAGAGCTACAGTGAGGGAAACTGACAGTGTGCTATTCTGTTCTAAATCAATTTTGCTGTTCCATATTTTCAATCCTTGAGTTGAGTGACAGAGAGCTACAGTGAGGGAAACTGACAGTGTGCTATTCTGTTCTAAATCAATTTTGCTGTTCCATATTTTCAATCCTTGAGTTGAGGGACAGAGAGCTACAGTGAGGGAAACTGACAGTGTGCTATTCTGTTCTAAAACTATTTTGCTGAACCATATTTTCAATCCTTGAGTTGAGGGACAGAGAGCTACAGTGAGGGAAAGTGTCAGTGTGCTATTGTGTTCTAAAACTATTTTGCTGAACCATATTTTCAATCCTTGAGTTGAGGGACAGAGAGCTACAGTGAGGGAAAGTGTCAGTGTGCTATTGTGTTATAAAACTATTTTGCTGAACCATATTTTCAATCCTTGAGTTGAGGGACAGAGAGGTACAGTGAGGGAAAGTGTCAGTGTGCTATTGTGTTCTAAATCAATTTTGCTGTTCCATATTTTCAATCCTTGAGTTGAGGGACAGAGAGCTACAGTGAGGGAAACTGACAGTGTGCTATTCTGTTCTAAAACAATTTTGCTGAACCATATTTTCAATCCTTGAGTTGAGGGACAGAGAGCTACAGTGAGGGAAACTGACAGTGTGCTATTCTGTTCTAAATCAATTTTGCTGTTCCATATTTTCAATCCTTGAGTTGAGGGACAGAGAGCTACAGTGAGGGAAACTGACAGTGTGCTATTCTGTTCTAAAACTATTTTGCTGAACCATATTTTCAATCCTTGAGTTGAGGGACAGAGAGCTACAGTGAGGGAAACTGACAGTGTGCTATTCTGTTCTAAATCAATTTTGCTGTTCCATATTTTCAATCCTTGAGTTGAGGGACAGAGAGCTACAGTGAGGGAAACTGACAGTGTGCTATTCTGTTCTAAAACTATTTTGCTGAACCATATTTTCAATCCTTGAGTTGAGGGACAGAGAGCTACAGTGAGGGAAAGTGTTGGTGTGCTATTGTGTTCTAAAACTATTTTGCTGAACCATATTTTCAATCCTTGAGTTGAGGGACAGAGAGCTACAGTGAGGGAAACTGACAGTGTGCTATTCTGTTCTAAAACTATTTTGCTGAACCATATTTTCAATCCTTGAGTTGAGGGACAGAGAGCTACAGTGAGGGAAACTGACAGTGTGCTATTCTGTTCTAAATCAATTTTGCTGTTCCATATTTTCAATCCTTGAGTTGAGGGACAGAGAGCTACAGTGAGGGAAACTGACAGTGTGCTATTCTGTTCTAAAACTATTTTGCTGAACCATATTTTCAATCCTTGAGTTGAGGGACAGAGAGCTACAGTGAGGGAAACTGACAGTGTGCTATTCTGTTCTAAATCAATTTTGCTGTTCCATATTTTCAATCCTTGAGTTGAGGGACAGAGAGCTACAGTGAGGGAAACTGACAGTGTGCTATTCTGTTCTAAAACTATTTTGCTGAACCATATTTTCAATCCTTGAGTTGAGGGACAGAGAGCTACAGTGAGGGAAACTGACAGTGTGCTATTCTGTTCTAAATCAATTTTGCTGTTCCATATTTTCAATCCCTGAGTTGAGGGACAGAGAAGGACACTCGTAGAAATTATCAGTGTGCTATTCTGTGCTAAATCTTGTTTGTAGGGAAAGACAGAGTAGGACAGTGAGGGAAAGTGTCAGTGTGCTATTCTGTTCTAAAACTTTTTTGCTGAACCATATTTTCAATCCTTGTGTTTAGGGACAGAGAAGGATAGGCAGGGGACAGTGTCAGTGTCATTGTTGCTAAGCCTCCTGCACAATATACACCTGAAGGTAGCCCTTATTGCTGTTTTTCCCATCTCCCTGCAGGCCATCCATTAAAATGTCTGGAAGGCAACCAAGGAGAGGCAGACAGTCAGGAGGCAAAAAAAGAGGGCAAGCAGGCTCTGTGTCTGGGGGCAACAGTGCTGGTCGTGTACGCGGTGCATTGTCATCAGCACATGGCCATGGGACACGCTTGTCCTTGTTTTCGGCAGCTGGACATGTTGAGCCACATCATGCCGAAGACTTGGTAGAGTGGATGACCAAGCCCACCTCATCCTCCTCATCCTCTCTCCCCCAGGCTCAGGGTAGTGGCAAAGCAGCTGCCAAAGCGTCCTCTTCTCTGGTATCATTATCTTCATTAGTCAATCCTTCCCTAGACCCACCATGCCCTCCTCCTGAGGAGTCCCCCGAACTGTTTGAGCACAGTGTTGGGTACATGCTCCAGGAGGATGCCCAGCGTTTGGAAGGATCTGATGATGATACCCAGCTAGAGGAAGGCAGCAGCGTGAGAGCAGAGAGAGGGGATGCTCAAGAAGGACACCAATCTGGCAGTCATGTTCCAGCAGCTGCAGCATACTGCCAGATTGGCTCCAGTGATGAGGAGGGAGGGGATGATGAGGTCACTGACTCCACGTGGGTGCCTAATAGGAGAGAGGAGGAGGAGGAGGATGAGGAGGAGGCACATCTCCAACGAGGCAGGATGCCCTTGAGTGGCCAGCGTATGGGCAGCACACCGACGGAATCACACCGCAGAGCTCCGCCTGTGCAGGGCGCTGCCTCTGCCCGTCATTCAAAAAGTTCTTTGGTGTGGGCCTTTTTTGAGGCGAGTGCATCAGATCGCACAGCTGCTGTTTGCAACATATGTCTCAAGCGTATATCGCGTGGCCAAAACATCAGCCGCTTGGGCACCACATGCTTGATCAGACATATGTTGACCTGCCATGCAGCTCGTTGGCAAGCCTACCTTAAAGACCCACACCAAAGAACAAAGCTGACCTCTTCTTGCACCGCATCAGCTGGGATCTCCAACCCCACTATACCTTCACTCCTCTCTGAAACCTGCTCTGAGAGGAATGAAGGTGTAGAATTAGGTGTGTCACAGGCAAGTACTTGCGGGCACTCTGCTAGCAGTACACCAACGTCCGATTCTAGCAGGCAAATTTCCCTGCCCCAGCTGCTGGACCGTCGAAAGAAGTTCACTCCCAGCCATCCACATGCCCAGCGGTTGAATGCTAGCTTGGCTAAATTGCTAGCGCTTCAACTGCTGCCTTTTCAGTTGGTAGACTCGGCCCCCTTCCGTGAGTTTGTGCAATGTGCGGTTCCTCAGTGGCAGGTTCCCAAACGACACTTTTTCGCACGGAAGGCTATTCCGGCTCTCTACAGGCATGTGGAAGGCAATGTCTTGGCCTCGCTGGACAGGGCAGTCAGCGGTAAGGTGCATATTACCGCTGACTCATGGTCCAGCAGGCATGGACAGGGACGTTACCTTTCTTTCACGGCCCATTGGGTCACTCTTTTGGCAGCTGGGAAGGATGCAGGACAAGGTGCAGTAGTGTTGGAGGTTGTTCCACCCCCACGCCTCCGAAATGCTACTACTGGTTGTGACACACCTCTCTCCTCCACCCCCTCCTCTTCTTCTTCCTCCATGGCCTCTTCCTGTGGTTTGTCCTCGGAACCAGCGGTGCTCCGTAGGCGTTCAAGGGGCTACGCAAGTACGCAGGCAAAAAGATGCCATGCCGTGCTTGCGCTGGTGTGTTTGGGGGACAGGAGCCACACTGGGGCAGAGGTCCTGTCTGCTCTGCAGGGGCAGGCCGAGAGGTGGTTGACGCCACGCCAGCTTAAGCCAGGAATGGTGGTTTGCGACAATGGCACCAACCTCCTCTCCGCCCTCCGACAGGGACAACTGACCCATGTGCCCTGTATGGCTCACGTCCTTAACCTGGTGGTGCAGCGGTTCTTGGGCAGGTACCCGGGCTTACAGGATGTCCTGAGGCAGGCCAGGAAAGTCTGTGTGCATTTCCGCGGATCTTATAATGCCAGTGCTCGCCTGGCTGAGCTTCAAAAGGAGTTGAACCTGCCCAAGAACCGCCTTATATGTGACATGCCCACCAGGTGGAACTCAACGTTGGCCATGCTGCAGCGGCTGCACACGCAGCAGAGGGCCATCAATGAGTACCTGTGCGACTACGGCACCAGGACAGGGTCAGGGGAGCTCGGTTTTTTTTCACCACGCCAGTGGGGCATGATCAGGGATGCATGTACTGTCCTGGCACCATTTGAGGAGGCCACGAGGATGGTGAGCAGTGACAGTGCATGCATCAGTGACACTGTACCTCTTGTCCACCTGTTGGAGCACACGCTGCGTGGAATAATGGACAGGGCACTTGAGGCAGAACAGAGGCAGGAAGAGGAGGACTTCCTTGCCTCTCAAGGCCCCCTTTACCCAGACAGTGTTCCTTCTGTCCCACCCATCGCACAGGAAGAGGAGGAGGAGGAGGAGGATTGTGTCAGCATGGAGGTGGAGGCTGGCACTCAGCATCATCAGCAGCAGTCTTTTAGGGATGATTTACAGTCCCAAGAAACCAGTGGACTTGTACGTGGCTGGGAGGAGGTGGCTGCGGATCATGTCGTCCTTAGTGACCCAGAGGACTCCGGACTGAATGCCTCAGCTAACCTACGCTGCATGGCCTCCCTGATCCTGCAAAGTCTGCGGAAGGATCCTCGTATTCTTCGGATCAAGGAGAGGGACCATTACTGGCTGGCCACTCTCCTTGATCCACGGTACAAGGGTAAGGTTGCGGACCTTATCGTACCATCGCAGAGGGAGCAGAGGATGAGACAACTCCGGGAGGCCTTGCAGAAAGGTCTGTGCAACGCGTTCCCAGAGACTGGGAGGTTACAAACTCCTGGTCCTGGACAACGAGTTGCTGAGGCTTCGGGCAGTCAAAGAAGGAGCGGTGGGGAAGGTGGCCGTCTGACCGATGCGTTCAGACAATTCTTTAGTCCGCAGCCCCAAAGTATGATCGGTTCCAGCAACCATCGCCAGCGTCTGATATACATGGTGCAGGAATACCTAGGGGCAAGGTCAGACTTGGACACCTTCCCCACCGAAAATCCTCTGGCTTACTGGGTCTTGAGGATGGATCACTGGCCAGAGCTTGCACAGTATGCAATTGAGCTACTGGCCTGTCCTGCATCCAGCGTTCTTTCAGAACGCACATTCAGTGCTGCTGGAGGATTTGTCACGGATCACAGGGTGCGCCTGTCCACCGACTCGGTTGATCGACTGACTTTCATCAAGATGAACCAGTCTTGGATCACCACCAGCTACCACACACCAGATGCTGATATAACAGACTAATTGATTTTAAAATGTCACATCCCTTCAAGACTGATGCTGATGCTGAGTGCCTGTGCTGTTATGTTGTCTGGCTGTCCTCCTCCTCCTCCTCAATGATACGATTAACGATGATAGCTTGGAAGATCATTTTGGTTTATGGGTAACGCCACCAGTGGCTAAGGCCCAATTTTTCAGCCCCTGTTTAACAGGGGCGTGTAATTAAAATTTTTGATGCAATACTTTGCAACAGGCCTCATTGCTGTGCTCCAAGTACAGTATCTGTGAGGGGTTGCAGTGTTGTGCCACCAGTGCCTAAGGCCCAATTTTTCAGCCCCTGTTCAACAGGGGCATGCAATTATAATTATTGATCTAATAATTCACAGCAGGGCCCATTGCTGTGCCCACCAAGAGTAACTGTCAGGCCTTACAGTGTTGTGCCACCAGCACCACCATCAAAACAAACATTATCCTTTACTAATAGATGTGCCTGCTGTCAGCGATATACACAGAATAAAGCGCTGTGTCCCGGCAGTGATATGGGGACTTCCCATGTGCTGCCGGTACAAAATCAAGTCAGGCTGAGCGCTGCTCAGCCATTCACAGGAAGGCTTGTATTTTAACATTGAATACAAGTCTTCCTCTGATCTGCTGAAGTATAGATCATGACCTCAGCCACCTCTTCACCTCTGCCAATCAGAGGAAGCCCTGTATTCATTCATAATATACAAGGCTTCCTATAAATGGATGAGCAGCGATCAGCCCAACTTAATTTTGTTCCCGAGTACTGATTGACTAGCGAGTCCATATGAGTGAAGGTTGGACGAGCTTTATATATGCTTACATGAGTACTCTGGGCCCCCTTTTGGCGCATAGGCTGAGTGTTGTTGACCTATCTGGGTCCACCCTACCATGTGGAGCTGGATGCCATCGATTTAGGAGGGGGAGGGAGGAGGGGGTGGGATAGATGGGATATGTGGGTTTCTCCCCCCCCCCATTTTTTTTCCTTTTTCTTCTTCTATGGTTTTGGTCCTTTATGATTGTCCGCCGAATGGCTCAGGATGGGCTATGTAAATTACCTCTATTGTCTTCCTTCTTCTTTATTGCTGCTATTCCTATTTGGATAAAGTTTGTTGAAAACTTTTGTTCTAAATAAAAGTGGGTGTTGCCCACAAAAGAGAGTTTCCTTCACACGTGTGCAGGTCCTGCGTGCCGTGTTTTCCGTTGTGCTATTAAGAATTGATGGAACCCCGTGCCTCTGCAAAAGAGCAGCGTGTTTGTCTGCCGGTCCGGAGCACATTTGATTATGCACAGGTTCTCAACCCACACAAGTATGAACCTAGCCTTAGTCAGTGCTTCCTCCCTACGGGGCAGGCTGCTGCAGGAACAGCGTGTGTATAGACAGACATGCAAGGAGCATGTGTCCAGGTCTGAAAGGACAAACCTAGTGTAAAGGTACTTCTGTTGATAAATAAAAGTGGTCAGAAGCCCTAAAACACACGTTTGAGTAGACTGAGGTTTTCATTTGGAGCAAAAACTCACAATATACATGCATCAGTGTATATAATATACAGTATATATTTATTGGCTCAAGTTGGGTTTTAGGGCACTCTACTACATGCACCACTGCTCAAACGATAAACTTTATTATTAATCACAGTACACCATTAGAGTCTGAAGTCTTAGCTACACTTTAGTAGATATGAAGTGCCTGAATCATATGTTCGTCTCTTCCCTCAGATAATAGACTGTATCCTGCACTCTAGGGCTGCTGTTGGTGTATTAAGGGAGGTCCTAGATATGAAGGAACTTACTGTATATGCTTTTTTCTTCTCACAGGTTGAATTTAAGAGGATATAGTGGAACAGCAGGAAGGACAAGCAGTTTTAGTTCCACAGGAACTGACTTTAGCACCAAGGATGCAGATAATGACAGATGCAGTTGCAAATGTGCACAGATTGCAACAGGAGGTAAATCCATATGTAGTGGATGGTTGCTACTAGTTACTATCATCCACCATATCACCCAGCTGCAAGACCTCCATATATCACTCTCATTTTGCTTTGTTTTGTTTTTTTTGCTTATTTGGGGGATATAACTTGGTTGTGGAAAGGGAATATGTGATGTACATAGAACAGATCACTTTGCCATCATAGTTAAAGAATTGTTGAATGAATTGAGCTTTGAAGAACTGATGGACTCTAACATTCACAGTCACTTCCCCTGCATCAACTCCAGCAGGCCTTTACTCCTCCTCTGCACCAACTCCTGCAGACTATTACTCCCAGGACTTTTCATCTCCTGCACAAAACTTCACTGTGCAATGTTAGTTTCTCCGCCCCATCATCTTCACACTACACCAAAAACTTCACTGTGCAATGTTAGTTTCTCCGCCCCATCATCTTCTCACTACACCGGGGATCACTCTGAATAGTCCCAGGCGCTTGCTCAACTTGCTAAATTGTTAGTAGGCCAGGGGCCTACAGTACCCCTTTTTGGTGGCCTAGAATTTATCAGCTTTTAGAAAGTTGGTGGACTACTGATCCCAGCTAGCCCGACTTGCAAATCCTGTGCCCGCAGGCCACATCGATTTGACACAAAACTCCAGAGTCTCTCCTCTGGCCTTGCACCCAGCTCCTATGGCATGCATCCTCCAGATATCCACTGTGCCTCACTCACCGACCTTCTCCTGCCCTGAGTCCATGGTGAAGAACTTAACCGGACATGCGTACCGACTGCTTCTCCAGCTCCTCTGTTCCAGGACACCTCATCCATGACTGTGTAAGGACGAGGCTCCCTCCCAGCTCCCAAGCTGCTCCGCCGAGGTGTGCACCCCCCCCCCCCAGATGGGGATGGGCCTCCTGCTACAGTCTAACACTCAATTCTTTACTTCACCCAGCCGACAACTCCGCTCCAGTGGGCTGGATCTGAACTTATGAAGGAGGCCTGCCCCCTGCCAATTCCAGTTGGGCATTGGTCAGGGCTCCTCACATGAGCTCCCTGTCACTCCAATTCCCAGCCCTGCCCTTCTTCCAGAACATTCTCCCTAGAAGCAGGGGAGGCGACCAAGAACTGAAGGACAGGTGATCACATCCACTGCTACACTTACCACTACCTGCCCCCAGATCAAAAACAAGCAGGTCTAGCATGCAGCAAAGGCCTGCCTAAATTTACCTGCCTGGCAGCTATCACAAAAATTCTCACCTCTAACACCTGCCTATGGTAGAGGGCGCTACACATATTTTATGACAACATATGTAATTTCATGTATTAGCCTGCAAAAAATTTAACATTTTGGACTGAAAGAACTTCAAGGCAGGTCTTTTGCGGCCATTCTTATGAGATAGACTTGTTCCTAGCAGCTGATTTGGCAACATGCAACATCACACCTAAACATGATCTGCAGGGCCAGATTCATACTCCCTCTCCCCTTGGTAAATTGTCCTGTGGTACCACCCTGCTACTTCAATTAGCTGGCTAGCTTTAGTGTCACATTGAAAAGATTAGAAATCATAGGCACGGGAGGCATGCCAAGGCGTAGAGAGGTTGAAAGAGACATTATCACCATTCTGCCTCGCTTTTCCTGTTGTTAACTTCTAGAAAAGTCAAAGTCAAGTCAAGACAAACTGTGGTCCTTTTTTGCTAGCAGTTCTGTTCTAGGTATATGGACCAAGAACTTGCAAGCTGTAATAATCAAGTGCACTAATAAACCAGTAAAAATGTCACAGAATTTGCAGGAATAGTGTAACTCTAGAACTAGACTAGATATCTGACTTGGAACCTATACATGACAAAGAATGCTCTCCCCACCTGGGTGCCCAAGCAGCCAAATACAAAGCACTAGCACTGTTTTGGGGAAGGAAGAGGGGTGAGTCACATGTTTTCCATTCTGAAAAGTACCAGGTATTTGTCTTCTGTTTTGATGGAAAAAGTTGTTTAAAAAAATTTCAGTTTCTGCCATATATTTCTTAATAAAAATGTCTCCATTCCTAGGTTGGTGGTTTGATGCATGTGGACCTTCAAACCTCAATGGTATTTATTATCCAAGTGGATCTGGGACTGCAAAGTACAATGGAATCAAATGGCATTATTGGAAAGGCCCCAGCCATGGACTGAAGTCTGTCACCATGATGATCCGCCCTGCTGACTTTTGAACCAATGTGCACATTGACTTCCAAAGTCTCATTATGCTCTTTTTACTTTTTTAATTAAAAACAAGAAATGATCTGCGTTTGAATTGACTTTGCAGAATGCATTATACATTCTTTTTTTTTGTGTTCTTTGGGCAATGATCGTTTATTTTGTTCTGGTACAGTTAGGAAATATGGCTTTAACTATGGAAGGGACATATCCATCCACAAGGGCTCTATTTTTTTACATGTCATCAGTAAAGACCTGGTTCTTTTGACTGTTGAAGAAGAAAGAGAAGCACAATTCAAAAATAAGACACTGATGTATGTTTAAATAAAAAGTTTTGAAGTACAACAGATCCCTCAAAGTACAATTACCCACCTCCTGCTAGCCTCACCAAAAATCCCTGATACCTCTTGTTCCAACCCTTATCCTTCTAAGTAGTAAGGTGCATTGTATCTTATTGTTGTATATGTTATGTTGTATAATAGTAAGTGCTTGTCATTTAAAGCTTTTTATGTATTTGTATAACCTATACTAATCCTTTGTGCACTTGTGCAGCACCCCAAGAGATGATGGTTCTGTGTATACAGTAAATAATTATTAATATACCTTAAATTCAAACTTCAGGCAAAAACCATTAAAGGGGTTGTAAAGGTTTGTTTTTTATTTTCTAAATAGGTTCCTTTAAGCTAGCGCATTGTTGCTTCACTTACCTTTTCCTTAGATTTTCCTTCTAAATTTTTTTTTTCTTTGTCTGAATTTCTCACTTCCTGTTTCTCCTCACAAAACTTCACACCATCATCCGAGTGGTGTGGAGTCAGCCAGAACAGCTTACTGAACAGCTTACTGAGGAGGAACAGGAAATGAGAAATTCACACAAAGAAAACAAAGAAAAAAAATATTTAGAACGGAAATCTAAGGAAAAGGTAAATGAACCAACAATGCACTAGCTTAAAGGAACCTATTTAGAAAATAAAAAACAAACCTTTACAACCCCTTTAAGCCTTGTACACACAATCGGATTTCCTATGGATTTTTAACCGATGGATTTTTCCATCGGAAATCTGATGAAGCTGACTTCCATCAGTCTTGCCTACACACCATCAGTCAAAAAACCGACCGTTCCAAACACTGTGGCGTAAAACACTCAGACAAGCCGAGAAAAATTAAATTCAATGCTTCTGAGCATGCGTCGACTTGATTCTGAGCATGCATGGGTTTTTTATCCAATGGAATTCCACACAGACGATAGTAATTTGCTATAGTTTTTTTTTTCATGTTCTATTTTTTTACACCGATGGAAAAAAAACGATGGGGCCCATACACGATTGGTTTGTCCAATGAAAAAAGTCCATCGAACTGTTTTCATCGGTAAAACCGATCGTGTGTACAGGGCTTAATTCTTTTTTGTCCTATATATACAGTATCTCACAAAAGTGAGTACCCCTCACATTTTTGTAAATATTTTATCATATCTTTTTTTATGCTAACACTGAAGAAATATAACACTTTGCTACAATGTAAAGTAGTGAGTGTACAGCTTGTACAACTGTGTAAATTTGCTATCCCCTCAAAATAACTCAACACACAGCCATTAATGTCTAAACCACTGGAAACAAAAGTAAGTACACCCCTAAGTAAAAATGTCCAAATTGGGCAAAATTAGCCATTTTCCCTCCCCAGTGTCATGTGACTCGTTAGTGTTACAAGGTCTCAGGTGTGAATGGGGAGCAGGTGTGTTAAATTTGGTGTTCTCACTCTCACTCTCTCATACTGGTCACTCGAAGTTCAATATGGCACCTCATGGCAAAGAATTCTCTGAGGATCTGAAAAAAATAATTGTTGCTCTACATATAGACAGCCTAACCTTTAAGAAGATTGCCAAGACCCTGAAACTGAGCTGCAGCACATGGCCAAGACCAGGCCTCGCACATGCTCAGCGTCATATCCAGAGGTTGTCTTTGGGAAATAGACTTATGAGTGCTGCCAGCATTGTTGCAGAGGTTGAAGGGGTGGGGGGTCAGCCTGTCAGTGTTCAGACCATACGCCGCACAAGAAAGCCGTTAACAGTTTGCTGAAAGCAAGAAAAATAAGGACATGGATCACCAGAACCATGTCCTGTGGTCTGATGACACCAAGATAAACTTATTTGGTTCAGATGGTGTCAAGCGTGTGTGGCGGCAACCAGGCGGGGAGTACAAAGACAAATGTGTCTTGCCTACAGTCAAGCATGGTGGTGGGAGTGTCATGATCTGGGTCTGCATGAGTGCTGCCGGCACTGGGGAGCTACACTTCATTGAGAGATCCATGAATGCCAACATGAACTGTGACATACTGAAGCAGAGCATGATCCCCTCACCTCGGAGTCTGGGCCGCAGGGCAGTATTCCAACATGATAACGACCCCAAACACACCTCCAAGATGACCACTGCCTTGCTAAAGGAGCTGAGGGTAAAAGTGATGGGCTGGCCAATCATGTATCCCGACCTAAAGGCTATTGAGCATCTGTGGGGCATCTTCAAACGGAAGGTGGAGCAGTGCAAGGTCTCTAACATCCACCAGCTCTGTGATGTCATCATGCAGGAGTGGAAGAGTACTCCAGTGGCAACCTGTGATGCTCTGGTGAACTCCATGCCCAAGAGGGTTAAGGCAGTGCTGGAAAATAATGGTGGCCACACAAAATATTGACACTTTGGGCCAATTTAGACATTTTCACTTAGGGGTGTACTCACTTTTGTTGCCACTGGTTTAGACTCTAATAGCTGTGTGTTGAGTTATTTTGAGGGGACAGCAAATTTACACTGTTATACAAGCTGTACACTCACTACTTTACATTGTAGCAAAGTGTAATTTCTTCAGTGTTGTCACATGAAAAGATATAATAAAATATTTACAAAAATGTGAGGGGTGTACTCACTTTTGTGAGATACTGTAAGTCTCAACTGATTATTATGCCTGAAAATGTCCACATATATAATTTAAAACTGTCCCCTGTCCTCAAAACTGTGGTGCTGATATCCTTCTTAAAATAAATTACTTCCAAACCTCTGCTTTCTTACTCGCTGTCCAAACTGCTAACTGAACAAAAGGAACGGTAGCACACTGATAAGTCATAACTTTGCTCCTCCCTTCTGTTAACAAGTGCCCAGTTAAGAGTGGCAACTCTCTGCCATAGAATAAAGCCTGATTGACTTACAGTTCTGGTTGTTCTCCCCTTTAAGTCTGTGTTAAACAACTAAAATAAAGAAAGATTTCAGATGCATATGCTGGCCTATTTACATATACAATTTTAATTACAGTAATTCATGTTTTAGATATAGTGTTAAAGGGTTAGAACATCTTTTAAATTTGTATTGTGTCCCTGGTAGGAAGATTTCCCTTTTTTTCCTGCCCTGGTGATACCTGATCCCACGACACTGGGACTGGAAGTGATTGGAATCTTTTCATGGCAGCAGTGCTTATGTTTATGCAGTTTGTACCTCTGTGGGAAAACTTTTCCTTAAAGGGGATGTAAAGGTTCGTTTTTTATTTTCTAAATCGGTTCCTTTAAGCTAGTGCATTGTTGGTTCACTTACTTTTTCCTTAGATTTCCCTAGCTTCAATACATTTTTTAGAAAGTATTCAAATTTCATATTACCAGGAATGGTATGGTGAGCTTCCCAAGAGTCCTAATATATGTGTGTAAAGGGAACCAGGCTTTGACCAGTACCGATATGTGTTTGATGTGCACTGTAATACCATATCAATGTCATGTACATGCCTTTTGCCATGTGGACATACTGCACTTTTTTATTAACTGTTTAATCCGCAGCCTGTGGTGCTCATGTCATGCTCCTGGTGTCTGCACCAGGCTAGAAATGTTTTTGAAGTCATTGGAAATTAAGAGGAAAACTAAATTTTCCTGTTATAATTTAGAACCCCAGTATTTGTGTCAATATTATACCCACTGGCCTGATTCAAAATGTGTGAGAAATGCCTACAGGACTATTCCGACCATGAAACCAGTAAATATACATTGGTGAGCACCTTCCAAAGAGATTCATTAGACAAGGTTCTCCCACCATTTGTTCCCTTACCATGGATAATAGAATGAAAGATGGAAGACGTTGCTCAGGAGTAACAGTAATAAAAGTGCTGCTTCAGGTAGCTTAGCTGATCAGAACACTCCTGGCAGCCGGAATGTGAAACTATGTGTCATCCCTTATGGCCTTATTCCCAAAGGCTTCAACTTGTAAAGGGGCAGTATGTACAGAAAGCTTTACCATGCATTTGCATAACCTTCAGCAAGCTTTGTTGAAGCCTTTTACCATTGATCTTCTGATTGGGAATGTTAAGAACAGATCTGTAGCAGAGGGTTATTCAGTTTATTCAGATGCAGGAACTTGCCCATTTAACTCCTTTTCCTACATCTCTCTGGATTTCTGGGCATGCCCAGAAACTATGTTCCTCAGCTTACCTCCCTCAGCAGTTTAGAGAGGCCTTATCAGGCAGCAGTAGCTGGGCAAGTGATCTACAGCCAAGCGAGGAGCCCTTCAGTGTCAGAACTAGTGTGCAGGCAGCGAGGCCCGAGCCTAATAGCATGGAACTTATCTGGAAGACCCAGTTACTGTGGGGAGCACCTTCCCAACTGCTGCCAGAGTACTGCAGATTTAGTTGAGTGGCGCTTTTTCCTTGAATCCCTTGAGTTGTTCACCTGTTTTACCAGAGCTACCCTGGACTTCACAGAGAGGGATACTGTTTATGAGGATAATCACTAGTAGCTGTTTTACTGAAGTAATGATTCTGAGCTTGACTCTAATGCCACATACACACAGTCGGATTTCCCGTCGGAAAAACCTTGGATGGTTTTTCCGACAGAATTCCGCTCAAGCTTGGCTTGCATACACATGGTCCCACAAAAGTTCTCTGAACTTTCGACCGCCAAGAACGTGGTGACGTACAACACTACGACGAGCCGAGAAAATTAAGTTCAATGCTTTTGGAGCATGCCTCGAATTGTTTCCGAGCATGTGTCAGAATTTTGCGTGTCGGAATTACTACAGACGACCAGAATTTCTGATCTAAATTTTTTCCATCGGAAAAATAGAGAACCTGCTCGTAAACCTTTTCTTGCCGGAAATTCTAACAGCAAAAGTCCGATGGAGCATACACACGGTCGGAATTTCTGACGAAAAGCTCACATCGAACTTTTGCTGGCGGAAATTCTGACCGTGTGTACGCGGCATAACAATGTTTTAGAGACTATGCTATGAAGCCACGTTACCCTGATTGAGCTACAAAGACATTGCTGTGAAGAGTCCTTGCTTGGACAGCTTTCATAATTTCTTCTGTATTATTCTACAGTGTATGCATGCTCTTTGCCATCCTAAACCTGTTTTGCACTTATGCTTCTAATTTTGCACCTGTTTAGTAAACCGCATATTACAGTTACTCTCTGTCTCATCATTCAGCTGATTGGATGGGAGTGTTCCCCCAGGGGTTTTTGAGCAGCAAAATGTCAACTCGTTTGAAGTATAAAAATCTTTATTAAAGAAATTTCAAATGACATATTCAACAATAAAATATGAGCTCTGGTCATAAGACATGATACATTCTAGACATGTGCACACTGAAATATTTCGTTTCGGAATTTCGTTTTCGTCCGAAAAATACATTTATTTAGTTACTCCCGAAATTCGTTTTTATTTACTTCGTTTTTCGTTAAAAATTGCATTAGTCGGGCGTGTCCGTATGTAGAGCAAGGAAGACGTGTTGCTGAGGAGCTCCATACATCCTGACAAAATCTGCTGCCATCCTGCCTTCCCACCGCCCGGGTGAGCCCTCAAACTTACCTTGTGGGTCCCTGAAGGTCCTCTGCCTCGGCCACATCCTGTATTTTTGGCCCTGGTCACCCGATCGAGCCGTTACCGGGACTTGCGACTGGCTCTGTACTCCCGGGTCCCGCCGCCATCTTGCGGCCTGCTGTCCTTCTCGGAGCCTCTGGGCTCGATTGCCGTGGTTCGCGGGGCTGGAGGTGCCTCATCTACGCACACCGAGGGCACCAGTGGTGGGGAAGGTGATCCGGACCGGCGCTGCGACCGCCTGGGGGCCTCGGGAGGTTGATTGCCCGGGCCTGCGGCCTACACACATCTTGCGGCCTACCGCGATTCCGGAAGCCTCCGTCCTCAATTTCTGAGTGCCGCGGGACACGCGGCGGACGGGCACGTCCTCCTGAGCCACCATCCGTGCCGGGGGGGGGTCGGCACTGCGTCTGACGACTTTCGGAGGGCTGCTCCTACGCATCCACGCCTGCAGCCCGCAGCCATCTTTCGGCCTCCTGACCGGCCCCATCCATCAGACGCAGGTACGCCTCCCCTCCTCCTGGGATCCTTTGGGCGATTGACTGCCTCACAATACTGCGGGGGGGGCTCCCCCACTCCTGCACCTCTCCATCCTGTCTCTGCTGTGCCCCCCCCGTCCTCCCCTTTGGACTGGGCCCCTCTGCCCGCGAACCCCCCCCCCCCCCCCCTGAACTTTCCCTAATTTTGGGGTAAGGCTTGGATGGGCCGCCCTAGGACCCGCTACTCCACAAATAAGGGCCCGAAGGCTCCTCACATACCCCCGTCAGCAGTTGTTTCGTCTCCACGGCGATCCTCGGCTGGGATGGCGGCCAATACGCAGATGGCTGCGGAGTCGGGGGTGGCGGCGCCACCCACGGGAGTGGAGATCCTGGCAGCCATCACATCCTGTAAAGAAACTCTGACATCTAAGATTGATTTTTTGACAGTGGATGTCGGTCTTCTCCGTCAAGATATGGATAAATTTCGCTCTCGCATCGCAGAGGTGGAGGACAGGGTCTCTGTGGTGGAGGATACGGTCCGGTCAGACTCCAGGGAGATACGGGCCCTCCAAATTCAAGTGAAAGCGCTGCAGGAGCGCGCGATAGACACCGAGAACCGCCTCAGGCGGAACAACATCCGTATAATTGGACTGCCCGAGAGGGCCGAGGGCCCTAGGCCTGCTGAATTTACTGAGCAATTACTGACCACCCTGTTTGACCTGGGTGCCCCGGCATCTACCTTTGTGGTTGAAAGAGCCCACAGGGTTCCACCGCTCCCTCCGAGACCTGGGGCCCCTCCACGCCCCTTCCTGCTACGAATGCTGAACTACCGGGACCGGGACCGCATTCTTGCGGCGGCACGAGCCATGCCTGACATTAAGTATGAGAATACCAGACTACTTTTCTTCCCAGACTTCTCTCAGGAGGTGCAACAACGTCGCAAGTCCTTCACTGATGTGAGACGCCGGCTCCGGGAGAAGGGAATACGCTTTGGCCTGTTGTATCCCATTAGACTGTGAGTCACTGACGGTAGCGACACTCATTTCTTTGATACCCCGGAGGCGGCAGCGGCGTGGCTAGATGCCCGTTAACCTTAGACAGCCGAGGATCAACGGTGGAGTTCACCCGGCAGGGAACAGATATGCTTCAACTATCCCATCAATGAACATCTTTCCTGTCTTCTGATGAATCCCAGCACTGCCCCCTTCTATGCCCCTAATCCTGCTTATCCCTGCTGGCTTTCACCTTTGTTCCTTCTACACAAATGTTCACTTCGGCTGATTGAACTTCCACTCACTCCTGCCTAAGGAGCTCCAATGACAACTAACGAACTGCATCGCTCATGAACCAAGGTGACTCAAGTTGTTCCCCCTTTCCACACCTTGGACTTCCACCCAGAGTTGAGGCGGACTTCCCCGGAAACTTCTCCCTCACCTGTGGTCCTGCGGGCCGACTTCTTAGGGTCGCAGTGACCTAAAGATTACATGTTTCTCTCAGTTAAGGGACAAAACCCTGCATCAGTTTTTATGGCTCTTGGGCCCCTTTTTTTTTGGCCCTTGACGCTAGGTTTGTATGGTGTTTGGGTAGGGTGTTTTATGTTATGGGGAGAAGGGTTCAATTGTTATGAAGGTCCAGATAATTACTGTATTGCTCAATTACCTTATGGGTCTCTGACCCTATTGAATAGGTGTGCCACTACTGTGTTTACTTATATGTGTTGGGTTGATGGTCTCATCCTGCTTCTATTTCCCCCTGGTGTTCCTTGATGGCTCCTCCGGATGCTGAGCTCCTGACCGTTCTGTCGTGGAATGTTCGGGGGCTCAACTCGAAGTTTAAGAGGTCACTCTTATTCCAATATTTGAAAATACATAATCCCCACATAGTGCTACTGCAGGAGACACATTTAACCGGCAGCAAGGTTCTGGCTCTGAAGAAGCCCTGGGTACAGAGGGCGTTTCATGCGACCTACTCTTCATATTCTCGTGGGGTGTCTATCCTGATTAGCAAACGTGTACCGTGTGTGATACACGATGTTCATCTGGACCCCCAGGGAAAATTCGTTATGGTTGTTCTGAGTGTATATACCCAAAAGTATGTCATAGTGAATGTCTATTTGCCTCCCCCTGGTCAGGTGCAGGCTCTGTACACTCTCTATGAGAGGCTGGCTCCGCATTGCCCAGCGCAGGTTCTGTTCATGGGAGACTTTAATGCTACGCTGTCCCGTGACCTGGACAGGCCTTCCCCCCAATCCAATTTTAACTCTGATCTCAGAACGTGGGCTCAGGCCACGGAGTTCCAGGAGGCATGGAGGTGGCTTCATCCCCAAGATAGAACGTACTCTTGTTTTTCGGCCACATTTAGAACCTCCTCCCGCATTGATCTAGCTTTTGCTAATTCCACCATGCTGGCTAACGTTCAGGAGGCATGTTATCTCCCCTCTGGCCTCTCTGATCATCACCCCCTTAAATTGACCATTAGGACCACCAGGTCGCGGAACAATGCCCTTTGGAGGTTGCAACCCCATTGGATCAACAACGAGGCTGTCCACGACAGAGTTATTTCCCCCCTGGGGGAGTATTGGGCGCACAATGCGGGGTCGGCTTCTCTGGAGATGACCTGGGACGCCTCCAAGGCTCACAGCAGGGGTCAGTATATCTCGGCTGTGGCGGTGGTAAAGGCGGAACTGAGAGACGGGTATCTGACCTGCAGCGTAGGGTGGATGAGGCGCTGAATCAGTATTCAGCCTCGCCGACGGTTTCCAATTTTGAACACCTGTCATCGCTTAGGCGAGAACTACATCTCTATGTTACAGATGCCACTAGTCTTGGTATACAGGGTAGCAGACAGGCATACTTTGAACATGGAGACAAAAATAGCAAACTGCTGGCGATGCTAGCGCAGCAGGACAGGCCCTCAGCGGTTATATCGGAGATCCTCACGGCAGATGGCGCTTTAGCCACCTCTCAGGAGGATATTCTGTCTGCATTCAACACTTTCTACACTTCTCTTTATGTCTCTTCACTTCCTGATGGGTTTGATCCTGCACCTATGATCTCCCTGCTGGACACATTGGCCCTGGGGTGGCTCTCTGACACGGAGAGGCAGCTCCTTGTCTCGGAGATCACCCCGGAAGAGGTCACACTGGCCATTAAATCTTTTCCGGCAGGTAAAACCCCAGGGCCGGACGGCCTGCCCATTGAGTACTATAGGGCCCACGCAGAATTGCTCGCCCCTAAACTAGCTCAGATGTTTCAAGCTTGCTTGAATCAAGACTCCTTGCCGCCCTCTATGAGAGAAGCCCATGTGGTTCTAATTCCTAAGCCTAATAGAGACCCTAAGTTCTGCGCCTCATACAGGCCAATTGCACTTCTCAACTGTGACCTTAAAATTTTGACCAAGTTACTGGCCACTAGACTCAACGTAGTGATAAAGTCCCTGATTGACCCCGACCAAACGGGCTTCATGCCCGGTAGATCTACAGACATTAACATACGCAGATTATTCACTAATATTCATGCCCCCCATACTAACCAGGGTACTAGAACCATTGCCACCTTGGATATAGAGAAGGCATTTGACACAGTGGAATGGGTCTATCTGTGGGAGGTGCTTAGACGAATGGGGTTCCCGTTAAAATTTATAGGCTGGATACGCACACTTTACACTGGTCCTACGGCACGCATTAAGCTGAATGGCTCCTTGTCTCCTCCGTTCCCCCTGCAGAGGGGCACCAGACAGGGATGCCCTCTCTCCCCGGCTCTATTCGCCCTGGCCGTGGAGCCTATTGCTGAGGCCCTTAGGAGCTCGGCCGAGGTCCGTGGTCTTCGGGTGGGCTGGTTGGAGGAGAGAGTGGCTTTATACGCGGACGATATGCTCCTGTTCCTGAATGACGCTGGTGACTCTCTGCGGGGCGCACTTGGTATCATGGATGCCTTCGCCGCCTTCACGGGGCTGAGGGTGAACTGGCACAAGTTGCAATTGTTCCCAGTGGATGCGGGGGCCCGGTCCTCCTCGCCCTCCTCTCTCCCGCTTCAGTGGGTTGAGCAGTTCACCTACTTGGGAATTGTTATCTCAAGGGAGACTGGGGATTTTGTACGGCTCAATTTCGACCCTGTCCTGGTGACCATTAAAGCCAAACTTAAGGCGTGGAGTAACCTCCCCCTTTCTCTCATCGGGCGTATTAACCTGATTAAAATGAAAGTCCTTCCTAAACTCACGTATATTTTTCGGAACTCCCCTCACTGGCTGACTAAAGTCTTCTTTAATTCCCTCAGGCAACTCTTCCTCTCCTTTATTTGGGGGGGCAGGCCACCTAGATTCAAATATTCCACCTTGACCAGGCCTGTGGACAGTGGTGGCTTGGCTCTCCCTAATTGTTACAAGTATTATTTGGCCACTCAGCTTGTGACCGCCCACTGGTGGCTGAGACCGGACCTGACCAACTCCGTGACGGTGCTGGAGGCAGCCATAGTGGGGTCCCTGGAGGCACTGGAGGGACTGCTATTCAGGGGGCCTAAAACGCCTCACAATCTCACCCCTTCCATGCGTACCACTATGCGGGCATGGAGGGCGGGTGAGGCAACAAGGGCACCCCAGACGAACTCTTGGTCTCCTCACACCCCCCTGTGGCTGAATCCCAACCTATCACAATTCCACACTATCCCCGATCCGCAGACCTGGGCCAAGTATAAAATACTGACCCTCAAACATATCATCACCAACGGAGATCTCACTCCCTTTCACACTTTATGTGCTAAATTCAACGTACCTGAACGAGCCCACTTTAGATATCTCCAAATTGCACATGCCTTCAGGTGCCAATTTTTGGGCAGGCCAGTTGAACTGGCATACTCAGAGTTGGAATCTACTATCTGGGTGAAGGACCTGGAGAAACCCGCGTCTCAGATTTATGGATCCCTGCTGGTTGCTGCTATCCCCGAGCTGTCTTCCCTCCGCAGGAAATGGGTGGAGGACATATCGGGGCTGGACGCGGACGACTGGAGGGAGGTTTGGGATTATCCCTTCTCCCCTTTGATCTCAGCAAGGGACAAATTAGTCCAATATAAAATTGTGCACAGGGCTCACTACACGCCTCACAGGCTGCACCAGATGTCACCGGAGCATTCTCCGGAGTGCTGGCACTGCTCCTACCGGCCAGGGGGTTTCTTCCATATTTTCTGGGCTTGCCCAGCAATTGTACAGTATTGGAGTGAAGTGCTACGGGTGATCAATAAGGCCACCGGGACTTGCGTCCCATGCGAGCCCATACACTGTTTGCTAGGACTGGTTGACCAACTGCCAATACTCAGAGCCAGAAAAACACTCATATCCCTGCTATTGTACTATGCGCGCAAAGCCATTACAATGAATTGGAAACAATCGTCTCCCCCCTCTGTTAAATTTTGGAAAAACTTAATTAATGCCAGTTTGCCCCTGTATAGAGCCACGTACTTGTCTAGAGGTTGTCCGCACAAATTTGAAAAGGTATGGAACTGTTGGCTAGATGACAGAAGCACGGCAAGTGATACAGTGACCACTGTCTAGATTTCTATTGTATCATTGGAATATCGATCTATTAACCCAAATACTGTTTCCAGGCTACCTTCCTCTATCAATACCACTTTGAAGCATGACGTATCTTGAATGAACCCTCTCCCCAAGCTTGGGGTTGTAGTATAGACTAAGTTAAGTTCTATGTTATTTGTCGCCCTGTGGCGGTCTGATGCCGAAACAGGGTAATGGCCCCTGCGTGGGCAGCTGTTGTGCCTAGGTGTGGGCAAAATGTGTGTATGTTCTATAAAACTTCAATAAAAAGATTAAAAAAAAAAAAAATTGCATTCGTCCGAAAATCTGAATTAATTAAGGTCGAATCTGTCATTGAAGGCTTATGGTGTCTGTCGAATGTTCAAAGAAGATTCAACGGAGCAGCGAAACTGTACGACTCTGCAATCATACATTTCCGGTCGAATGTTCTGCCCACAAGCAGTGATCTTTTCTCTCTATGTCGAATCTTTTCTCTCTATAATGTCGAATCTTTTCTCTCCTATGTCGAATCTTTTCTCTCTATAATGTTGAATCTTTTCTCTCCTATGTCGAATCTTTTCTCTCTATAATGTCAAATCTTTTCTCTCTATAATGTCAAATCTTTTCTCTCCTATGTTGAATCTTTTCTCTCCTATGTCAAATCTTTTCTCTCTATAATGTCAAATCTTTTCTCTCTATAATGTCAAATCTTTTCTCTCCTATGTCGAATCTTTTCTCTCTATAATGTCAAATCTTTTCTCTCCTATGTCGAATCTTTTCTCTCTATAATGTCAAATCTTTTCTCTCCTATGTCGAATCTTTTCTCTCTATAATAACAAATCTTTTCTCTCCTATGTCGAATCTTTTCTCTCCTATGTCGAATCTTTTCTCTCCTATGTCGAATCTTTCCTCTCCTATGTCGAATCTTTTCTCTCCTATGTCGAATCTTTCCTCTCCTATGTCGAATCTTTCCTCTCCTATGTCGAATCTTTTCTCTCCTATGTCGAATCTTTTCTCTCCTATGTCGAATCTTTTCTCTCCTATGTCGAATCTTTCCTCTCCTATGTCGAATCTTTTCTCTCCTATGTCGAATCTTTTCTCTCCTATGTCGAATCTTTCCTCTCCTATGTCGAATCTTCCCTCTCCTATGTCGAATCTTTCCTCTCCTATGTCGAATCTTTTCTCTCCTATGTCGAATCTTTCTCTCCTATGTCGAATCTTTTCTCTCTATAATGTCGAATCTTTTCTCTCCTATGTAGAATAATCTTGGACTAATAGAGTTAAGGTTAGGCACATTCGACCACAGGTTCGATAGACACAGATTGTTATTGTCAGCGTCACGTCGAATCTCCTATCTATATCGAACTGTTGTAGCAACGAAAACGAAAATAAAGCATTTGTTTATGTCGGATCTTTCGGTTTTCGGATTCTGTGCTTTCGTTTTCGTTTGTTAAAACGATAACGAAAATAGCTGAAATTCGGACGAAAATGCATTCGGACGAAAACGAATGCACATGTCTATATACATTCCGAAATGCAGCAATGCAAACATACAGTAGATTACACAGCACTACATGTGATAGCTATGTCAAGGGGTTTTGACATAGCTATCACATGTAATGCAATGTAGTGCTGTGTAATCTATGTTTGCATTGGTGCATTTCATAATGTATCACGTCTTATGACCAGAGCTCATATTTTATTGTTGAATATGTCATTTGAAATTTCTTTAATAAAGATTTTTATACTTCAAACGAGTTGACATTTTGCTGCTCAAAAACCCCCCCTGGGGGAACACTCCCATCCAATTTTATTTGGGGTGTGCAGCCTCTCATTCCTTCAATATGTGTCTTTCCCATTATATCATTCAGCTGATTACCTATTCTGCTAAAGATCTTAATGGGAGTGCTAACTGTCATGTATAACAAGTTGCCAACAGGCTTCATTAAGCTTCAGCACTACCTTAAAGTGGTTGTAAACCTCAGATATTAAAATATAAACAAAGCACATTTTTCTAAAGTGTGTACTTGTCTCAGTCCAGAGAACTAGGTGTGATTTCTCTCTGCTGCCTTGTTCCTCTGCTATCTGCATGAGTCACTGACACCAAAGCCTAGTACACACGGCCGAGATTCTCGTCAGGAAAAAACCCGTCGGTTTTCTTGCCGGCCGAGTGTACACACGTACGATTCAAAAGAACCGCCGTCGCCACCATCTTGCTTCACCCTACCTATGCCTTGGAAGCTACCGCGCATGCGTCAAAGTCATTTCGAGCATGCGCGGGTTTCCATGGAGGCAGGTAAGTATACACACGCTCTGGTTTCTCGTCGGGAAACAGGCCGACAAGAATCCCGATGAGAAAATAGAGAGCAGGGTCTTTATTTTTCTCGTCGAGATTCTGGGCAGATTTCCCGACGAGAAACCTCAAAGCCTCTGTTAGTATTTTCTTGTAATCAATCGAAATCCAGGTGTTTGAAAGTGAAGATTATTTAATCCAACATGCAGTGATACATTTTCGTGATGCTTACAGAGTGAGAGCAAAGGCAAAAAGTGAGTGAGAAGGAGGCGGCCCCACCTTCTCATCCTTACACTGAAAAGGCAATAACACTTCTTATTGGCTAATTTGCTAAGGAGGCTCCACCTACACCTGGTACAAGCTGGTACCTTTATTCACAAGCAGAGCCTCCCGTACAGTCTGCTTTCTATACATATATTACGTATGGGGTTAGTAAGAACAAAAGAATACAACAAGGTTAGAACATGTGCTCAGGAGCCATCTTAAAGGAAAATCAGTAAAGCTGTTTAATAGACGCACAATACTAAACTTTTCTAACATTCCCTCCTCTTGTGGGTCTATTTTATCTCAACACATTTCGATGATAGTCCCTGTGTTATACACTTTCGGACTGTAGGTCATTAAGTTGAGCTTCAATGTCCACATAGGTCTCCTTAGAGGTAGGAACGGCTTGATACATCGTTCTTGAGATTGCGGTTTCAATCAGTTTTTGTGAAAGTCCTCGAATACAGAGAATGCAGCAGCATCCGTAAGTGACCAAAACCGCAGTAATTGAGATCGAACATGATGTGATAAGTCCAGTCCACTTACCGAACCATCCTTCAAGCCAGTTTGTGAATGGATCGTTAATACCTGAATTTTCCGCTAATTCATTCGATAGAGCAGTCAATCCTTCCAGGGCTCTGGTCACGGTCTCTCCAGGAGCTGTATTAGGGATAAAGGTACAATACATGCTACCAAACATTTTGAATACCCCTCCTCTTTTAGCCATGATCATATCTTCCCTACCTAGTATTATACCAGAGGGTCCACAGTACTACTTCACGTCTAAGTGGAGCAAAGTTCTTCTTGGGGTGTATGTGGATACATATCTTTACTCATACGTATCACCCATCTTGGCATCATATGAATCTGCTAATCTGACTATCTGATAACACTCTATTTCTTCCCTGGGGTCATCTCCCTCAGTTCTAACTGCCATTGTAGTAATTTTTTTCACATTTAGCACACCTGAAAAACAAATTAGCAAGTAATCCAACAACCATGATTCCTATAAGAACAAAAAAAAATGTTGAATCCTTGAAAATTTACCATTTCTGATATACTAGTTTTGGGGCAGCCTTGTATTGCTTAAACTCAAAATGAAAGTAAATGAGTACTAGGTGTGTGCATTTTTTTTTAAAACTGTCTGGCCTATGTGAACCTATCTAGCAATTACTCAAATGACTCTTTATGCCTGCTAGCATGTATCCACGTCACTTTACAGCTGTAGCAGTTGTCAGGGACACTTGATAGGGTCCTTCAACTTTGGTCCTAAAGGTACTTTCACATGTTCTTTTACTAAGACCCAATCATCTGGCTGTAAATCATGTGTTCCAGTTACTTGATCTGGAATTGGATCAAAAAACAAACTTGTGCATCGCAGTTCGTTTCTTGTATTAGACAATTACATAACAAAATTATTATACATTATAACAGTCTGATGTGGAAAATGCAACCCTGTCTTAGGTGGGCCCCCCAAACAAAATCTCATAAGGGCTCAAGTTCTCTGACCTATAAAGTAGGGGTAATCCTGATGCTGTAAAGAACCTGAGGAAACAGTTATGGCCATTGTTTCTTTACTAACCTATCTACCCTTTTCCTGCATAGATTTAGCTGGTCTGCCTTTAACAACTCCACTATACCTTTCTACCTTCCCTGAACTCTGAGGATGATAGGAGCATGGAAGGCCTGCTCAATTGCCAAATCCTTGCATATAATTTGCATGATCTGTCCAGTGGAACGTGTTCCTCTGTCATTCTCTATGATTTCAGGGACTCCAATCAGCATATTACTTCGGAAAGGATCTTCTTTTCTGTCGTCTTTTCTGTCGTCTTGGCATTTGCTTTAGCCACCAGTCAGGCTTCCATCCAGCTTGAAACATTTCTATGCACAACAAAACATTGATATTGGCCTGATTTGAGCAATTGGATTTAATAAATCTGAAGTCTTTGGAAAAGGAATAGTGACTTGGCCAAATGTCTTTGTGTTACTCTGGTCTGTTTTCCTGAGTTATTTTTAGCACAGATTATGCATCCCTCAACAAAGTCTTGATATTCATTTCTGGAGTATCGAATAAACCATCCAGCCTTGCTTATGTTCCTTCCATTGCCTTAGGGCATACATGACTCAGTCCATGGGCTAATGGCATAATCATCTTTTCCATTTCAGATGGGACACATATTCCATTTTCCTTGCACAAGAGTCCATCTTGATCCTTCTTTACATAATCTTATACCAATCATCAGGTGCAGATTCTTGCAGTTTCTTAATCAGTTCTTTAACTTTCAGTATTAGTTCCCTTATTTTCCTTCAATCTGTTACAGGTTTCTTCTTCTTTTTTTTCCCTTGCAAAATCTGTGATTAGTCATGATTGCTTCCATTGGTGTTTCAGCAGTCTTCCTGGCAGTATGAGCAGGCAACTGGTTTCCTTTTTCTTCCACGGGTTGTCCTCCAGTATGTGCCTTGACTTTCAGGGTGGCTACTTCCTTTGGGAGGGTGACTGGTTCAAAAAGTTCTCAAACATATTTCCAGTTTTAAATTGATTCTTCTTGCAGCAATTGTGAAACTTCTGTTCTTCCTTATGGGTCCATAATCATGGACTACTTCGACAGCATGCTTGCTACCAGTATAGGTGTTGACTGTTTGATCCTTTGCGGTCTCACAGGCCCTCATGAGTGCTACCACTTTGGCAACCAGCGCTGAAAGTGATGAAGGGAGTAGTTGGGTCTCAATCACTTCCTCCAATGTTGTCACTGCATATGCCATTCTTGGGACTCCATCTTTGTACAGGCGTGAACCCTCTGCAAACAGGATCAGATCAGAATTTTCAAAAGGAGTGTCCTTTACTGGGGAGATTTGCTGCATTTCTTCTTCCATAAGTTTTAAGCAGATGTGGTCACCCTCCTCTTTGGTGTTTTCCTCTGTCTCTAGGAAAAAGCTGGCAGGCTTGATTGTAGTACCTCTTTTCACTTCTTTTTCTCCTAATTCAAGCAGTATTGCTTCATAACATCCATTCCAAAGCATACAGGTCCTTCTCAAAAAATTAGCATATTGTGATAAAGTTCATTATTTTCTGTAATGTACTGATAAACATTAGACTTTCATATATTTTAGATTCGTTAAACACAACTTGAAGTAGTTCAAGCCTTTTCTTGTTTTAATATTGATGATTTTGGCATACAGCTCATGACAACCCAAAATTCCTATCTCAAAAAATTAGCATATCATGAAAAGGTTCTCTAAACGAGCTATTAACCTAATCATCTGAATCATCTAATTAACTCTAAACACCTGCAAAAGATTCCTGAGGCTTTTAAAAACTCCCAGCCTGGTTCATTACTCAAAACCGCAATCATGGGTAAGACTGCCGACCTGACTGCTGTCCAGAAGGCCATCATTGACACCCTCAAGCAAGAGGGTAAGACACAGAAAGAAATTTCTGAACGAATAGGCTGTTCCCAGAGTGCTGTATCAAGGCACCTCAGTGGGAAGTCTGTGGGAAGGAAAAAGTGTGGCAGAAAACGCTGCACAATGAGAAGAGGTGACCGGACCCTGAAGAAGATTGTGGAGAAGGACCGATTCCAGACCTTGGAGGACCTGCGGAAGCAGTGGACTGAGTCTGGAGTAGAAACATCCAGAGCCACTGTGAACAGGCGTGTGCAGGAAATGGGCTACAGGTGCCGCATTCCCCAGGTCAAGCCACTTTTGAACCAGAAACAGCGGCAGAAGCGCCTGACCTGGGCTACAGAGAAGCAGCACTGGACTGTTGCTCAGTGGTCCAAAGTACATTCAGAAATCAAGGTGCCAGAGTCTGGAGGAAGACTGGGGAGAGGGAAATGCCAAAATGCCTGAAGTCCAGTGTCAAGTACCCACAGTCAGTGATGGTCTGGGGTGCCATGTCAGCTGCTGGTGTTGGTCCACTGTGTTTTATCAAGGGCAGGGTCAATGCAGCTAGCTATCAGGAGATTTTGGAGCACTTCATGCTTCCATCTGCTGAAAAGCTTTATGGAGATGAAGATTTCATTTTTCAGCACGACCTGGCACCTGCTCACAGTGCCAAAACCACTGGTAAATGGTTTACTGACCATGGTATTACTGTGCTCAATTGGCCTGCCAACTCTCCTGACCTGAACCCCATAGAGAATCTGTGGGATATTGGGAAGAGAAAGTTGAGAGACGCAAGACCCAACACTCTGGATGAGCTTAAGGCCGCTATCGAAGCATCCTGGGCCTCCATAACACCTCAGCAGTGCCACAGGCTGGTTGCCCCCATGCCACGCCGCATTGAAGCAGTCATTTCTGCAAAAGGATTCCCTACCAAGTATTGAGTGCATAACTGAACATAATTATTTGAAGGTTGACTTTTTTTGTATTAAAAACACTTTTCTTTTATTGGTCGGATGAAATATGCTAATTTTTTGAGATAGGATTTTTGGGTTTTCATGAGCTGTATGCCAAAATCATCAATATTAAAACAAGAAAAGGCTTGAACTACTTCAGTTGTGTGTAATGAATCTAAAATATATGAAAGTCTAATGTTTATCAGTACATTACAGAAAATAATGAACTTTATCACAATATGCTAATTTTTTGAGAAGGACCTGTATATTCTCTTCTGTACAGCACCACTGGCACAGGTTGCAGCTGCAGTTTTCTTTTTGCGTTCTTGCCACAACATGGGTTTTGGTTCATCCACCAACCGGATCTATTTTATACACGGCTTGAAAGGGTTCGCGGTCAACAGGTCAGAATGAAGAAGTTTCACACCATTTAAGAATGCAGGATATACAGGAAACATGACAACAATCTTCTGGAAAGCCAACCTTCAGGGAAAGATTGTTCAGACAAATTGGACACCTCTCAGTTGAACTTTAATGCTAAAGTACTGGCACCAGTCCCATCTTTGCCTTCGTCACCATCCTTTTTTTCATGTAGCTGGTCTTTGGCATCAGGTAAACATAAATGTTTGCTCCTCATCCTCTCCACTAAACCTAATAATGTGATTTATCTCAGTAGGGTCAGAAACTAAAATGTTGCTAGTTACCCCTTCTATGAAGATTAAGTTCAAGGCCTTCCCCGTACTGGCCCATTCTAGAGATTCCTTTTTCCAGTTTCTGCCTCCCCATATGGACGTCTCCCCTAGAGTCACCAGTAGACCCAAGACTAGGGATGAGCTTCGTGTTCGAGTCGAACATACGTTCGACTCGAACATTGGCTGTTCGATCGTTCGACGAAGATCGAACGATTTGGGCCGTTCGCGCCAAATTCGAGTGACGCGAACGGCCCACAATGCACTACGCCATCGCAGTGTCATCCAGGCGCTGTGATTGGCCAAGCATGCACTGTGACCCCGCATGCTTGGCCAATCACAGCGCCGGCAGCGAGGAGAGCAATGATTGGCCACAGGCAGGATGCCTGTGGCCAATTATTGCTGAGGGTGTTTAGTACACGCCCCACACTATAAAAGGCCGCCAGCACGGCGGCCTAGTGTAGTGTGTTCCGGAGCAGGGATAGAGTAGCATAGGCAGGGACAGTGACTGTTATTTCTTTCTTGCTTAACCTGGATTCCTTTAGTTTAGGGAAAGAGAAGGATAGGTAGGGAGAGTGTCAGTGTGTTTTGTGCTTCTGCTATAGTGTGCTTAAAAAAAACATTTATTCTAGGGACAGAAAACTCTAGGTAGGGACAGTGTCAGTTTCTTTCACTCTGCAAGTCCTTGTTTCCAGGGACCTGTAAGGACAGTGAGTTAATTGTCCTTGTGCTATATTGTGCTTAAAAAAAACATTTATTCTAGGGACAGAAAACTCTAGGTAGGGACAGTGTCAGTTTCTTTCACTCTGCAAGTCCTTGTTTCCAGGGACCTGTAAGGACAGTGAGTTAATTGTCCTTGTGCTATATTGTGATTAAAAAAAACATTTATTCTAGGGACAGAAAACTCTAGGTAGGGACAGTGTCAGTTTCTTTCACTCTGCAAGTCCTTGTTTCCAGGGACCTGTAAGGACAGTGAGTTAATTTTCCTTGTGCTATATTGTGATTAAAAAAAACATTTTTTCTAGGGACAGAAAACTGTAGGTAGGGAGAGTGTTTTTTTTCTTTCACTCTGCAAGTCCTTGTTTCCAGGGACCTGTAAGGACAGTGAGTTAATTGTCCTTGTGCTATATTGTGCTTAAAAAAAACATTTATTCTAGGGACAGAAAACTCTAGGTAGGGACAGTGTCAGTTTCTTTCACTCTGCAAGTCCTTGTTTCCAGGGACCTGTAAGGACAGTGAGTTAATTGTCCTTGTGCTATATTGTGATTAAAAAAAACATTTATTCTAGGGACAGAAAACTCTAGGTAGGGACAGTGTCAGTTTCTTTCACTCTGCAAGTCCTTGTTTCCAGGGACCTGTAAGGACAGTGAGTTAATTTTCCTTGTGCTATATTGTGATTAAAAAAAACATTTTTTCTAGGGACAGAAAACTGTAGGTAGGGAGAGTGTTTTTTTTCTTTCACTCTGCAAGTCCTTGTTTCCAGGGACCTGTAAGGACAGTGAGTTAATTGTCCTTGTGCTATATTGTGCTTAAAAAAAACATTTATTCTAGGGACAGAAAACTCTAGGTAGGGACAGTGTCAGTTTCTTTCACTCTGCAAGTCCTTGTTTCCAGGGACCTGTAAGGACAGTGAGTTAATTTTCCTTGTGCTATATTGTGATTAAAAAAAACATTTATTCTAGGGACAGAAAACTCTAGGTAGGGACAGTGTCAGTTTCTTTCACTCTGCAAGTCCTTGTTTCCAGGGACCTGTAAGGACAGTGAGTTAATTTTCCTTGTGCTATATTGTGATTAAAAAAAACATTTTTTCTAGGGACAGAAAACTGTAGGTAGGGAGAGTGTTTTTTTTCTTTCACTCTGCAAGTCCTTGTTTCCAGGGACCTGTAAGGACAGTGAGTTAATTGTCCTTGTGCTATATTGTGCTTAAAAAAAACATTTATTCTAGGGACAGAAAACTCTAGGTAGGGACAGTGTCAGTTTCTTTCACTCTGCAAGTCCTTGTTTCCAGGGACCTGTAAGGACAGTGAGTTAATTTTCCTTGTGCTATATTGTGATTAAAAAAAACATTTATTCTAGGGACAGAAAACTCTAGGTAGGGACAGTGTCAGTTTCTTTCACTCTGCAAGTCCTTGTTTCCAGGGACCTGTAAGGACAGTGAGTTAATTTTCCTTGTGCTATATTGTGATTAAAAAAAACATTTTTTCTAGGGACAGAAAACTGTAGGTAGGGAGAGTGTTTTTTTTCTTTCACTCTGCAAGTCCTTGTTTCCAGGGACCTGTAAGGACAGTGAGTTAATTTTCCTTGTGCTATATTGTGATTAAAAAAAACATTTATTCTAGGGACAGAAAACTCTAGGTAGGGACAGTGTCAGTTTCTTTCACTCTGCAAGTCCTTGTTTCCAGGGACCTGTAAGGACAGTGAGTTAATTTTCCTTGTGCTATATTGTGATTAAAAAAAACATTTTTTCTAGGGACAGAAAACTGTAGGTAGGGAGAGTGTTTTTTTTCTTTCACTCTGCAAGTCCTTGTTTCCAGGGACCTGTAAGGACAGTGAGTTAATTGTCCTTGTGCTATATTGTGCTTAAAAAAAACATTTATTCTAGGGACAGAAAACTCTAGGTAGGGACAGTGTCAGTTTCTTTCACTCTGCAAGTCCTTGTTTCCAGGGACCTGTAAGGACAGTGAGTTAATTTTCCTTGTGCTATATTGTGATTAAAAAAAACATTTATTCTAGGGACAGAAAACTCTAGGTAGGGACAGTGTCAGTTTCTTTCACTCTGCAAGTCCTTGTTTCCAGGGACCTGTAAGGACAGTGAGTTAATTTTCCTTGTGCTATATTGTGATTAAAAAAAACATTTTTTCTAGGGACAGAAAACTGTAGGTAGGGAGAGTGTTTTTTTTCTTTCACTCTGCAAGTCCTTGTTTCCAGGGACCTGTAAGGACAGTGAGTTAATTGTCCTTGTGCTATATTGTGCTTAAAAAAAACATTTATTCTAGGGACAGAAAACTCTAGGTAGGGACAGTGTCAGTTTCTTTCACTCTGCAAGTCCTTGTTTCCAGGGACCTGTAAGGACAGTGAGTTAATTTTCCTTGTGCTATATTGTGATTAAAAAAAACATTTATTCTAGGGACAGAAAACTCTAGGTAGGGACAGTGTCAGTTTCTTTCACTCTGCAAGTCCTTGTTTCCAGGGACCTGTAAGGACAGTGAGTTAATTTTCCTTGTGCTATATTGTGATTAAAAAAAACATTTTTTCTAGGGACAGAAAACTGTAGGTAGGGAGAGTGTTTTTTTTCTTTCACTCTGCAAGTCCTTGTTTCCAGGGACCTGTAAGGACAGTGAGTTAATTTTCCTTGTGCTATATTGTGATTAAAAAAAACATTTATTCTAGGGACAGAAAACTCTAGGTAGGGACAGTGTCAGTTTCTTTCACTCTGCAAGTCCTTGTTTCCAGGGACCTGTAAGGACAGTGAGTTAATTTTCCTTGTGCTATATTGTGATTAAAAAAAACATTTTTTCTAGGGACAGAAAACTGTAGGTAGGGAGAGTGTTTTTTTTCTTTCACTCTGCAAGTCCTTGTTTCCAGGGACCTGTAAGGACAGTGAGTTAATTGTCCTTGTGCTATATTGTGCTTAAAAAAAACATTTATTCTAGGGACAGAAAACTCTAGGTAGGGACAGTGTCAGTTTCTTTCACTCTGCAAGTCCTTGTTTCCAGGGACCTGTAAGGACAGTGAGTTAATTTTCCTTGTGCTATATTGTGATTAAAAAAAACATTTATTCTAGGGACAGAAAACTCTAGGTAGGGACAGTGTCAGTTTCTTTCACTCTGCAAGTCCTTGTTTCCAGGGACCTGTAAGGACAGTGAGTTAATTTTCCTTGTGCTATATTGTGATTAAAAAAAACATTTTTTCTAGGGACAGAAAACTGTAGGTAGGGAGAGTGTTTTTTTTCTTTCACTCTGCAAGTCCTTGTTTCCAGGGACCTGTAAGGACAGTGAGTTAATTGTCCTTGTGCTATATTGTGCTTAAAAAAAACATTTATTCTAGGGACAGAAAACTCTAGGTAGGGACAGTGTCAGTTTCTTTCACTCTGCAAGTCCTTGTTTCCAGGGACCTGTAAGGACAGTGAGTTAATTTTCCTTGTGCTATATTGTGATTAAAAAAAACATTTATTCTAGGGACAGAAAACTCTAGGTAGGGACAGTGTCAGTTTCTTTCACTCTGCAAGTCCTTCTTTCCAGGGACCTGTAAGGACAGTGAGTTAATTTTCCTTGTGCTATATTGTGATTAAAAAAAACATTTTTTCTAGGGACAGAAAACTGTAGGTAGGGAGAGTGTTTTTTTTCTTTCACTCTGCAAGTCCTTGTTTCCAGGGACCTGTAAGGACAGTGAGTTAATTTTCCTTGTGCTATATTGTGATTAAAAAAAACATTTATTCTAGGGACAGAAAACTCTAGGTAGGGACAGTGTCAGTTTCTTTCACTCTGCAAGTCCTTGTTTCCAGGGACCTGTAAGGACAGTGAGTTAATTTTCCTTGTGCTATATTGTGATTAAAAAAAACATTTTTTCTAGGGACAGAAAACTGTAGGTAGGGAGAGTGTTTTTTTTCTTTCACTCTGCAAGTCCTTGTTTCCAGGGACCTGTAAGGACAGTGAGTTAATTGTCCTTGTGCTATATTGTGCTTAAAAAAAACATTTATTCTAGGGACAGAAAACTCTAGGTAGGGACAGTGTCAGTTTCTTTCACTCTGCAAGTCCTTGTTTCCAGGGACCTGTAAGGACAGTGAGTTAATTTTCCTTGTGCTATATTGTGATTAAAAAAAACATTTATTCTAGGGACAGAAAACTCTAGGTAGGGACAGTGTCAGTTTCTTTCACTCTGCAAGTCCTTGTTTCCAGGGACCTGTAAGGACAGTGAGTTAATTTTCCTTGTGCTATATTGTGATTAAAAAAAACATTTTTTCTAGGGACAGAAAACTGTAGGTAGGGAGAGTGTTTTTTTTCTTTCACTCTGCAAGTCCTTGTTTCCAGGGACCTGTAAGGACAGTGAGTTAATTTTACTTGTGCTATATTGTGCTTAAAAAAAACATTTTTTCTAGGGACAGAAAACTGTAGGTAGGGAGAGTGTTTTTTTTCTTTCACTCTGCAAGTCCTTGTTTCCAGGGACCTGTAAGGACAGTGAGTTAATTGTCCTTGTGCTATATTGTGCTTAAAAAAAACATTTATTCTAGGGACAGAAAACTCTAGGTAGGGACAGTGTCAGTTTCTTTCACTCTGCAAGTCCTTGTTTCCAGGGACCTGTAAGGACAGTGAGTTAATTTTCCTTGTGCTATATTGTGATTAAAAAAAACATTTTTTCTAGGGACAGAAAACTGTAGGTAGGGAGAGTGTTTTTTTTCTTTCACTCTGCAAGTCCTTGTTTCCAGGGACCTGTAAGGACAGTGAGTTAATTGTCCTTGTGCTATATTGTGCTTAAAAAAAACATTTATTCTAGGGACAGAAAACTCTAGGTAGGGACAGTGTCAGTTTCTTTCACTCTGCAAGTCCTTGTTTCCAGGGACCTGTAAGGACAGTGAGTTAATTTTCCTTGTGCTATATTGTGATTAAAAAAAACATTTATTCTAGGGACAGAAAACTCTAGGTAGGGAGAGTGTTTTTTTTCTTTCACTCTGCAAGTCCTTGTTTCCAGGGACCTGTAAGGACAGTGAGTTAATTGTCCTTGTGCTATATTGTGCTTAAAAAAAACATTTTTTCTAGGGACAGAAAACTGTAGGTAGGGAGAGTGTTTTTTTTTTTTCACTCTGCAAGTCCTTGTTTCCAGGGACCTGTAAGGACAGTGAGTTAATTGTCCTTGTGCTATATTGTGCTTAAAAAAAACATTTATTCTAGGGACAGAAAACTCTAGGTAGGGACAGTGTCAGTTTCTTTCACTCTGCAAGTCCTTGTTTCCAGGGACCTGTAAGGACAGTGAGTTAATTTTCCTTGTGCTATATTGTGATTAAAAAAAACATTTTTTCTAGGGACAGAAAACTGTAGGTAGGGAGAGTGTTTTTTTTCTTTCACTCTGCAAGTCCTTGTTTCCAGGGACCTGTAAGGACAGTGAGTTAATTGTCCTTGTGCTATATTGTGCTTAAAAAAAACATTTATTCTAGGGACAGAAAACTCTAGGTAGGGACAGTGTCAGTTTCTTTCACTCTGCAAGTCCTTGTTTCCAGGGACCTGTAAGGACAGTGAGTTAATTTTCCTTGTGCTATATTGTGATTAAAAAAAACATTTTTTCTAGGGACAGAAAACTGTAGGTAGGGAGAGTGTTTTTTTTCTTTCACTCTGCAAGTCCTTGTTTCCAGGGACCTGTAAGGACAGTGAGTTAATTTTCCTTGTGCTATATTGTGATTAAAAAAAACATTTTTTCTAGGGACAGAAAACTGTAGGTAGGGAGAGTGTTTTTTTTCTTTCACTCTGCAAGTCCTTGTTTCCAGGGACCTGTAAGGACAGTGAGTTAATTGTCCTTGTGCTATATTGTGCTTAAAAAAAACTTTTTTTCTAGGGACAGAAAACTCTAGGTAGGGACAGTGTCAGTTTCTTTCACTCTGCAAGTCCTTGTTTCCAGGGACCTGGAGAGACATTGAGTGAATTGTCCTTGTGCTATATTGTGATTAAAAAAAACATTTATTCTAGGGACAGAAAACTCTAGGTAGGGACAGTGTCAGTTTCTTTCACTGTGAAAGTCCTTGTTTCAAGGGACAGAGAAGGACACCTGAAGGTAGCCCTTATTGCTTTTTTCCCATCTCCCTGCAGGCCATCTATTAGAATGTCTGGAAGGCAAACAAGGAGAGGCAGACAGTCAGGAGGCAATAAAAGAGGGCAAGCAGGCTCTGTGTCTGGGGGCAACAGTGCTGGTCGTGGACGCGGTGCATTGTCATCAGCACATGGCCATGGGACACGCTTGTCCTTCTTTTCGGCAGCTGGACATGTTGAGCCACATCATGCCGAAGACTTGGTAGAGTGGATGACCAAGCCCTCCTCCTCCTCCTCATCCTCTCTCACCCAGGCTCAGGGTACTGGAAAAGCAGCTGCCAAAGCGTCGTCTTCCCTGGTATCAATGTCAGACAAATCATCAGTCACTCCTTCCCTAGACCCACCATGTCCTCCTCCTGAGGAGTCCCCCGAACTGTTTCAGCACAGTGTTGGGTACATGCTCCAGGAGGATGCCCAGCGTTTCGAAGGGTCTGATGATGAAACCCAGCTAGAGGAAGGCAGTAGCGTGAGAGCAGACAGAGGGGATGCTCAAGAAGGACACCAATCTGGCAGTCATGTTCCAGCAGCTGCAGCATACTGCCAGATTGGCTCCAGTGATGAGGAGGGAGGGGATGATGAGGTCAATGACTCCACGTGGGTGCCTAATAGGAGAGAGGAGGAGGAGGAGGATGAGGAGGAGGCACATCTCCAACGAGGCAGGATGCCCTTTGGTGGCCAGCGTAAGGGCAGTACACCGACGGAATCACACCGCAGAGCTCCGCCTGTGCAGGGCGCTGCCTCTGCCCGTCATTCAAAAAGTTCTTTGGTGTGGGCCTTTTTTGAGGCTAGTGCATCAGATCGCACAGCTGCTGTTTGCAACATATGTCTCAAGCGTATATCGCGTGGCCAAAACATCAGCCGCTTGGGTACCACATGCCTGACCAGACATATGTTGACCTGCCATGCAGCTCGTTGGCAAGCCTACCTCAAAGACCCACACCAAAGAACCAAGCGGACCTCTCCTTGCACCGCATCAGCTGGGATCTCCAACCCCACTATAACTTCAGTCCTCTCTGAAACATGCACTGAGAGGAATGAAGGTGTAGAATTAGGTGTGTCACAGCCAAGTACTTGCGCCCACTCTGCTAGCAGTACACCGACGTCCGATTCTAGCAGGCAAATTTCCCTGCCCCAGCTGCTGGACCGTCGAAAGAAGTTCACTCCCAGCCATCCACATGCCCAGCGGTTGAATGCTAGCTTGGCTAAATTGCTAGCGCTTCAACTGCTGCCTTTTCAGTTGGTAGACTCGGCCCCCTTCCGTGAGTTTGTGCAATGTGCGGTTCCTCAGTGGCAGGTTCCCAAACGCCACTTTTTCTCACGGAAGGCTATTCCGGCTCTCTACCGGCATGTGGAAGGCAATGTCTTGGCCTCGCTGGACAGGGCGGTCAGCGGTAAGGTGCATATTACCGCTGACTCATGGTCCAGCAGGCATGGACAGGGACGTTACCTTTCTTTCACGGCCCATTGGGTCACTCTTTTGGCAGCTGGGAAGGATTCAGGACAAGGTGCAGTAGTGTTGGAGGTTGTCCCACCGCCACGCCTCCAAAATGCTACTACTGGTTGTGACACACCTCTCTCCTCCACCCCCTCCTCTTCTTCTTCCTCCATGGCCTCTTCCTGTGGTTTGTCCTATGAACCAGCGGTGCTCCGTAGCCGTTCACGGGGCTACGCAAGTACGCAGGCAAAAAGATGCCATGCCGTGCTTGCGCTGGTGTGTTTGGGGGACAGAAGCCACACTGGGGCAGAGGTCCTGTCTGCTCTGCAGGGCCAGGCCGAGAGGTGGTTGACGCCACGCCAGCTTAAGCCAGGAATGGTGGTTTGCGACAATGGCACCAACCTCCTCTCCGCCCTCCGACAGGGACAACTGACCCATGTGCCCTGTGTGGCTCACGTCCTTAACCTGGTGGTGCAGCGCTTCTTGGGCAGGTACCCGGGCTTACAGGATGTCCTGAGGCAGGCCAGGAAAGTCTGTGTGCATTTCCGCAGATCTTATAATGCCAGTGCTCGCCTGGCTGAGCTGCAAAAGGAGTTGAACCTGCCCAAGAACCGCCTTATATGTGACATGCCCACCAGGTGGAACTCAACGTTGGCCATGCTGCAGCGGCTGCACACGCAGCAGAGGGCCATCAATGAGTACCTGTGCGACTACGGCACCAGGACAGGGTCAGGGGAGCTTGGTTTTTTTTCTCCACGCCAGTGGGGCATGATCAGGGATGCATGCACTGTCCTGGCACCATTTGAGGAGGCCACGAGGATGGTGAGCAGTGACAGTGCATGCATCAGTGACACTGTACCTCTTGTCCACCTGTTGGAGCACACGCTGCGTGGAATAATGGACAGGGCACTTGAGGCAGAACAGAGGCAGGAAGAGGAGGACTTCCTTGCCTCTCAAGGCCCCCTTTACCCAGACAGTGTTCCTTCTGTCCCACCCATCGCACAGGAAGAGGAGGAGGAGGAGGAGGAGGAGGAGGAGGAGGAGGAGGATTGTGTCAGCATGGAGGTGGAGGCTGGCACTCAGCATCATCAGCAGCAGTCTTTTAGGGATGATTTACAGTCCCAAGAAACCAGTGGACTTGTACGTGGCTGGGAGGAGGTGGCTGCGGATCATGTCGTCCTTAGTGACCCAGAGGACTCCGGAGCGAATGCCTCAGCAAACCTACGCTGCATGGCCTCCCTGATCCTGCAAAGTCTGCGGAAGGATCCTCGTATTCTTCGGATCAAGGAGAGGGACCATTACTGGCTGGCCACTCTCCTTGATCCACGGTACAAGGGTAAGGTTGCGGACCTTATGTTACCGTCGCAGAGGGAGCAGAGGATGAGACAACTCCGGGAGGCCTTGCAGAAAGGTCTGTGCAACGCGTTCCCAGAGACTGGGAGGTTGCAAACTCCTGGTCCTGGACAACGAGTTGCTGAGGCTTCGGCCAGTCAAAGAAGGAGCGGTGGGGAAGGTGGCCGTCTGACCGATGCGTTCAGACAATTCTTTAGTCCGCAGCCCCAAAGTATGATCGGTTCCAGCAACCATCGCCAGCGTCTGATAAACATGGTGCAGGAATATCTAGGGGCAAGGTCAGACTTGGACACCTTCCCCACCGAAAATCCTCTGGCTTACTGGGTCTTGAGGATGGATCACTGGCCAGAGCTTGCACAGTATGCAATTGAGCTACTGGCCTGTCCTGCATCCAGCGTTCTTTCGGAACGCACATTCAGTGCTGCTGGAGGATTTGTCACGGATCACAGGGTGCGCCTGTCCACCGACTCGGTTGATCGACTGACTTTCATCAAGATGAACCAGTCTTGGATCACCACCAGCTACCACACACCTGATGCTGATATAACAGACTAATTGATTTTAAAATGTCACATCCCTTCAAGACTGATGCTGATGCTGAGTGCCTGTGCTGTTATGTTGACTGGCTATCCTCCTCCTCCGAGTCCTCAATGATACGATTGATGATGATAGCTTGGAAGATCATTTTTGTTTATGGGTGCCGCCACCAGTGCCTAACGCCCAATTTTTCAGCCCCTGTTTAACAGGGGCGTGTAATTACAATTTTTGAAGCAATACTTTGCAACAGGGCTCATTGCTGTGCTCCAAGTACAGTATCTGTGAGGAGTTGCAGTGTTGTGCCACCAGTGCCTAAGGCCCAATTTTTCAGCCCCTGTTTAACAGGGGCGTGTCATTACAATTTTTGAAGCAATACTTTGCAACAGGGCTCATTGCTGTGCTCCAAGTACAGTATCTGTGAAGGGTTGCAGTGTTGTGCCACCAGTGCCTAAGGCCCAATTTTTCAGCCCCTGTTCAACAGGGGCATGTAATTACAATTCTTGATCTAATAATTCACAGCAGGGCCCATTGCTGCACCCACCAAGAGTAACTGTCAGGGCTTACAGTGTTGTGGCACCAGCACCACCATCAAAGGCCCAATTTTTACTACCACTGTTCAACAATTATATGTAATTAAAATTCCTGATATAATAGTTGACAGCAGGGCGTTCCAGCACCAACCAAGAGTAACTGTGAGTGCTTACAGTGTTGTGCCAACACCAACAACTAAGGGGCCTATTTCTGCAGAGTATATACGGCAGGTCCCTACTTTCAAACATCCAACTTACAAACGACTCCTACTTGCAAACGCAAGAAGACAACAGGAAGTGAGAGGAAATCTACCACTAGGAAGGAAAATTCTCTCCTGTAAGAATAAATATGGGAGAAAGGTGTCTCCTCTGTACTGATGCTTTATCAGCAATCCTTGTTTCAAGAAAAACACCACATTTCAAAAACAGTTGTCATTAGGACGGAAAGTGAGGTGAAATGTTCTGAACAGGGGCACAGACAGCAAAACAAATGTTACAGGGGTGATAACCCTTACCTATGTTTTCCAAAAAGTTTAAAAATAGATTTTTGGTCTGGAGCTACACTTCAACAATGTACCTGTTCAAAATTACAAACAGATTCTACATAAGAACAAACCTACAGTCCCTGTCTTGTATGCACCGCCTGTATACGGCTGTTCAGAGTATATAGGGCCTTTTTTATTTTATGTGCGGGGTTCCCCTTAATATCCATACAAGACCCAAAGGGGCTGGTAATGGGCTGGGGTAGGGGGGGGGTCATGGGGTAGCTATGCCATTTTTCTTAAAGATTTTCATCCATATTACCGGGACCAGACATTACATTAAAGCCGCAAGCAGTTTTAAATGGCTTTTTTTTCCTTTAGAAGTGTCATTTTGTGCAGGGACAGTTCTAAACACGGGAAACACGTGGCACTTCACAGGCATACTTTAGACACCCCCCAGGTACGATATTTAAAGGAATATTTGACTTTTTTTTTTTCACTTTATGCATCATTAAAATGACTGCTCCCGGAAAACGACCGTTTTTAAAACTTATTTTTGCATTGATACATGTCCCCTGGTGCAGAACCCGGGTTCCCAAACCCTTTTTAGGACAATAACATGCATAATAGTTTTTATAATTAGCACTTTAGAATTCGAACGTTCGCATCCATTGTATTTAATAGGGTTCTAATGTTCGTTCGAACTTTCGGTCCGTTCGCGGGTTCTGGTGCGAACCGAACCCGGGGGTGTTCGGCTCATCACTACCCAAGACAATTACTATCCCTTTCATCCTGACCAGCTACAGAGCCCTGGGGGGGTAAGGTAAGGGAGTCTTCACCGGTTTGAGATAAGCCCCACCTTGTGCAGAACCTCCCTTTGTAACCGGACTTACCAGAGCTCTGCCGCCAACTGACCCTGCTCTGCCTATAAAACCTTTTTGCAACGGGACTGGTGAGTCCAGGTAGACCTCTCTGCAAACCTTATTGCAGTGGGAGTTTATTTACAAAAATGGGATCCCTTATCACTGTAGATCTTTTCAGGTATTCCAAATGTAGGAATTATATCTTAGTAACGTTTTGGCCACAGTCTATGCGTCCGCACTTCCTGTCGGGAATACCTCCACCCATTTGGTCAAGGCGTCTATGATAACCAAACAATATCTTTTCCTTTCCACACCTGTCCAATTCAATAAAATCCATACAAATGTGCTGGAATGGATATTGCGGTGTAGGGAACTTCCCTTTCCGTGGTCTTATGCCTCCCTGAGCATTGTCACTTGCACATATAATGCACTGAGAACAAATTTTTTATTTTTTTTGTAGTTAGTAAAACCATAGGCTGTACATACCGTATTTAACATCTCAGTCATCCCCCTGTTTGACACATGAGTTACTCCATGTGTCAAAACTGCTGCATACCTAAATAGGGATCTTGGCAATACCGGTTTTCCTTCAGGTGATGTATAAATACTAACTATTATTGTTCAACCTTTTTGTTTTCCAATAATGTTTCTCCCCGGGATGTGCATTCTACTGCATATCAGTAAGGACTGTATGATCTATCTCTAGTTCTGTTCTGTCATTATTTGATGTGTTTCTTGTGCTGCTATTTTAGCAGCTTCAACTGCCCTTTTATTTCCCTTCGAGATGGGGGTCTGTGTGTGAAATTGGCTTACCACTAGAGGTCACCATCCCCCTGTTTTTCCATTGTTGTGCAAAAAACATTATTGACTATCAGTATATATGGTTACAGATTTTCCTTTTGATAGTATACATGTTCTTGTCAGTGCTACAAGCTCTGCTACTTGTGCTGAATAATGTTTTGGTAATGGCCTAGCCTCTAAGATTTCACCCCGTGTCACTACTGTATATCCAGTTGCATTTGTGCCATCTGGATTTTTTTTTACTGGAGCCATCTACAAAAAGTGTCATGTCAGGGTTAGATAACGGTACATCTTTCAAATCACTTTGTGGCAGTACCTTTTCAGTGTTGGCAGCAGTACAGCCATGTTTATGAACATCAGTATGAAGTGGTAGCAGTGTGGATGGGTTTAATGTAGTACACCTCTGTATTGTTAAGTGAGGTTGTATCAAGAGTATTGTCATACAGGAAAGATGTCATGCTGGGCTCAAATGTGATATCTTTTGTAGTAAAAGAATAACAGATACTGCATGTGATACTTTGAGTGTAAGCAGGTGATATAGCACTATGGATGCTGAGGCCTTAACTGCTTCGGCTGCAGCTACCACTGCCTGTACACAGGGTAGAAGTGCTCTAGTTACCCTGTCTAGTTTTATAAAATAGTAAGCGATCGGCCTCTGGTGCTCGCCATGTGACTGTGTAAGTACCGATGTCATGTGACCGTCCCTTGAGTCCACTGTTTGTTTGAAAGGTCCAATCAGTCCGTTGTACCCATCTAAGCTGGCATCTATTCAGTAAGGCAGTCAACCTGTTAAGTCTAGGCTATCTGGAGGCAATGGATCCCCTTGTCCCTGTCCGCTTGTCCTCCCCTGGGGTATGGGACTTATATCAAGGGGTACTCCTCTCCATTAGGGATGAGCTTCGTGTTCGAGTCGAACATACGTTCGACTCGAACATCGGCTGTTCGATCGTTCGACGAAGATCGAACGATTTGGGCCGTTCGCGCCAAATTCGAGTGACGCGAACGGCCCACAATGCACTACGCCATCGCAGTGTCATCCAGGCGCTGTGATTGGCCAAGCATGCACTGTGACCCCGCATGCTTGGCCAATCACAGCGCCGGCAGCGAGGAGAGCAATGATTGGCCACAGGCAGGATGCCTGTGGCCAATTATTGCTGAGGGTGTTTAGTACACGCCCCACACTATAAAAGGCCGCCAGCACGGCGGCCTAGTGTAGTGTGTTCCGGAGCAGGGATAGAGCAGCATAGGCAGGGACAGTGACTGTTATTTCTTTCTTGCTTAACCTGGATTCCTTTAGTTTAGGGAAAGAGAAGGATAGGTAGGGAGAGTGTCAGTGTGTTTTGTGCTTGTGCTATAGTGTGCTTAAAAAAAACATTTATTCTAGGGACAGAAAACTGTAGGTAGGGACAGTGTCAGTTTCTTTCACTCTGCAAGTCCTTGTTTCCAGGGACCTGGAAGGACAGTGAGTGAATTGTCCTTGTGCTATATTGTGCTTAAAAAAACATTTATTCTAGGGACAGAAAACTGTAGGTAGGGAGAGTGTCAGTTTCTTTCACTCTGCAAGTCCTTGTTTCCAGGGACCTGTAAGGACAGTGAGTGAATTGTCCTTGTGCTATATTGTGATTAAAAAAAACATTTTTTCTAGGGACAGAAAACTGTAGGTAGGGAGAGTGTTTTTTTTCTTTCACTCTGCAAGTCCTTGTTTCCAGGGACCTGGAAGGACAGTGAGTGAATTGTCCTTGTGCTATATTGTGCTTAAAAAAAAACATTTTTTCTAGGGACAGAAAACTGTAGGTAGGGAGAGTGTTTATTTTCTTTCACTCTGCAAGTCCTTGTTTCCAGGGACCTCTAAGGACAGTGAGTGAATTGTCCTTGTGCTATATTGTGCTTAAAAAAAACATTTATTCTAGGGACAGAAAACTGTAGGTAGGGAGAGTGTCAGTTTATTTCACTCTGCAAGTCCTTGTTTCCAGGGACCTGGAAGGACAGTGAGTGAATTGTCCTTGTGCTATATTGTGATTAAAAAAAACATTTTTTCTAGGGACAGAAAACTGTAGGTAGGGAGAGTGTTTTTTTTCTTTCACTCTGCAAGTCCTTGTTTCCAGGGACCTGTAAGGACAGTGAGTGAATTGTCCTTGTGCTATATTGTGATTAAAAAAAACATTTTTTCTAGGGACAGAAAACTGTAGGTAGGGAGAGTGTTTTTTTTCTTTCACTCTGCAAGTCCTTGTTTCCAGGGACCTGTAAGGACAGTGAGTGAATTGTCCTTGTGCTATATTGTGCTTAAAAAAAACATTTATTCTAGGGACAGAAAACTGTAGGTAGGGAGAGTGTCAGTTTATTTCACTCTGCAAGTCCTTGTTTCCAGGGACCTGGAAGGACAGTGAGTGAATTGTCCTTGTGCTATATTGTGATTAAAAAAAACATTTTTTCTAGGGACAGAAAACTGTAGGTAGGGAGAGTGTTTTTTTTCTTTCACTCTGCAAGTCCTTGTTTCCAGGGACCTGGAAGGACAGTGAGTGAATTCTCCTTGTGCTATATTGTGCTTAAAAAAAACATTTATTCTAGGGACAGAAAACTGTAGGTAGGGAGAGTGTCAGTTTATTTCACTCTGCAAGTCCTTGTTTCCAGGGACCTGTAAGGACAGTGAGTGAATTGTCCTTGTGCTATATTGTGATTAAAAAAAACATTTTTTCTAGGGACAGAAAACTGTAGGTAGGGAGAGTGTTTTTTTTCTTTCACTCTGCAAGTCCTTGTTTCCAGGGACCTGTAAGGACAGTGAGTGAATTCTCCTTGTGCTATATTGTGCTTAAAAAAAACATTTATTCTAGGGACAGAAAACTGTAGGTAGGGAGAGTGTCAGTTTATTTCACTCTGCAAGTCCTTGTTTCCAGGGACCTGTGAGGACAGTGAGTGAATTGTCCTTGTGCTATATTGTGATTAAAAAAAACATTTTTTCTAGGGACAGAAAACTGTAGGTAGGGAGAGTGTTTTTTTTCTTTCACTCTGCAAGTCCTTGTTTCCAGGGACCTGTAAGGACAGTGAGTGAATTGTCCTTGTGCTATATTGTGCTTAAAAAAAACATTTATTCTAGGGACAGAAAACTGTAGGTAGGGAGAGTGTCAGTTTATTTCACTCTGCAAGTCCTTGTTTCCAGGGACCTGTAAGGACAGTGAGTGAATTGTCCTTGTGCTATATTGTGATTAAAAAAAACATTTTTTCTAGGGACAGAAAACTGTAGGTAGGGAGAGTGTTTTTTTTCTTTCACTCTGCAAGTCCTTGTTTCCAGGGACCTGTAAGGACAGTGAGTGAATTGTCCTTGTGCTATATTGTGATTAAAAAAAACATTTTTTCTAGGGACAGAAAACTGTAGGTAGGGAGAGTGTTTTTTTTCTTTCACTCTGCAAGTCCTTGTTTCCAGGGACCTGTAAGGACAGTGAGTGAATTGTCCTTGTGCTATATTGTGATTAAAAAAAACATTTTTTCTAGGGACAGAAAACTGTAGGTAGGGAGAGTGTTTTTTTTCTTTCACTCTGCAAGTCCTTGTTTCCAGGGACCTGTAAGGACAGTGAGTGAATTGTCCTTGTGCTATAGTGTGCTTAAAAAAAACATTTATTCTAGGGACAGAAAACTGTAGGTAGGGACAGTGTCAGTTTCTTTCACTCTGCAAGTCCTTGTTTCCAGGGACCTGGAAGGACAGTGAGTGAATTGTCCTTGTGCTATATTGTGATTAAAAAAAACATTTTTTCTAGGGACAGAAAACTGTAGGTAGGGAGAGTGTTTTTTTTCTTTCACTCTGCAAGTCCTTGTTTCCAGGGACCTGTAAGGACAGTGAGTGAATTGTCCTTGTGCTATATTGTGCTTAAAAAAAAACATTTATTCTAGGGACAGAAAACTGTAGGTAGGGAGAGTGTCAGTTTATTTCACTCTGCAAGTCCTTGTTTCCAGGGACCTGGAAGGACAGTGAGTGAATTGTCCTTGTGCTATATTGTGATTAAAAAAAACTTTTTTTCTAGGGACAGAAAACTGTAGGTAGGGAGAGTGTTTTTTTTCTTTCACTCTGCAAGTCCTTGTTTACAGGGACCTGTAAGGACAGTGAGTGAATTGTCCTTGTGCTATATTGTGCTTAAAAAAAACATTTATTCTAGGGACAGAAAACTGTAGGTAGGGAGAGTGTCAGTTTATTTCACTCTGCAAGTCCTTGTTTCCAGGGACCTGTAAGGACAGTGAGTGAATTGTCCTTGTGCTATATTGTGATTAAAAAAAAAAAAAATTTCTAGGGACAGAAAACTGTAGGTAGGGAGAGTGTTTTTTTTCTTTCACTCTGCAAGTCCTTGTTTCCAGGGACCTGTAAGGACAGTGAGTGAATTGTCCTTGTGCTATATTGTGATTAAAAAAAACATTTTTTCTAGGGACAGAAAACTGTAGGTAGGGAGAGTGTTTTTTTTCTTTCACTCTGCAAGTCCTTGTTTCCAGGGACCTGTAAGGACAGTGAGTGAATTGTCCTTGTGCTATATTGTGATTAAAAAAAACATTTTTTCTAGGGACAGAAAACTGTAGGTAGGGAGAGTGTTTTTTTTCTTTCACTCTGCAAGTCCTTGTTTCCAGGGACCTGTAAGGACAGTGAGTGAATTGTCCTTGTGCTATATTGTGCTTAAAAAAAAACATTTATTCTAGGGACAGAAAACTGTAGGTAGGGAGAGTGTCAGTTTATTTCACTCTGCAAGTCCTTGTTTCCAGGGACCTGGAAGGACAGTGAGTGAATTGTCCTTGTGCTATATTGTGATTAAAAAAAACATTTTTTCTAGGGACAGAAAACTGTAGGTAGGGAGAGTGTTTTTTTTCTTTCACTCTGCAAGTCCTTGTTTACAGGGACCTGTAAGGACAGTGAGTGAATTGTCCTTGTGCTATATTGTGCTTAAAAAAAACATTTATTCTAGGGACAGAAAACTGTAGGTAGGGAGAGTGTCAGTTTATTTCACTCTGCAAGTCCTTGTTTCCAGGGACCTGTAAGGACAGTGAGTGAATTGTCCTTGTGCTATATTGTGATTAAAAAAAAAAAAAATTTCTAGGGACAGAAAACTGTAGGTAGGGAGAGTGTTTTTTTTCTTTCACTCTGCAAGTCCTTGTTTCCAGGGACCTGTAAGGACAGTGAGTGAATTGTCCTTGTGCTATATTGTGATTAAAAAAAACATTTTTTCTAGGGACAGAAAACTGTAGGTAGGGAGAGTGTTTTTTTTCTTTCACTCTGCAAGTCCTTGTTTCCAGGGACCTGTAAGGACAGTGAGTGAATTGTCCTTGTGCTATATTGTGATTAAAAAAAACATTTTTTCTAGGGACAGAAAACTGTAGGTAGGGAGAGTGTTTTTTTTCTTTCACTCTGCAAGTCCTTGTTTCCAGGGACCTGTAAGGACAGTGAGTGAATTGTCCTTGTGCTATATTGTGCTTAAAAAAAACATTTATTCTAGGGACAGAAAACTGTAGGTAGGGAGAGTGTCAGTTTATTTCACTCTGCAAGTCCTTGTTTCCAGGGACCTGTAAGGACAGTGAGTGAATTGTCCTTGTGCTATATTGTGATTAAAAAAAACATTTTTTCTAGGGACAGAAAACTGTAGGTAGGGAGAGTGTTTTTTTTCTTTCACTCTGCAAGTCCTTGTTTCCAGGGACCTGTAAGGACAGTGAGTGAATTGTTCTTGTGCTATATTGTGATTAAAAAAAACATTTTTTCTAGGGACAGAAAACTGTAGGTAGGGAGAGTGTTTTTTTTCTTTCACTCTGCAAGTCCTTGTTTCCAGGGACCTGTAAGGACAGTGAGTGAATTGTTCTTGTGCTATATTGTGATTAAAAAAAACATTTTTTCTAGGGACAGAAAACTGTAGGTAGGGAGAGTGTTTTTTTTCTTTCACTCTGCAAGTCCTTGTTTCCAGGGACCTGTAAGGACAGTGAGTGAATTGTCCTTGTGCTATATTGTGCTTAAAAAAAATATTTTTTCTAGGGACAGAAAACTGTAGGTAGGGAGAGTGTCAGTTTCTTTCACTGTGAAAGTCCTTGTTTCAAGGGACAGAGAAGGACACCTGAAGGTAGCCCTTATTGCTTTTTTCCCATCTCCCTGCAGGCCATCTATTAGAATGTCTGGAAGGCAAACAAGGAGAGGCAGACAGTCAGGAGGCAATAAAAGAGGGCAAGCAGGCTCTGTGTCTGGGGGCAACAGTGCTGGTCGTGGACGCGGTGCATTGTCATCAGCACATGGCCATGGGACACGCTTGTCCTTCTTTTCGGCAGCTGGACATGTTGAGCCACATCATGCCGAAGACTTGGTAGAGTGGATGACCAAGCCCTCCTCCTCCTCCTCATCCTCTCTCACCCAGGCTCAGGGTACTGGAAAAGCAGCTGCCAAAGCGTCGTCTTCCCTGGTATCAATGTCAGACAAATCATCAGTCACTCCTTCCCTAGACCCACCATGTCCTCCTCCTGAGGAGTCCCCCGAACTGTTTCAGCACAGTGTTGGGTACATGCTCCAGGAGGATGCCCAGCGTTTCGAAGGGTCTGATGATGAAACCCAGCTAGAGGAAGGCAGTAGCGTGAGAGCAGACAGAGGGGATGCTCAAGAAGGACACCAATCTGGCAGTCATGTTCCAGCAGCTGCAGCATACTGCCAGATTGGCTCCAGTGATGAGGAGGGAGGGGATGATGAGGTCACTGACTCCACGTGGGTGCCTAATAGGAGAGAGGAGGAGGAGGAGGATGAGGAGGAGGCACATCTCCAACGAGGCAGGATGCCCTTTGGTGGCCAGCGTAAGGGCAGTACACCGACGGAATCACACCGCAGAGCTCCGCCTGTGCAGGGCGCTGCCTCTGCCCGTCATTCAAAAAGTTCTTTGGTGTGGGCCTTTTTTGAGGCTAGTGCATCAGATCGCACAGCTGCTGTTTGCAACATATGTCTCAAGCGTATATCGCGTGGCCAAAACATCAGCCGCTTGGGTACCACATGCCTGACCAGACATATGTTGACCTGCCATGCAGCTCGTTGGCAAGCCTACCTCAAAGACCCACACCAAAGAACAAAGCGGACCTCTCCTTGCACCGCATCAGCTGGGATCTCCAACCCCACTATAACTTCAGTCCTCTCTGAAACATGCACTGAGAGGAATGAAGGTGTAGAATTAGGTGTGTCACAGCCAAGTACTTGCGCCCACTCTGCTAGCAGTACACCGACGTCCGATTCTAGCAGGCAAATTTCCCTGCCCCAGCTGCTGGACCGTCGAAAGAAGTTCACTCCCAGCCATCCACATGCCCAGCGGTTGAATGCTAGCTTGGCTAAATTGCTAGCGCTTCAACTGCTGCCTTTTCAGTTGGTAGACTCGGCCCCCTTCCGTGAGTTTGTGCAATGTGCGGTTCCTCAGTGGCAGGTTCCCAAACGCCACTTTTTCTCACGGAAGGCTATTCCGGCTCTCTACCGGCATGTGGAAGGCAATGTCTTGGCCTCGCTGGACAGGGCGGTCAGCGGTAAGGTGCATATTACCGCTGACTCATGGTCCAGCAGGCATGGACAGGGACGTTACCTTTCTTTCACGGCCCATTGGGTCACTCTTTTGGCAGCTGGGAAGGATTCAGGACAAGGTGCAGTAGTGTTGGAGGTTGTCCCACCGCCACGCCTCCAAAATGCTACTACTGGTTGTGACACACCTCTCTCCTCCACCCCCTCCTCTTCTTCTTCCTCCATGGCCTCTTCCTGTGGTTTGTCCTATGAACCAGCGGTGCTCCGTAGCCGTTCACGGGGCTACGCAAGTACGCAGGCAAAAAGATGCCATGCCGTGCTTGCGCTGGTGTGTTTGGGGGACAGAAGCCACACTGGGGCAGAGGTCCTGTCTGCTCTGCAGGGCCAGGCCGAGAGGTGGTTGACGCCACGCCAGCTTAAGCCAGGAATGGTGGTTTGCGACAATGGCACCAACCTCCTCTCCGCCCTCCGACAGGGACAACTGACCCATGTGCCCTGTGTGGCTCACGTCCTTAACCTGGTGGTGCAGCGCTTCTTGGGCAGGTACCCGGGCTTACAGGATGTCCTGAGGCAGGCCAGGAAAGTCTGTGTGCATTTCCGCAGATCTTATAATGCCAGTGCTCGCCTGGCTGAGCTGCAAAAGGAGTTGAACCTGCCCAAGAACCGCCTTATATGTGACATGCCCACCAGGTGGAACTCAACGTTGGCCATGCTGCAGCGGCTGCACACGCAGCAGAGGGCCATCAATGAGTACCTGTGCGACTACGGCACCAGGACAGGGTCAGGGGAGCTTGGTTTTTTTTCTCCACGCCAGTGGGGCATGATCAGGGATGCATGCACTGTCCTGGCACCATTTGAGGAGGCCACGAGGATGGTGAGCAGTGACAGTGCATGCATCAGTGACACTGTACCTCTTGTCCACCTGTTGGAGCACACGCTGCGTGGAATAATGGACAGGGCACTTGAGGCAGAACAGAGGCAGGAAGAGGAGGACTTCCTTGCCTCTCAAGGCCCCCTTTACCCAGACAGTGTTCCTTCTGTCCCACCCATCGCACAGGAAGAGGAGGAGGAGGAGGAGGAGGAGGATTGTGTCAGCATGGAGGTGGAGGCTGGCACTCAGCATCATCAGCAGCAGTCTTTTAGGGATGATTTACAGTCCCAAGAAACCAGTGGACTTGTACGTGGCTGGGAGGAGGTGGCTGCGGATCATGTCGTCCTTAGTGACCCAGAGGACTCCGGAGCGAATGCCTCAGCAAACCTACGCTGCATGGCCTCCCTGATCCTGCAAAGTCTGCGGAAGGATCCTCGTATTCTTCGGATCAAGGAGAGGGACCATTACTGGCTGGCCACTCTCCTTGATCCACGGTACAAGGGTAAGGTTGCGGACCTTATGTTACCGTCGCAGAGGGAGCAGAGGATGAGACAACTCCGGGAGGCCTTGCAGAAAGGTCTGTGCAACGCGTTCCCAGAGACTGGGAGGTTGCAAACTCCTGGTCCTGGACAACGAGTTGCTGAGGCTTCGGCCAGTCAAAGAAGGAGCGGTGGGGAAGGTGGCCGTCTGACCGATGCGTTCAGACAATTCTTTAGTCCGCAGCCCCAAAGTATGATCGGTTCCAGCAACCATCGCCAGCGTCTGATAAACATGGTGCAGGAATATCTAGGGGCAAGGTCAGACTTGGACACCTTCCCCACCGAAAATCCTCTGGCTTACTGGGTCTTGAGGATGGATCACTGGCCAGAGCTTGCACAGTATGCAATTGAGCTACTGGCCTGTCCTGCATCCAGCGTTCTTTCGGAACGCACATTCAGTGCTGCTGGAGGATTTGTCACGGATCACAGGGTGCGCCTGTCCACCGACTCGGTTGATCGACTGACTTTCATCAAGATGAACCAGTCTTGGATCACCACCAGCTACCACACACCTGATATAACAGAATAATTGATTTTAACATGTCACATCCCTTCAAGACTGATGCTGATGCTGAGTGCCTGTGCTGTTATGTTGACTGGCTATCCTCCTCCTCCGAGTCCTCAATGATACGATTGATGATGATAGCTTGTAAGATCATTTTTGTTTATGGGTGCCGCCACCAGTGCCTAACGCCCAATTTTTCAGCCCCTGTTTAACAGGGGCGTGTAATTACAATTTTTGAAGCAATACTTTGCAACAGGGCTCATTGCTGTGCTCCAAGTACAGTATCTGTGAGGAGTTGCAGTGTTGTGCCACCAGTGCCTAAGGCCCAATTTTTCAGCCCCTGTTTAACAGGGGCGTGTCATTACAATTTTTGAAGCAATACTTTGCAACAGGGCTCATTGCTGTGCTCCAAGTACAGTATCTGTGAGGAGTTGCAGTGTTGTGCCACCAGTGCCTAAGGCCCAATTTTTCAGCCCCTGTTTAACAGGGGCGTGTCATTACAATTTTTGAAGCAATACTTTGCAACAGGGCTCATTGCTGTGCTCCAAGTACAGTATCTGTGAGGGGTTGCAGTGTTGTGCCACCAGTGCCTAAGGCCCAATTTTTCAGCCCCTGTTCAACAGGGGCATGTAATTACAATTCTTGATCTAATAATTCACAGCAGGGCCCATTGCTGCACCCACCAAGAGTAACTGTCAGGGCTTACAGTGTTGTGGCACCAGCACCACCATCAAAGGCCCAATTTTTACTACCACTGTTCAACAATTATATGTAATTAAAATTCCTGATATAATAGTTGACAGCAGGGCGTTCCAGCACCAACCAAGAGTAACTGTGAGTGCTTACAGTGTTGTGCCAACACCAACAACTAAGGGGCCTATTTCTGCAGAGTATATACGGCAGGTCCCTACTTTCAAACATCCAACTTACAAACGACTCCTACTTGCAAACGCAAGAAGACAACAGGAAGTGAGAGGAAATCTACCACTAGGAAGGAAAATTCTCTCCTGTAAGAATAAATATGGGAGAAAGGTGTCTCCTCTGTACTGATGCTTTATCAGCAATCCTTGTTTCAAGAAAAAGACCACATTTCAAAAAGAGTTGTCATTGGGACGGAAAGTGAGGTGAAATGTTCTGAACAGGGGCACAGACAGCAAAACAAATGTTACAGGGGTGATAACCCTTACCTATGTTTTCCAAAAAGTTTAAAAATAGATTTTTGGTCTGGAGCTACACTTCAACAATGTACCTGTTCAAAATTACAAACAGATTCTACATAAGAACAAACCTACAGTCCCTGTCTTGTATGCACCGCCTGTATAGGGCTGTTCAGAGTATATAGGGCCTTTTTTATTTTATGTGCGGGGTTCCCCTTAATATCCATACAAGACCCAAAGGGGCTGGTAATGGGCTGGGGTAGGGGGGGGGTCATGGGGTAGCTATGCCATTTTTCTTAAAGAATTTCATCCATATTACCGGGACCAGACATTACATTAAAGCCGCAAGCAGTTTTAAATGGCTTTTTTTTCCTTTAGAAGTGTCATTTTGTGCAGGGACAGTTCTAAACACGGGAAACACGTGGCACTTCACAGGCATACTTTAGACACCCCCCAGGTACGATATTTAAAGGAATATTTGACTTTTTTTTTTTCACTTTATGCATCATTAAAATGACTGCTCCCGAAAAACGACCGTTTTTAAAACTTCTTTTTGCATTGATACATGTCCCCTGGTGCAGAACCCGGGTTCCCAAACCCTTTTTAGGACAATAACATGCATAATAGTTGTTATAATTAGCACTTTAGAATTCGAACGTTCGCATCCATTGTATTTAATAGGGTTCTAATGTTCGTTCGAACTTTCGGTCCGTTCGCGGGTTCTGGTGCGAACCGAACCCGGGGGTGTTCGGCTCATCACTACTCTCCATCATCTACACCATACCTCATAGGAGGTTTATTTAATCTCTTGGACCCTGCTGGGGCCCCTAGTACATGGATTATGGCGTTAGTTAAAGATTCAAGGATCGATCTGTTCATCTCCGAAGCTGTGCTACTGTCTAAATAGATTGAGGAAGTAAGTTTGGGGTCTTGTTCAAAGGCGGTTCCTAACAGGGGTGGGTGTGACAGGGAGGGTGGTACTCTGGGCAGTGGCTTGCACCTGAGGGGGGGGGCTATTTTAAGGAGGGGGTCTTGTGGTTCAACAAATGAAATCCTCCTCTTTGTCCACCAGGGGCATTTGGGCTTGACATTTTCTTTTGTTCTTCTCCTATCTGCTCTGATCCTAGCGTGTTGAAGCCCGTGAGGCCATTTTTTTAATCCATGTCTTTTTTTTTTTTCTCTGGGTCATAACAATTTAAGCTTATCCACCAAATCCTGACACCCTTTTACAGTTAATTTACCATTAAATACAACTTTTGTTTCCCATTTAGCACAATACTGAACAGATTTTAGGTTGTTTGCTATGCATACATTTCTTATCTCCTTCTAACAGCACCACAATGATCACCTTTTAAAGCAGTCAAAAACATCCTCAGCTTTTCCTTGTCTCTTATTCAACAATCCTCATTAATAATCTTACAACAGTTTACCTTCTTTATACTGCAATTCACTTCCATGTTTTCCATCTACTACTTTTTAACTTTAACTTGCATAGTTCCTTTAATATTTTGGCACACTAAATCAATTCAGTCACATGTTATACTACTAAAATCATATCAAGTGTTAACATTCTTAGAGACAGTTTTCCCACATAGAAATCTGAAGGGAGGGGGGCCTCTCTCCTTTCTTAAGCATAGATACACAAATGCAAACGGAGGGAGGGAGGGAGGCTTTGAAATACAAGCAGGCTCTTCTCTGCATCTAAGAATCATCAGCATTGATTTTCTGCTTCTCAAATATTTCTTAAACGTTTAGATAATACTTGCATTGCCTGGTCTAATTCTCACCATCAGATAAATCAGCATTTGTGGGTCTCACATTAAGTTATAGAACACCTCGGCTCAGTTCTGCCGTTGTTCAATGAAATTACAGCATCAATAAAACATAAGAAAGAAGACACTAAAACACACACAGAATAAAGTTAACTTTGTGGTCTTTTCAGATCACTCTGCTAATTAGCGCTTAAACCATCAAACATTCAACCTCAGACAACGTCAGGCAATCTACCTCTGACAACGTCAGGCAATCTACCTCTGACGTTTTGGTATGCCACAAATCTTTTTTTTTACCTGTCCGGACAGCGGGTTGCGTTTATTTTACCATAGGCCACGTACCCAAATGCCTCTGTCTTCGAAACATTGGATTACCGAGATTATTATACGATCAATGCCAATGTCGGTACCACAATTCACATACACAATTCACACAAAACAAACGAGAATCAACCGAAAAGAAGAGAAAAGAAGAGAAGAGAGGAAAAGAGAAGAAAAGTAAATATAAATTATCTTACCTTCCAAACACCAAAAGACTAGATATATTCAGGTTCAGAACCAGATGGTGGATTTGGGTCAAATCCGGTGCCAAGCAGTCCCTGTTTAACACTAACGTGAGTGGGGGTTCTTTGTGAGCTTTTCAGGTCCAATACTCACTGGGTTCTGTCGGTTCCGGAAGACCCAATCTCCAACCATTGATTTCCGCTCGAAAGACCAAATGTTAGTATTTTCTTGTAATCAATCGAAATCCAGGTGTTTGAAAGTGAAGATTATTTAATCCAACATGCAGTGATACATTTTCGTGATGCTTACAGAGTGAGAGCAAAGGCAAAAAGTGAGTGAGAAGGAGGCGGCCCCCCACCTTCTCATCCTTACACTGAAAAGGCAATAACACTTCTTATTGGCTAATTTGCTAAGGAGGCTCCAGCTACACCTGGTACAAGCTGGTACCTTTATTCACAAGCAGAGCCTCCCGTACAGTCTGCTTTCTATACATATATTACGTATGGTGTTAGTAAGAACAAAAGAATACAACAAGGTTAGAACATGTGCTCAGGAGCCATCTTAAAGGAAAATCAGTAAAGCTGTTTAATAGACGCACAATACTAAACTTTTCTAACAGCCTCGTACACACGCACGGTTTTCTCGGCAAGAAAGCTCTCCCAGCAGTTTTCTTGCCGAGAAAAATGGCCGTGTGTAACAGGCTTTCAGAGGTAAAAAGGTGACAGGGGAGGGACCTTAAATTGATTGACAGCCTCAGCTCTGTTCCTGTGTGCTGTGTGAAGGGGTATGTGTCCTTTCGCTCCAAACGACTCTCAGAGCGCTGTGGAGTGTAACTTCAGCTCCACATCCCCTGCTTTCTAGAAACTCAGACAAGCTGGATAAATTCAAGTCTTTGAACGGATGTAGAGAAGAGAGGGTTACAGATAAACAGGTACAACGCACTGTATGTATTTGCTTCATCTCTGTGCGTCATCTGAGGCTACTTACTTCACTGGGTATATGTTAGAGTATATGTTAGAGTTTACAACCACTTTAAGATTGTTGAAAGCCTACTGAAGCAGCTAGCAGCTTGTTTAGAGTAAAATAACTCCAATTAAGATTTGCGTTTAACATTCCCAAACTAGCCCTGAATGGTACTTGAAAGGCTTCAACAAAGCAGCTCTAAAGCTAGTCATAAACAATTAGTTTTTTTTGTTAAGTGTGCTGAGCAAAAAAAAAAAAAAACAGATTCCTCCATCCACACAAATGAGGTAGATGGAGGAATCCCCCTCAGAGGACATTGTATTCTGACAGCAAGACCCACCTGTCAGAACAGTGATCAGCAGCTACAGCTCCTGTTCAAGAAAAGTTTTCCAGCATGTACACTGACTGCACAGAAACAGCCTGAAAAGGGAACCACAAAAAAGAAAGGCAGCTGTTCTGTTCTCGCTACACGTTTGCCCCTGGCGTGTATGTAGCTCAACATATAGCTTAAACCTTGCATCCTAAATAACCAGACTGTCTGTAACTTTGGTTCTTTATTACGATGAACAGGTGGTGGCCATATAAGATGCGTATGAATAATGGTGAAACTAGAGATAAACAAATAAATGAACATATAAGAATTATATGAACACAAACAAATGTCTACTAGGCATATAGATAAACAGTCTTTATCATACCAGCGATGCTGCCTTAAGGAGATCAGGACTTAGGAAACATGTGGCGCAGGCTTAGCTGACTCCATGTGGACTGTCCAGTGGAAAAAGATAAAAGAGTTGTAATAGGAAGTGAAGACAGTTTTCAATAACACGACAGGAAATGTACATTACCATAGAACACGGCCCATCAACAGTCCTTTGTTAAGAGTGACATCTAGTGGACGATATTTGAATTACAAGTCCAGAAGATATTACTGTATTTCTTTGTAGGCCAAAGGCATGACAGCAGCAATGACAGCATGGATAGTGTACCTGTCAAAGACAGGTATCAGCTCTCCCCTCCCCCCCGAAAGGTGCCAATTGTGGCACCGTAGGGGGGAGGAATCAGATGAGCGGAAGTTTCACTTTAGGGTGGAACTCTGCTTTAAATATGTTGATTTTTTGGGGGATTTTTTGTAAAAATACGTTTACACTTAGAGAATACATGTGGCTGCAAAAAAATTTGACAGTGTCTATTGTGACAACAGGAAGGTAAAGTCACCTGGTTGCATCCAGGGGGGTAGATATATTTCGCCCAGATTCAGGCTTTACGCCGACTTATACAACTAGGTGGAGAGTTGTATAAGCCCAGCTGAGGCTAGTGGGCTCATGGATGACTCATACCTCTAGGGAGAGTGTGGGGCGTCGTGCAGACAGGGAGTTGATGAGACCAGCTGAAGCTTGTCAGCTCATTTAGGCCTCTATAAGAACTCCCAGATTCATTAGGTGTTTGCTCATGCCTGGAACCAGACCTGTGTGGACTGTCTAGGGAGAGTGAACCCCTGTGCGGTGAGACAAAGCCTGTGTGGCTATTTGCTTGGACATTTAAAACCAGGGACTTAGGGACTAGGACAGCACTAGGCTGATCCCAGTTGTTAGTTAGGAAACCTGTATGTTTAGTCAGAGGTCAAGTTGACCAGGATTTATTTTGTTTATGTTTCTTTTGCTTTGCTGTGTTTTGTCACTGTAAATAGAAAATAAACCGCACCTTTTTGATTTTGAAAACCACAACCTCCGTTTGCTGGGCCTGTTTTTGTGTGGGGAGCCCATCCCGGGGGTCACACACACCCGCTGCCGAGCTAACCCCCTCACAGTTGGTGGAGAACCAGTGGCAGTTTTTTTTTAAGCCAGCATGGAGGAGATACTGAAGCAGCTGGCTCTAGCAAATGCCAATCAACAGCAGACAAATGCAGGTTTACAAAAGAGCCTTGCAGCTCATCAACAGAGCTTCGCAGCCCAGCAGCAAGCTCATCAACAGAGCCTTGCAGCTCAACAACAGAACTTCGCAGCCCAGCAGCAAGCTCATCAACAGAGCCTTGCAGCCCAGCAGCAGACAAACGCAACTTTGCAACAGAGTCTGGAGGCTCAGCAACAAGCCCAGCAGCAATCTGAGGCCCGCTTCATAGACCTGTTGCAGAAGCAAGAGCAGAGACTACAACAACAGATGGAAGCAGTAATGCAGCAACGTCCGCAGACCAGTGAGGAAAGCCGTCCCACTAATACCGCGTCCTTTGGAGTGAGTCGTTTATTGACAAAAATGACTGGAGAGGATGATCCAGAGGTATTTTTGACCACATTTGAAAGGACCGCTGAAAGAGAAAAGTGGCCTGAGGAGCAGTGGGCTGGACTGGTGGCTCCTCTGTTAACTGGTGAATCGCAGAAAGCTTACTATGACCTAGAGCCTAACCAAGCAAAAGACTATGTGATGCTAAAAGCTGAAATATTGGCAAGGCTGGGTGTCACCCAGGCTGTCCGGGCTCAGCGTGTGCATAACTGGACTTTCCAGCTTGGAAAACCCCCCAGGTCTCAAATGTATGATCTCATTCACCTGAGCAGAAAGTGGCTACAGCCAGAGACTTTGTCCGCACCAAAGATTGTGGAACGTGTTGTAATGGATCGATTTTTGAGAGCTCTTCCTACTGCCATCCAAAAGTGGGTAAGCCATGGAGACCCAGAGACGGCCGATGGTCTTGTGGATCGTGTGGAGAAATACTTGGCTACAGAGAACCTGACGGCCTCTTCCAGAGACTCTCGGACTTTCCACCCTAAGACCAGACCATCCCCAGGGGCGGATAAGAGGATTCCAAGGGGTGAGGGTGGAGAGAGTGAGAGGGTGGGAGCTCTACCCCAAGTTTGGCGAGAACAGCCTGGGAAATCAGCGGCTCAAGAGGCGGCAAGAAGAATCGTTTGCTACCGCTGCCGGCAAGCGGGACATATTGCAGCCAATTGCCCGGTTGTGGAGGAACCCATGCAGTGTGACTTTCTGACGGGCACACGTCAGTCGCTGTGTGCGACAGTCGCATGCACTGCCATTCGAGGAACTGAGAAACATTTATGCAAAATGTGTGTTAATGGTAGAAATGTTGTGGTATTGCTGGATTCAGGTAGCCTTGTGACCCTGATAAAGGCTGAGTTAGTTAAAACAGAGGTCTCTGGGAATAGCAAGGTAGCTGTTATTTGTGTGCATGGGGACACCCGAGAGTATCCAGTGACTACAGTGTGTTTCGAGACCCCCAAAGGTACCCTCTCTCATCCAGTGGGCTTAGTATCTCAGTTACCGCATGACGCCATTGTGGGAAGGGATTTTCCGAAGTTCTGGGAACTGTGGGATGATCCTGAGCCCCCCACTGGTGCCCCTATGTACCAGGAATGTGATAGCCAGAACTCCCCTGAGAGTGGTGAGGACTCTCCGGAATTTCCCTTATCAGTATTGGCAGGGGAGACTCAAGAAACTGGAGAGGAGCCCACCTCCTCAGACGAAAACCTACCGTCTGTGGAGTTTTCTGATCTTGAGGTTCACAGGGAAAACTTTGCCACAGAACAGTTGAAAGACCCCGCCCTAATAAAGGCACGGGAAAACGTAGTGAAAATAGATGGCGAGTTAGTGAACCCAGATAATACCTGCACTTACCCATACTTCAGCGTAGAGAAGGACCTACTGTATCGGGTGGCAAAAAGGGCAGAAGAAACCGTTGAGCAGCTTGTGGTGCCCAAACCTTACAGGAAGTTGGTGTTGGAGTTGGCCCATGGGCACATTCTTGGAGGTCATCTGGGGACAGAGAAAACCCGAGAGAGGGTATTACAGAGATTCTATTGGCCGGGGGTGATGAAGGACATAGAAAATTATTGTTCCTCCTGCCCTGTGTGTCAGAGGTTGGCCCCGATGCCACATTTCCGTAGCCCGCTGGTCCCTCTACCCATCATTGAGGTCCCGTTTGAGAGGATCGCCATGGATTTGGTAGGTCCTATAATCAAGTCCGCTAGGGGGCACCAGTACATATTAGTTATAATGGACTATGCCACCCGTTATCCAGAAGCGATCCCTCTCCGAAATACCTCGGCCAAAACCATAGCCAAAGAGCTATCTCTTGTGTTTAGCCGGGTGGGTATTTGTAAAGAACTGCTTACGGACCAAGGTACACCCTTTATGTCCCGGGTTATGAAGGAGCTGTGTAAATTGTTCAAAGTGACGCAATTACGTACATCTGTGTATCACCCCCAAACCGATGGGCTGGTTGAAAGATTCAACAAAACCCTAAAACAAATGTTGAAGAAAGTGGTGGATAGAGATGGAAAGGATTGGGACTGTCTACTTCCTTATCTGATGTTTGCTATTAGGGAGGTGCCCCAATCCTCTACGGGATTCTCCCCCTTTGAGTTACTGTATGGGAGACACCCAAGAGGGCTGTTGGATATTGCCAAGGAAACTTGGGAAAGTGAGAGTTCTCCCCACAGGAGTGTGATTGAGCATGTCGCCCTGATGCAAGACCGAATTGCACAGGTAATGCCCATCGTGAAGGAACATTTGGCCCAAGCGCAGTTAGCACAGCAGAGAGTGTACAACCGTGGAGCCAAGACCCGTACCTTTTCTCCGGGGGATAGGATACTGGTACTTGTCCCTACGGTTGAAAGTAAATTCCTTGCCAAATGGCAAGGCCCCTATGAGATAATGGAAAAAGTGAGCGAAGTGAATTACAAGGTCAGACAACCAGGAAGGCGAAAGCCCGAACAGATCTATCACGTTAATCTGTTGAAAGCCTGGAGGGATAGAGAGTCCCTAGTCGCAGACACTTGGTCACCAGCTCAAACTGGTTGCGTGATTCCTGAGGTTGGAATAGCAGCCACCTTGTCACAACCCCAACAACAGGAGGTTAAGGAGTTTGTGCTTCGCAACAAGGAGGTATTCTCTGAGCTGCCGGGACAAACATCTGGGGTAGAGCATGACATCATTACCCCACCCGGTGAAAGGGTGAAGTTAAAACCCTATCGGATCCCAGAGGCCCGACGGGAGGCAATACGGGAGGAAGTACAGAAAATGCTGAACTTAGGGGTGATAGAGGAGTCCCAAAGTGATTGGTCTAGTCCCATTGTGTTGGTGCCTAAACCGGATGGGAGCTGGCGATTTTGTAACGATTTTCGTCAGTTGAACAAAGTTACAAAATTTGACACCTACCCCATGCCACGTATTGATGAGTTGATCGACCGGCTGGGAACAGCCCGATACATGACGACTCTTGACCTCACAAAAGGGTATTGGCAAATCCCCCTGGCCAAGTCGGCCAAAGAGAAAACCGCATTTGTAACCCCAGACGGGGCGTTCCAATATAAAAGAATGCCGTTCGGGTTACAGAATGCGCCGGCCACATTCCAGCGGAAAATGGACCAGATGCTGAGGCCCCATCGGAAGTATGCTGCGGCTTACCTGGATGATGTAATTGTCCATAGCACAGATTGGGCCTCACATCTGCCAAAAGTGCAAGCAGTCCTGGACTCTGTTCGGGAAGCGGGGTTTACGGCTAACCCCAAGAAGTGTACCATTGGGCAGGAGGAGGCCAAATATCTTGGGTACACCATTGGGAGGGGAGTAATAAAACCCCAACTCAACAAAATCGAGGCCATCCAGAGTTGGCCACGTCCCAACAGCAAGAAGCAGGTACGAGCCTTTCTGGGAATCGCTGGGTATTATCGGCGATTCATTCCCCACTTTGCTTCTAAGGCTGTGCCCCTAACCAACCTGACGAAGGGGAAAGGGTCGGTCATGATTAAATGGACCCCCGAGGCTGAGGCAGCATTCCAATTCTTGAAACAAGCCTTATGTAGCCAGCCAGTGTTGTACTCACCCGACTTCTCTAAAGACTTTGTCGTACAAAGTGATGCGTCAGATGTGGGGTTAGGAGCAGTATTGTCCCAGGTCTGGAACGGGGAAGAGCACCCAGTCATTTACCTCAGCAGGAAGTTGAAGTCCCATGAGGTAAATTACGCCACCGTTGAAAAGGAGTGTTTAGCGGTGAAGTGGGCTCTAGATTCCCTTCGGTACTACCTGCTAGGTAGGCACTTTGACATGGTTACGGATCACGCTCCGTTAAAGTGGATGGCTCAAAACAAGGAAACAAATAGAAGAGTGAATAGGTGGTTCCTGGCCCTCCAGGAATTCAACTTCACAGTAAAGCATCGCCCTGGCGTTCAAATGGGGAATGTGGATGCTTTGTCTCGAGTACATGAATGCCTGATTGCTGGTGTTCCAACCCCGAGGTTAAAACAAGAGGGGGGGTATGTGACAACAGGAAGGTAAAGTCACCTGGTTGCATCCAGGGGGGTAGATATATTTCGCCCAGATTCAGGCTTTACGCCGACTTATACAACTAGGTGGAGAGTTGTATAAGCCCAGCTGAGGCTAGTGGGCTCATGGATGACTCATACCTCTAGGGAGAGTGTGGGGCGTCGTGCAGACAGGGAGTTGATGAGACCAGCTGAAGCTTGTCAGCTCATTTAGGCCTCTATAAGAACTCCCAGATTCATTAGGTGTTTGCTCATGCCTGGAACCAGACCTGTGTGGACTGTCTAGGGAGAGTGAACCCCTGTGCGGTGAGACAAAGCCTGTGTGGCTATTTGCTTGGACATTTAAAACCAGGGACTTAGGGACTAGGACAGCACTAGGCTGATCCCAGTTGTTAGTTAGGAAACCTGTATGTTTAGTCAGAGGTCAAGTTGACCAGGATTTATTTTGTTTATGTTTCTTTTGCTTTGCTGTGTTTTGTCACTGTAAATAGAAAATAAACCGCACCTTTTTGATTTTGAAAACCACAACCTCCGTTTGCTGGGCCTGTTTTTGTGTGGGGAGCCCATCCCGGGGGTCACACACACCCGCTGCCGAGCTAACCCCCTCACACTATATACTGGACTTTTTAAAGTTTCATCTTCCCGATGAAAAATCTTCCTCTCTTCACAGTCACGTCTTATTCATGTCATCAGTTTTCGGCAGCACCTATATTTGGGAGCAACTATTTTCAAGGATGAAGCAAACAAAGGGCAAAATTAGAACCAAAACATCTGATGAGCACCTTCAGAATTCATTGAGAATTGCTACTACATCCATTCAACCAGATATTGATGTGTTAGTTTATCAAAAACAGTGTCAAATATCGTCGGTTTTTGTTGCCCTCTGTTGCTTTTATAATAAAAAATATTACAAAAAAGTTTTGTTTCTTTACTTACATAGGTACTGTAGCGCTACCCCCAGTTAAGAGAGCCGCTGATATTGATTTGGGCCCTGTAGTGCACCGCTGTCAACCCCTGGCAATCGGCTCTAACCTCCCGTGGCACAGCTAGTCTAGGGTTATACTTATACCACATTCAATTGTATTAAAACGAAACAAAAATGTGTAGCGCTAAATTAAATAAGAACTGCACTTTGACAAGTGCAGTATATAACAGTGATGTATAATTAAACAGCCAACAAAACCTCTAATGACAGATATGTGAAAACGTTCAAGTAATCCACCGTGATAAATGTTATTCCGTGATAAGAAAATGTTCAAATAACCCACGGTAATGTGAACCATATAACGTAAAAGAATCACCAGAGAAAATTGAGTTCGTAGATAAATATAAATTGAATGCTTGATGAAGAAAAATTAGTGAATGATGGTCAAAGTGATAGTGCTCCCAACAAAACTTAACGTGAAGTGGCCACCACCAATCGGTTGTAGAAAGGGCTTACCAGAAGGAGTGGACCCCACAAACATACGTTCAGAGGGTCAACCAGGCATAGGTAAGCCGCTGCAGACAGCGAATCCTCAGCAGCAATTCAAACGGAAACCTCAAGTTTTAATCCAAGATGAAAAACAGATTGTCCCTCCTATCCGGATATTCGATGAGGCTTACGGACAGTGCCCAATTAGGGCCAGGCGGTGTTACCCGATGAATTGCAAAAAAGTAAAAGGAAAGAGAAGGCACATAGTGTAATACTGTATGTAAAGGTATTTTAATGTAGGTAAGAACACTTACATTTAGAAGAGTGTAACAGCGCTTGTCAAATGATCAAAAATGGCAACAGTAGGGTCTCCCGACGCGTTTCGCATCCAAATGCATCATCTGGGGAAACGCGTCGGGAGACCCTACTGTTGCCATTTTTGATCATTTGAAAAGCGCTGTTACACTCTTCTAAATGTAAGTGTTCTTACCTACATTAAAATACCTTTACATACAGTATTACACTATGTGCCTTCTCTTTCCTTTTACTTTTTTGCAATTCATCGGGTAACACCGCCTGGCCCTAGTTGGGCACTGTCCGTAAGCCTCATCGAATATCTGGATAGGAGGGACAATCTGTTTTTCATCTTGGATTGAAACTTGAGGTTTCCGTTTGAATTGCTGCTGAGGATTCGCTGTCTGCAGCGGCTTACTTATGCCTGGTTGTCCCTCTGAACGTATGTTTGTGGGGTCCACTCCTTCTGGTAAGCCTTTTCTACAACCGATTGGTGGTGGCCACTTCACGTTAAGTTTTGTTGGGAGCACTATCACTTTGACCATCATTCACTAATTTTTCTTCATCAAGCATTCAATTTATATTTATCTACGAACTTAATTTTCTCTGGTGATTCTTTTATGTTATATGGTTCCCATTACCGTGGGTTATTTGAACATTTTCTTATCACGGAATAACATTTATCACGGTGGATTACTTGAACGTTTTCACATATCTGTCATTAGAGGTTTTGTTGACTGTTCAATTATACATCACTGTTATATACTGCACTTGTCAAAGTGCAGTTCTTATTTAATTTAGCGCTACACATTTTTGTTTCGTTTTTGTTCTTTACCACTTTCAACTGGTTGTGTGAGCTGCTACACCACTAGGCAGCGCAGAATTTTTTGTATTTGTTTTTCTTTCATTCAATTGTATTGCATGAATTAATCTCTAAGCAGTAAGACAACACACTAAGGCGAGAGATTGATTATAACGGTTTTACTCTTATAGTAAATAGCATAGGTATAACATCACACATGCAATTGGCTTGCAGAGCCCTGCAGCCATCAATTCAGCACACTATAATGGCGCTGCGCGGTACTACACCACGCGTAGCTATTATGGTGTGCGCGTCCTATGGCGCACTACACAATATATTATCTCCCCACCCGAGTCAGGCCTGACATGGAGTAAATCTCAGTCACTTCCTATAAGGATTTCTTCGCATGCCAGCTTTCGGTGGTGCACTTGATGAAAGTCTAATTTGTAATCCACAACAGGCAGTAACTTGGAACAACTATAATGGGGGGGGGGACACTTCAACTCTGTCCTGCTACCGGTCCCCCCGTGGAACAGCAGATAAACGAACTGTAGGCCTATGCAGTCCTATAGGCCTGAACACGACACAGTCTATTGGTCTGGGCAGGTGCCCGCTCACCACTCCGGACGCGATCCCAGTCCGGGACTTCCACCTGCTGTGTACCCGCACACAGCATCCGCAACGATCGGATCCCCGATCCAACTGATGTCCTCACTCAACAAGACAGGATCCACCCAGGCTCCGCAGTGGGGTGGAAGGCTCTTCGGAAGTCACGCAAGGCCCCAGGCTTCAGGCCTTTCACCGCAGCAGATCCGCACAGGAAGATTGGTCGCTTGCAGCGCGGTGTCCAAAGAGACCGAACAAAACTCCGCCTCCCCTTTATAAAGTCTGCCCCAGCAGTCTTTGCACTGGGCAATGCACCCTAGGTGCTGCAAGATGTACTGGGAGATGTAGTCTCTCGTGATTAAAGGGGAATACCCCGCTACAGTACATTATCTATATCAGTGATTGTTAGCTATCCTTATTGTTAGTGTATTTTATGTGTGGCTCAAGACAATTCCTCTTCTTCCAATGTGGCCCATTGTGACACCCCTGGTTTAGACAAAAAAAAGGAAAAAAGGTGTGCTGCACCGAATACAGCTCATCCCACTGTCCTGCACACAGAGAACACCAGCAGTCGTTGGCTATGGTTCACATCTCGTTCAGCACATTCTTGCTTTAGGAAAAATTGCTAGGCAAAAAAATATTTATGGAGAACATGGCTCAGTTTCTGTGTTTACAAGTGACAGCGCACCTCTCCCTTCACGCAGATTGTGCGCTGTGTGGGAAAAACAGGCCGGGGCCATGAGTACTAGAGCCGAGCCGGGGGCTGGAAGGTGAAAGGTATGTGCAAGTGTAGAAAAAGGTGGGAGGGAGGAGGGGCAAAGATGAAGGCAGTGGAGGGGTGTGTGTGCAGAGGCCAGGCTTGGGTGTGTAATGATGTAGAGGTCAGAGTTGAGGAAGGGTGCAAAGTGAAAAGTGGATGAGGATGCAGATCCAAGGAGCCTTGGAAGAGGGCTAAACTGGGCACTCATGCGTAATGCACTCTTGAGTCTTGCACTCTATGCATAACACACTCCTGAACCTTGCACCCCATGCATAATGCACTCCTGAACTCTGCATCCTATGTCTAGCATACTCCTGAACCCTGCACCCCAATGCATAACACACTCCTGATCCCTGCACCCTGTGCTTAACACACCCCTGAACCCTGCATCCAATGTGTAATGCACCCCTGAACCCTGCATCCTATGCACAACATACTCCTGAAGATCTTGAATGCCCCTTTAAGATCCTCCCACTGTGAAATTACCAGCCACCATTTGAAGTGGTGCATACAACACAGCCAAGGCCATCATTAATATTGATTGGGCCCTGGGCAAACATTTTCCTGGGCCCCTCCACCCCAAGCAATTTCGCTCTCCACCCCAACATACCAAAAAACAAACAAACACACATATAGACTTATTTAACCACTTGCTTACTGGGCACATATACCCCCTTCCAGCCCAGGCGAAATTTCAGCTTTCGGCACTGCGTCGTTTTAATTGACAATTGCGCAGTCGTGCGACGTGGCTCCCAAACAAAATTGACGTCCCTTTTTCCCACAAATAGAGCTTTCTTTTGGTGGTATTTGATCACCTCTGCGGTTTTTATTTTTTGTGCTATAAACAAAAAATAGAGCGACAATTTTGAAAAAACACAATATTTTTTACTTTTTGCTATAATAAATATCCCAATTAAAAAAAAAAAAAAATGTTCTCAGTTTAGGCCGATACGTATTCTTCTACATATTTTTGGTAAAAAAAAATCGCAATAAGCGTATAGTGATTGGTTTGCGCAAAAGTTATAGCGCCTACAAAATAATGTCAACAGTGGGGTACCAGGGGGGATGATGATCACAGTGGATGGGGTGGTAGGCAGCTGGCAGAGGGGTACAGGGGGGTGAAGATGAGAATGATGATGACAGGAGGTAGGGTGGTAGGATATCAGAGGTGGGGTACAGGGGGATGATGGGGATGTTGATGACAGGGGGCAGGATGGTAGAATGCCAGAGGTGGGGTACAGGGGGGATATAGGGATGTTGATGACAGGGGGTGGGATGGTAGGAAGCTGGAAGAGGGCAGTGCTCGGGTGGTAAGTCCGCCGTGGTCTGGAAAACTATTTGCGAGCACCGCAAGCTCAAGGGGCAGCTGCTTTGGGCCCCACAACAATGATTGGGCCCAGGGAAGCTGCCCCTTTTGCCCCTGTTAAAGACAACCCTGAACACACCACATCGCTACTCCCATGGTGGGAGAATCGGCGGGGTCCATGAGTTCCTTCACCGATTATCTGACAGAAAAAAGTCCTGTGGTGGCCTGCCCCACCTCTACCAAACAACTGAACTTTCTCCATCAACTCATCTTCACACAGTTATTATCTTCTGTATCACTTGCCCCATCCCTTTTAGATTGTAAGTTTACATTACCAGCGCCCTCCTTACCCTCTTGTATTGAATTGTATTATAACTGTCTGTCCTGTCTCCCTTTATATTGTAAATTGCTGCACAACTGTTGGGGCTATATAAATCCTTTATAATAGTATATACACTATGTTCCAAAAAGTATTGGAACACCTGCCTTTACACGCACACAAACTTTATTGGCATCCCAGTCCGTAGAGTTCAATATTGAGTTGGCCCACCCTTTGCTGCTATAACAGCTTCAACCCTTCTGGGAAGGTTGTCCACAAGATTTAGAAGTGTGTCTAGGGGAATGTTTGACCATTCTTCCAGAAGCACATTTGTGAGGTCAGGCACTGATGTTGGATGAGAAGGCCTGGCTCACAGTCTCTGCTATAATTCATCCCAAAGGTGTTCTATCGGGTTGAGGTCAGGATTCTGTGCAGGCCAGTCAAGTTCCTCCGCTCCCAAACTTGCTAATCCATGTCTTTATGGACCTTGCTTTGTGCACTGCTCCAAATCATGTGGTGGAGGGGGGATTATAGTGTGGGGTTGTTTTTCAGAGGTTGGGCTTGGCCCCTTAGTTCCAGTGAAGGGAACTCTTAAAGGAGTTGTAAACCCTCATGGTTTTTCACCTTAATGCTTTCTATGCATTTAGGAGAAAAACCATCTGTAGTGTTGCAGCCCCCCCATCCCCATGTTTTACTTACCTAAACGCTGTCATCCTCCGTCTGGGAACGAGCACACCAGCTCTAGCTGGTGTCTTGTGTCCTGATTGGATAGATTGATATTAGTGCAGCCATTGGCTCCTGCTGCTGTCAATCAAATCCAATGACGCGGCGCTGGTGGGTGGGGCCGAGTCCTGCATCCTGTGTGAATGTACACAGACGTAGGACTCTGGAGCGCGCCCCACGCACGGGTGTCCTCAAGGAGAGTTCTTCTTCAACGTGGACACTCGATACGGGGAGGAGTCACCGGTGCCGCTGAGGGACCCCAGAAGAGGAGGATCGGGCCACTCTGTGCAAAACAAACTGCACAGTGGAGGTAAGTATGACATGTTTGTTATTTTCAATTTAAAAAAAACGAGGGTTTACAACCCCTTTAAGGCGTCAGCATACCAAGACATTTTGGACAATTTCCTGCTCCCAACTTTGTGGGAACAGTTTGGGGATGGCCCCTTCCTGTTCCAACATGACTGCACACAAGTGCACAAACCAAGGTCCATAAAGACATAAATAAGGGAGTTTGGGGTGGAGGAACTTGGGGGAGACACCTTAACACCTTTGAACACCTTTGGTCAGCTTTTATTCATTTGTATAAAACCTTTGACCCAAAAGGGAAAAATTGTTTGCTGTAATTGCTTATAAAGTGTTAGCTTCAATTTGTTAGTCAAGTCCATCTAAATCTGCTAGTGCATCTAAAGCTGACTACTCATTATACAATTTTCTTGTTCAAGTTCCTTAAGATTTACCTTCAACTATGTAGTACAATGGCCTACCCGATTGCATACAGTTTGCATACAATTTGAAAGTGTAGCGGGTGTTGCTTGAGGAACCCAGAGACTACCATACCCAGGATGCATTTCCCCGCGCAGGGACTGCTGGGGTGGGGTATTTAACTGAGGGGCGGACCGGAGTACGCTCTCTTTGGACATCGCCCGCCCAGCAAGTGGAACTCTCGGCTGAGTCTGTTGTTCTGGACAGGGCCTGAAGCCTAGGCCCTGTGTTTCCAAAGAGCTTTCCGTTTCCACCAAGTGTCGTGGAACCTGTGTACCGAGACACAGCAACGGAAGATACGGACGTGGACTGGTCCGGTTGGGTGAGAGAGCACCTGCTCAGAGATTAGTACAGGATCTCTAGGCCTAGTGTTTGTTGTTCGGGACTCACCCGTTAGAGTTTGCATATGCACACCGGAGGGACAGTGCATTGAATAGCGTTAGTGACTTTATCTTTGTTCACCAAGTTTGTCAACCTTTATTCCCGTGGATTACAATTTGTCCTCAAAAGTGCACACCCATTTGCTAGCGAAGATTCTTCTCTACGGAACTTACACATAGTTACAGTCAGGCCTGACTTATCAGTGTAGACATTGCTGGGCGCCATCTTGCCCACGAGGGAGGAGAGTTGCAAGGGGGCCCGTTAGTCATCTTTGTACAGGATTGTATATCTGCCTATTGTTGAACACCTTTTATTGCAGGGCTCTGCATAAACTAAAGTATACTGTGTTAATCTGTTTAATCATTTCCTTTAGTAAAGGTACCAGGATTAAGCAGACTAGTTGTTGGTGTTATTATTGTGCAGAAGAAACAGTCAGTGTTCGCTATATCACTGTGTGTGTTTTTGTTGCTGAATTGTGTTGCCTAAAGTTGCAGGCCTCACAATCCTATCATCCCCTACTAACTGTGCCAAGGGAGGGTAGAGCCAATTGCTGGGGGTTGACACCGGTGTGTTACAGGCCCGAAAATTATATCAGCGGCTCCCTTAGCTGGGGGTATCGCTACACGTGGGGGTTCAGAGTCCGGGATACCTGTACACTGCAATCAAGCAGTGACCCAGTGGTGCTTATCCGTCAATGCCTCCCTGGATATGACCGCAGTGATTGAACTCCCCGGAGAGGATTGGTCGGGGAGTGACATAGAACAGCTCATAGAGCTCTTGTCCCCGGACCATAGAGGATGGTTAATTGACCTCAGGTCAGAGGAAGAGAACTCCCGCACTTTCGGGCTGATAGAGTGGAGGGATGAAATGCCGGAAGAATTTAAAGGGCAGAGTGTGCAGTCCATGGGCAATAAGACGTACCGCTTGGCGCACGCAAAGGCTATAAAGAAGGAACCTCCGCAGTCACCCAAAATCCCCAAAAGTTCCAAAGAAATGACAGCTTCGGGGACACCTTTAACCACTATAGGCCCTGAAATTTTAAATGCTTTAGGGGATCTTGTCACGAAGTGCCAGAAGAGTAGTACGGTACATGTAGAGGCTGGGTACCGGAAGCTCAGGATTTTTTCAGGGAAACAACCTGTACCACTTGGAGAAGAGGATTTCGACACTTGGATGGAGCAGGCGATGCAGGCTGTGGAAGAATGGGAAATACCGGAAGCCCAGAAGAAGCAGCGCATAAGGGAAAGTTTAAAGGGTGCTGCTGCTGAAGCCGTGAAGAACCTTAGGTTCAGCAATGCTGCTTGTACTGCCTATGACTATTTAACTATGTTGCAGGAAGAGTTCGGCCAATTGGAGAAAGTGGTCGATTTAATCTATCAGTTTGAGTATACCCATCAACAGCCAGGAGAAAGACTGTCTGAATACGTTTGCATATTAAACAAGATGCTGTGCCAAATTGTCCTTAAGAAGGGGATGCTGCCACAAGCCATAGATGCAAGGGGGGCATTGCGTTCTGATCCCGCTTGGCTCCATCTGAAAACCACCGGAGGGGTCATGTTCCTCAACTACCCGGACCTTGTGCGAATAATAAGGGATGAAGAGGCTCTGCTGAAAGACCAACAGGTGACCGAGAAGCCCACTACTTCCCCCTTAGTTGGGGTCTGATCCGCCATGGCCACTGAACGGGACTCGGAGGTGGAGGTCTTAAAGTCGCAGATGACCCAAGTATTAGAGATGCTGACCTCTTTAATGGCCAAGAACTCAGGAGTTGGAGAAAAAGAAGAAGTCAGGAAAGAGCTGTACCAGAGCGTTTCAACACCAGTCTCCCCGCGGGATAGAGGAGAAGCTGTTTGCTTTAACTATGGAGGAATTGGCCATTTTGGGCGAGTGTGCCCCAGTCCAAGGAAGACCCAAAGCAACTACCGCCAGCCGGCGGAAAACTCCAGAGGGCCTTGGTGAAGGAGTCAATCGGGTGCCCATCATCTCCAGCAAGCTCCATTGGAATAAGAAAGCAAGAAAAGCCAAGAAGTGAGGGGAATAATTCCTCACCAAAAGCACATAATACCCCTCCCCTGGAGGTAAAACCCCAAAAATCGCAAGAAATCAATGCATACCAGGCCCAACAGGGATTAAGATCCAGGAAAAAATGAAAAAAAAAAAAAAAACACTAAAGGCCAAAACCATGGGCCCAGGAAAAGAGGCCTCCCCAACGAAGTTTCCAGCCAAGTTAGTGGGACCCTCCCCAGTGGTCCCCATTCAAGTGGAGGGAGTCTACACGAAGGCCATTCTGGATACAGGGCTCAAGTAACCCTCCTGTATCGGGATTTCTACAAAAAGCATCTGAGACATTTGCCCTTGCAGAAGTTAGAAGACTTGGAAATATGGGGAATTGGCACCCAGAGCTTTCCTTATGACGGTTACCTCCCAATTAGATTGGCTTTTGACCCCTCAGTAGCAGGAGAGGCAGAGGTCTTTGACACCCTGGCGGTAGTCTGTCCCCGCCCACCAGGGGCCAACAAAAGTTCTCTGATAATAGGAACAAACACTGACCTGGTCAGGAGACTACTGGCCCCTCTAGTACAAGAGCAGGGCGCTTCAACAGCCAGAATCCACCCCATGTTGCAGTTGGCCTATCAGCGATTTTTCTTGGAGCAGAAGGCCCCAGAAGAGGGGGTGGGGAAAGTCTGGAGACTGGAGAAGAGAGAGAGAGTGTTGCAGCCTGGTGAAGTAGCCTGCTTGAGAGCCACTGTGAAGCTCACCAGGGAACAACCTGGCCCCTTTGTAGTCCTGGAACCAGACCCTCTGGGTACCCACCCAGGATTGGAGGTAATCCCCGAAGTGGTCCCGCTGAGAGTCCTGAAGAAGGCGATTGGCAGGGTGCCAGTGAGTATCAGAAACACCACTGACTCGCCTGTGAAGATTCCAGCCCAGATGCTGTTGGGCCAAGTGAATCCCGCTACACCAGTTGCCTTGTACGACTTAGAGAAGGAAGAAGGAGGGGAACCCACCTTGGAGAACCCGGCCCTACCCCCGGCATGGAAGGAGAGGGCCAGGGCCCAGTTGGCGAAGTGGCGGAAGATCTTCTCCAAGGATGAGTTTGATGTAGGATGTGCAAAAAGTGCCACTCACAAGATCCGCCTACAGGAAGACAAACCCTTTAGGGAGAGAGTCCGGCGAGTTCCCCTGGCTGATCTGGAAGATCTGCGTGAGCAACTTGCAGAGCTCAAGAGAACGGGTGTTATCCGGGAATCCAGGAGCCCATATGCCTCCCCAATTGTGGTAGTCAGGAAAAAGAATGGGTCATTGAGACTCTGTATAGACTACAGGACCCTCAACAGGAGGACAATACCTGACCAATACACCACCCCAAGAATAGAGGATGCTCTGCAGAGTCTGTCTGGAGCCAAATGGTTCAGTGTAATGGACCTGAAGAGCGGGTACTACCAAATCCCAATGCACCCAGAAGACAGAGAGAAGACTGCATTCATTACCCCGGTGGGGTTCTATGAATTCGACCGTATGCCTCAAGGTCTTTCGGGAGCCCCTGCCACTTTCCAGCGGTTGATGGAGAAGACGGTGGGGGACATGAACCTCATTGAAGTCCTAGTATACCTAGATGACATCATCGTCTTTGGGAAGACTCTGGAGAAGCATGAGGAGAGGTTAGAGAAGGTCTTGAAGAGACTCAGTGATGAGGGACTCAAGCTCTCCCTGGAGAAGTGTCAGTTCTACCAGTCTTCAGTCCATTACCTGGGACACATACAGGTCCTTCTCAAAAAATTAGCATATTGTGATAAAGTTCATTATTTTCTGTAATGTACTGATAAACATTAGACTTTCATATATTTTAGATTCATTACACACAACTGAAGTAGTTCAAGCCTTTTCTTGTTTTAATATTGATGATTTTGGCATACAGCTCATGAAAACCCAAAAATCCTATCTCAAAAAATTAGCATATTTCATCCGACCAATAAAAGAAAAGTGTTTTTAATACAAAAAAAGTCAACCTTCAAATAATTATGTTCAGTTATGCACTCAATACTTGGTAGGGAATCCTTTTGCAGAAATGACTGCTTCAATGCGGCGTGGCATGGGGGCAACCAGCCTGTGGCACTGCTGAGGTGTTATGGAGGCCCAGGATGCTTCGATAGCGGCCTTAAGCTCATCCAGAGTGTTGGGTCTTGCGTCTCTCAACTTTCTCTTCCCAATATCCCACAGATTCTCTATGGGGTTCAGGTCAGGAGAGTTGGCAGGCCAATTGAGCACAGTAATACCATGGTCAGTAAACCATTTACCAGTGGTTTTGGCACTGTGAGCAGGTGCCAGGTCGTGCTGAAAAATGAAATCTTCATCTCCATAAAGCTTTTCAGCAGATGGAAGCATGAAGTGCTCCAAAATCTCCTGATAGCTAGCTGCATTGACCCTGCCCTTGATAAAACACAGTGGACCAACACCAGCAGCTGACATGGCACCCCAGACCATCACTGACTGTGGGTACTTGACACTGGACTTCAGGCATTTTGGCATTTCCCTCTCCCCAGTCTTCCTCCAGACTCTGGCACCTTGATTTCTGAATGTACTTTGGACCACTGAGCAACAGTCCAGTGCTGCTTCTCTGTAGCCCAGGTCAGGCGCTTCTGCCGCTGTTTCTGGTTCAAAAGTGGCTTGACCTGGGGAATGCGGCACCTGTAGCCCATTTCCTGCACACGCCTGTTCACAGTGGCTCTGGATGTTTCTACTCCAGACTCAGTCCACTGCTTCCGCAGGTCCTCCAAGGTCTGGAATCGGTCCTTCTCCACAATCTTCTTCAGGGTCCGGTCACCTCTTCTCATTGTGCAGCGTTTTCTGCCACACTTTTTCCTTCCCACAGACTTCCCACTGAGGTGCCTTGATACAGCACTCTGGGAACAGCCTATTCGTTCAGAAATTTCTTTCTGTGTCTTACCCTCTTGCTTGAGGGTGTCAATGATGGCCTTCTGGACAGCAGTCAGGTCGGCAGTCTTACCCATGATTGCGGTTTTGAGTAATGAACCAGGCTGGGAGTTTTTAAAAGCCTCAGGAATCTTTTGCAGGTGTTTAGAGTTAATTAGATGATTCAGATGATTAGGTTAATAGCTCGTTTAGAGAACCTTTTCATGATATGCTAATTTTTTGAGATAGGAATTTTGGGTTGTCATGAGCTGTATGCCAAAATCATCAATATTAAAACAAGAAAAGGCTTGAACTACTTCAAGTTGTGTTTAACGAATCTAAAATATATGAAAGTCTAATGTTTATCAGTACATTACAGAAAATAATGAACTTTATCACAATATGCTAATTTTTTGAGAAGGACCTGTACTGTCTGAAGAAGGAGTGTCCACAGATCCCGACAAGTTGGAGGCGGTCACCTCCTGGCCCCGGCCCACCACAGTGACTGAGCTTAGGTCATTTCTGGGGTTCTGCTCCTACTATCGCAGGTTTGTGGAGGGGTTTGCAAGAATTCCCATGCCTCTGAATGAGCTGTTGAAGACAGATGGAGAGGAGGATGGCTCAGGCCCCAGGAAACCGGGAGAGTCAGTGGAAGACCAGTGGACTGTAAAGTGTGAAGAGGCTTTCATTAAGCTGAAGGAGAGTTTGACCACTGCCCCTGTCTTCTTGGCCTATGCAGACACCCAAAAGCCCTATGAATTACATGTGGATGCCAGCCATGATTGTTTGGGAGGAGTACTATATCAGGAGTATGAAGAGCAGCTAAGACCTGTTGCCTATGTAAGTAGGAGTTTAACCCCAGCTGAAAAAAATTACCCCACCCACAAGTTGGAGTTTCTGGCCTTGAAGTGGGCTGTGGTGGACAAACTGAAGGACTACTTATATGGAGCTGACTTTGTGGTTAAGACAGACAATAACCCACTCACTTACCTTCTAACCACAGCAAAACTGGATGGATACCGTTGGTTGGCAGCCCTCTCAGGGTTCAATTTCAGCCTGAAGTACAGGCCTGGGACTAAAAACCGAGATGCTGATGCCTTGTCCCGAAGATCTCATGCTCCCACTTGCATGGCAGAAGACTGGACCTAGGTAGCCCCAGAGGGGGTACGGGCTTTGTGTCTGGGAGCAGAGCTCCAGGCTAGTGGAGGATCCAGAGCAGAAGAAATTGGAGTCTCAGTTGTTGGAGTGCCCAAATATTATTGTGATGTAACTCAGATTGGTGAAGAGGACTTGCCCAAATTATCAAAGAAGGATATAAGACAGGACCAGCTGGAAGACCCATTGGGAAGATTGGCTTTGGAAGCCTTAGAAGACCAGGATCTGGACAGACTCTTGCATGATCCCTCAAAGGAGGCCCACTTACTGCGCAAGGAATGGGACAGGTTGCAGGTGCATCAAGGGGTGGTCTACCGAAGGGGCCCCTCTGATGACCTGGAAGACAAGTGGCAACTATTCCTGCCAGAAAAACACTGAAAGACTGTTATGATTGCCCTACATGACAACCATGGCCATCTAGGAGCAGAGAGAACCTTTCAGCTCATAAGGAGCAGATTCTATTGGCCCTGTATGCGGGCTGAAGTGGAGGAATACTGTCACTCATGTGCTCGCTGCATACAAAGGAAAACACTGCCTCATCAAGCTGCCCCAATGGGCCACCTGCAAATTCAAGGACCTTTGGACTTGGTATGCATTGATTTTCTTTGTCTGGAACCTGATTTGGGGGGACATGGAAATGTTCTGGTAATAACTGACCATTTCACCCTATACGCCCAGGCCTTTCCAACTAAAGACCAGAAGGCTTCCACTGTGGCCAAGATACTTGTAGAGAAGTATTTTGTACACTACGGATTACCTCAACGCCTTCACTCGGATCAAGGGAGGGACTTCGAAAGTCGACTGATCCGGAAGTTATTGGATTCCCTAGGCATAAAGAAGACTCGCACAACCCCCTATCACCCACAAGGAGATGCCCAACCAGAAAGGTTTAACAGAATGTTCTGTAGAGAAGCAAGACTACCTGTAGACCTGGCCTTTGGTACTTTGATAGACCACACATCGGCTGCTTCACACAAGGGATACGTGGACAGGCTGCGAAAAAGCTTAAGACTGGCTTATGAGAAGGCACAAGCCACTTCTGACCAGAGAGGAGCGAGGAACAAATGAAATATTGACCTCAGAGTCCGGATCCATGACTTGCAACCAGGAGACAGAGTGTTGTTGCGGAATCTTGGTGTTCCAGGGAAGCATAAGCTTGCTGACAGATGGAAATCACAGCCGTATATAATAATCTGTAAAAAGTTGCCTGGCTTGCCAGTGCACCAGCTGAAACCTGAAGGAAAAGTGGGACCTTTGAAAACCTGGCACAGGAACCACTTATTGCCTCTCTCCGAAGCAGTCCGGATACCTTCTACTCTGGATTCTCTTGAATCACCTTCAACCTCCAATACCCCTAGGCCCAACACCAGATCTCAAACCACTCAGTCAGGAGAGATGAATGCCACAGACCAGTGTGAAGATGAGGAAATGGAACTGAACTGGCTATGGCCCACTCAGACAACTGAACCCATGGTCATGGATCCTTCACCCTGTGAAGTTACCATCGATGGCACCCTAAATGCTGAAGCTGCTGAGTTCATTCCATCGTGTACTCTAACTGAGAAATGGGAAGATGCCCTAGAGTCGATCCCAGCTGAAGACCCAAGAGACTCTTTGTACCTCTCTGCACCAGAGTTGGATGCCCCTGAAGCAGCAGGATCCATTACACCTGTCCCAGTGGAAGGAAGAATGGAAGGACCCATTGTACCTGATACCTCAGCTCCCAGGGAACAAAGAGTGAAAAGAGCTATTCGCCCTCCCCGAAAACTAACTTACACTCTGATGGGAGAATGCTCTGAAGATACTGTTGTGACTGCGAGAAGGACAATGGAGAAACCTGACCCCTCCACTGTGCATTTGGTGGAGGGCAACCCCAGCTCACTCTCTGGCACAGTTAGGCAGGTCACTTCCACCAATATGACCTGTAGACAAGACAATCTCCCTTACCAAGTTTGGTGGGAGGTTCCCTTACTAGCTCCTTTGCAACCATAAACTGTATTGCTTGTAGATAATGCTAATTTTATCTTTGGGGACCAAAGATTTTAAGTGGGGGGAGTGTGTAGCGGGGTGTTGCTTGAGGAACCCAGAGACTACCATACCCAGGATGCATTTACCCGCGCAAGGACTGCTGGGGTGGGGTATTTAACTGAGGGGTGGACCGGAGTACGCTCTCTTTGGACATCGCCCACCCAGCAAGTGGAACTCTCGGCTGAGTCTGTTGTTCCGGACAGGGCCTGAAGCCTAGGCCCTGTGTTTCCAAAGAGCCTTTCGTTTCCACCAAGGAGCCTGAGGGACGACGCATCCTGCTATCCGTCTGCTGCTTCCAGGAGGACCGAAGACCCAGGTGTCGTGGAACATGTGTACCGAGACACAGCAACGGAAGATACAGACGTGGACTGGTCCAGTTGGGTGAGAGAGCACCTGCTCAGAGATTAGTACAGGCTCTCTAGGCCTAGTGTTTGTTGTTCGGGACTCACCCGTTAGAGTTTGCATATGCACACCGGAGGGACAGTGCATTGAATAGCATTAGTGACTTTATCTTTGTTCATCAAGTTTGTCAACCTTTATTCCCGTGGATTACAATTTGTCCTGAAAAGTGCACCACCATTTGCTAGCGAAGATTCTTCTCTACGGAACTTACACATAGTTACAGTCAGGCCTGACTTATCAGTGTAGACATTGCTGGGCGCCATCTTGCCCACGATGGAGGAGAGTTGCAAGGGGGCCCGTTAGTCATCTTTGTACAGGATTGTATATCTGCCTATTGTTGAACACCTTTTATTGCAGGGCTCTGCATATACTAAAGTATACTGTGTTAATCTGTTTAATCATTTCCTTTAGTAAAGGTACCAGGATTAAGCAGACTAGTTGTTGGTGTTATTATTGTGCAGAAGAAACAGTCAGTGTTCGCTATATCACTGTGTGTGTTTTTGTTTCTGGATTGTGTTGCCTAAAGTTGCAGGCCTCACAATCCTATCATCCCCTACTAACTGTTTCAAGGGAGGGTAGAGCCAATTGCTGAGGGTTGACAGCGGTGTGTTACAGGCCCGAAAATCATATCAGCGGCTCCCTTAGCTGGGGGTATCGCTACAAAAGTGTTTAGGTTTGACTTTGTATTATTTGGTTTTGGTAAATCTAAAGGAAAATTGTACAAGAAAATGTTATAATGTGTAGCCAGCTTTATGCTACCCTCTCCCCAGATTGACAATGTTGCTGTCCAAAGGCGTCTCTGTTTCTCCTCCATCTGGAGTGGAGACATCCTAAAGCCTCGTACACGCGATCGGATTTGCATTGCACAAATCCGTGTATTTTTGTCCGAAGAGCGTTGGCCGTGAACTTGTTCTGCATACAGACGGCAGAACTTTTTCAGCCGAAACGAAACGACGTGTTTTTTCTGCTCTTTAGCGCTAGTGTAGTCTTATGGTTAGCATTGGTTCGGAGCATGCGTGTTTGTACTTTGGATTTTAGCCCGACGGTCTTGTGTACACACAATCAGATAATCCGACGGAACACATTTGTTGTCGGACAATTTGGGAGCATGAAAATCCAACATTTGTTGTCGGAAATTCCGACAACAACTGTCCGATGGAGCATAAAGATGGTCGGATTATCCGACAAAACACGTCCATCAGACAATCGTTGTCGGAATATCCGATCGTGTGTACGGGCCTTTAGAAAGGAAGTGTGTTGCTGGCTGGAGCACATTGTAAAAATAAAGGGAAAAATGCCTAAAAAAAATAAAACTAATGCAGACACCACATCTAAGGATTGGTATGGTAAGCTGCAATATATTTTATTTATTTTTTTGGGTTTAATACTGCTTTAAGCATCTAACCCCCCCCCCCCCCCCCACCACCACCACCAAAAGTGACAATTATTTATGTAGCACACAGACCCCTTTTTCCTGCCTACCTTCACTTGCAGGAGCAAAGGCACACCATGCCACATGCCCGTATACTCCTGGTACAAGAGGTTGAGCGATGTTCTTGCAATTTTGGGTCCTGCAGCGAGTTACCTCCCCTCTGTTGGTTCTCATCCCTAGAATGTAGAGAAAAGTCTATTCTTCCCCGAAAGAAGGCCAATGTCCAGACAGTGTTTAAACTCCAACAAACAAGTTTATTTTCTCTTGCTTGAACAGATTGGGAAACGGGTTGAAAGACAGCAATGAGATTAGGTATTGAGATAGGTTCAGGCACGTGGCACCCAGTCACCCTTTTCTCCACTCAAGCCTGAGTGGGTATTGCTCACCCGGATAGATCCCTCTCACAGTTCTAGCAGCCGGAGTGAAGCACGAACAATTACCTTGATTTTGTCCCCTTCAAGGACAAGTTAGAAGATCCTCTGCCACAGAATCCCTTGGTTACTGAATTAGAACTTTGGAACCCCTGTAGATTATTAAAGGCCATAGGTGCCAATGGGGCACACTACAGGAGCTATCTTGTAACTCACGAATCCTTCCCTCTGATAGGCAACCGGGCCTCTCCGAGACCGTGACTTCCTTTACCGATCCATCGGACAGTTCCTCCCCCGGTTTCCTCTGCTTCAGAGCGGGCCACCCTCCTTCGGGTTCCCTGGGACTCCAGTGGTTGGCTTGTAGACCCAGTTGAAGGTACTGGGCCTACCTGGAACTCTGTAGCCTCGGGCTAAAGGTGCCCGAGACTCCTCGACCTGTTCACGCACCCCAGGCCTGTGGGCGCGACTTCGCCACCAGGGGTCCTCCTTGGAATCCCCTCGGCACACCACACCAGATCATGGCGTCTGCCCTTTATGTACCCTCTCCCGGCATGCACAGCAGGCAAAACCCGCCCACCGCACAGTAGCCGAGAGAGGACACCAAATCACACCACAATGCCATCTGTGGTTCTCCTCAAGACCTGGGCAACAGCGCCACCAGCAGGTCAAGGGGAACCATACTCCAGGCAACATTACAGCAGAGCAGAGTCCAAACTAAGCAGAATTGGAGAACCTGAGCTAAACTATTGCCCAGGCTGCCCCTAAATTTAGAGCATAGCGACCCCAATTTTGTGGGTCCGCTATATTTAAAAATAAGCTAAAAGTCAGAATTTTACTATTTGCATTTCTAAATTATGTTAGTAAATAAAAAAATTAAAAAACTCTTCTAACTTGTATGTAAAAGTGGAAGCAGTGATTTCCCTCACTTACCTTGTAATGTTCTTTACACAGCAACGCAAATTCTTTTTAGGAATAGAGATTTTTAAACTGATCCAATTTTCTTAGAGCCCAGCTTAAAGTGGAGCTCCACCCTAAATAGCAACTTTTGCTATTTGGAACCCTCCCCCCCTCCGGTGTCACAATTGACACCTTTCAGGGGGGAGGGGGGTGAAGATACCTGTCTAAGACAGGTATTTTCACCCACATCCGGGAGTCCTCTCTCCGGGAATCTGCGGGAGTGACGTCACTTCCCCCAGACTTCCCGTAGTGTTCTGGGAGACACTCGGCTCCCAGAACACAGGAGCACCAATCAGAACGGCGCAGCGCGACTCGCGCATGCGCCGTAGGGAACCGGGCATGAAGCCGCAGGGCTTCACTTCCTGGTTCCCTCAGCGAGGATGGCGGAGGGAGCAGCAGAGCGACGAGCGGTCGCTCGTCCTCTGCTGCGGATGTCGCTGGACTCCAGGACAGGTAAGTGTCCAAATATTAAAAGCCAGCAGCTGCTGTAGCTGTAGCTGCTGGCTTTTAATATTGTTTTTTTCCGGCGAAGCTCCGCTTTAAATGGCAAAACCACTAAATCCAACCCACATCTGCAAACCCATAACCTAAACTCTTAGCCCACTTTCTACCCACGACTATAATGGTATTTTCTATACATAACATACATTTGGTCTCACAGTAAATTGATCTATAAAAAAATATATAAGTAATCTTCACTATTCTGCTTTTGTTTGCAAAACTGAGACGTGCTGCAGTACACTATTGAACGGCTGCCCTCTAGTGTCAGATTGGAGATTAGCCGCAGTCATTTGGTCTATATAATATATGTATATTATGAAAGGTCTCCCTCTAGTGTTCACAGAGAGTTAGTGAAGAAAGACTACATTACCCAGAGGTCTAGCTGGTCCTTTACAAAATAGGAAGTTGATAAATGTTAAGAAGTTTTTTTTTAGTCTTGCCAATGATCCATCACTGTGAGAGGTAGGTAAGGTATGTGTGGTGTCTGCAGGAGCTGAGTAACATAGCTTTGGTTCTGTTTGATACATGGAAAGCTGCATTAATAGATTGCAGTTATTATGTGATTTGTGCAGGCTGCTAGCTGTACCTACAAAGCAAATAGAAACAGGCATGGGCTGTAGGCTTGGCTACTGAATCACTAAATCGAATCAGTGAATCAACTCACTACAGAGTTTGAATGAATCAAATCATGAAAGTAAATCTGATTCAATTCATTGTCAAAGATCCTTCCCTTTCAGGATGTGTAGGGAGCTGAAAAAACAGCAGCCTCAGCTCATGATTTGTAAAATTAGCTATAACATGATTATGTGAGCCATCAAGACTTCAAGTTTCTGAATAAATAACAGAGTACAAGGTTCTCTTTTGCATGATGTCTGTGTGAAGCAGGCAGCAGCTAGTTAAGTCCAGTCTGTGATGTCTAACTCAGGAAGAGAGCACATAAGTATCAATATTATGTTTTGTAACATGAGCTGCCTGTGTGAGCCAGCAGTATAACTACTGAGTGAGTGATTCATGTGAGCACATTGAGTTGTGTGAGTTAGTAGAGCCATATAACTCCTGAATGTATGAGTGATTCATGTGAGCACATTGAGTTAGGGAGTTAGTAGAGACATATAACTCCTGAATGTATGAGTGATTCATGTGAGCACATTGAGTTGTGTGAGTTAGTAGAGCCATATAACTCCTGAATGTATGAGTGATTCATGTGAGCACATTGAGTTAGTGAGTTAGTAGAGACATATAACTCCTGAATGTATGAGTGATTCATGTGAGCACATTGAGTTCTGTGAGTTAGTAGAGCCATATAACTCCTGAATGTATGAGTGATTCATGTGAGCACATTGAGTTAGTGAGTTAGTAGAGCAATATAACTCCTGAATGTATGAGTGATTCATGTGAGCACATTGAGTTCTGTGAGTTAGTGAGTTAGTAGAGCCATATAACTCCTGAATGTATGAGTGATTCATGTGAGCACATTGAGTTCTGTGAGTTAGTGAGTTAGTAGAGCCATATAACTCCTGAATGTATGAGTGATTCATGTGAGCACATTGAGTTGTGTGAGTTAGTGAGTTAGTAGAGCAATATAACTCCTGAATGTATGAGTGATTCATGTGAGCACATTGAGTTCTGTGAGTTAGTGAGTTAGTAGAGCAATATAACTCCTGAATGTATGAGTGATTCATGTGAGCACATTGAGTTCTGTGAGTTAGTGAGTTAGTAGAGCAATATAACTCCTGAATGTATGAGTGATTCATGTGAGCACATTGAGTTGTGTGAGTTAGTAGAGCCATATAACTCCTGAATGTATGAGTGATTCATGTGAGCACATTGAGTTAGTGAGTTAGTAGAGACATATAACTCCTGAATGTATGAGTGATTCATGTGAGCACATTGAGTTCTGTGAGTTAGTAGAGCCATATAACTCCTGAATGTATGAGTGATTCATGTGAGCACATTGAGTTAGTGAGTTAGTAGAGCAATATAACTCCTGAATGTATGAGTGATTCATGTGAGCACATTGAGTTCTGTGAGTTAGTGAGTTAGTAGAGCCATATAACTCCTGAATGTATGAGTGATTCATGTGAGCACATTGAGTTCTGTGAGTTAGTGAGTTAGTAGAGCCATATAACTCCTGAATGTATGAGTGATTCATGTGAGCACATTGAGTTGTGTGAGTTAGTGAGTTAGTAGAGCAATATAACTCCTGAATGTATGAGTGATTCATGTGAGCACATTGAGTTCTGTGAGTTAGTGAGTTAGTAGAGCAATATAACTCCTGAATGTATGAGTGATTCATGTGAGCACATTGAGTTCTGTGAGTTAGTGAGTTAGTAGAGCAATATAACTCCTGAATGTATGAGTGATTCATGTGAGCACATTGAGTTCTGTGAGTTAGTGAGTTAGTAGAGCCATATAACTCCTGAATGTATGAGTGATTCATGTGAGCACATTGAGTTCTGTGAGTTAGTAGAGACATATAACTCCTGAATGTATGAGTGATTCATGTGAGCACATTGAGTTGTGTGAGTTAGTAGAGCCATATAACTCCTGAATGTATGAGTGATTCATGTGAGCACATTGAGTTAGTAGAGCCATATAACTCCTGAATGTATGAGTGATTCATGTGAGCACATTGAGTTAGGGAGTTAGTAGAGACATATAACTCCTGAATGTATGAGTGATTCATGTGAGCACATTGAGTTGTGTGAGTTAGTAGAGCCATATAACTCCTGAATGTATGAGTGATTCATGTGAGCACATTGAGTTAGTAGAGCCATATAACTCCTGAATGTATGAGTGATTCATGTGAGCACATTGAGTTCTGTGAGTTAGTAGAGCCATATAACTCCTGAATGTATGAGTGATTCATGTGAGCACATTGAGTTCTGTGAGTTAGTAGAGCCATATAACTCCTGAATGTATGAGTGATTCATGTGAGCACATTGAGTTAGTGAGTTAGTAGAGCAATATAACTCCTGAATGTATGAGTGATTCATGTGAGCACATTGAGTTGTGTGAGTTAGTAGAGCCATATAACTCCTGAATGTATGAGTGATTCATGTGAGCACATTGAGTTAGTGAGTTAGTAGAGACATATAACTCCTGAATGTATGAGTGATTCATGTGAGCACATTGAGTTCTGTGAGTTAGTAGAGCCATATAACTCCTGAATGTATGAGTGATTCATGTGAGCACATTGAGTTAGTGAGTTAGTAGAGCAATATAACTCCTGAATGTATGAGTGATTCATGTGAGCACATTGAGTTCTGTGAGTTAGTGAGTTAGTAGAGCCATATAACTCCTGAATGTATGAGTGATTCATGTGAGCACATTGAGTTCTGTGAGTTAGTGAGTTAGTAGAGCCATATAACTCCTGAATGTATGAGTGATTCATGTGAGCACATTGAGTTGTGTGAGTTAGTGAGTTAGTAGAGCAATATAACTCCTGAATGTATGAGTGATTCATGTGAGCACATTGAGTTCTGTGAGTTAGTGAGTTAGTAGAGCAATATAACTCCTGAATGTATGAGTGATTCATGTGAGCACATTGAGTTCTGTGAGTTAGTGAGTTAGTAGAGCAATATAACTCCTGAATGTATGAGTGATTCATGTGAGCACATTGAGTTCTGTGAGTTAGTGAGTTAGTAGAGCCATATAACTCCTGAATGTATGAGTGATTCATGTGAGCACATTGAGTTCTGTGAGTTAGTAGAGACATATAACTCCTGAATGTATGAGTGATTCATGTGAGCACATTGAGTTGTGTGAGTTAGTAGAGCCATATAACTCCTGAATGTATGAGTGATTCATGTGAGCACATTGAGTTAGTAGAGCCATATAACTCCTGAATGTATGAGTGATTCATGTGAGCACATTGAGTTAGGGAGTTAGTAGAGACATATAACTCCTGAATGTATGAGTGATTCATGTGAGCACATTGAGTTGTGTGAGTTAGTAGAGCCATATAACTCCTGAATGTATGAGTGATTCATGTGAGCACATTGAGTTAGTAGAGCCATATAACTCCTGAATGTATGAGTGATTCATGTGAGCACATTGAGTTCTGTGAGTTAGTAGAGCCATATAACTCCTGAATGTATGAGTGATTCATGTGAGCACATTGAGTTCTGTGAGTTAGTAGAGCCATATAACTCCTGAATGTATGAGTGATTCATGTGAGCACATTGAGTTAGTGAGTTAGTAGAGCAATATAACTCCTGAATGTATGAGTGATTCATGTGAGCACATTGAGTTCTGTGAGTTAGTGAGTTAGTAGAGCCATATAACTCCTGAATGTATGAGTGATTCATGTGAGCACATTGAGTTGTGTGAGTTAGTGAGTTAGTAGAGCAATATAACTCCTGAATGTATGAGTGATTCATGTGAGCACATTGAGTTCTGTGAGTTAGTGAGTTAGTAGAGCAATATAACTCCTGAATGTATGAGTGATTCATGTGAGCACATTGAGTTCTGTGAGTTAGTGAGTTAGTAGAGCAATATAACTCCTGAATGTATGAGTGATTCATGTGAGCACATTGAGTTCTGTGAGTTAGTGAGTTAGTAGAGCAATATAACTCCTGAATGTATGAGTGATTCATGTGAGCACATTGAGTTGTGTGAGTTAGTGAGTTAGTAGAGCAATATAACTCCTGAATGTATGAGTGATTCATGTGAGCACATTGAGTTCTGTGAGTTAGTGAGTTAGTAGAGCCATATAACTCCTGAATGTATGAGTGATTCATGTGAGCACATTGAGTTGTGTGAGTTAGTAGAGCCATATAACTCCTGAATGTATGAGTGATTCATGTGAGCACATTGAGTTAGTAGAGCCATATAACTCCTGAATGTATGAGTGATTCATGTGAGCACATTGAGTTAGGGAGTTAGTAGAGACATATAACTCCTGAATGTATGAGTGATTCATGTGAGCACATTGAGTTGTGTGAGTTAGTAGAGCCATATAACTCCTGAATGTATGAGTGATTCATGTGAGCACATTGAGTTAGTAGAGCCATATAACTCCTGAATGTATGAGTGATTCATGTGAGCACATTGAGTTAGGGAGTTAGTAGAGACATATAACTCCTGAATGTATGAGTGATTCATGTGAGCACATTGAGTTCTGTGAGTTAGTAGAGCCATATAACTCCTGAATGTATGAGTGATTCATGTGAGCACATTGAGTTAGTGAGTTAGTAGAGCAATATAACTCCTGAATGTATGAGTGATTCATGTGAGCACATTGAGTTCTGTGAGTTAGTGAGTTAGTAGAGCAATATAACTCCTGAATGTATGAGTGATTCATGTGAGCACATTGAGTTGTGTGAGTTAGTGAGTTAGTAGAGCCATATAACTCCTGAATGTATGAGTGATTCATGTGAGCACATTGAGTTCTGTGAGTTAGTAGAGCCATATAACTCCTGAATGTATGAGTGATTCATGTGAGCACATTGAGTTAGTGAGTTAGTAGAGCAATATAACTCCTGAATGTATGAGTGATTCATGTGAGCACATTGAGTTCTGTGAGTTAGTGAGTTAGTAGAGCAATATAACTCCTGAATGTATGAGTGATTCATGTGAGCACATTGAGTTGTGTGAGTTAGTGAGTTAGTAGAGCCATATAACTCCTGAATGTATGAGTGATTCATGTGAGCACATTGAGTTCTGTGAGTTAGTAGAGCCATATAACTCCTGAATGTATGAGTGATTCATGTGAGCACATTGAGTTCTGTGAGTTAGTGAGTTAGTAGAGCAATATAACTCCTGAATGTATGAGTGATTCATGTGAGCACATTGAGTTGTGTGAGTTAGTGAGTTAGTAGAGCCATATAACTCCTGAATGTATGAGTGATTCATGTGAGCACATTGAGTTCTGTGAGTTAGTGAGTTAGTAGAGCAATATAACTCCTGAATGTATGAGTGATTCATGTGAGCACATTGAGTTCTGTGAGTTAGTGAGTTAGTAGAGCCATATAACTCCTGAATGTATGAGTGATTCATGTGAGCACATTGAGTTCTGTGAGTTAGTAGAGACATATAACTCCTGAATGTATGAGTGATTCATGTGAGCACATTGAGTTCTGTGAGTTAGTAGAGCCATATAACTCCTGAATGTATGAGTGATTCATGTGAGCACATTGAGTTCTGTGAGTTAGTGAGTTAGTAGAGCAATATAACTCCTGAATGTATGAGTGATTCATGTGAGCACATTGAGTTGTGTGAGTTAGTGAGTTAGTAGAGCCATATAACTCCTGAATGTATGAGTGATTCATGTGAGCACATTGAGTTCTGTGAGTTAGTGAGTTAGTAGAGCAATATAACTCCTGAATGTATGAGTGATTCATGTGAGCACATTGAGTTCTGTGAGTTAGTGAGTTAGTAGAGCCATATAACTCCTGAATGTATGAGTGATTCATGTGAGCACATTGAGTTCTGTGAGTTAGTAGAGACATATAACTCCTGAATGTATGAGTGATTCATGTGAGCACATTGAGTTCTGTGAGTTAGTAGAGCCATATAACTCCTGAATGTATGAGTGATTCATGTGAGCACATTGAGTTGTGTGAGTTAGTGAGTTAATAGAGCCATATAACGCCTGAATGTATGAGTGATTCATGTGAGCACATTGAGTTAGTGAGTTAGTAGAGCAATATAACTCCTGAATGTATGAGTGATTCATGTGAGCACATTGAGTTAGTAGAGCAATATAACTCCTGAATTTATGAATGACTCATGTGAGCCCATTAGGTTCATGAGTTGTGTGTGAGCCAGTGACTCACCAGGTCACATTACATTCATGAGCTGCTGTGAGAAGTCTTTGAATGAGGCTCGGTTCACATTGGTGCAATCATGCGGGAAACACTGCAGTTTGCGCATCGCACCTGACACGCAGGCAGTTCACACTGCCCTATGCGATTGCGAACTGCTGGAAGTGCCAATACAAAGTTAATGACACCCCCAGATCGGTTCGCCTATCGCAGCGCAAAGTGCAAACTGTCACTTCGGACAGGAATCTCATGCATGCGATTCGATTCTGGTGTGGATCAAAAAAAAGGGTCCTGCACGACTTTGATCCAAATGTGAGGCAAATTCAGCCATACAAATCTGTATGGCTGAATTTGCATCGCACAGACATCGCATGCGATTTGCACAGATGTCGCACAGCGCACTGAACGCAGCACTGTGAACCCAGCCTAAATCACAGAGAGCACACAATCATTCTGTATTTTAAAATGTGCTGTGCATATATGAGCCAGCAGCATGACTCTTGAATCTATGAATGACTCAGTCTAGAGAGCTCACAATGAGTCTCTATTGAATCATGAGCTGTGTGTGATAATCTTAGTTTTAAAGGAAATGAGTCGTGAGTCGATTCAGTGATTCAAATCATTTCACTGAACTGATCCGACTCACTAAAATGAATCACTCTGCCCAAGTCTAAATTGGGCTGTGTAACATTCTGCCATGAAATAGATTTGCAGTGTAGTTTTTTTTTTTTTTTTTTTTTTACTGAACACATAAATGTATAGAAATGGTGCATTGCAAACTGCACAACGGTGGGAATGTTTGGAACACCACAAGTCTGGGGTTTGGAGGAAGTTAGTAGCATTGCGACACTTTATGTCGCAATAGAGGAATTGCCAAAATCACAGTTTTTAGGTCAGCAATATTTGTTCCTAAATCTAATAGCACAGATTTTGTCACATTCATAGATAGATAGTTGCATAGTTAGTCAGGTTGAAAAAAGACACAAATGTTAAGTTTTTTTAGTCTTGCCAATGATCCATCACTGTGAGAGGTAGGTAAGGTATGTGTGGTGTCTGCAGGAGCTGAGTAACATAGCTTTGGTTCTGTTTGATACATGGAAAGCTGCATTAATAGATTGCAGTTATTATGTGATTTGTGCAGGCTGCTAGCTGTACCTACAAAGCAAATAGAAACAGGCATGGGCTGTAGGCTTGGCTACTGAATCACTAAATCGAATCAGTGAATCAACTCACTACAGAGTTTGAATGAATCAAATCATGAAAGTAAATCTTATTCAATTCATTGTCAAAGATCCTCCCCTTTCAGGATGTGTAGGGAGCTGAAAAAACAGCAGCCTCAGCTCATGATTTGTAAAATTAGCTATAACATGATTATGTGAGCCATCAAGACTTCAAGTTTCTGAATAAATCACAGAGTACAAGGTTCTCTTTTGTATGATGTCTGTGTGAAGCAGGCAGCAGATAGTTAAAGCGGTTGTAAACCCAGACAAAAAATATTTTTTTTCAAATCACCTGCAAGAAAAAGCCATAATGAGCTAGTATGACTAGCATACTAGCTCATTATGAATCACTTACCTTAGATCGGGACCCCCGAAGCCATCCTCGTCCCCCGCTCCGACCGCAGCTATCGCTCCTCAGATACCCGGAACGTTACTTCCGGGTATCGCCGCTCCAGCCAATCACAGCGCCGCTCCGGCGCTGTGATTGGCCGGAGCAGCGAAGACGTCACGCCGCGCATGCGCGCTGGAGCTTTCTATTCCGGCAGCGCCGGCATTCTGAATGGGATTAACCCTGTGAATGCACCGTTGTCTACGGCGCGCATGCGCCGTAGACATCGGTGCATGTCTTTTTTTGCAAATATCTCCTAAACCGTGTAGGTTTAGGAGATATTTCTTTTACCTACAGGTAAGCCTTAGTATAGGCTTACCTGTAGGTAAAAGTAAAAAAAAGACTATACAACCGCTTTAAGTCCAGTCTGTGATGTCTAACTCAGGAAGAGAGCACATAAGTATCAATATTATGTTTTGTAACATGAGCTGCCTGTGTGAGCCAGCAGTATAACTGAGTGAGTGATTCATGTGAGCACATTGAGTTGTGTGAGTTAGTGAGTTAGTAGAGCAATATAACTCCTGAATGTATGAGTGATTCATGTGAGCACATTGAGTTGTGTGAGTTAGTGAGTTAGTAGAGCAATATAACTCCTGAATGTATGAGTGATTCATGTGAGCACATTGAGTTCTGTGAGTTAGTAGAGCCATATAACTCCTGAATGTATGAGTGATTCATGTGAGCACATTGAGTTCTGTGAGTTAGTAGAGCCATATAACTCCTGAATGTATGAGTGATTCATGTGAGCACATTGAGTTCTGTGAGTTAGTGAGTTAATAGAGCAATATAACTCCTGAATGTATGAGTGATTCATGTGAGCACATTGAGTTCTGTGAGTTAGTAGAGCCATATAACTCCTGAATGTATGAGTGATTCATGTGAGCACATTGAGTTCTGTGAGTTAGTGAGTTAGTAGAGCAATATAACTCCTGAATGTATGAGTGATTCATGTGAGCACATTGAGTTAGTGAGTTAGTAGAGCCATATAACTCCTGAATGTATGAGTGATTCATGTGAGCACATTGAGTTCTGTGAGTTAGTGAGTTAGTAGAGCAATATAACTCCTGAATGTATGAGTGATTCATGTGAGCACATTGAGTTCTGTGAGTTAGTGAGTTAGTAGAGCAATATAACTCCTGAATGTATGAGTGATTCATGTGAGCACATTGAGTTGTGTGAGTTAGTGAGTTAGTAGAGCAATATAACTCCTGAATGTATGAGTGATTCATGTGAGCACATTGAGTTCTGTGAGTTAGTAGAGCCATATAACTCCTGAATGTATGAGTGATTCATGTGAGCACATTGAGTTCTGTGAGTTAGTAGAGCCATATAACTCCTGAATGTATGAGTGATTCATGTGAGCACATTGAGTTCTGTGAGTTAGTAGAGCCATATAACTCCTGAATGTATGAGTGATTCATGTGAGCACATTGAGTTCTGTGAGTTAGTGAGTTAATAGAGCAATATAACTCCTGAATGTATGAGTGATTCATGTGAGCACATTGAGTTCTGTGAGTTAGTAGAGCCATATAACTCCTGAATGTATGAGTGATTCATGTGAGCACATTGAGTTCTGTGAGTTAGTGAGTTAGTAGAGCAATATAACTCCTGAATGTATGAGTGATTCATGTGAGCACATTGAGTTAGTGAGTTAGTAGAGCCATATAACTCCTGAATGTATGAGTGATTCATGTGAGCACATTGAGTTGTGTGAGTTAGTAGAGCCATATAACTCCTGAATGTATGAGTGATTCATGTGAGCACATTGAGTTAGGGAGTTAGTAGAGCCATATAACTCCTGAATGTATGAGTGATTCATGTGAGCACATTGAGTTAGGGAGTTAGTAGAGCAATATAACTCCTGAATGTATGAGTGATTCATGTGAGCACATTGAGTTGTGTGAGTTAGTAGAGCCATATAACTCCTGAATGTATGAGTGATTCATGTGAGCACATTGAGTTAGTAGAGCCATATAACTCCTGAATGTATGAGTGATTCATGTGAGCACATTGAGTTAGTAGAGCCATATAACTCCTGAATGTATGAGTGATTCATGTGAGCACATTGAGTTAGGGAGTTAGTAGAGCCATATAACTCCTGAATGTATGAGTGATTCATGTGAGCACATTGAGTTGTGTGAGTTAGTAGAGCCATATAACTCCTGAATGTATGAGTGATTCATGTGAGCACATTGAGTTAGTAGAGCCATATAACTCCTGAATGTATGAGTGATTCATGTGAGCACATTGAGTTAGGGAGTTAGTGAGTTAGTAGAGACATATAACTCCTGAATGTATGAGTGATTCATGTGAGCACATTGAGTTCTGTGAGTTAGTAGAGCCATATAACTCCTGAATGTATGAGTGATTCATGTGAGCACATTGAGTTAGTGAGTTAGTAGAGCAATATAACTCCTGAATGTATGAGTGATTCATGTGAGCACATTGAGTTCTGTGAGTTAGTGAGTTAGTAGAGCCATATAACTCCTGAATGTATGAGTGATTCATGTGAGCACATTGAGTTGTGTGAGTTAGTGAGTTAGTAGAGCAATATAACTCCTGAATGTATGAGTGATTCATGTGAGCACATTGAGTTCTGTGAGTTAGTGAGTTAGTAGAGCAATATAACTCCTGAATGTATGAGTGATTCATGTGAGCACATTGAGTTCTGTGAGTTAGTGAGTTAGTAGAGCAATATAACTCCTGAATGTATGAGTGATTCATGTGAGCACATTGAGTTCTGTGAGTTAGTGAGTTAGTAGAGCAATATAACTCCTGAATGTATGAGTGATTCATGTGAGCACATTGAGTTGTGTGAGTTAGTGAGTTAGTAGAGCCATATAACTCCTGAATGTATGAGTGATTCATGTGAGCACATTGAGTTCTGTGAGTTAGTGAGTTAGTAGAGCCATATAACTCCTGAATGTATGAGTGATTCATGTGAGCACATTGAGTTCTGTGAGTTAGTAGAGACATATAACTCCTGAATGTATGAGTGATTCATGTGAGCACATTGAGTTGTGTGAGTTAGTAGAGCCATATAACTCCTGAATGTATGAGTGATTCATGTGAGCACATTGAGTTAGTAGAGCCATATAACTCCTGAATGTATGAGTGATTCATGTGAGCACATTGAGTTCTGTGAGTTAGTAGAGCCATATAACTCCTGAATGTATGAGTGATTCATGTGAGCACATTGAGTTAGTGAGTTAGTAGAGCAATATAACTCCTGAATGTATGAGTGATTCATGTGAGCACATTGAGTTCTGTGAGTTAGTGAGTTAGTAGAGCCATATAACTCCTGAATGTATGAGTGATTCATGTGAGCACATTGAGTTGTGTGAGTTAGTGAGTTAGTAGAGCAATATAACTCCTGAATGTATGAGTGATTCATGTGAGCACATTGAGTTCTGTGAGTTAGTGAGTTAGTAGAGCAATATAACTCCTGAATGTATGAGTGATTCATGTGAGCACATTGAGTTCTGTGAGTTAGTGAGTTAGTAGAGCAATATAACTCCTGAATGTATGAGTGATTCATGTGAGCACATTGAGTTCTGTGAGTTAGTGAGTTAGTAGAGCAATATAACTCCTGAATGTATGAGTGATTCATGTGAGCACATTGAGTTGTGTGAGTTAGTGAGTTAGTAGAGCCATATAACTCCTGAATGTATGAGTGATTCATGTGAGCACATTGAGTTCTGTGAGTTAGTGAGTTAGTAGAGCAATATAACTCCTGAATGTATGAGTGATTCATGTGAGCACATTGAGTTCTGTGAGTTAGTGAGTTAGTAGAGCCATATAACTCCTGAATGTATGAGTGATTCATGTGAGCACATTGAGTTCTGTGAGTTAGTAGAGACATATAACTCCTGAATGTATGAGTGATTCATGTGAGCACATTGAGTTGTGTGAGTTAGTAGAGCCATATAACTCCTGAATGTATGAGTGATTCATGTGAGCACATTGAGTTAGTAGAGCCATATAACTCCTGAATGTATGAGTGATTCATGTGAGCACATTGAGTTAGGGAGTTAGTAGAGACATATAACTCCTGAATGTATGAGTGATTCATGTGAGCACATTGAGTTGTGTGAGTTAGTAGAGCCATATAACTCCTGAATGTATGAGTGATTCATGTGAGCACATTGAGTTAGTAGAGCCATATAACTCCTGAATGTATGAGTGATTCATGTGAGCACATTGAGTTAGGGAGTTAGTAGAGACATATAACTCCTGAATGTATGAGTGATTCATGTGAGCACATTGAGTTCTGTGAGTTAGTAGAGCCATATAACTCCTGAATGTATGAGTGATTCATGTGAGCACATTGAGTTAGTGAGTTAGTAGAGCAATATAACTCCTGAATGTATGAGTGATTCATGTGAGCACATTGAGTTCTGTGAGTTAGTGAGTTAGTAGAGCCATATAACTCCTGAATGTATGAGTGATTCATGTGAGCACATTGAGTTGTGTGAGTTAGTGAGTTAGTAGAGCAATATAACTCCTGAATGTATGAGTGATTCATGTGAGCACATTGAGTTCTGTGAGTTAGTGAGTTAGTAGAGCAATATAACTCCTGAATGTATGAGTGATTCATGTGAGCACATTGAGTTCTGTGAGTTAGTGAGTTAGTAGAGCAATATAACTCCTGAATGTATGAGTGATTCATGTGAGCACATTGAGTTCTGTGAGTTAGTGAGTTAGTAGAGCAATATAACTCCTGAATGTATGAGTGATTCATGTGAGCACATTGAGTTGTGTGAGTTAGTGAGTTAGTAGAGCCATATAACTCCTGAATGTATGAGTGATTCATGTGAGCACATTGAGTTCTGTGAGTTAGTGAGTTAGTAGAGCAATATAACTCCTGAATGTATGAGTGATTCATGTGAGCACATTGAGTTCTGTGAGTTAGTGAGTTAGTAGAGCCATATAACTCCTGAATGTATGAGTGATTCATGTGAGCACATTGAGTTCTGTGAGTTAGTAGAGACATATAACTCCTGAATGTATGAGTGATTCATGTGAGCACATTGAGTTGTGTGAGTTAGTAGAGCCATATAACTCCTGAATGTATGAGTGATTCATGTGAGCACATTGAGTTAGTAGAGCCATATAACTCCTGAATGTATGAGTGATTCATGTGAGCACATTGAGTTAGGGAGTTAGTAGAGACATATAACTCCTGAATGTATGAGTGATTCATGTGAGCACATTGAGTTGTGTGAGTTAGTAGAGCCATATAACTCCTGAATGTATGAGTGATTCATGTGAGCACATTGAGTTAGTAGAGCCATATAACTCCTGAATGTATGAGTGATTCATGTGAGCACATTGAGTTAGGGAGTTAGTAGAGACATATAACTCCTGAATGTATGAGTGATTCATGTGAGCACATTGAGTTCTGTGAGTTAGTAGAGCCATATAACTCCTGAATGTATGAGTGATTCATGTGAGCACATTGAGTTAGTGAGTTAGTAGAGCAATATAACTCCTGAATGTATGAGTGATTCATGTGAGCACATTGAGTTCTGTGAGTTAGTGAGTTAGTAGAGCAATATAACTCCTGAATGTATGAGTGATTCATGTGAGCACATTGAGTTGTGTGAGTTAGTGAGTTAGTAGAGCAATATAACTCCTGAATGTATGAGTGATTCATGTGAGCACATTGAGTTCTGTGAGTTAGTGAGTTAGTAGAGCAATATAACTCCTGAATGTATGAGTGATTCATGTGAGCACATTGAGTTGTGTGAGTTAGTGAGTTAGTAGAGCCATATAACTCCTGAATGTATGAGTGATTCATGTGAGCACATTGAGTTCTGTGAGTTAGTAGAGCCATATAACTCCTGAATGTATGAGTGATTCATGTGAGCACATTGAGTTCTGTGAGTTAGTGAGTTAGTAGAGCAATATAACTCCTGAATGTATGAGTGATTCATGTGAGCACATTGAGTTGTGTGAGTTAGTGAGTTAGTAGAGCCATATAACTCCTGAATGTATGAGTGATTCATGTGAGCACATTGAGTTCTGTGAGTTAGTGAGTTAGTAGAGCAATATAACTCCTGAATGTATGAGTGATTCATGTGAGCACATTGAGTTCTGTGAGTTAGTGAGTTAGTAGAGCCATATAACTCCTGAATGTATGAGTGATTCATGTGAGCACATTGAGTTCTGTGAGTTAGTAGAGACATATAACTCCTGAATGTATGAGTGATTCATGTGAGCACATTGAGTTCTGTGAGTTAGTAGAGCCATATAACTCCTGAATGTATGAGTGATTCATGTGAGCACATTGAGTTCTGTGAGTTAGTGAGTTAGTAGAGCAATATAACTCCTGAATGTATGAGTGATTCATGTGAGCACATTGAGTTGTGTGAGTTAGTGAGTTAGTAGAGCCATATAACTCCTGAATGTATGAGTGATTCATGTGAGCACATTGAGTTCTGTGAGTTAGTGAGTTAGTAGAGCAATATAACTCCTGAATGTATGAGTGATTCATGTGAGCACATTGAGTTCTGTGAGTTAGTGAGTTAGTAGAGCAATATAACTCCTGAATGTATGAGTGATTCATGTGAGCACATTGAGTTCTGTGAGTTAGTGAGTTAGTAGAGCCATATAACTCCTGAATGTATGAGTGATTCATGTGAGCACATTGAGTTCTGTGAGTTAGTAGAGACATATAACTCCTGAATGTATGAGTGATTCATGTGAGCACATTGAGTTCTGTGAGTTAGTAGAGCCATATAACTCCTGAATGTATGAGTGATTCATGTGAGCACATTGAGTTGTGTGAGTTAGTGAGTTAATAGAGCCATATAACGCCTGAATGTATGAGTGATTCATGTGAGCACATTGAGTTAGTGAGTTAGTAGAGCAATATAACTCCTGAATGTATGAGTGATTCATGTGAGCACATTGAGTTAGTAGAGCAATATAACTCCTGAATTTATGAATGACTCATGTGAGCCCATTAGGTTCATGAGTTGTGTGTGAGCCAGTGACTCACCAGGTCACATTACATTCATGAGCTGCTGTGAGAAGTCTTTGAATGAGGCTCGGTTCACATTGGTGCAATCATGCGGGAAACACTGCAGTTTGCGCATCGCACCTGACACGCAGGCAGTTCACACTGCCCTATGCGATTGCGAACTGCTGGAAGTGCCAATACAAAGTTAATGACACCCCCAGATCGGTTCGCCTATCGCAGCGCAAAGTGCAAACTGTCACTTCGGACAGGAATCTCATGCATGCGATTCGATTCTGGTGTGGATCAAAAAAAAGGGTCCTGCACGACTTTGATCCAAATGTGAGGCAAATTCAGCCATACAAATCTGTATGGCTGAATTTGCATCGCACAGACATCGCATGCGATTTGCACAGATGTCGCACAGCGCACTGAACGCAGCACTGTGAACCCAGCCTAAATCACAGAGAGCACACAATCATTCTGTATTTTAAAATGTGCTGTGCATATATGAGCCAGCAGCATGACTCTTGAATCTATGAATGACTCAGTCTAGAGAGCTCACAATGAGTCTCTATTGAATCATGAGCTGTGTGTGATAATCTTAGTTTTAAAGGAAATGAGTCGTGAGTCGATTCAGTGATTCAAATCATTTCACTGAACTGATCCGACTCACTAAAATGAATCACTCTGCCCAAGTCTAAATTGGGCTGTGTAACATTCTGCCATGAAATAGATTTGCAGTGTAGTTTTTTTTTTTTTTTTTTTTTTACTGAACACATAAATGTATAGAAATGGTGCATTGCAAACTGCACAACGGTGGGAATGTTTGGAACACCACAAGTCTGGGGTTTGGAGGAAGTTAGTAGCATTGCGACACTTTATGTCGCAATAGAGGAATTGCCAAAATCACAGTTTTTAGGTCAGCAATATTTGTTCCTAAATCTAATAGCACAGATTTTGTCACATTCATAGATAGATAGTTGCATAGTTAGTCAGGTTGAAAAAAGACACAAATGTTAAGTTTTTTTAGTCTTGCCAATGATCCATCACTGTGAGAGGTAGGTAAGGTATGTGTGGTGTCTGCAGGAGCTGAGTAACATAGCTTTGGTTCTGTTTGATACATGGAAAGCTGCATTAATAGATTGCAGTTATTATGTGATTTGTGCAGGCTGCTAGCTGTACCTACAAAGCAAATAGAAACAGGCATGGGCTGTAGGCTTGGCTACTGAATCACTAAATCGAATCAGTGAATCAACTCACTACAGAGTTTGAATGAATCAAATCGTGAAAGTAAATCTTATTCAATTCATTGTCAAAGATCCTTCCCTTTCAGGATGTGTAGGGAGCTGAAAAAACAGCAGCCTCAGCTCATGATTTGTAAAATTAGCTATAACATGATTATGTGAGCCATCAAGACTTCAAGTTTCTGAATAAATCACAGAGTACAAGGTTCTCTTTTGTATGATGTCTGTGTGAAGCAGGCAGCAGATAGTTAAAGCGGTTGTAAACCCAGACAAAAAATATTTTTTTTCAAATCACCTGCAAGAAAAAGCCATAATGAGCTAGTATGACTAGCATACTAGCTCATTATGAATCACTTACCTTAGATCGGGACCCCCGAAGCCATCCTCGTCCCCCGCTCCGACCGCAGCTATCGCTCCTCAGATACCCGGAACGTTACTTCCGGGTATCGCCGCTCCAGCCAATCACAGCGCCGCTCCGGCGCTGTGATTGGCCGGAGCAGCGAAGACGTCACGCCGCGCATGCGCGCTGGAGCTTTCTATTCCGGCAGCGCCGGCATTCTGAATGGGATTAACCCTGTGAATGCACCGTTGTCTACGGCGCGCATGCGCCGTAGACATCGGTGCATGTCTTTTTTTGCAAATATCTCCTAAACCGTGTAGGTTTAGGAGATATTTCTTTTACCTACAGGTAAGCCTTAGTATAGGCTTACCTGTAGGTAAAAGTAAAAAAAAGACTATACAACCGCTTTAAGTCCAGTCTGTGATGTCTAACTCAGGAAGAGAGCACATAAGTATCAATATTATGTTTTGTAACATGAGCTGCCTGTGTGAGCCAGCAGTATAACTGAGTGAGTGATTCATGTGAGCACATTGAGTTGTGTGAGTTAGTGAGTTAGTAGAGCAATATAACTCCTGAATGTATGAGTGATTCATGTGAGCACATTGAGTTCTGTGAGTTAGTAGAGCCATATAACTCCTGAATGTATGAGTGATTCATGTGAGCACATTGAGTTCTGTGAGTTAGTAGAGCCATATAACTCCTGAATGTATGAGTGATTCATGTGAGCACATTGAGTTCTGTGAGTTAGTAGAGCCATATAACTCCTGAATGTATGAGTGATTCATGTGAGCACATTGAGTTCTGTGAGTTAGTAGAGCCATATAACTCCTGAATGTATGAGTGATTCATGTGAGCACATTGAGTTCTGTGAGTTAGTAGAGCCATATAACTCCTGAATGTATGAGTGATTCATGTGAGCACATTGAGTTCTGTGAGTTAGTAGAGCCATATAACTCCTGAATGTATGAGTGATTCATGTGAGCACATTGAGTTCTGTGAGTTAGTGAGTTAATAGAGCAATATAACTCCTGAATGTATGAGTGATTCATGTGAGCACATTGAGTTCTGTGAGTTAGTAGAGCCATATAACTCCTGAATGTATGAGTGATTCATGTGAGCACATTGAGTTCTGTGAGTTAGTGAGTTAGTAGAGCAATATAACTCCTGAATGTATGAGTGATTCATGTGAGCACATTGAGTTAGTGAGTTAGTAGAGCCATATAACTCCTGAATGTATGAGTGATTCATGTGAGCACATTGAGTTCTGTGAGTTAGTAGAGCCATATAACTCCTGAATGTATGAGTGATTCATGTGAGCACATTGAGTTCTGTGAGTTAGTGAGTTAATAGAGCAATATAACTCCTGAATGTATGAGTGATTCATGTGAGCACATTGAGTTCTGTGAGTTAGTAGAGCCATATAACTCCTGAATGTATGAGTGATTCATGTGAGCACATTGAGTTCTGTGAGTTAGTAGAGCCATATAACTCCTGAATGTATGAGTGATTCATGTGAGCACATTGAGTTCTGTGAGTTAGTGAGTTAGTAGAGCAATATAACTCCTGAATGTATGAGTGATTCATGTGAGCACATTGAGTTAGTGAGTTAGTAGAGCCATATAACTCCTGAATGTATGAGTGATTCATGTGAGCACATTGAGTTCTGTGAGTTAGTAGAGCCATATAACTCCTGAATGTATGAGTGATTCATGTGAGCACATTGAGTTCTGTGAGTTAGTGAGTTAATAGAGCAATATAACTCCTGAATGTATGAGTGATTCATGTGAGCACATTGAGTTCTGTGAGTTAGTAGAGCCATATAACTCCTGAATGTATGAGTGATTCATGTGAGCACATTGAGTTCTGTGAGTTAGTAGAGCCATATAACTCCTGAATGTATGAGTGATTCATGTGAGCACATTGAGTTCTGTGAGTTAGTGAGTTAATAGAGCAATATAACTCCTGAATGTATGAGTGATTCATGTGAGCACATTGAGTTCTGTGAGTTAGTAGAGCCATATAACTCCTGAATGTATGAGTGATTCATGTGAGCACATTGAGTTCTGTGAGTTAGTAGAGCCATATAACTCCTGAATGTATGAGTGATTCATGTGAGCACATTGAGTTCTGTGAGTTAGTGAGTTAGTAGAGCAATATAACTCCTGAATGTATGAGTGATTCATGTGAGCACATTGAGTTAGTGAGTTAGTAGAGCCATATAACTCCTGAATGTATGAGTGATTCATGTGAGCACATTGAGTTCTGTGAGTTAGTAGAGCCATATAACTCCTGAATGTATGAGTGATTCATGTGAGCACATTGAGTTCTGTGAGTTAGTGAGTTAATAGAGCAATATAACTCCTGAATGTATGAGTGATTCATGTGAGCACATTGAGTTCTGTGAGTTAGTAGAGCCATATAACTCCTGAATGTATGAGTGATTCATGTGAGCACATTGAGTTCTGTGAGTTAGTGAGTTAGTAGAGCAATATAACTCCTGAATGTATGAGTGATTCATGTGAGCACATTGAGTTAGTGAGTTAGTAGAGCCATATAACTCCTGAATGTATGAGTGATTCATGTGAGCACATTGAGTTCTGTGAGTTAGTAGAGCCATATAACTCCTGAATGTATGAGTGATTCATGTGAGCACATTGAGTTCTGTGAGTTAGTGAGTTAATAGAGCAATATAACTCCTGAATGTATGAGTGATTCATGTGAGCACATTGAGTTCTGTGAGTTAGTAGAGCCATATAACTCCTGAATGTATGAGTGATTCATGTGAGCACATTGAGTTCTGTGAGTTAGTAGAGCCATATAACTCCTGAATGTATGAGTGATTCATGTGAGCACATTGAGTTCTGTGAGTTAGTGAGTTAGTAGAGCAATATAACTCCTGAATGTATGAGTGATTCATGTGAGCACATTGAGTTAGTGAGTTAGTAGAGCCATATAACTCCTGAATGTATGAGTGATTCATGTGAGCACATTGAGTTCTGTGAGTTAGTAGAGCCATATAACTCCTGAATGTATGAGTGATTCATGTGAGCACATTGAGTTCTGTGAGTTAGTGAGTTAATAGAGCAATATAACTCCTGAATGTATGAGTGATTCATGTGAGCACATTGAGTTCTGTGAGTTAGTAGAGCCATATAACTCCTGAATGTATGAGTGATTCATGTGAGCACATTGAGTTCTGTGAGTTAGTGAGTTAGTAGAGCAATATAACTCCTGAATGTATGAGTGATTCATGTGAGCACATTGAGTTAGTGAGTTAGTAGAGCCATATAACTCCTGAATGTATGAGTGATTCATGTGAGCACATTGAGTTCTGTGAGTTAGTGAGTTAGTAGAGCAATATAACTCCTGAATGTATGAGTGATTCATGTGAGCACATTGAGTTCTGTGAGTTAGTAGAGCCATATAACTCCTGAATGTATGAGTGATTCATGTGAGCACATTGAGTTCTGTGAGTTAGTGAGTTAATAGAGCAATATAACTCCTGAATGTATGAGTGATTCATGTGAGCACATTGAGTTCTGTGAGTTAGTAGAGCCATATAACTCCTGAATGTATGAGTGATTCATGTGAGCACATTGAGTTCTGTGAGTTAGTGAGTTAGTAGAGCAATATAACTCCTGAATGTATGAGTGATTCATGTGAGCACATTGAGTTAGTGAGTTAGTAGAGCCATATAACTCCTGAATGTATGAGTGATTCATGTGAGCACATTGAGTTCTGTGAGTTAGTAGAGCCATATAACTCCTGAATGTATGAGTGATTCATGTGAGCACATTGAGTTCTGTGAGTTAGTGAGTTAGTAGAGCAATATAACTCCTGAATGTATGAGTGATTCATGTGAGCACATTGAGTTCTGTGAGTTAGTAGAGCCATATAACTCCTGAATGTATGAGTGATTCATGTGAGCACATTGAGTTAGTAGAGCCATATAACTCCTGAATGTATGAGTGATTCATGTGAGCACATTGAGTTAGGGAGTTAGTAGAGACATATAACTCCTGAATGTATGAGTGATTCATGTGAGCACATTGAGTTGTGTGAGTTAGTAGAGCCATATAACTCCTGAATGTATGAGTGATTCATGTGAGCACATTGAGTTAGTAGAGCCATATAACTCCTGAATGTATGAGTGATTCATGTGAGCACATTGAGTTAGGGAGTTAGTGAGTTAGTAGAGACATATAACTCCTGAATGTATGAGTGATTCATGTGAGCACATTGAGTTCTGTGAGTTAGTAGAGCCATATAACTCCTGAATGTATGAGTGATTCATGTGAGCACATTGAGTTAGTGAGTTAGTAGAGCAATATAACTCCTGAATGTATGAGTGATTCATGTGAGCACATTGAGTTCTGTGAGTTAGTGAGTTAGTAGAGCAATATAACTCCTGAATGTATGAGTGATTCATGTGAGCACATTGAGTTCTGTGAGTTAGTGAGTTAGTAGAGCAATATAACTCCTGAATGTATGAGTGATTCATGTGAGCACATTGAGTTCTGTGAGTTAGTGAGTTAGTAGAGCCATATAACTCCTGAATGTATGAGTGATTCATGTGAGCACATTGAGTTCTGTGAGTTAGTAGAGACATATAACTCCTGAATGTATGAGTGATTCATGTGAGCACATTGAGTTGTGTGAGTTAGTAGAGCCATATAACTCCTGAATGTATGAGTGATTCATGTGAGCACATTGAGTTAGTAGAGCCATATAACTCCTGAATGTATGAGTGATTCATGTGAGCACATTGAGTTAGGGAGTTAGTAGAGACATATAACTCCTGAATGTATGAGTGATTCATGTGAGCACATTGAGTTGTGTGAGTTAGTAGAGCCATATAACTCCTGAATGTATGAGTGATTCATGTGAGCACATTGAGTTAGTAGAGCCATATAACTCCTGAATGTATGAGTGATTCATGTGAGCACATTGAGTTAGGGAGTTAGTAGAGACATATAACTCCTGAATGTATGAGTGATTCATGTGAGCACATTGAGTTCTGTGAGTTAGTAGAGCCATATAACTCCTGAATGTATGAGTGATTCATGTGAGCACATTGAGTTAGTGAGTTAGTAGAGCAATATAACTCCTGAATGTATGAGTGATTCATGTGAGCACATTGAGTTCTGTGAGTTAGTGAGTTAGTAGAGCCATATAACTCCTGAATGTATGAGTGATTCATGTGAGCACATTGAGTTGTGTGAGTTAGTGAGTTAGTAGAGCAATATAACTCCTGAATGTATGAGTGATTCATGTGAGCACATTGAGTTCTGTGAGTTAGTGAGTTAGTAGAGCAATATAACTCCTGAATGTATGAGTGATTCATGTGAGCACATTGAGTTCTGTGAGTTAGTGAGTTAGTAGAGCAATATAACTCCTGAATGTATGAGTGATTCATGTGAGCACATTGAGTTCTGTGAGTTAGTGAGTTAGTAGAGCAATATAACTCCTGAATGTATGAGTGATTCATGTGAGCACATTGAGTTGTGTGAGTTAGTGAGTTAGTAGAGCAATATAACTCCTGAATGTATGAGTGATTCATGTGAGCACATTGAGTTCTGTGAGTTAGTGAGTTAGTAGAGCCATATAACTCCTGAATGTATGAGTGATTCATGTGAGCACATTGAGTTGTGTGAGTTAGTAGAGCCATATAACTCCTGAATGTATGAGTGATTCATGTGAGCACATTGAGTTAGTAGAGCCATATAACTCCTGAATGTATGAGTGATTCATGTGAGCACATTGAGTTAGGGAGTTAGTAGAGACATATAACTCCTGAATGTATGAGTGATTCATGTGAGCACATTGAGTTGTGTGAGTTAGTAGAGCCATATAACTCCTGAATGTATGAGTGATTCATGTGAGCACATTGAGTTAGTAGAGCCATATAACTCCTGAATGTATGAGTGATTCATGTGAGCACATTGAGTTAGGGAGTTAGTAGAGACATATAACTCCTGAATGTATGAGTGATTCATGTGAGCACATTGAGTTCTGTGAGTTAGTAGAGCCATATAACTCCTGAATGTATGAGTGATTCATGTGAGCACATTGAGTTAGTGAGTTAGTAGAGCAATATAACTCCTGAATGTATGAGTGATTCATGTGAGCACATTGAGTTCTGTGAGTTAGTGAGTTAGTAGAGCAATATAACTCCTGAATGTATGAGTGATTCATGTGAGCACATTGAGTTGTGTGAGTTAGTGAGTTAGTAGAGCAATATAACTCCTGAATGTATGAGTGATTCATGTGAGCACATTGAGTTCTGTGAGTTAGTGAGTTAGTAGAGCAATATAACTCCTGAATGTATGAGTGATTCATGTGAGCACATTGAGTTGTGTGAGTTAGTGAGTTAGTAGAGCCATATAACTCCTGAATGTATGAGTGATTCATGTGAGCACATTGAGTTCTGTGAGTTAGTAGAGCCATATAACTCCTGAATGTATGAGTGATTCATGTGAGCACATTGAGTTCTGTGAGTTAGTGAGTTAGTAGAGCAATATAACTCCTGAATGTATGAGTGATTCATGTGAGCACATTGAGTTGTGTGAGTTAGTGAGTTAGTAGAGCCATATAACTCCTGAATGTATGAGTGATTCATGTGAGCACATTGAGTTCTGTGAGTTAGTGAGTTAGTAGAGCAATATAACTCCTGAATGTATGAGTGATTCATGTGAGCACATTGAGTTCTGTGAGTTAGTGAGTTAGTAGAGCCATATAACTCCTGAATGTATGAGTGATTCATGTGAGCACATTGAGTTCTGTGAGTTAGTAGAGACATATAACTCCTGAATGTATGAGTGATTCATGTGAGCACATTGAGTTCTGTGAGTTAGTAGAGCCATATAACTCCTGAATGTATGAGTGATTCATGTGAGCACATTGAGTTCTGTGAGTTAGTGAGTTAGTAGAGCAATATAACTCCTGAATGTATGAGTGATTCATGTGAGCACATTGAGTTGTGTGAGTTAGTGAGTTAGTAGAGCCATATAACTCCTGAATGTATGAGTGATTCATGTGAGCACATTGAGTTCTGTGAGTTAGTGAGTTAGTAGAGCAATATAACTCCTGAATGTATGAGTGATTCATGTGAGCACATTGAGTTCTGTGAGTTAGTGAGTTAGTAGAGCCATATAACTCCTGAATGTATGAGTGATTCATGTGAGCACATTGAGTTCTGTGAGTTAGTAGAGACATATAACTCCTGAATGTATGAGTGATTCATGTGAGCACATTGAGTTCTGTGAGTTAGTAGAGCCATATAACTCCTGAATGTATGAGTGATTCATGTGAGCACATTGAGTTGTGTGAGTTAGTGAGTTAATAGAGCCATATAACGCCTGAATGTATGAGTGATTCATGTGAGCACATTGAGTTAGTGAGTTAGTAGAGCAATATAACTCCTGAATGTATGAGTGATTCATGTGAGCACATTGAGTTAGTAGAGCAATATAACTCCTGAATTTATGAATGACTCATGTGAGCCCATTAGGTTCATGAGTTGTGTGTGAGCCAGTGACTCACCAGGTCACATTACATTCATGAGCTGCTGTGAGAAGTCTTTGAATGAGGCTCGGTTCACATTGGTGCAATCATGCGGGAAACACTGCAGTTTGCGCATCGCACCTGACACGCAGGCAGTTCACACTGCCCTATGCGATTGCGAACTGCTGGAAGTGCCAATACAAAGTTAATGACACCCCCAGATCGGTTCGCCTATCGCAGCGCAAAGTGCAAACTGTCACTTCGGACAGGAATCTCATGCATGCGATTCGATTCTGGTGTGGATCAAAAAAAAGGGTCCTGCACGACTTTGATCCAAATGTGAGGCAAATTCAGCCATACAAATCTGTATGGCTGAATTTGCATCGCACAGACATCGCATGCGATTTGCACAGATGTCGCACAGCGCACTGAACGCAGCACTGTGAACCCAGCCTAAATCACAGAGAGCACACAATCATTCTGTATTTTAAAATGTGCTGTGCATATATGAGCCAGCAGCATGACTCTTGAATCTATGAATGACTCAGTCTAGAGAGCTCACAATGAGTCTCTATTGAATCATGAGCTGTGTGTGATAATCTTAGTTTTAAAGGAAATGAGTCGTGAGTCGATTCAGTGATTCAAATCATTTCACTGAACTGATCCGACTCACTAAAATGAATCACTCTGCCCAAGTCTAAATTGGGCTGTGTAACATTCTGCCATGAAATAGATTTGCAGTGTAGTTTTTTTTTTTTTTTTTTTTTTACTGAACACATAAATGTATAGAAATGGTGCATTGCAAACTGCACAACGGTGGGAATGTTTGGAACACCACAAGTCTGGGGTTTGGAGGAAGTTAGTAGCATTGCGACACTTTATGTCGCAATAGAGGAATTGCCAAAATCACAGTTTTTAGGTCAGCAATATTTGTTCCTAAATCTAATAGCACAGATTTTGTCACATTCATAGATAGATAGTTGCATAGTTAGTCAGGTTGAAAAAAGACACAAATGTTAAGTTTTTTTAGTCTTGCCAATGATCCATCACTGTGAGAGGTAGGTAAGGTATGTGTGGTGTCTGCAGGAGCTGAGTAACATAGCTTTGGTTCTGTTTGATACATGGAAAGCTGCATTAATAGATTGCAGTTATTATGTGATTTGTGCAGGCTGCTAGCTGTACCTACAAAGCAAATAGAAACAGGCATGGGCTGTAGGCTTGGCTACTGAATCACTAAATCGAATCAGTGAATCAACTCACTACAGAGTTTGAATGAATCAAATCGTGAAAGTAAATCTTATTCAATTCATTGTCAAAGATCCTTCCCTTTCAGGATGTGTAGGGAGCTGAAAAAACAGCAGCCTCAGCTCATGATTTGTAAAATTAGCTATAACATGATTATGTGAGCCATCAAGACTTCAAGTTTCTGAATAAATCACAGAGTACAAGGTTCTCTTTTGTATGATGTCTGTGTGAAGCAGGCAGCAGATAGTTAAAGCGGTTGTAAACCCAGACAAAAAATATTTTTTTTCAAATCACCTGCAAGAAAAAGCCATAATGAGCTAGTATGACTAGCATACTAGCTCATTATGAATCACTTACCTTAGATCGGGACCCCCGAAGCCATCCTCGTCCCCCGCTCCGACCGCAGCTATCGCTCCTCAGATACCCGGAACGTTACTTCCGGGTATCGCCGCTCCAGCCAATCACAGCGCCGCTCCGGCGCTGTGATTGGCCGGAGCAGCGAAGACGTCACGCCGCGCATGCGCGCTGGAGCTTTCTATTCCGGCAGCGCCGGCATTCTGAATGGGATTAACCCTGTGAATGCACCGTTGTCTACGGCGCGCATGCGCCGTAGACATCGGTGCATGTCTTTTTTTGCAAATATCTCCTAAACCGTGTAGGTTTAGGAGATATTTCTTTTACCTACAGGTAAGCCTTAGTATAGGCTTACCTGTAGGTAAAAGTAAAAAAAAGACTATACAACCGCTTTAAGTCCAGTCTGTGATGTCTAACTCAGGAAGAGAGCACATAAGTATCAATATTATGTTTTGTAACATGAGCTGCCTGTGTGAGCCAGCAGTATAACTGAGTGAGTGATTCATGTGAGCACATTGAGTTGTGTGAGTTAGTGAGTTAGTAGAGCAATATAACTCCTGAATGTATGAGTGATTCATGTGAGCACATTGAGTTGTGTGAGTTAGTGAGTTAGTAGAGCAATATAACTCCTGAATGTATGAGTGATTCATGTGAGCACATTGAGTTCTGTGAGTTAGTAGAGCCATATAACTCCTGAATGTATGAGTGATTCATGTGAGCACATTGAGTTCTGTGAGTTAGTAGAGCCATATAACTCCTGAATGTATGAGTGATTCATGTGAGCACATTGAGTTCTGTGAGTTAGTAGAGCCATATAACTCCTGAATGTATGAGTGATTCATGTGAGCACATTGAGTTCTGTGAGTTAGTAGAGCCATATAACTCCTGAATGTATGAGTGATTCATGTGAGCACATTGAGTTCTGTGAGTTAGTAGAGCCATATAACTCCTGAATGTATGAGTGATTCATGTGAGCACATTGAGTTCTGTGAGTTAGTAGAGCCATATAACTCCTGAATGTATGAGTGATTCATGTGAGCACATTGAGTTCTGTGAGTTAGTGAGTTAATAGAGCAATATAACTCCTGAATGTATGAGTGATTCATGTGAGCACATTGAGTTCTGTGAGTTAGTAGAGCCATATAACTCCTGAATGTATGAGTGATTCATGTGAGCACATTGAGTTCTGTGAGTTAGTGAGTTAGTAGAGCAATATAACTCCTGAATGTATGAGTGATTCATGTGAGCACATTGAGTTAGTGAGTTAGTAGAGCCATATAACTCCTGAATGTATGAGTGATTCATGTGAGCACATTGAGTTCTGTGAGTTAGTGAGTTAGTAGAGCAATATAACTCCTGAATGTATGAGTGATTCATGTGAGCACATTGAGTTCTGTGAGTTAGTAGAGCCATATAACTCCTGAATGTATGAGTGATTCATGTGAGCATATTGAGTTCTGTGAGTTAGTAGAGCCATATAACTCCTGAATGTATGAGTGATTCATGTGAGCACATTGAGTTCTGTGAGTTAGTGAGTTAATAGAGCAATATAACTCCTGAATGTATGAGTGATTCATGTGAGCACATTGAGTTCTGTGAGTTAGTAGAGCCATATAACTCCTGAATGTATGAGTGATTCATGTGAGCACATTGAGTTCTGTGAGTTAGTGAGTTAGTAGAGCAATATAACTCCTGAATGTATGAGTGATTCATGTGAGCACATTGAGTTAGTGAGTTAGTAGAGCCATATAACTCCTGAATGTATGAGTGATTCATGTGAGCACATTGAGTTCTGTGAGTTAGTAGAGCCATATAACTCCTGAATGTATGAGTGATTCATGTGAGCACATTGAGTTCTGTGAGTTAGTGAGTTAGTAGAGCAATATAACTCCTGAATGTATGAGTGATTCATGTGAGCACATTGAGTTGTGTGAGTTAGTGAGTTAGTAGAGCCATATAACTCCTGAATGTATGAGTGATTCATGTGAGCACATTGAGTTCTGTGAGTTAGTGAGTTAGTAGAGCAATATAACTCCTGAATGTATGAGTGATTCATGTGAGCACATTGAGTTCTGTGAGTTAGTGAGTTAGTAGAGCCATATAACTCCTGAATGTATGAGTGATTCATGTGAGCACATTGAGTTCTGTGAGTTAGTAGAGACATATAACTCCTGAATGTATGAGTGATTCATGTGAGCACATTGAGTTCTGTGAGTTAGTGAGTTAGTAGAGCAATATAACTCCTGAATGTATGAGTGATTCATGTGAGCACATTGAGTTGTGTGAGTTAGTGAGTTAGTAGAGCCATATAACTCCTGAATGTATGAGTGATTCATGTGAGCACATTGAGTTCTGTGAGTTAGTGAGTTAGTAGAGCAATATAACTCCTGAATGTATGAGTGATTCATGTGAGCACATTGAGTTCTGTGAGTTAGTGAGTTAGTAGAGCCATATAACTCCTGAATGTATGAGTGATTCATGTGAGCACATTGAGTTCTGTGAGTTAGTAGAGCCATATAACTCCTGAATGTATGAGTGATTCATGTGAGCACATTGAGTTCTGTGAGTTAGTGAGTTAGTAGAGCCATATAACTCCTGAATGTATGAGTGATTCATGTGAGCACATTGAGTTCTGTGAGTTAGTGAGTTAGTAGAGCAATATAACTCCTGAATGTATGAGTGATTCATGTGAGCACATTGAGTTCTGTGAGTTAGTGAGTTAGTAGAGCCATATAACTCCTGAATGTATGAGTGATTCATGTGAGCACATTGAGTTCTGTGAGTTAGTAGAGACATATAACTCCTGAATGTATGAGTGATTCATGTGAGCACATTGAGTTCTGTGAGTTAGTAGAGCCATATAACTCCTGAATGTATGAGTGATTCATGTGAGCACATTGAGTTGTGTGAGTTAGTGAGTTAATAGAGCCATATAACGCCTGAATGTATGAGTGATTCATGTGAGCACATTGAGTTAGTGAGTTAGTAGAGCAATATAACTCCTGAATGTATGAGTGATTCATGTGAGCACATTGAGTTAGTAGAGCAATATAACTCCTGAATTTATGAATGACTCATGTGAGCCCATTAGGTTCATGAGTTGTGTGTGAGCCAGTGACTCACCAGGTCACATTACATTCATGAGCTGCTGTGAGAAGTCTTTGAATGAGGCTCGGTTCACATTGGTGCAATCATGCGGGAAACACTGCAGTTTGCGCATCGCACCTGACACGCAGGCAGTTCACACTGCCCTATGCGATTGCGAACTGCTGGAAGTGCCAATACAAAGTTAATGACACCCCCAGATCGGTTCGCCTATCGCAGCGCAAAGTGCAAACTGTCACTTCGGACAGGAATCTCATGCATGCGATTCGATTCTGGTGTGGATCAAAAAAAAGGGTCCTGCACGACTTTGATCCAAATGTGAGGCAAATTCAGCCATACAAATCTGTATGGCTGAATTTGCATCGCACAGACATCGCATGCGATTTGCACAGATGTCGCACAGCGCACTGAACGCAGCACTGTGAACCCAGCCTAAATCACAGAGAGCACACAATCATTCTGTATTTTAAAATGTGCTGTGCATATATGAGCCAGCAGCATGACTCTTGAATCTATGAATGACTCAGTCTAGAGAGCTCACAATGAGTCTCTATTGAATCATGAGCTGTGTGTGATAATCTTAGTTTTAAAGGAAATGAGTCGTGAGTCGATTCAGTGATTCAAATCATTTCACTGAACTGATCCGACTCACTAAAATGAATCACTCTGCCCAAGTCTAAATTGGGCTGTGTAACATTCTGCCATGAAATAGATTTGCAGTGTAGTTTTTTTTTTTTTTTTTTTTTTACTGAACACATAAATGTATAGAAATGGTGCATTGCAAACTGCACAACGGTGGGAATGTTTGGAACACCACAAGTCTGGGGTTTGGAGGAAGTTAGTAGCATTGCGACACTTTATGTCGCAATAGAGGAATTGCCAAAATCACAGTTTTTAGGTCAGCAATATTTGTTCCTAAATCTAATAGCACAGATTTTGTCACATTCATAGATAGATAGTTGCATAGTTAGTCAGGTTGAAAAAAGACACAAATGTTAAGTTTTTTTAGTCTTGCCAATGATCCATCACTGTGAGAGGTAGGTAAGGTATGTGTGGTGTCTGCAGGAGCTGAGTAACATAGCTTTGGTTCTGTTTGATACATGGAAAGCTGCATTAATAGATTGCAGTTATTATGTGATTTGTGCAGGCTGCTAGCTGTACCTACAAAGCAAATAGAAACAGGCATGGGCTGTAGGCTTGGCTACTGAATCACTAAATCGAATCAGTGAATCAACTCACTACAGAGTTTGAATGAATCAAATCGTGAAAGTAAATCTTATTCAATTCATTGTCAAAGATCCTTCCCTTTCAGGATGTGTAGGGAGCTGAAAAAACAGCAGCCTCAGCTCATGATTTGTAAAATTAGCTATAACATGATTATGTGAGCCATCAAGACTTCAAGTTTCTGAATAAATCACAGAGTACAAGGTTCTCTTTTGTATGATGTCTGTGTGAAGCAGGCAGCAGATAGTTAAAGCGGTTGTAAACCCAGACAAAAAATATTTTTTTTCAAATCACCTGCAAGAAAAAGCCATAATGAGCTAGTATGACTAGCATACTAGCTCATTATGAATCACTTACCTTAGATCGGGACCCCCGAAGCCATCCTCGTCCCCCGCTCCGACCGCAGCTATCGCTCCTCAGATACCCGGAACGTTACTTCCGGGTATCGCCGCTCCAGCCAATCACAGCGCTGCTCCGGCGCTGTGATTGGCCGGAGCAGCGAAGACGTCACGCCGCGCATGCGCGCTGGAGCTTTCTATTCCGGCAGCGCCGGCATTCTGAATGGGATTAACCCTGTGAATGCACCGTTGTCTACGGCGCGCATGCGCCGTAGACATCGGTGCATGTCTTTTTTTGCAAATATCTCCTAAACCGTGTAGGTTTAGGAGATATTTCTTTTACCTACAGGTAAGCCTTAGTATAGGCTTACCTGTAGGTAAAAGTAAAAAAAAGACTATACAACCGCTTTAAGTCCAGTCTGTGATGTCTAACTCAGGAAGAGAGCACATAAGTATCAATATTATGTTTTGTAACATGAGCTGCCTGTGTGAGCCAGCAGTATAACTGAGTGAGTGATTCATGTGAGCACATTGAGTTGTGTGAGTTAGTGAGTTAGTAGAGCAATATAACTCCTGAATGTATGAGTGATTCATGTGAGCACATTGAGTTGTGTGAGTTAGTGAGTTAGTAGAGCAATATAACTCCTGAATGTATGAGTGATTCATGTGAGCACATTGAGTTCTGTGAGTTAGTAGAGCCATATAACTCCTGAATGTATGAGTGATTCATGTGAGCACATTGAGTTCTGTGAGTTAGTAGAGCCATATAACTCCTGAATGTATGAGTGATTCATGTGAGCACATTGAGTTCTGTGAGTTAGTAGAGCCATATAACTCCTGAATGTATGAGTGATTCATGTGAGCACATTGAGTTCTGTGAGTTAGTGAGTTAATAGAGCAATATAACTCCTGAATGTATGAGTGATTCATGTGAGCACATTGAGTTCTGTGAGTTAGTAGAGCCATATAACTCCTGAATGTATGAGTGATTCATGTGAGCACATTGAGTTCTGTGAGTTAGTGAGTTAGTAGAGCAATATAACTCCTGAATGTATGAGTGATTCATGTGAGCACATTGAGTTCTGTGAGTTAGTAGAGCCATATAACTCCTGAATGTATGAGTGATTCATGTGAGCACATTGAGTTCTGTGAGTTAGTGAGTTAGTAGAGCAATATAACTCCTGAATGTATGAGTGATTCATGTGAGCACATTGAGTTAGTGAGTTAGTAGAGCCATATAACTCCTGAATGTATGAGTGATTCATGTGAGCACATTGAGTTCTGTGAGTTAGTGAGTTAGTAGAGCAATATAACTCCTGAATGTATGAGTGATTCATGTGAGCACATTGAGTTCTGTGAGTTAGTGAGTTAGTAGAGCAATATAACTCCTGAATGTATGAGTGATTCATGTGAGCACATTGAGTTGTGTGAGTTAGTGAGTTAGTAGAGCAATATAACTCCTGAATGTATGAGTGATTCATGTGAGCACATTGAGTTCTGTGAGTTAGTAGAGCCATATAACTCCTGAATGTATGAGTGATTCATGTGAGCACATTGAGTTCTGTGAGTTAGTAGAGCCATATAACTCCTGAATGTATGAGTGATTCATATGAGCACATTGAGTTCTGTGAGTTAGTAGAGCCATATAACTCCTGAATGTATGAGTGATTCATGTGAGCACATTGAGTTCTGTGAGTTAGTGAGTTAATAGAGCAATATAACTCCTGAATGTATGAGTGATTCATGTGAGCACATTGAGTTCTGTGAGTTAGTAGAGCCATATAACTCCTGAATGTATGAGTGATTCATGTGAGCACATTGAGTTCTGTGAGTTAGTGAGTTAGTAGAGCAATATAACTCCTGAATGTATGAGTGATTCATGTGAGCACATTGAGTTAGTGAGTTAGTAGAGCCATATAACTCCTGAATGTATGAGTGATTCATGTGAGCACATTGAGTTGTGTGAGTTAGTAGAGCCATATAACTCCTGAATGTATGAGTGATTCATGTGAGCACATTGAGTTAGGGAGTTAGTAGAGCCATATAACTCCTGAATGTATGAGTGATTCATGTGAGCACATTGAGTTAGGGAGTTAGTAGAGCAATATAACTCCTGAATGTATGAGTGATTCATGTGAGCACATTGAGTTGTGTGAGTTAGTAGAGCCATATAACTCCTGAATGTATGAGTGATTCATGTGAGCACATTGAGTTAGTAGAGCCATATAACTCCTGAATGTATGAGTGATTCATGTGAGCACATTGAGTTAGTAGAGCCATATAACTCCTGAATGTATGAGTGATTCATGTGAGCACATTGAGTTAGGGAGTTAGTAGAGCCATATAACTCCTGAATGTATGAGTGATTCATGTGAGCACATTGAGTTGTGTGAGTTAGTAGAGCCATATAACTCCTGAATGTATGAGTGATTCATGTGAGCACATTGAGTTAGTAGAGCCATATAACTCCTGAATGTATGAGTGATTCATGTGAGCACATTGAGTTAGGGAGTTAGTGAGTTAGTAGAGACATATAACTCCTGAATGTATGAGTGATTCATGTGAGCACATTGAGTTCTGTGAGTTAGTAGAGCCATATAACTCCTGAATGTATGAGTGATTCATGTGAGCACATTGAGTTAGTGAGTTAGTAGAGCAATATAACTCCTGAATGTATGAGTGATTCATGTGAGCACATTGAGTTCTGTCAGTTAGTGAGTTAGTAGAGCCATATAACTCCTGAATGTATGAGTGATTCATGTGAGCACATTGAGTTGTGTGAGTTAGTGAGTTAGTAGAGCAATATAACTCCTGAATGTATGAGTGATTCATGTGAGCACATTGAGTTCTGTGAGTTAGTGAGTTAGTAGAGCAATATAACTCCTGAATGTATGAGTGATTCATGTGAGCACATTGAGTTCTGTGAGTTAGTGAGTTAGTAGAGCAATATAACTCCTGAATGTATGAGTGATTCATGTGAGCACATTGAGTTCTGTGAGTTAGTGAGTTAGTAGAGCAATATAACTCCTGAATGTATGAGTGATTCATGTGAGCACATTGAGTTGTGTGAGTTAGTGAGTTAGTAGAGCCATATAACTCCTGAATGTATGAGTGATTCATGTGAGCACATTGAGTTCTGTGAGTTAGTGAGTTAGTAGAGCAATATAACTCCTGAATGTATGAGTGATTCATGTGAGCACATTGAGTTCTGTGAGTTAGTGAGTTAGTAGAGCCATATAACTCCTGAATGTATGAGTGATTCATGTGAGCACATTGAGTTCTGTGAGTTAGTAGAGACATATAACTCCTGAATGTATGAGTGATTCATGTGAGCACATTGAGTTGTGTGAGTTAGTAGAGCCATATAACTCCTGAATGTATGAGTGATTCATGTGAGCACATTGAGTTAGTAGAGCCATATAACTCCTGAATGTATGAGTGATTCATGTGAGCACATTGAGTTAGGGAGTTAGTAGAGACATATAACTCCTGAATGTATGAGTGATTCATGTGAGCACATTGAGTTGTGTGAGTTAGTAGAGCCATATAACTCCTGAATGTATGAGTGATTCATGTGAGCACATTGAGTTAGTAGAGCCATATAACTCCTGAATGTATGAGTGATTCATGTGAGCACATTGAGTTAGGGAGTTAGTAGAGACATATAACTCCTGAATGTATGAGTGATTCATGTGAGCACATTGAGTTCTGTGAGTTAGTAGAGCCATATAACTCCTGAATGTATGAGTGATTCATGTGAGCACATTGAGTTAGTGAGTTAGTAGAGCAATATAACTCCTGAATGTATGAGTGATTCATGTGAGCACATTGAGTTCTGTGAGTTAGTGAGTTAGTAGAGCCATATAACTCCTGAATGTATGAGTGATTCATGTGAGCACATTGAGTTGTGTGAGTTAGTGAGTTAGTAGAGCAATATAACTCCTGAATGTATGAGTGATTCATGTGAGCACATTGAGTTCTGTGAGTTAGTGAGTTAGTAGAGCAATATAACTCCTGAATGTATGAGTGATTCATGTGAGCACATTGAGTTCTGTGAGTTAGTGAGTTAGTAGAGCAATATAACTCCTGAATGTATGAGTGATTCATGTGAGCACATTGAGTTCTGTGAGTTAGTGAGTTAGTAGAGCAATATAACTCCTGAATGTATGAGTGATTCATGTGAGCACATTGAGTTGTGTGAGTTAGTGAGTTAGTAGAGCCATATAACTCCTGAATGTATGAGTGATTCATGTGAGCACATTGAGTTCTGTGAGTTAGTGAGTTAGTAGAGCAATATAACTCCTGAATGTATGAGTGATTCATGTGAGCACATTGAGTTCTGTGAGTTAGTGAGTTAGTAGAGCCATATAACTCCTGAATGTATGAGTGATTCATGTGAGCACATTGAGTTCTGTGAGTTAGTAGAGACATATAACTCCTGAATGTATGAGTGATTCATGTGAGCACATTGAGTTGTGTGAGTTAGTAGAGCCATATAACTCCTGAATGTATGAGTGATTCATGTGAGCACATTGAGTTAGTAGAGCCATATAACTCCTGAATGTATGAGTGATTCATGTGAGCACATTGAGTTAGGGAGTTAGTAGAGACATATAACTCCTGAATGTATGAGTGATTCATGTGAGCACATTGAGTTGTGTGAGTTAGTAGAGCCATATAACTCCTGAATGTATGAGTGATTCATGTGAGCACATTGAGTTAGTAGAGCCATATAACTCCTGAATGTATGAGTGATTCATGTGAGCACATTGAGTTAGGGAGTTAGTAGAGACATATAACTCCTGAATGTATGAGTGATTCATGTGAGCACATTGAGTTCTGTGAGTTAGTAGAGCCATATAACTCCTGAATGTATGAGTGATTCATGTGAGCACATTGAGTTAGTGAGTTAGTAGAGCAATATAACTCCTGAATGTATGAGTGATTCATGTGAGCACATTGAGTTCTGTGAGTTAGTGAGTTAGTAGAGCAATATAACTCCTGAATGTATGAGTGATTCATGTGAGCACATTGAGTTGTGTGAGTTAGTGAGTTAGTAGAGCAATATAACTCCTGAATGTATGAGTGATTCATGTGAGCACATTGAGTTCTGTGAGTTAGTGAGTTAGTAGAGCAATATAACTCCTGAATGTATGAGTGATTCATGTGAGCACATTGAGTTGTGTGAGTTAGTGAGTTAGTAGAGCCATATAACTCCTGAATGTATGAGTGATTCATGTGAGCACATTGAGTTCTGTGAGTTAGTAGAGCCATATAACTCCTGAATGTATGAGTGATTCATGTGAGCACATTGAGTTCTGTGAGTTAGTGAGTTAGTAGAGCAATATAACTCCTGAATGTATGAGTGATTCATGTGAGCACATTGAGTTGTGTGAGTTAGTGAGTTAGTAGAGCCATATAACTCCTGAATGTATGAGTGATTCATGTGAGCACATTGAGTTCTGTGAGTTAGTGAGTTAGTAGAGCCATATAACTCCTGAATGTATGAGTGATTCATGTGAGCACATTGAGTTCTGTGAGTTAGTAGAGACATATAACTCCTGAATGTATGAGTGATTCATGTGAGCACATTGAGTTCTGTGAGTTAGTAGAGCCATATAACTCCTGAATGTATGAGTGATTCATGTGAGCACATTGAGTTCTGTGAGTTAGTGAGTTAGTAGAGCAATATAACTCCTGAATGTATGAGTGATTCATGTGAGCACATTGAGTTGTGTGAGTTAGTGAGTTAGTAGAGCCATATAACTCCTGAATGTATGAGTGATTCATGTGAGCACATTGAGTTCTGTGAGTTAGTGAGTTAGTAGAGCAATATAACTCCTGAATGTATGAGTGATTCATGTGAGCACATTGAGTTCTGTGAGTTAGTGAGTTAGTAGAGCCATATAACTCCTGAATGTATGAGTGATTCATGTGAGCACATTGAGTTCTGTGAGTTAGTAGAGACATATAACTCCTGAATGTATGAGTGATTCATGTGAGCACATTGAGTTCTGTGAGTTAGTAGAGCCATATAACTCCTGAATGTATGAGTGATTCATGTGAGCACATTGAGTTGTGTGAGTTAGTGAGTTAATAGAGCCATATAACGCCTGAATGTATGAGTGATTCATGTGAGCACATTGAGTTAGTGAGTTAGTAGAGCAATATAACTCCTGAATGTATGAGTGATTCATGTGAGCACATTGAGTTAGTAGAGCAATATAACTCCTGAATTTATGAATGACTCATGTGAGCCCATTAGGTTCATGAGTTGTGTGTGAGCCAGTGACTCACCAGGTCACATTACATTCATGAGCTGCTGTGAGAAGTCTTTGAATGAGGCTCGGTTCACATTGGTGCAATCATGCGGGAAACACTGCAGTTTGCGCATCGCACCTGACACGCAGGCAGTTCACACTGCCCTATGCGATTGCGAACTGCTGGAAGTGCCAATACAAAGTTAATGACACCCCCAGATCGGTTCGCCTATCGCAGCGCAAAGTGCAAACTGTCACTTCGGACAGGAATCTCATGCATGCGATTCGATTCTGGTGTGGATCAAAAAAAAGGGTCCTGCACGACTTTGATCCAAATGTGAGGCAAATTCAGCCATACAAATCTGTATGGCTGAATTTGCATCGCACAGACATCGCATGCGATTTGCACAGATGTCGCACAGCGCACTGAACGCAGCACTGTGAACCCAGCCTAAATCACAGAGAGCACACAATCATTCTGTATTTTAAAATGTGCTGTGCATATATGAGCCAGCAGCATGACTCTTGAATCTATGAATGACTCAGTCTAGAGAGCTCACAATGAGTCTCTATTGAATCATGAGCTGTGTGTGATAATCTTAGTTTTAAAGGAAATGAGTCGTGAGTCGATTCAGTGATTCAAATCATTTCACTGAACTGATCCGACTCACTAAAATGAATCACTCTGCCCAAGTCTAAATTGGGCTGTGTAACATTCTGCCATGAAATAGATTTGCAGTGTAGTTTTTTTTTTTTTTTTTTTTTTTACTGAACACATAAATGTATAGAAATGGTGCATTGCAAACTGCACAACGGTGGGAATGTTTGGAACACCACAAGTCTGGGGTTTGGAGGAAGTTAGTAGCATTGCGACACTTTATGTCGCAATAGAGGAATTGCCAAAATCACAGTTTTTAGGTCAGCAATATTTGTTCCTAAATCTAATAGCACAGATTTTGTCACATTCATAGATAGATAGTTGCATAGTTAGTCAGGTTGAAAAAAGACACAAATGTTAAGTTTTTTTAGTCTTGCCAATGATCCATCACTGTGAGAGGTAGGTAAGGTATGTGTGGTGTCTGCAGGAGCTGAGTAACATAGCTTTGGTTCTGTTTGATACATGGAAAGCTGCATTAATAGATTGCAGTTATTATGTGATTTGTGCAGGCTGCTAGCTGTACCTACAAAGCAAATAGAAACAGGCATGGGCTGTAGGCTTGGCTACTGAATCACTAAATCGAATCAGTGAATCAACTCACTACAGAGTTTGAATGAATCAAATCGTGAAAGTAAATCTTATTCAATTCATTGTCAAAGATCCTTCCCTTTCAGGATGTGTAGGGAGCTGAAAAAACAGCAGCCTCAGCTCATGATTTGTAAAATTAGCTATAACATGATTATGTGAGCCATCAAGACTTCAAGTTTCTGAATAAATCACAGAGTACAAGGTTCTCTTTTGTATGATGTCTGTGTGAAGCAGGCAGCAGATAGTTAAAGCGGTTGTAAACCCAGACAAAAAATATTTTTTTTCAAATCACCTGCAAGAAAAAGCCATAATGAGCTAGTATGACTAGCATACTAGCTCATTATGAATCACTTACCTTAGATCGGGACCCCCGAAGCCATCCTCGTCCCCCGCTCCGACCGCAGCTATCGCTCCTCAGATACCCGGAACGTTACTTCCGGGTATCGCCGCTCCAGCCAATCACAGCGCCGCTCCGGCGCTGTGATTGGCCGGAGCAGCGAAGACGTCACGCCGCGCATGCGCGCTGGAGCTTTCTATTCCGGCAGCGCCGGCATTCTGAATGGGATTAACCCTGTGAATGCACCGTTGTCTACGGCGCGCATGCGCCGTAGACATCGGTGCATGTCTTTTTTTGCAAATATCTCCTAAACCGTGTAGGTTTAGGAGATATTTCTTTTACCTACAGGTAAGCCTTAGTATAGGCTTACCTGTAGGTAAAAGTAAAAAAAAGACTATACAACCGCTTTAAGTCCAGTCTGTGATGTCTAACTCAGGAAGAGAGCACATAAGTATCAATATTATGTTTTGTAACATGAGCTGCCTGTGTGAGCCAGCAGTATAACTGAGTGAGTGATTCATGTGAGCACATTGAGTTGTGTGAGTTAGTGAGTTAGTAGAGCAATATAACTCCTGAATGTATGAGTGATTCATGTGAGCACATTGAGTTGTGTGAGTTAGTGAGTTAGTAGAGCAATATAACTCCTGAATGTATGAGTGATTCATGTGAGCACATTGAGTTCTGTGAGTTAGTAGAGCCATATAACTCCTGAATGTATGAGTGATTCATGTGAGCACATTGAGTTCTGTGAGTTAGTAGAGCCATATAACTCCTGAATGTATGAGTGATTCATGTGAGCACATTGAGTTCTGTGAGTTAGTAGAGCCATATAACTCCTGAATGTATGAGTGATTCATGTGAGCACATTGAGTTCTGTGAGTTAGTAGAGCCATATAACTCCTGAATGTATGAGTGATTCATGTGAGCACATTGAGTTCTGTGAGTTAGTGAGTTAATAGAGCAATATAACTCCTGAATGTATGAGTGATTCATGTGAGCACATTGAGTTCTGTGAGTTAGTAGAGCCATATAACTCCTGAATGTATGAGTGATTCATGTGAGCACATTGAGTTCTGTGAGTTAGTGAGTTAGTAGAGCAATATAACTCCTGAATGTATGAGTGATTCATGTGAGCACATTGAGTTAGTGAGTTAGTAGAGCCATATAACTCCTGAATGTATGAGTGATTCATGTGAGCACATTGAGTTCTGTGAGTTAGTAGAGCCATATAACTCCTGAATGTATGAGTGATTCATGTGAGCACATTGAGTTCTGTGAGTTAGTGAGTTAATAGAGCAATATAACTCCTGAATGTATGAGTGATTCATGTGAGCACATTGAGTTCTGTGAGTTAGTAGAGCCATATAACTCCTGAATGTATGAGTGATTCATGTGAGCACATTGAGTTCTGTGAGTTAGTGAGTTAGTAGAGCAATATAACTCCTGAATGTATGAGTGATTCATGTGAGCACATTGAGTTAGTGAGTTAGTAGAGCCATATAACTCCTGAATGTATGAGTGATTCATGTGAGCACATTGAGTTCTGTGAGTTAGTGAGTTAGTAGAGCAATATAACTCCTGAATGTATGAGTGATTCATGTGAGCACATTGAGTTCTGTGAGTTAGTAGAGCCATATAACTCCTGAATGTATGAGTGATTCATGTGAGCACATTGAGTTCTGTGAGTTAGTAGAGCCATATAACTCCTGAATGTATGAGTGATTCATGTGAGCACATTGAGTTCTGTGAGTTAGTGAGTTAATAGAGCAATATAACTCCTGAATGTATGAGTGATTCATGTGAGCACATTGAGTTGTGTGAGTTAGTGAGTTAGTAGAGCAATATAACTCCTGAATGTATGAGTGATTCATGTGAGCACATTGAGTTGTGTGAGTTAGTGAGTTAGTAGAGCAATATAACTCCTGAATGTATGAGTGATTCATGTGAGCACATTGAGTTCTGTGAGTTAGTAGAGCCATATAACTCCTGAATGTATGAGTGATTCATGTGAGCACATTGAGTTCTGTGAGTTAGTAGAGCCATATAACTCCTGAATGTATGAGTGATTCATGTGAGCACATTGAGTTCTGTGAGTTAGTAGAGCCATATAACTCCTGAATGTATGAGTGATTCATGTGAGCACATTGAGTTCTGTGAGTTAGTGAGTTAATAGAGCAATATAACTCCTGAATGTATGAGTGATTCATGTGAGCACATTGAGTTCTGTGAGTTAGTAGAGCCATATAACTCCTGAATGTATGAGTGATTCATGTGAGCACATTGAGTTCTGTGAGTTAGTGAGTTAGTAGAGCAATATAACTCCTGAATGTATGAGTGATTCATGTGAGCACATTGAGTTAGTGAGTTAGTAGAGCCATATAACTCCTGAATGTATGAGTGATTCATGTGAGCACATTGAGTTCTGTGAGTTAGTAGAGCCATATAACTCCTGAATGTATGAGTGATTCATGTGAGCACATTGAGTTCTGTGAGTTAGTGAGTTAATAGAGCAATATAACTCCTGAATGTATGAGTGATTCATGTGAGCACATTGAGTTCTGTGAGTTAGTAGAGCCATATAACTCCTGAATGTATGAGTGATTCATGTGAGCACATTGAGTTCTGTGAGTTAGTGAGTTAGTAGAGCAATATAACTCCTGAATGTATGAGTGATTCATGTGAGCACATTGAGTTAGTGAGTTAGTAGAGCCATATAACTCCTGAATGTATGAGTGATTCATGTGAGCACATTGAGTTCTGTGAGTTAGTGAGTTAGTAGAGCAATATAACTCCTGAATGTATGAGTGATTCATGTGAGCACATTGAGTTCTGTGAGTTAGTAGAGCCATATAACTCCTGAATGTATGAGTGATTCATGTGAGCACATTGAGTTCTGTGAGTTAGTAGAGCCATATAACTCCTGAATGTATGAGTGATTCATGTGAGCACATTGAGTTCTGTGAGTTAGTGAGTTAATAGAGCAATATAACTCCTGAATGTATGAGTGATTCATGTGAGCACATTGAGTTCTGTGAGTTAGTAGAGCCATATAACTCCTGAATGTATGAGTGATTCATGTGAGCACATTGAGTTCTGTGAGTTAGTGAGTTAGTAGAGCAATATAACTCCTGAATGTATGAGTGATTCATGTGAGCACATTGAGTTAGTGAGTTAGTAGAGCCATATAACTCCTGAATGTATGAGTGATTCATGTGAGCACATTGAGTTCTGTGAGTTAGTAGAGCCATATAACTCCTGAATGTATGAGTGATTCATGTGAGCACATTGAGTTCTGTGAGTTAGTGAGTTAGTAGAGCAATATAACTCCTGAATGTATGAGTGATTCATGTGAGCACATTGAGTTCTGTGAGTTAGTAGAGCCATATAACTCCTGAATGTATGAGTGATTCATGTGAGCACATTGAGTTCTGTGAGTTAGTAGAGCCATATAACTCCTGAATGTATGAGTGATTCATGTGAGCACATTGAGTTCTGTGAGTTAGTAGAGCCATATAACTCCTGAATGTATGAGTGATTCATGTGAGCACATTGAGTTCTGTGAGTTAGTGAGTTAATAGAGCAATATAACTCCTGAATGTATGAGTGATTCATGTGAGCACATTGAGTTCTGTGAGTTAGTAGAGCCATATAACTCCTGAATGTATGAGTGATTCATGTGAGCACATTGAGTTCTGTGAGTTAGTGAGTTAGTAGAGCAATATAACTCCTGAATGTATGAGTGATTCATGTGAGCACATTGAGTTAGTGAGTTAGTAGAGCCATATAACTCCTGAATGTATGAGTGATTCATGTGAGCACATTGAGTTCTGTGAGTTAGTGAGTTAGTAGAGCAATATAACTCCTGAATGTATGAGTGATTCATGTGAGCACATTGAGTTCTGTGAGTTAGTAGAGCCATATAACTCCTGAATGTATGAGTGATTCATGTGAGCACATTGAGTTCTGTGAGTTAGTAGAGCCATATAACTCCTGAATGTATGAGTGATTCATGTGAGCACATTGAGTTCTGTGAGTTAGTGAGTTAATAGAGCAATATAACTCCTGAATGTATGAGTGATTCATGTGAGCACATTGAGTTCTGTGAGTTAGTAGAGCCATATAACTCCTGAATGTATGAGTGATTCATGTGAGCACATTGAGTTCTGTGAGTTAGTGAGTTAGTAGAGCAATATAACTCCTGAATGTATGAGTGATTCATGTGAGCACATTGAGTTAGTGAGTTAGTAGAGCCATATAACTCCTGAATGTATGAGTGATTCATGTGAGCACATTGAGTTCTGTGAGTTAGTAGAGCCATATAACTCCTGAATGTATGAGTGATTCATGTGAGCACATTGAGTTCTGTGAGTTAGTGAGTTAGTAGAGCAATATAACTCCTGAATGTATGAGTGATTCATGTGAGCACATTGAGTTGTGTGAGTTAGTGAGTTAGTAGAGCCATATAACTCCTGAATGTATGAGTGATTCATGTGAGCACATTGAGTTCTGTGAGTTAGTGAGTTAGTAGAGCAATATAACTCCTGAATGTATGAGTGATTCATGTGAGCACATTGAGTTCTGTGAGTTAGTGAGTTAGTAGAGCCATATAACTCCTGAATGTATGAGTGATTCATGTGAGCACATTGAGTTCTGTGAGTTAGTAGAGACATATAACTCCTGAATGTATGAGTGATTCATGTGAGCACATTGAGTTCTGTGAGTTAGTAGAGCCATATAACTCCTGAATGTATGAGTGATTCATGTGAGCACATTGAGTTCTGTGAGTTAGTGAGTTAGTAGAGCAATATAACTCCTGAATGTATGAGTGATTCATGTGAGCACATTGAGTTGTGTGAGTTAGTGAGTTAGTAGAGCCATATAACTCCTGAATGTATGAGTGATTCATGTGAGCACATTGAGTTCTGTGAGTTAGTGAGTTAGTAGAGCAATATAACTCCTGAATGTATGAGTGATTCATGTGAGCACATTGAGTTCTGTGAGTTAGTGAGTTAGTAGAGCCATATAACTCCTGAATGTATGAGTGATTCATGTGAGCACATTGAGTTCTGTGAGTTAGTAGAGACATATAACTCCTGAATGTATGAGTGATTCATGTGAGCACATTGAGTTCTGTGAGTTAGTAGAGCCATATAACTCCTGAATGTATGAGTGATTCATGTGAGCACATTGAGTTGTGTGAGTTAGTGAGTTAATAGAGCCATATAACGCCTGAATGTATGAGTGATTCATGTGAGCACATTGAGTTAGTGAGTTAGTAGAGCAATATAACTCCTGAATGTATGAGTGATTCATGTGAGCACATTGAGTTAGTAGAGCAATATAACTCCTGAATTTATGAATGACTCATGTGAGCCCATTAGGTTCATGAGTTGTGTGTGAGCCAGTGACTCACCAGGTCACATTACATTCATGAGCTGCTGTGAGAAGTCTTTGAATGAGGCTCGGTTCACATTGGTGCAATCATGCGGGAAACACTGCAGTTTGCGCATCGCACCTGACACGCAGGCAGTTCACACTGCCCTATGCGATTGCGAACTGCTGGAAGTGCCAATACAAAGTTAATGACACCCCCAGATCGGTTCGCCTATCGCAGCGCAAAGTGCAAACTGTCACTTCGGACAGGAATCTCATGCATGCGATTCGATTCTGGTGTGGATCAAAAAAAAGGGTCCTGCACGACTTTGATCCAAATGTGAGGCAAATTCAGCCATACAAATCTGTATGGCTGAATTTGCATCGCACAGACATCGCATGCGATTTGCACAGATGTCGCACAGCGCACTGAACGCAGCACTGTGAACCCAGCCTAAATCACAGAGAGCACACAATCATTCTGTATTTTAAAATGTGCTGTGCATATATGAGCCAGCAGCATGACTCTTGAATCTATGAATGACTCAGTCTAGAGAGCTCACAATGAGTCTCTATTGAATCATGAGCTGTGTGTGATAATCTTAGTTTTAAAGGAAATGAGTCGTGAGTCGATTCAGTGATTCAAATCATTTCACTGAACTGATCCGACTCACTAAAATGAATCACTCTGCCCAAGTCTAAATTGGGCTGTGTAACATTCTGCCATGAAATAGATTTGCAGTGTAGTTTTTTTTTTTTTTTTTTTTTTACTGAACACATAAATGTATAGAAATGGTGCATTGCAAACTGCACAACGGTGGGAATGTTTGGAACACCACAAGTCTGGGGTTTGGAGGAAGTTAGTAGCATTGCGACACTTTATGTCGCAATAGAGGAATTGCCAAAATCACAGTTTTTAGGTCAGCAATATTTGTTCCTAAATCTAATAGCACAGATTTTGTCACATTCATAGATAGATAGTTGCATAGTTAGTCAGGTTGAAAAAAGACACAAATGTTAAGTTTTTTTAGTCTTGCCAATGATCCATCACTGTGAGAGGTAGGTAAGGTATGTGTGGTGTCTGCAGGAGCTGAGTAACATAGCTTTGGTTCTGTTTGATACATGGAAAGCTGCATTAATAGATTGCAGTTATTATGTGATTTGTGCAGGCTGCTAGCTGTACCTACAAAGCAAATAGAAACAGGCATGGGCTGTAGGCTTGGCTACTGAATCACTAAATCGAATCAGTGAATCAACTCACTACAGAGTTTGAATGAATCAAATCGTGAAAGTAAATCTTATTCAATTCATTGTCAAAGATCCTTCCCTTTCAGGATGTGTAGGGAGCTGAAAAAACAGCAGCCTCAGCTCATGATTTGTAAAATTAGCTATAACATGATTATGTGAGCCATCAAGACTTCAAGTTTCTGAATAAATCACAGAGTACAAGGTTCTCTTTTGTATGATGTCTGTGTGAAGCAGGCAGCAGATAGTTAAAGCGGTTGTAAACCCAGACAAAAAATATTTTTTTTCAAATCACCTGCAAGAAAAAGCCATAATGAGCTAGTATGACTAGCATACTAGCTCATTATGAATCACTTACCTTAGATCGGGACCCCCGAAGCCATCCTCGTCCCCCGCTCCGACCGCAGCTATCGCTCCTCAGATACCCGGAACGTTACTTCCGGGTATCGCCGCTCCAGCCAATCACAGCGCCGCTCCGGCGCTGTGATTGGCCGGAGCAGCGAAGACGTCACGCCGCGCATGCGCGCTGGAGCTTTCTATTCCGGCAGCGCCGGCATTCTGAATGGGATTAACCCTGTGAATGCACCGTTGTCTACGGCGCGCATGCGCCGTAGACATCGGTGCATGTCTTTTTTTGCAAATATCTCCTAAACCGTGTAGGTTTAGGAGATATTTCTTTTACCTACAGGTAAGCCTTAGTATAGGCTTACCTGTAGGTAAAAGTAAAAAAAAGACTATACAACCGCTTTAAGTCCAGTCTGTGATGTCTAACTCAGGAAGAGAGCACATAAGTATCAATATTATGTTTTGTAACATGAGCTGCCTGTGTGAGCCAGCAGTATAACTGAGTGAGTGATTCATGTGAGCACATTGAGTTGTGTGAGTTAGTGAGTTAGTAGAGCAATATAACTCCTGAATGTATGAGTGATTCATGTGAGCACATTGAGTTCTGTGAGTTAGTAGAGCCATATAACTCCTGAATGTATGAGTGATTCATGTGAGCACATTGAGTTCTGTGAGTTAGTAGAGCCATATAACTCCTGAATGTATGAGTGATTCATGTGAGCACATTGAGTTCTGTGAGTTAGTAGAGCCATATAACTCCTGAATGTATGAGTGATTCATGTGAGCACATTGAGTTCTGTGAGTTAGTGAGTTAATAGAGCAATATAACTCCTGAATGTATGAGTGATTCATGTGAGCACATTGAGTTCTGTGAGTTAGTAGAGCCATATAACTCCTGAATGTATGAGTGATTCATGTGAGCACATTGAGTTCTGTGAGTTAGTGAGTTAGTAGAGCAATATAACTCCTGAATGTATGAGTGATTCATGTGAGCACATTGAGTTAGTGAGTTAGTAGAGCCATATAACTCCTGAATGTATGAGTGATTCATGTGAGCACATTGAGTTCTGTGAGTTAGTAGAGCCATATAACTCCTGAATGTATGAGTGATTCATGTGAGCACATTGAGTTCTGTGAGTTAGTGAGTTAATAGAGCAATATAACTCCTGAATGTATGAGTGATTCATGTGAGCACATTGAGTTCTGTGAGTTAGTAGAGCCATATAACTCCTGAATGTATGAGTGATTCATGTGAGCACATTGAGTTCTGTGAGTTAGTGAGTTAGTAGAGCAATATAACTCCTGAATGTATGAGTGATTCATGTGAGCACATTGAGTTAGTGAGTTAGTAGAGCCATATAACTCCTGAATGTATGAGTGATTCATGTGAGCACATTGAGTTCTGTGAGTTAGTGAGTTAGTAGAGCAATATAACTCCTGAATGTATGAGTGATTCATGTGAGCACATTGAGTTCTGTGAGTTAGTAGAGCCATATAACTCCTGAATGTATGAGTGATTCATGTGAGCACATTGAGTTCTGTGAGTTAGTGAGTTAATAGAGCAATATAACTCCTGAATGTATGAGTGATTCATGTGAGCACATTGAGTTCTGTGAGTTAGTAGAGCCATATAACTCCTGAATGTATGAGTGATTCATGTGAGCACATTGAGTTCTGTGAGTTAGTGAGTTAGTAGAGCAATATAACTCCTGAATGTATGAGTGATTCATGTGAGCACATTGAGTTAGTGAGTTAGTAGAGCCATATAACTCCTGAATGTATGAGTGATTCATGTGAGCACATTGAGTTCTGTGAGTTAGTAGAGCCATATAACTCCTGAATGTATGAGTGATTCATGTGAGCACATTGAGTTCTGTGAGTTAGTGAGTTAGTAGAGCAATATAACTCCTGAATGTATGAGTGATTCATGTGAGCACATTGAGTTCTGTGAGTTAGTAGAGCCATATAACTCCTGAATGTATGAGTGATTCATGTGAGCACATTGAGTTCTGTGAGTTAGTAGAGCCATATAACTCCTGAATGTATGAGTGATTCATGTGAGCACATTGAGTTCTGTGAGTTAGTAGAGCCATATAACTCCTGAATGTATGAGTGATTCATGTGAGCACATTGAGTTCTGTGAGTTAGTGAGTTAATAGAGCAATATAACTCCTGAATGTATGAGTGATTCATGTGAGCACATTGAGTTCTGTGAGTTAGTAGAGCCATATAACTCCTGAATGTATGAGTGATTCATGTGAGCACATTGAGTTCTGTGAGTTAGTGAGTTAGTAGAGCAATATAACTCCTGAATGTATGAGTGATTCATGTGAGCACATTGAGTTAGTGAGTTAGTAGAGCCATATAACTCCTGAATGTATGAGTGATTCATGTGAGCACATTGAGTTCTGTGAGTTAGTGAGTTAGTAGAGCAATATAACTCCTGAATGTATGAGTGATTCATGTGAGCACATTGAGTTCTGTGAGTTAGTAGAGCCATATAACTCCTGAATGTATGAGTGATTCATGTGAGCACATTGAGTTCTGTGAGTTAGTAGAGCCATATAACTCCTGAATGTATGAGTGATTCATGTGAGCACATTGAGTTCTGTGAGTTAGTGAGTTAATAGAGCAATATAACTCCTGAATGTATGAGTGATTCATGTGAGCACATTGAGTTCTGTGAGTTAGTAGAGCCATATAACTCCTGAATGTATGAGTGATTCATGTGAGCACATTGAGTTCTGTGAGTTAGTGAGTTAGTAGAGCAATATAACTCCTGAATGTATGAGTGATTCATGTGAGCACATTGAGTTAGTGAGTTAGTAGAGCCATATAACTCCTGAATGTATGAGTGATTCATGTGAGCACATTGAGTTCTGTGAGTTAGTAGAGCCATATAACTCCTGAATGTATGAGTGATTCATGTGAGCACATTGAGTTCTGTGAGTTAGTGAGTTAGTAGAGCAATATAACTCCTGAATGTATGAGTGATTCATGTGAGCACATTGAGTTGTGTGAGTTAGTGAGTTAGTAGAGCCATATAACTCCTGAATGTATGAGTGATTCATGTGAGCACATTGAGTTCTGTGAGTTAGTGAGTTAGTAGAGCAATATAACTCCTGAATGTATGAGTGATTCATGTGAGCACATTGAGTTCTGTGAGTTAGTGAGTTAGTAGAGCCATATAACTCCTGAATGTATGAGTGATTCATGTGAGCACATTGAGTTCTGTGAGTTAGTAGAGACATATAACTCCTGAATGTATGAGTGATTCATGTGAGCACATTGAGTTCTGTGAGTTAGTGAGTTAGTAGAGCAATATAACTCCTGAATGTATGAGTGATTCATGTGAGCACATTGAGTTGTGTGAGTTAGTGAGTTAGTAGAGCCATATAACTCCTGAATGTATGAGTGATTCATGTGAGCACATTGAGTTCTGTGAGTTAGTGAGTTAGTAGAGCAATATAACTCCTGAATGTATGAGTGATTCATGTGAGCACATTGAGTTCTGTGAGTTAGTGAGTTAGTAGAGCCATATAACTCCTGAATGTATGAGTGATTCATGTGAGCACATTGAGTTCTGTGAGTTAGTAGAGCCATATAACTCCTGAATGTATGAGTGATTCATGTGAGCACATTGAGTTCTGTGAGTTAGTGAGTTAGTAGAGCCATATAACTCCTGAATGTATGAGTGATTCATGTGAGCACATTGAGTTCTGTGAGTTAGTGAGTTAGTAGAGCAATATAACTCCTGAATGTATGAGTGATTCATGTGAGCACATTGAGTTCTGTGAGTTAGTGAGTTAGTAGAGCCATATAACTCCTGAATGTATGAGTGATTCATGTGAGCACATTGAGTTCTGTGAGTTAGTAGAGACATATAACTCCTGAATGTATGAGTGATTCATGTGAGCACATTGAGTTCTGTGAGTTAGTAGAGCCATATAACTCCTGAATGTATGAGTGATTCATGTGAGCACATTGAGTTGTGTGAGTTAGTGAGTTAATAGAGCCATATAACGCCTGAATGTATGAGTGATTCATGTGAGCACATTGAGTTAGTGAGTTAGTAGAGCAATATAACTCCTGAATGTATGAGTGATTCATGTGAGCACATTGAGTTAGTAGAGCAATATAACTCCTGAATTTATGAATGACTCATGTGAGCCCATTAGGTTCATGAGTTGTGTGTGAGCCAGTGACTCACCAGGTCACATTACATTCATGAGCTGCTGTGAGAAGTCTTTGAATGAGGCTCGGTTCACATTGGTGCAATCATGCGGGAAACACTGCAGTTTGCGCATCGCACCTGACACGCAGGCAGTTCACACTGCCCTATGCGATTGCGAACTGCTGGAAGTGCCAATACAAAGTTAATGACACCCCCAGATCGGTTCGCCTATCGCAGCGCAAAGTGCAAACTGTCACTTCGGACAGGAATCTCATGCATGCGATTCGATTCTGGTGTGGATCAAAAAAAAGGGTCCTGCACGACTTTGATCCAAATGTGAGGCAAATTCAGCCATACAAATCTGTATGGCTGAATTTGCATCGCACAGACATCGCATGCGATTTGCACAGATGTCGCACAGCGCACTGAACGCAGCACTGTGAACCCAGCCTAAATCACAGAGAGCACACAATCATTCTGTATTTTAAAATGTGCTGTGCATATATGAGCCAGCAGCATGACTCTTGAATCTATGAATGACTCAGTCTAGAGAGCTCACAATGAGTCTCTATTGAATCATGAGCTGTGTGTGATAATCTTAGTTTTAAAGGAAATGAGTCGTGAGTCGATTCAGTGATTCAAATCATTTCACTGAACTGATCCGACTCACTAAAATGAATCACTCTGCCCAAGTCTAAATTGGGCTGTGTAACATTCTGCCATGAAATAGATTTGCAGTGTAGTTTTTTTTTTTTTTTTTTTTTTACTGAACACATAAATGTATAGAAATGGTGCATTGCAAACTGCACAACGGTGGGAATGTTTGGAACACCACAAGTCTGGGGTTTGGAGGAAGTTAGTAGCATTGCGACACTTTATGTCGCAATAGAGGAATTGCCAAAATCACAGTTTTTAGGTCAGCAATATTTGTTCCTAAATCTAATAGCACAGATTTTGTCACATTCATAGATAGATAGTTGCATAGTTAGTCAGGTTGAAAAAAGACACAAATGTTAAGTTTTTTTAGTCTTGCCAATGATCCATCACTGTGAGAGGTAGGTAAGGTATGTGTGGTGTCTGCAGGAGCTGAGTAACATAGCTTTGGTTCTGTTTGATACATGGAAAGCTGCATTAATAGATTGCAGTTATTATGTGATTTGTGCAGGCTGCTAGCTGTACCTACAAAGCAAATAGAAACAGGCATGGGCTGTAGGCTTGGCTACTGAATCACTAAATCGAATCAGTGAATCAACTCACTACAGAGTTTGAATGAATCAAATCGTGAAAGTAAATCTTATTCAATTCATTGTCAAAGATCCTTCCCTTTCAGGATGTGTAGGGAGCTGAAAAAACAGCAGCCTCAGCTCATGATTTGTAAAATTAGCTATAACATGATTATGTGAGCCATCAAGACTTCAAGTTTCTGAATAAATCACAGAGTACAAGGTTCTCTTTTGTATGATGTCTGTGTGAAGCAGGCAGCAGATAGTTAAAGCGGTTGTAAACCCAGACAAAAAATATTTTTTTTCAAATCACCTGCAAGAAAAAGCCATAATGAGCTAGTATGACTAGCATACTAGCTCATTATGAATCACTTACCTTAGATCGGGACCCCCGAAGCCATCCTCGTCCCCCGCTCCGACCGCAGCTATCGCTCCTCAGATACCCGGAACGTTACTTCCGGGTATCGCCGCTCCAGCCAATCACAGCGCCGCTCCGGCGCTGTGATTGGCCGGAGCAGCGAAGACGTCACGCCGCGCATGCGCGCTGGAGCTTTCTATTCCGGCAGCGCCGGCATTCTGAATGGGATTAACCCTGTGAATGCACCGTTGTCTACGGCGCGCATGCGCCGTAGACATCGGTGCATGTCTTTTTTTGCAAATATCTCCTAAACCGTGTAGGTTTAGGAGATATTTCTTTTACCTACAGGTAAGCCTTAGTATAGGCTTACCTGTAGGTAAAAGTAAAAAAAAGACTATACAACCGCTTTAAGTCCAGTCTGTGATGTCTAACTCAGGAAGAGAGCACATAAGTATCAATATTATGTTTTGTAACATGAGCTGCCTGTGTGAGCCAGCAGTATAACTGAGTGAGTGATTCATGTGAGCACATTGAGTTGTGTGAGTTAGTGAGTTAGTAGAGCAATATAACTCCTGAATGTATGAGTGATTCATGTGAGCACATTGAGTTCTGTGAGTTAGTAGAGCCATATAACTCCTGAATGTATGAGTGATTCATGTGAGCACATTGAGTTCTGTGAGTTAGTAGAGCCATATAACTCCTGAATGTATGAGTGATTCATGTGAGCACATTGAGTTCTGTGAGTTAGTAGAGCCATATAACTCCTGAATGTATGAGTGATTCATGTGAGCACATTGAGTTCTGTGAGTTAGTAGAGCCATATAACTCCTGAATGTATGAGTGATTCATGTGAGCACATTGAGTTCTGTGAGTTAGTGAGTTAATAGAGCAATATAACTCCTGAATGTATGAGTGATTCATGTGAGCACATTGAGTTCTGTGAGTTAGTAGAGCCATATAACTCCTGAATGTATGAGTGATTCATGTGAGCACATTGAGTTCTGTGAGTTAGTGAGTTAGTAGAGCAATATAACTCCTGAATGTATGAGTGATTCATGTGAGCACATTGAGTTAGTGAGTTAGTAGAGCCATATAACTCCTGAATGTATGAGTGATTCATGTGAGCACATTGAGTTCTGTGAGTTAGTAGAGCCATATAACTCCTGAATGTATGAGTGATTCATGTGAGCACATTGAGTTCTGTGAGTTAGTGAGTTAATAGAGCAATATAACTCCTGAATGTATGAGTGATTCATGTGAGCACATTGAGTTCTGTGAGTTAGTAGAGCCATATAACTCCTGAATGTATGAGTGATTCATGTGAGCACATTGAGTTCTGTGAGTTAGTGAGTTAGTAGAGCAATATAACTCCTGAATGTATGAGTGATTCATGTGAGCACATTGAGTTAGTGAGTTAGTAGAGCCATATAACTCCTGAATGTATGAGTGATTCATGTGAGCACATTGAGTTCTGTGAGTTAGTGAGTTAGTAGAGCAATATAACTCCTGAATGTATGAGTGATTCATGTGAGCACATTGAGTTCTGTGAGTTAGTAGAGCCATATAACTCCTGAATGTATGAGTGATTCATGTGAGCACATTGAGTTCTGTGAGTTAGTGAGTTAATAGAGCAATATAACTCCTGAATGTATGAGTGATTCATGTGAGCACATTGAGTTCTGTGAGTTAGTAGAGCCATATAACTCCTGAATGTATGAGTGATTCATGTGAGCACATTGAGTTCTGTGAGTTAGTGAGTTAGTAGAGCAATATAACTCCTGAATGTATGAGTGATTCATGTGAGCACATTGAGTTAGTGAGTTAGTAGAGCCATATAACTCCTGAATGTATGAGTGATTCATGTGAGCACATTGAGTTCTGTGAGTTAGTAGAGCCATATAACTCCTGAATGTATGAGTGATTCATGTGAGCACATTGAGTTCTGTGAGTTAGTGAGTTAGTAGAGCAATATAACTCCTGAATGTATGAGTGATTCATGTGAGCACATTGAGTTCTGTGAGTTAGTAGAGCCATATAACTCCTGAATGTATGAGTGATTCATGTGAGCACATTGAGTTCTGTGAGTTAGTAGAGCCATATAACTCCTGAATGTATGAGTGATTCATGTGAGCACATTGAGTTCTGTGAGTTAGTAGAGCCATATAACTCCTGAATGTATGAGTGATTCATGTGAGCACATTGAGTTCTGTGAGTTAGTGAGTTAATAGAGCAATATAACTCCTGAATGTATGAGTGATTCATGTGAGCACATTGAGTTCTGTGAGTTAGTAGAGCCATATAACTCCTGAATGTATGAGTGATTCATGTGAGCACATTGAGTTCTGTGAGTTAGTGAGTTAGTAGAGCAATATAACTCCTGAATGTATGAGTGATTCATGTGAGCACATTGAGTTAGTGAGTTAGTAGAGCCATATAACTCCTGAATGTATGAGTGATTCATGTGAGCACATTGAGTTCTGTGAGTTAGTGAGTTAGTAGAGCAATATAACTCCTGAATGTATGAGTGATTCATGTGAGCACATTGAGTTCTGTGAGTTAGTAGAGCCATATAACTCCTGAATGTATGAGTGATTCATGTGAGCACATTGAGTTCTGTGAGTTAGTAGAGCCATATAACTCCTGAATGTATGAGTGATTCATGTGAGCACATTGAGTTCTGTGAGTTAGTGAGTTAATAGAGCAATATAACTCCTGAATGTATGAGTGATTCATGTGAGCACATTGAGTTCTGTGAGTTAGTAGAGCCATATAACTCCTGAATGTATGAGTGATTCATGTGAGCACATTGAGTTCTGTGAGTTAGTGAGTTAGTAGAGCAATATAACTCCTGAATGTATGAGTGATTCATGTGAGCACATTGAGTTAGTGAGTTAGTAGAGCCATATAACTCCTGAATGTATGAGTGATTCATGTGAGCACATTGAGTTCTGTGAGTTAGTAGAGCCATATAACTCCTGAATGTATGAGTGATTCATGTGAGCACATTGAGTTCTGTGAGTTAGTGAGTTAGTAGAGCAATATAACTCCTGAATGTATGAGTGATTCATGTGAGCACATTGAGTTGTGTGAGTTAGTGAGTTAGTAGAGCCATATAACTCCTGAATGTATGAGTGATTCATGTGAGCACATTGAGTTCTGTGAGTTAGTGAGTTAGTAGAGCAATATAACTCCTGAATGTATGAGTGATTCATGTGAGCACATTGAGTTCTGTGAGTTAGTGAGTTAGTAGAGCCATATAACTCCTGAATGTATGAGTGATTCATGTGAGCACATTGAGTTCTGTGAGTTAGTAGAGCCATATAACTCCTGAATGTATGAGTGATTCATGTGAGCACATTGAGTTCTGTGAGTTAGTGAGTTAGTAGAGCCATATAACTCCTGAATGTATGAGTGATTCATGTGAGCACATTGAGTTCTGTGAGTTAGTGAGTTAGTAGAGCAATATAACTCCTGAATGTATGAGTGATTCATGTGAGCACATTGAGTTCTGTGAGTTAGTGAGTTAGTAGAGCCATATAACTCCTGAATGTATGAGTGATTCATGTGAGCACATTGAGTTCTGTGAGTTAGTAGAGACATATAACTCCTGAATGTATGAGTGATTCATGTGAGCACATTGAGTTCTGTGAGTTAGTAGAGCCATATAACTCCTGAATGTATGAGTGATTCATGTGAGCACATTGAGTTGTGTGAGTTAGTGAGTTAATAGAGCCATATAACGCCTGAATGTATGAGTGATTCATGTGAGCACATTGAGTTAGTGAGTTAGTAGAGCAATATAACTCCTGAATGTATGAGTGATTCATGTGAGCACATTGAGTTAGTAGAGCAATATAACTCCTGAATTTATGAATGACTCATGTGAGCCCATTAGGTTCATGAGTTGTGTGTGAGCCAGTGACTCACCAGGTCACATTACATTCATGAGCTGCTGTGAGAAGTCTTTGAATGAGGCTCGGTTCACATTGGTGCAATCATGCGGGAAACACTGCAGTTTGCGCATCGCACCTGACACGCAGGCAGTTCACACTGCCCTATGCGATTGCGAACTGCTGGAAGTGCCAATACAAAGTTAATGACACCCCCAGATCGGTTCGCCTATCGCAGCGCAAAGTGCAAACTGTCACTTCGGACAGGAATCTCATGCATGCGATTCGATTCTGGTGTGGATCAAAAAAAAGGGTCCTGCACGACTTTGATCCAAATGTGAGGCAAATTCAGCCATACAAATCTGTATGGCTGAATTTGCATCGCACAGACATCGCATGCGATTTGCACAGATGTCGCACAGCGCACTGAACGCAGCACTGTGAACCCAGCCTAAATCACAGAGAGCACACAATCATTCTGTATTTTAAAATGTGCTGTGCATATATGAGCCAGCAGCATGACTCTTGAATCTATGAATGACTCAGTCTAGAGAGCTCACAATGAGTCTCTATTGAATCATGAGCTGTGTGTGATAATCTTAGTTTTAAAGGAAATGAGTCGTGAGTCGATTCAGTGATTCAAATCATTTCACTGAACTGATCCGACTCACTAAAATGAATCACTCTGCCCAAGTCTAAATTGGGCTGTGTAACATTCTGCCATGAAATAGATTTGCAGTGTAGTTTTTTTTTTTTTTTTTTTTTTACTGAACACATAAATGTATAGAAATGGTGCATTGCAAACTGCACAACGGTGGGAATGTTTGGAACACCACAAGTCTGGGGTTTGGAGGAAGTTAGTAGCATTGCGACACTTTATGTCGCAATAGAGGAATTGCCAAAATCACGGTTTTTAGGTCAGCAATATTTGTTCCTAAATCTAATAGCACAGATTTTGTCACATTCATAGATAGATAGTTGCATAGTTAGTCAGGTTGAAAAAAGACACAAATGTTAAGTTTTTTTAGTCTTGCCAATGATCCATCACTGTGAGAGGTAGGTAAGGTATGTGTGGTGTCTGCAGGAGCTGAGTAACATAGCTTTGGTTCTGTTTGATACATGGAAAGCTGCATTAATAGATTGCAGTTATTATGTGATTTGTGCAGGCTGCTAGCTGTACCTACAAAGCAAATAGAAACAGGCATGGGCTGTAGGCTTGGCTACTGAATCACTAAATCGAATCAGTGAATCAACTCACTACAGAGTTTGAATGAATCAAATCATGAAAGTAAATCTTATTCAATTCATTGTCAAAGATCCTCCCCTTTCAGGATGTGTAGGGAGCTGAAAAAACAGCAGCCTCAGCTCATGATTTGTAAAATTAGCTATAACATGATTATGTGAGCCATCAAGACTTCAAGTTTCTGAATAAATCACAGAGTACAAGGTTCTCTTTTGTATGATGTCTGTGTGAAGCAGGCAGCAGATAGTTAAAGCGGTTGTAAACCCAGACAAAAAATATTTTTTTTCAAATCACCTGCAAGAAAAAGCCATAATGAGCTAGTATGACTAGCATACTAGCTCATTATGAATCACTTACCTTAGATCGGGACCCCCGAAGCCATCCTCGTCCCCCGCTCCGACCGCAGCTATCGCTCCTCAGATACCCGGAACGTTACTTCCGGGTATCGCCGCTCCAGCCAATCACAGCGCCGCTCCGGCGCTGTGATTGGCCGGAGCAGCGAAGACGTCACGCCGCGCATGCGCGCTGGAGCTTTCTATTCCGGCAGCGCCGGCATTCTGAATGGGATTAACCCTGTGAATGCACCGTTGTCTACGGCGCGCATGCGCCGTAGACATCGGTGCATGTCTTTTTTTGCAAATATCTCCTAAACCGTGTAGGTTTAGGAGATATTTCTTTTACCTACAGGTAAGCCTTAGTATAGGCTTACCTGTAGGTAAAAGTAAAAAAAAGACTATACAACCGCTTTAAGTCCAGTCTGTGATGTCTAACTCAGGAAGAGAGCACATAAGTATCAATATTATGTTTTGTAACATGAGCTGCCTGTGTGAGCCAGCAGTATAACTGAGTGAGTGATTCATGTGAGCACATTGAGTTGTGTGAGTTAGTGAGTTAGTAGAGCAATATAACTCCTGAATGTATGAGTGATTCATGTGAGCACATTGAGTTGTGTGAGTTAGTGAGTTAGTAGAGCAATATAACTCCTGAATGTATGAGTGATTCATGTGAGCACATTGAGTTCTGTGAGTTAGTAGAGCCATATAACTCCTGAATGTATGAGTGATTCATGTGAGCACATTGAGTTCTGTGAGTTAGTAGAGCCATATAACTCCTGAATGTATGAGTGATTCATGTGAGCACATTGAGTTCTGTGAGTTAGTAGAGCCATATAACTCCTGAATGTATGAGTGATTCATGTGAGCACATTGAGTTCTGTGAGTTAGTGAGTTAATAGAGCAATATAACTCCTGAATGTATGAGTGATTCATGTGAGCACATTGAGTTCTGTGAGTTAGTAGAGCCATATAACTCCTGAATGTATGAGTGATTCATGTGAGCACATTGAGTTCTGTGAGTTAGTGAGTTAGTAGAGCAATATAACTCCTGAATGTATGAGTGATTCATGTGAGCACATTGAGTTAGTGAGTTAGTAGAGCCATATAACTCCTGAATGTATGAGTGATTCATGTGAGCACATTGAGTTCTGTGAGTTAGTGAGTTAGTAGAGCAATATAACTCCTGAATGTATGAGTGATTCATGTGAGCACATTGAGTTCTGTGAGTTAGTGAGTTAGTAGAGCAATATAACTCCTGAATGTATGAGTGATTCATGTGAGCACATTGAGTTGTGTGAGTTAGTGAGTTAGTAGAGCAATATAACTCCTGAATGTATGAGTGATTCATGTGAGCACATTGAGTTCTGTGAGTTAGTAGAGCCATATAACTCCTGAATGTATGAGTGATTCATGTGAGCACATTGAGTTCTGTGAGTTAGTAGAGCCATATAACTCCTGAATGTATGAGTGATTCATGTGAGCACATTGAGTTCTGTGAGTTAGTAGAGCCATATAACTCCTGAATGTATGAGTGATTCATGTGAGCACATTGAGTTCTGTGAGTTAGTGAGTTAATAGAGCAATATAACTCCTGAATGTATGAGTGATTCATGTGAGCACATTGAGTTCTGTGAGTTAGTAGAGCCATATAACTCCTGAATGTATGAGTGATTCATGTGAGCACATTGAGTTCTGTGAGTTAGTGAGTTAGTAGAGCAATATAACTCCTGAATGTATGAGTGATTCATGTGAGCACATTGAGTTAGTGAGTTAGTAGAGCCATATAACTCCTGAATGTATGAGTGATTCATGTGAGCACATTGAGTTGTGTGAGTTAGTAGAGCCATATAACTCCTGAATGTATGAGTGATTCATGTGAGCACATTGAGTTAGGGAGTTAGTAGAGCCATATAACTCCTGAATGTATGAGTGATTCATGTGAGCACATTGAGTTAGGGAGTTAGTAGAGCAATATAACTCCTGAATGTATGAGTGATTCATGTGAGCACATTGAGTTGTGTGAGTTAGTAGAGCCATATAACTCCTGAATGTATGAGTGATTCATGTGAGCACATTGAGTTAGTAGAGCCATATAACTCCTGAATGTATGAGTGATTCATGTGAGCACATTGAGTTAGTAGAGCCATATAACTCCTGAATGTATGAGTGATTCATGTGAGCACATTGAGTTAGGGAGTTAGTAGAGCCATATAACTCCTGAATGTATGAGTGATTCATGTGAGCACATTGAGTTGTGTGAGTTAGTAGAGCCATATAACTCCTGAATGTATGAGTGATTCATGTGAGCACATTGAGTTAGTAGAGCCATATAACTCCTGAATGTATGAGTGATTCATGTGAGCACATTGAGTTAGGGAGTTAGTGAGTTAGTAGAGACATATAACTCCTGAATGTATGAGTGATTCATGTGAGCACATTGAGTTCTGTGAGTTAGTAGAGCCATATAACTCCTGAATGTATGAGTGATTCATGTGAGCACATTGAGTTAGTGAGTTAGTAGAGCAATATAACTCCTGAATGTATGAGTGATTCATGTGAGCACATTGAGTTCTGTGAGTTAGTGAGTTAGTAGAGCCATATAACTCCTGAATGTATGAGTGATTCATGTGAGCACATTGAGTTGTGTGAGTTAGTGAGTTAGTAGAGCAATATAACTCCTGAATGTATGAGTGATTCATGTGAGCACATTGAGTTCTGTGAGTTAGTGAGTTAGTAGAGCAATATAACTCCTGAATGTATGAGTGATTCATGTGAGCACATTGAGTTCTGTGAGTTAGTGAGTTAGTAGAGCAATATAACTCCTGAATGTATGAGTGATTCATGTGAGCACATTGAGTTCTGTGAGTTAGTGAGTTAGTAGAGCAATATAACTCCTGAATGTATGAGTGATTCATGTGAGCACATTGAGTTGTGTGAGTTAGTGAGTTAGTAGAGCCATATAACTCCTGAATGTATGAGTGATTCATGTGAGCACATTGAGTTCTGTGAGTTAGTGAGTTAGTAGAGCAATATAACTCCTGAATGTATGAGTGATTCATGTGAGCACATTGAGTTCTGTGAGTTAGTGAGTTAGTAGAGCCATATAACTCCTGAATGTATGAGTGATTCATGTGAGCACATTGAGTTCTGTGAGTTAGTAGAGACATATAACTCCTGAATGTATGAGTGATTCATGTGAGCACATTGAGTTGTGTGAGTTAGTAGAGCCATATAACTCCTGAATGTATGAGTGATTCATGTGAGCACATTGAGTTAGTAGAGCCATATAACTCCTGAATGTATGAGTGATTCATGTGAGCACATTGAGTTAGGGAGTTAGTAGAGACATATAACTCCTGAATGTATGAGTGATTCATGTGAGCACATTGAGTTGTGTGAGTTAGTAGAGCCATATAACTCCTGAATGTATGAGTGATTCATGTGAGCACATTGAGTTAGTAGAGCCATATAACTCCTGAATGTATGAGTGATTCATGTGAGCACATTGAGTTAGGGAGTTAGTAGAGACATATAACTCCTGAATGTATGAGTGATTCATGTGAGCACATTGAGTTCTGTGAGTTAGTAGAGCCATATAACTCCTGAATGTATGAGTGATTCATGTGAGCACATTGAGTTAGTGAGTTAGTAGAGCAATATAACTCCTGAATGTATGAGTGATTCATGTGAGCACATTGAGTTCTGTGAGTTAGTGAGTTAGTAGAGCCATATAACTCCTGAATGTATGAGTGATTCATGTGAGCACATTGAGTTGTGTGAGTTAGTGAGTTAGTAGAGCAATATAACTCCTGAATGTATGAGTGATTCATGTGAGCACATTGAGTTCTGTGAGTTAGTGAGTTAGTAGAGCAATATAACTCCTGAATGTATGAGTGATTCATGTGAGCACATTGAGTTCTGTGAGTTAGTGAGTTAGTAGAGCAATATAACTCCTGAATGTATGAGTGATTCATGTGAGCACATTGAGTTCTGTGAGTTAGTGAGTTAGTAGAGCAATATAACTCCTGAATGTATGAGTGATTCATGTGAGCACATTGAGTTGTGTGAGTTAGTGAGTTAGTAGAGCCATATAACTCCTGAATGTATGAGTGATTCATGTGAGCACATTGAGTTCTGTGAGTTAGTGAGTTAGTAGAGCAATATAACTCCTGAATGTATGAGTGATTCATGTGAGCACATTGAGTTCTGTGAGTTAGTGAGTTAGTAGAGCCATATAACTCCTGAATGTATGAGTGATTCATGTGAGCACATTGAGTTCTGTGAGTTAGTAGAGACATATAACTCCTGAATGTATGAGTGATTCATGTGAGCACATTGAGTTGTGTGAGTTAGTAGAGCCATATAACTCCTGAATGTATGAGTGATTCATGTGAGCACATTGAGTTAGTAGAGCCATATAACTCCTGAATGTATGAGTGATTCATGTGAGCACATTGAGTTAGGGAGTTAGTAGAGACATATAACTCCTGAATGTATGAGTGATTCATGTGAGCACATTGAGTTGTGTGAGTTAGTAGAGCCATATAACTCCTGAATGTATGAGTGATTCATGTGAGCACATTGAGTTAGTAGAGCCATATAACTCCTGAATGTATGAGTGATTCATGTGAGCACATTGAGTTAGGGAGTTAGTAGAGACATATAACTCCTGAATGTATGAGTGATTCATGTGAGCACATTGAGTTCTGTGAGTTAGTAGAGCCATATAACTCCTGAATGTATGAGTGATTCATGTGAGCACATTGAGTTAGTGAGTTAGTAGAGCAATATAACTCCTGAATGTATGAGTGATTCATGTGAGCACATTGAGTTAGGGAGTTAGTAGAGACATATAACTCCTGAATGTATGAGTGATTCATGTGAGCACATTGAGTTCTGTGAGTTAGTAGAGCCATATAACTCCTGAATGTATGAGTGATTCATGTGAGCACATTGAGTTAGTGAGTTAGTAGAGCAATATAACTCCTGAATGTATGAGTGATTCATGTGAGCACATTGAGTTCTGTGAGTTAGTAGAGCCATATAACTCCTGAATGTATGAGTGATTCATGTGAGCACATTGAGTTCTGTGAGTTAGTGAGTTAGTAGAGCAATATAACTCCTGAATGTATGAGTGATTCATGTGAGCACATTGAGTTGTGTGAGTTAGTGAGTTAGTAGAGCCATATAACTCCTGAATGTATGAGTGATTCATGTGAGCACATTGAGTTCTGTGAGTTAGTGAGTTAGTAGAGCAATATAACTCCTGAATGTATGAGTGATTCATGTGAGCACATTGAGTTCTGTGAGTTAGTGAGTTAGTAGAGCAATATAACTCCTGAATGTATGAGTGATTCATGTGAGCACATTGAGTTCTGTGAGTTAGTGAGTTAGTAGAGCCATATAACTCCTGAATGTATGAGTGATTCATGTGAGCACATTGAGTTCTGTGAGTTAGTAGAGACATATAACTCCTGAATGTATGAGTGATTCATGTGAGCACATTGAGTTCTGTGAGTTAGTAGAGCCATATAACTCCTGAATGTATGAGTGATTCATGTGAGCACATTGAGTTGTGTGAGTTAGTGAGTTAATAGAGCCATATAACGCCTGAATGTATGAGTGATTCATGTGAGCACATTGAGTTAGTGAGTTAGTAGAGCAATATAACTCCTGAATGTATGAGTGATTCATGTGAGCACATTGAGTTAGTAGAGCAATATAACTCCTGAATTTATGAATGACTCATGTGAGCCCATTAGGTTCATGAGTTGTGTGTGAGCCAGTGACTCACCAGGTCACATTACATTCATGAGCTGCTGTGAGAAGTCTTTGAATGAGGCTCGGTTCACATTGGTGCAATCATGCGGGAAACACTGCAGTTTGCGCATCGCACCTGACACGCAGGCAGTTCACACTGCCCTATGCGATTGCGAACTGCTGGAAGTGCCAATACAAAGTTAATGACACCCCCAGATCGGTTCGCCTATCGCAGCGCAAAGTGCAAACTGTCACTTCGGACAGGAATCTCATGCATGCGATTCGATTCTGGTGTGGATCAAAAAAAAGGGTCCTGCACGACTTTGATCCAAATGTGAGGCAAATTCAGCCATACAAATCTGTATGGCTGAATTTGCATCGCACAGACATCGCATGCGATTTGCACAGATGTCGCACAGCGCACTGAACGCAGCACTGTGAACCCAGCCTAAATCACAGAGAGCACACAATCATTCTGTATTTTAAAATGTGCTGTGCATATATGAGCCAGCAGCATGACTCTTGAATCTATGAATGACTCAGTCTAGAGAGCTCACAATGAGTCTCTATTGAATCATGAGCTGTGTGTGATAATCTTAGTTTTAAAGGAAATGAGTCGTGAGTCGATTCAGTGATTCAAATCATTTCACTGAACTGATCCGACTCACTAAAATGAATCACTCTGCCCAAGTCTAAATTGGGCTGTGTAACATTCTGCCATGAAATAGATTTGCAGTGTAGTTTTTTTTTTTTTTTTTTTTTTTACTGAACACATAAATGTATAGAAATGGTGCATTGCAAACTGCACAACGGTGGGAATGTTTGGAACACCACAAGTCTGGGGTTTGGAGGAAGTTAGTAGCATTGCGACACTTTATGTCGCAATAGAGGAATTGCCAAAATCACAGTTTTTAGGTCAGCAATATTTGTTCCTAAATCTAATAGCACAGATTTTGTCACATTCATAGATAGATAGTTGCATAGTTAGTCAGGTTGAAAAAAGACACAAATGTTAAGTTTTTTTAGTCTTGCCAATGATCCATCACTGTGAGAGGTAGGTAAGGTATGTGTGGTGTCTGCAGGAGCTGAGTAACATAGCTTTGGTTCTGTTTGATACATGGAAAGCTGCATTAATAGATTGCAGTTATTATGTGATTTGTGCAGGCTGCTAGCTGTACCTACAAAGCAAATAGAAACAGGCATGGGCTGTAGGCTTGGCTACTGAATCACTAAATCGAATCAGTGAATCAACTCACTACAGAGTTTGAATGAATCAAATCATGAAAGTAAATCTGATTCAATTCATTGTCAAAGATCCTTCCCTTTCAGGATGTGTAGGGAGCTGAAAAAACAGCAGCCTCAGCTCATGATTTGTAAAATTAGCTATAACATGATTATGTGAGCCATCAAGACTTCAAGTTTCTGAATAAATCACAGAGTACAAGGTTCTCTTTTGTATGATGTCTGTGTGAAGCAGGCAGCAGATAGTTAAAGCGGTTGTAAACCCAGACAAAAAATATTTTTTTTCAAATCACCTGCAAGAAAAAGCCATAATGAGCTAGTATGACTAGCATACTAGCTCATTATGAATCACTTACCTTAGATCGGGACCCCCGAAGCCATCCTCGTCCCCCGCTCCGACCGCAGCTATCGCTCCTCAGATACCCGGAACGTTACTTCCGGGTATCGCCGCTCCAGCCAATCACAGCGCCGCTCCGGCGCTGTGATTGGCCGGAGCAGCGAAGACGTCACGCCGCGCATGCGCGCTGGAGCTTTCTATTCCGGCAGCGCCGGCATTCTGAATGGGATTAACCCTGTGAATGCACCGTTGTCTACGGCGCGCATGCGCCGTAGACATCGGTGCATGTCTTTTTTTGCAAATATCTCCTAAACCGTGTAGGTTTAGGAGATATTTCTTTTACCTACAGGTAAGCCTTAGTATAGGCTTACCTGTAGGTAAAAGTAAAAAAAAGACTATACAACCGCTTTAAGTCCAGTCTGTGATGTCTAACTCAGGAAGAGAGCACATAAGTATCAATATTATGTTTTGTAACATGAGCTGCCTGTGTGAGCCAGCAGTATAACTGAGTGAGTGATTCATGTGAGCACATTGAGTTGTGTGAGTTAGTGAGTTAGTAGAGCAATATAACTCCTGAATGTATGAGTGATTCATGTGAGCACATTGAGTTCTGTGAGTTAGTAGAGCCATATAACTCCTGAATGTATGAGTGATTCATGTGAGCACATTGAGTTCTGTGAGTTAGTAGAGCCATATAACTCCTGAATGTATGAGTGATTCATGTGAGCACATTGAGTTCTGTGAGTTAGTAGAGCCATATAACTCCTGAATGTATGAGTGATTCATGTGAGCACATTGAGTTCTGTGAGTTAGTAGAGCCATATAACTCCTGAATGTATGAGTGATTCATGTGAGCACATTGAGTTCTGTGAGTTAGTGAGTTAATAGAGCAATATAACTCCTGAATGTATGAGTGATTCATGTGAGCACATTGAGTTCTGTGAGTTAGTAGAGCCATATAACTCCTGAATGTATGAGTGATTCATGTGAGCACATTGAGTTCTGTGAGTTAGTGAGTTAGTAGAGCAATATAACTCCTGAATGTATGAGTGATTCATGTGAGCACATTGAGTTAGTGAGTTAGTAGAGCCATATAACTCCTGAATGTATGAGTGATTCATGTGAGCACATTGAGTTCTGTGAGTTAGTAGAGCCATATAACTCCTGAATGTATGAGTGATTCATGTGAGCACATTGAGTTCTGTGAGTTAGTGAGTTAATAGAGCAATATAACTCCTGAATGTATGAGTGATTCATGTGAGCACATTGAGTTCTGTGAGTTAGTAGAGCCATATAACTCCTGAATGTATGAGTGATTCATGTGAGCACATTGAGTTCTGTGAGTTAGTGAGTTAGTAGAGCAATATAACTCCTGAATGTATGAGTGATTCATGTGAGCACATTGAGTTAGTGAGTTAGTAGAGCCATATAACTCCTGAATGTATGAGTGATTCATGTGAGCACATTGAGTTCTGTGAGTTAGTGAGTTAGTAGAGCAATATAACTCCTGAATGTATGAGTGATTCATGTGAGCACATTGAGTTCTGTGAGTTAGTAGAGCCATATAACTCCTGAATGTATGAGTGATTCATGTGAGCACATTGAGTTCTGTGAGTTAGTAGAGCCATATAACTCCTGAATGTATGAGTGATTCATGTGAGCACATTGAGTTCTGTGAGTTAGTGAGTTAATAGAGCAATATAACTCCTGAATGTATGAGTGATTCATGTGAGCACATTGAGTTGTGTGAGTTAGTGAGTTAGTAGAGCAATATAACTCCTGAATGTATGAGTGATTCATGTGAGCACATTGAGTTGTGTGAGTTAGTGAGTTAGTAGAGCAATATAACTCCTGAATGTATGAGTGATTCATGTGAGCACATTGAGTTCTGTGAGTTAGTAGAGCCATATAACTCCTGAATGTATGAGTGATTCATGTGAGCACATTGAGTTCTGTGAGTTAGTAGAGCCATATAACTCCTGAATGTATGAGTGATTCATGTGAGCACATTGAGTTCTGTGAGTTAGTAGAGCCATATAACTCCTGAATGTATGAGTGATTCATGTGAGCACATTGAGTTCTGTGAGTTAGTAGAGCCATATAACTCCTGAATGTATGAGTGATTCATGTGAGCACATTGAGTTCTGTGAGTTAGTGAGTTAATAGAGCAATATAACTCCTGAATGTATGAGTGATTCATGTGAGCACATTGAGTTCTGTGAGTTAGTAGAGCCATATAACTCCTGAATGTATGAGTGATTCATGTGAGCACATTGAGTTCTGTGAGTTAGTGAGTTAGTAGAGCAATATAACTCCTGAATGTATGAGTGATTCATGTGAGCACATTGAGTTAGTGAGTTAGTAGAGCCATATAACTCCTGAATGTATGAGTGATTCATGTGAGCACATTGAGTTCTGTGAGTTAGTAGAGCCATATAACTCCTGAATGTATGAGTGATTCATGTGAGCACATTGAGTTCTGTGAGTTAGTAGAGCCATATAACTCCTGAATGTATGAGTGATTCATGTGAGCACATTGAGTTCTGTGAGTTAGTGAGTTAATAGAGCAATATAACTCCTGAATGTATGAGTGATTCATGTGAGCACATTGAGTTCTGTGAGTTAGTAGAGCCATATAACTCCTGAATGTATGAGTGATTCATGTGAGCACATTGAGTTCTGTGAGTTAGTGAGTTAGTAGAGCAATATAACTCCTGAATGTATGAGTGATTCATGTGAGCACATTGAGTTAGTGAGTTAGTAGAGCCATATAACTCCTGAATGTATGAGTGATTCATGTGAGCACATTGAGTTCTGTGAGTTAGTGAGTTAGTAGAGCAATATAACTCCTGAATGTATGAGTGATTCATGTGAGCACATTGAGTTCTGTGAGTTAGTAGAGCCATATAACTCCTGAATGTATGAGTGATTCATGTGAGCACATTGAGTTCTGTGAGTTAGTAGAGCCATATAACTCCTGAATGTATGAGTGATTCATGTGAGCACATTGAGTTCTGTGAGTTAGTGAGTTAATAGAGCAATATAACTCCTGAATGTATGAGTGATTCATGTGAGCACATTGAGTTCTGTGAGTTAGTAGAGCCATATAACTCCTGAATGTATGAGTGATTCATGTGAGCACATTGAGTTCTGTGAGTTAGTGAGTTAGTAGAGCAATATAACTCCTGAATGTATGAGTGATTCATGTGAGCACATTGAGTTAGTGAGTTAGTAGAGCCATATAACTCCTGAATGTATGAGTGATTCATGTGAGCACATTGAGTTCTGTGAGTTAGTAGAGCCATATAACTCCTGAATGTATGAGTGATTCATGTGAGCACATTGAGTTCTGTGAGTTAGTGAGTTAGTAGAGCAATATAACTCCTGAATGTATGAGTGATTCATGTGAGCACATTGAGTTCTGTGAGTTAGTAGAGCCATATAACTCCTGAATGTATGAGTGATTCATGTGAGCACATTGAGTTCTGTGAGTTAGTAGAGCCATATAACTCCTGAATGTATGAGTGATTCATGTGAGCACATTGAGTTCTGTGAGTTAGTAGAGCCATATAACTCCTGAATGTATGAGTGATTCATGTGAGCACATTGAGTTCTGTGAGTTAGTGAGTTAATAGAGCAATATAACTCCTGAATGTATGAGTGATTCATGTGAGCACATTGAGTTCTGTGAGTTAGTAGAGCCATATAACTCCTGAATGTATGAGTGATTCATGTGAGCACATTGAGTTCTGTGAGTTAGTGAGTTAGTAGAGCAATATAACTCCTGAATGTATGAGTGATTCATGTGAGCACATTGAGTTAGTGAGTTAGTAGAGCCATATAACTCCTGAATGTATGAGTGATTCATGTGAGCACATTGAGTTCTGTGAGTTAGTGAGTTAATAGAGCAATATAACTCCTGAATGTATGAGTGATTCATGTGAGCACATTGAGTTCTGTGAGTTAGTAGAGCCATATAACTCCTGAATGTATGAGTGATTCATGTGAGCACATTGAGTTCTGTGAGTTAGTGAGTTAGTAGAGCAATATAACTCCTGAATGTATGAGTGATTCATGTGAGCACATTGAGTTAGTGAGTTAGTAGAGCCATATAACTCCTGAATGTATGAGTGATTCATGTGAGCACATTGAGTTCTGTGAGTTAGTAGAGCCATATAACTCCTGAATGTATGAGTGATTCATGTGAGCACATTGAGTTCTGTGAGTTAGTGAGTTAGTAGAGCAATATAACTCCTGAATGTATGAGTGATTCATGTGAGCACATTGAGTTGTGTGAGTTAGTGAGTTAGTAGAGCCATATAACTCCTGAATGTATGAGTGATTCATGTGAGCACATTGAGTTCTGTGAGTTAGTGAGTTAGTAGAGCAATATAACTCCTGAATGTATGAGTGATTCATGTGAGCACATTGAGTTCTGTGAGTTAGTGAGTTAGTAGAGCCATATAACTCCTGAATGTATGAGTGATTCATGTGAGCACATTGAGTTCTGTGAGTTAGTAGAGACATATAACTCCTGAATGTATGAGTGATTCATGTGAGCACATTGAGTTCTGTGAGTTAGTAGAGCCATATAACTCCTGAATGTATGAGTGATTCATGTGAGCACATTGAGTTGTGTGAGTTAGTGAGTTAATAGAGCCATATAACGCCTGAATGTATGAGTGATTCATGTGAGCACATTGAGTTAGTGAGTTAGTAGAGCAATATAACTCCTGAATGTATGAGTGATTCATGTGAGCACATTGAGTTAGTAGAGCAATATAACTCCTGAATTTATGAATGACTCATGTGAGCCCATTAGGTTCATGAGTTGTGTGTGAGCCAGTGACTCACCAGGTCACATTACATTCATGAGCTGCTGTGAGAAGTCTTTGAATGAGGCTCGGTTCACATTGGTGCAATCATGCGGGAAACACTGCAGTTTGCGCATCGCACCTGACACGCAGGCAGTTCACACTGCCCTATGCGATTGCGAACTGCTGGAAGTGCCAATACAAAGTTAATGACACCCCCAGATCGGTTCGCCTATCGCAGCGCAAAGTGCAAACTGTCACTTCGGACAGGAATCTCATGCATGCGATTCGATTCTGGTGTGGATCAAAAAAAAGGGTCCTGCACGACTTTGATCCAAATGTGAGGCAAATTCAGCCATACAAATCTGTATGGCTGAATTTGCATCGCACAGACATCGCATGCGATTTGCACAGATGTCGCACAGCGCACTGAACGCAGCACTGTGAACCCAGCCTAAATCACAGAGAGCACACAATCATTCTGTATTTTAAAATGTGCTGTGCATATATGAGCCAGCAGCATGACTCTTGAATCTATGAATGACTCAGTCTAGAGAGCTCACAATGAGTCTCTATTGAATCATGAGCTGTGTGTGATAATCTTAGTTTTAAAGGAAATGAGTCGTGAGTCGATTCAGTGATTCAAATCATTTCACTGAACTGATCCGACTCACTAAAATGAATCACTCTGCCCAAGTCTAAATTGGGCTGTGTAACATTCTGCCATGAAATAGATTTGCAGTGTAGTTTTTTTTTTTTTTTTTTTTTTACTGAACACATAAATGTATAGAAATGGTGCATTGCAAACTGCACAACGGTGGGAATGTTTGGAACACCACAAGTCTGGGGTTTGGAGGAAGTTAGTAGCATTGCGACACTTTATGTCGCAATAGAGGAATTGCCAAAATCACAGTTTTTAGGTCAGCAATATTTGTTCCTAAATCTAATAGCACAGATTTTGTCACATTCATAGATAGATAGTTGCATAGTTAGTCAGGTTGAAAAAAGACACAAATGTTAAGTTTTTTTAGTCTTGCCAATGATCCATCACTGTGAGAGGTAGGTAAGGTATGTGTGGTGTCTGCAGGAGCTGAGTAACATAGCTTTGGTTCTGTTTGATACATGGAAAGCTGCATTAATAGATTGCAGTTATTATGTGATTTGTGCAGGCTGCTAGCTGTACCTACAAAGCAAATAGAAACAGGCATGGGCTGTAGGCTTGGCTACTGAATCACTAAATCGAATCAGTGAATCAACTCACTACAGAGTTTGAATGAATCAAATCGTGAAAGTAAATCTTATTCAATTCATTGTCAAAGATCCTTCCCTTTCAGGATGTGTAGGGAGCTGAAAAAACAGCAGCCTCAGCTCATGATTTGTAAAATTAGCTATAACATGATTATGTGAGCCATCAAGACTTCAAGTTTCTGAATAAATCACAGAGTACAAGGTTCTCTTTTGTATGATGTCTGTGTGAAGCAGGCAGCAGATAGTTAAAGCGGTTGTAAACCCAGACAAAAAATATTTTTTTTCAAATCACCTGCAAGAAAAAGCCATAATGAGCTAGTATGACTAGCATACTAGCTCATTATGAATCACTTACCTTAGATCGGGACCCCCGAAGCCATCCTCGTCCCCCGCTCCGACCGCAGCTATCGCTCCTCAGATACCCGGAACGTTACTTCCGGGTATCGCCGCTCCAGCCAATCACAGCGCCGCTCCGGCGCTGTGATTGGCCGGAGCAGCGAAGACGTCACGCCGCGCATGCGCGCTGGAGCTTTCTATTCCGGCAGCGCCGGCATTCTGAATGGGATTAACCCTGTGAATGCACCGTTGTCTACGGCGCGCATGCGCCGTAGACATCGGTGCATGTCTTTTTTTGCAAATATCTCCTAAACCGTGTAGGTTTAGGAGATATTTCTTTTACCTACAGGTAAGCCTTAGTATAGGCTTACCTGTAGGTAAAAGTAAAAAAAAGACTATACAACCGCTTTAAGTCCAGTCTGTGATGTCTAACTCAGGAAGAGAGCACATAAGTATCAATATTATGTTTTGTAACATGAGCTGCCTGTGTGAGCCAGCAGTATAACTGAGTGAGTGATTCATGTGAGCACATTGAGTTGTGTGAGTTAGTGAGTTAGTAGAGCAATATAACTCCTGAATGTATGAGTGATTCATGTGAGCACATTGAGTTCTGTGAGTTAGTAGAGCCATATAACTCCTGAATGTATGAGTGATTCATGTGAGCACATTGAGTTCTGTGAGTTAGTAGAGCCATATAACTCCTGAATGTATGAGTGATTCATGTGAGCACATTGAGTTCTGTGAGTTAGTAGAGCCATATAACTCCTGAATGTATGAGTGATTCATGTGAGCACATTGAGTTCTGTGAGTTAGTAGAGCCATATAACTCCTGAATGTATGAGTGATTCATGTGAGCACATTGAGTTCTGTGAGTTAGTGAGTTAATAGAGCAATATAACTCCTGAATGTATGAGTGATTCATGTGAGCACATTGAGTTCTGTGAGTTAGTAGAGCCATATAACTCCTGAATGTATGAGTGATTCATGTGAGCACATTGAGTTCTGTGAGTTAGTGAGTTAGTAGAGCAATATAACTCCTGAATGTATGAGTGATTCATGTGAGCACATTGAGTTAGTGAGTTAGTAGAGCCATATAACTCCTGAATGTATGAGTGATTCATGTGAGCACATTGAGTTCTGTGAGTTAGTAGAGCCATATAACTCCTGAATGTATGAGTGATTCATGTGAGCACATTGAGTTCTGTGAGTTAGTGAGTTAATAGAGCAATATAACTCCTGAATGTATGAGTGATTCATGTGAGCACATTGAGTTCTGTGAGTTAGTAGAGCCATATAACTCCTGAATGTATGAGTGATTCATGTGAGCACATTGAGTTCTGTGAGTTAGTGAGTTAGTAGAGCAATATAACTCCTGAATGTATGAGTGATTCATGTGAGCACATTGAGTTAGTGAGTTAGTAGAGCCATATAACTCCTGAATGTATGAGTGATTCATGTGAGCACATTGAGTTCTGTGAGTTAGTGAGTTAGTAGAGCAATATAACTCCTGAATGTATGAGTGATTCATGTGAGCACATTGAGTTCTGTGAGTTAGTAGAGCCATATAACTCCTGAATGTATGAGTGATTCATGTGAGCACATTGAGTTCTGTGAGTTAGTGAGTTAATAGAGCAATATAACTCCTGAATGTATGAGTGATTCATGTGAGCACATTGAGTTCTGTGAGTTAGTAGAGCCATATAACTCCTGAATGTATGAGTGATTCATGTGAGCACATTGAGTTCTGTGAGTTAGTGAGTTAGTAGAGCAATATAACTCCTGAATGTATGAGTGATTCATGTGAGCACATTGAGTTAGTGAGTTAGTAGAGCCATATAACTCCTGAATGTATGAGTGATTCATGTGAGCACATTGAGTTCTGTGAGTTAGTAGAGCCATATAACTCCTGAATGTATGAGTGATTCATGTGAGCACATTGAGTTGTGTGAGTTAGTGAGTTAGTAGAGCAATATAACTCCTGAATGTATGAGTGATTCATGTGAGCACATTGAGTTCTGTGAGTTAGTAGAGCCATATAACTCCTGAATGTATGAGTGATTCATGTGAGCACATTGAGTTCTGTGAGTTAGTAGAGCCATATAACTCCTGAATGTATGAGTGATTCATGTGAGCACATTGAGTTCTGTGAGTTAGTAGAGCCATATAACTCCTGAATGTATGAGTGATTCATGTGAGCACATTGAGTTCTGTGAGTTAGTGAGTTAATAGAGCAATATAACTCCTGAATGTATGAGTGATTCATGTGAGCACATTGAGTTCTGTGAGTTAGTAGAGCCATATAACTCCTGAATGTATGAGTGATTCATGTGAGCACATTGAGTTCTGTGAGTTAGTGAGTTAGTAGAGCAATATAACTCCTGAATGTATGAGTGATTCATGTGAGCACATTGAGTTAGTGAGTTAGTAGAGCCATATAACTCCTGAATGTATGAGTGATTCATGTGAGCACATTGAGTTCTGTGAGTTAGTAGAGCCATATAACTCCTGAATGTATGAGTGATTCATGTGAGCACATTGAGTTCTGTGAGTTAGTGAGTTAATAGAGCAATATAACTCCTGAATGTATGAGTGATTCATGTGAGCACATTGAGTTCTGTGAGTTAGTAGAGCCATATAACTCCTGAATGTATGAGTGATTCATGTGAGCACATTGAGTTCTGTGAGTTAGTGAGTTAGTAGAGCAATATAACTCCTGAATGTATGAGTGATTCATGTGAGCACATTGAGTTAGTGAGTTAGTAGAGCCATATAACTCCTGAATGTATGAGTGATTCATGTGAGCACATTGAGTTCTGTGAGTTAGTGAGTTAGTAGAGCAATATAACTCCTGAATGTATGAGTGATTCATGTGAGCACATTGAGTTCTGTGAGTTAGTAGAGCCATATAACTCCTGAATGTATGAGTGATTCATGTGAGCACATTGAGTTCTGTGAGTTAGTGAGTTAATAGAGCAATATAACTCCTGAATGTATGAGTGATTCATGTGAGCACATTGAGTTCTGTGAGTTAGTAGAGCCATATAACTCCTGAATGTATGAGTGATTCATGTGAGCACATTGAGTTCTGTGAGTTAGTGAGTTAGTAGAGCAATATAACTCCTGAATGTATGAGTGATTCATGTGAGCACATTGAGTTAGTGAGTTAGTAGAGCCATATAACTCCTGAATGTATGAGTGATTCATGTGAGCACATTGAGTTCTGTGAGTTAGTAGAGCCATATAACTCCTGAATGTATGAGTGATTCATGTGAGCACATTGAGTTCTGTGAGTTAGTGAGTTAGTAGAGCAATATAACTCCTGAATGTATGAGTGATTCATGTGAGCACATTGAGTTCTGTGAGTTAGTAGAGCCATATAACTCCTGAATGTATGAGTGATTCATGTGAGCACATTGAGTTCTGTGAGTTAGTAGAGCCATATAACTCCTGAATGTATGAGTGATTCATGTGAGCACATTGAGTTCTGTGAGTTAGTAGAGCCATATAACTCCTGAATGTATGAGTGATTCATGTGAGCACATTGAGTTCTGTGAGTTAGTGAGTTAATAGAGCAATATAACTCCTGAATGTATGAGTGATTCATGTGAGCACATTGAGTTCTGTGAGTTAGTAGAGCCATATAACTCCTGAATGTATGAGTGATTCATGTGAGCACATTGAGTTCTGTGAGTTAGTGAGTTAGTAGAGCAATATAACTCCTGAATGTATGAGTGATTCATGTGAGCACATTGAGTTAGTGAGTTAGTAGAGCCATATAACTCCTGAATGTATGAGTGATTCATGTGAGCACATTGAGTTCTGTGAGTTAGTGAGTTAGTAGAGCAATATAACTCCTGAATGTATGAGTGATTCATGTGAGCACATTGAGTTCTGTGAGTTAGTAGAGCCATATAACTCCTGAATGTATGAGTGATTCATGTGAGCACATTGAGTTCTGTGAGTTAGTAGAGCCATATAACTCCTGAATGTATGAGTGATTCATGTGAGCACATTGAGTTCTGTGAGTTAGTGAGTTAATAGAGCAATATAACTCCTGAATGTATGAGTGATTCATGTGAGCACATTGAGTTCTGTGAGTTAGTAGAGCCATATAACTCCTGAATGTATGAGTGATTCATGTGAGCACATTGAGTTCTGTGAGTTAGTGAGTTAGTAGAGCAATATAACTCCTGAATGTATGAGTGATTCATGTGAGCACATTGAGTTAGTGAGTTAGTAGAGCCATATAACTCCTGAATGTATGAGTGATTCATGTGAGCACATTGAGTTCTGTGAGTTAGTAGAGCCATATAACTCCTGAATGTATGAGTGATTCATGTGAGCACATTGAGTTCTGTGAGTTAGTGAGTTAGTAGAGCAATATAACTCCTGAATGTATGAGTGATTCATGTGAGCACATTGAGTTGTGTGAGTTAGTGAGTTAGTAGAGCCATATAACTCCTGAATGTATGAGTGATTCATGTGAGCACATTGAGTTCTGTGAGTTAGTGAGTTAGTAGAGCAATATAACTCCTGAATGTATGAGTGATTCATGTGAGCACATTGAGTTCTGTGAGTTAGTAGAGCCATATAACTCCTGAATGTATGAGTGATTCATGTGAGCACATTGAGTTGTGTGAGTTAGTGAGTTAATAGAGCCATATAACGCCTGAATGTATGAGTGATTCATGTGAGCACATTGAGTTAGTGAGTTAGTAGAGCAATATAACTCCTGAATGTATGAGTGATTCATGTGAGCACATTGAGTTAGTAGAGCAATATAACTCCTGAATTTATGAATGACTCATGTGAGCCCATTAGGTTCATGAGTTGTGTGTGAGCCAGTGACTCACCAGGTCACATTACATTCATGAGCTGCTGTGAGAAGTCTTTGAATGAGGCTCGGTTCACATTGGTGCAATCATGCGGGAAACACTGCAGTTTGCGCATCGCACCTGACACGCAGGCAGTTCACACTGCCCTATGCGATTGCGAACTGCTGGAAGTGCCAATACAAAGTTAATGACACCCCCAGATCGGTTCGCCTATCGCAGCGCAAAGTGCAAACTGTCACTTCGGACAGGAATCTCATGCATGCGATTCGATTCTGGTGTGGATCAAAAAAAAGGGTCCTGCACGACTTTGATCCAAATGTGAGGCAAATTCAGCCATACAAATCTGTATGGCTGAATTTGCATCGCACAGACATCGCATGCGATTTGCACAGATGTCGCACAGCGCACTGAACGCAGCACTGTGAACCCAGCCTAAATCACAGAGAGCACACAATCATTCTGTATTTTAAAATGTGCTGTGCATATATGAGCCAGCAGCATGACTCTTGAATCTATGAATGACTCAGTCTAGAGAGCTCACAATGAGTCTCTATTGAATCATGAGCTGTGTGTGATAATCTTAGTTTTAAAGGAAATGAGTCGTGAGTCGATTCAGTGATTCAAATCATTTCACTGAACTGATCCGACTCACTAAAATGAATCACTCTGCCCAAGTCTAAATTGGGCTGTGTAACATTCTGCCATGAAATAGATTTGCAGTGTAGTTTTTTTTTTTTTTTTTTTTTTACTGAACACATAAATGTATAGAAATGGTGCATTGCAAACTGCACAACGGTGGGAATGTTTGGAACACCACAAGTCTGGGGTTTGGAGGAAGTTAGTAGCATTGCGACACTTTATGTCGCAATAGAGGAATTGCCAAAATCACAGTTTTTAGGTCAGCAATATTTGTTCCTAAATCTAATAGCACAGATTTTGTCACATTCATAGATAGATAGTTGCATAGTTAGTCAGGTTGAAAAAAGACACAAATGTTAAGTTTTTTTAGTCTTGCCAATGATCCATCACTGTGAGAGGTAGGTAAGGTATGTGTGGTGTCTGCAGGAGCTGAGTAACATAGCTTTGGTTCTGTTTGATACATGGAAAGCTGCATTAATAGATTGCAGTTATTATGTGATTTGTGCAGGCTGCTAGCTGTACCTACAAAGCAAATAGAAACAGGCATGGGCTGTAGGCTTGGCTACTGAATCACTAAATCGAATCAGTGAATCAACTCACTACAGAGTTTGAATGAATCAAATCGTGAAAGTAAATCTTATTCAATTCATTGTCAAAGATCCTTCCCTTTCAGGATGTGTAGGGAGCTGAAAAAACAGCAGCCTCAGCTCATGATTTGTAAAATTAGCTATAACATGATTATGTGAGCCATCAAGACTTCAAGTTTCTGAATAAATCACAGAGTACAAGGTTCTCTTTTGTATGATGTCTGTGTGAAGCAGGCAGCAGATAGTTAAAGCGGTTGTAAACCCAGACAAAAAATATTTTTTTTCAAATCACCTGCAAGAAAAAGCCATAATGAGCTAGTATGACTAGCATACTAGCTCATTATGAATCACTTACCTTAGATCGGGACCCCCGAAGCCATCCTCGTCCCCCGCTCCGACCGCAGCTATCGCTCCTCAGATACCCGGAACGTTACTTCCGGGTATCGCCGCTCCAGCCAATCACAGCGCCGCTCCGGCGCTGTGATTGGCCGGAGCAGCGAAGACGTCACGCCGCGCATGCGCGCTGGAGCTTTCTATTCCGGCAGCGCCGGCATTCTGAATGGGATTAACCCTGTGAATGCACCGTTGTCTACGGCGCGCATGCGCCGTAGACATCGGTGCATGTCTTTTTTTGCAAATATCTCCTAAACCGTGTAGGTTTAGGAGATATTTCTTTTACCTACAGGTAAGCCTTAGTATAGGCTTACCTGTAGGTAAAAGTAAAAAAAAGACTATACAACCGCTTTAAGTCCAGTCTGTGATGTCTAACTCAGGAAGAGAGCACATAAGTATCAATATTATGTTTTGTAACATGAGCTGCCTGTGTGAGCCAGCAGTATAACTGAGTGAGTGATTCATGTGAGCACATTGAGTTGTGTGAGTTAGTGAGTTAGTAGAGCAATATAACTCCTGAATGTATGAGTGATTCATGTGAGCACATTGAGTTGTGTGAGTTAGTGAGTTAGTAGAGCAATATAACTCCTGAATGTATGAGTGATTCATGTGAGCACATTGAGTTGTGTGAGTTAGTGAGTTAGTAGAGCAATATAACTCCTGAATGTATGAGTGATTCATGTGAGCACATTGAGTTCTGTGAGTTAGTAGAGCCATATAACTCCTGAATGTATGAGTGATTCATGTGAGCACATTGAGTTCTGTGAGTTAGTAGAGCCATATAACTCCTGAATGTATGAGTGATTCATGTGAGCACATTGAGTTCTGTGAGTTAGTAGAGCCATATAACTCCTGAATGTATGAGTGATTCATGTGAGCACATTGAGTTCTGTGAGTTAGTGAGTTAATAGAGCAATATAACTCCTGAATGTATGAGTGATTCATGTGAGCACATTGAGTTCTGTGAGTTAGTAGAGCCATATAACTCCTGAATGTATGAGTGATTCATGTGAGCACATTGAGTTCTGTGAGTTAGTGAGTTAGTAGAGCAATATAACTCCTGAATGTATGAGTGATTCATGTGAGCACATTGAGTTAGTGAGTTAGTAGAGCCATATAACTCCTGAATGTATGAGTGATTCATGTGAGCACATTGAGTTCTGTGAGTTAGTAGAGCCATATAACTCCTGAATGTATGAGTGATTCATGTGAGCACATTGAGTTCTGTGAGTTAGTGAGTTAATAGAGCAATATAACTCCTGAATGTATGAGTGATTCATGTGAGCACATTGAGTTCTGTGAGTTAGTAGAGCCATATAACTCCTGAATGTATGAGTGATTCATGTGAGCACATTGAGTTCTGTGAGTTAGTGAGTTAGTAGAGCAATATAACTCCTGAATGTATGAGTGATTCATGTGAGCACATTGAGTTAGTGAGTTAGTAGAGCCATATAACTCCTGAATGTATGAGTGATTCATGTGAGCACATTGAGTTCTGTGAGTTAGTGAGTTAGTAGAGCAATATAACTCCTGAATGTATGAGTGATTCATGTGAGCACATTGAGTTCTGTGAGTTAGTAGAGCCATATAACTCCTGAATGTATGAGTGATTCATGTGAGCACATTGAGTTCTGTGAGTTAGTAGAGCCATATAACTCCTGAATGTATGAGTGATTCATGTGAGCACATTGAGTTCTGTGAGTTAGTAGAGCCATATAACTCCTGAATGTATGAGTGATTCATGTGAGCACATTGAGTTCTGTGAGTTAGTGAGTTAATAGAGCAATATAACTCCTGAATGTATGAGTGATTCATGTGAGCACATTGAGTTCTGTGAGTTAGTAGAGCCATATAACTCCTGAATGTATGAGTGATTCATGTGAGCACATTGAGTTCTGTGAGTTAGTGAGTTAGTAGAGCAATATAACTCCTGAATGTATGAGTGATTCATGTGAGCACATTGAGTTAGTGAGTTAGTAGAGCCATATAACTCCTGAATGTATGAGTGATTCATGTGAGCACATTGAGTTCTGTGAGTTAGTGAGTTAGTAGAGCAATATAACTCCTGAATGTATGAGTGATTCATGTGAGCACATTGAGTTCTGTGAGTTAGTGAGTTAGTAGAGCAATATAACTCCTGAATGTATGAGTGATTCATGTGAGCACATTGAGTTGTGTGAGTTAGTGAGTTAGTAGAGCAATATAACTCCTGAATGTATGAGTGATTCATGTGAGCACATTGAGTTCTGTGAGTTAGTAGAGCCATATAACTCCTGAATGTATGAGTGATTCATGTGAGCACATTGAGTTCTGTGAGTTAGTAGAGCCATATAACTCCTGAATGTATGAGTGATTCATGTGAGCACATTGAGTTCTGTGAGTTAGTGAGTTAGTAGAGCAATATAACTCCTGAATGTATGAGTGATTCATGTGAGCACATTGAGTTAGTGAGTTAGTAGAGCCATATAACTCCTGAATGTATGAGTGATTCATGTGAGCACATTGAGTTCTGTGAGTTAGTGAGTTAGTAGAGCAATATAACTCCTGAATGTATGAGTGATTCATGTGAGCACATTGAGTTCTGTGAGTTAGTAGAGCCATATAACTCCTGAATGTATGAGTGATTCATGTGAGCACATTGAGTTCTGTGAGTTAGTAGAGCCATATAACTCCTGAATGTATGAGTGATTCATGTGAGCACATTGAGTTCTGTGAGTTAGTGAGTTAATAGAGCAATATAACTCCTGAATGTATGAGTGATTCATGTGAGCACATTGAGTTGTGTGAGTTAGTGAGTTAGTAGAGCAATATAACTCCTGAATGTATGAGTGATTCATGTGAGCACATTGAGTTGTGTGAGTTAGTGAGTTAGTAGAGCAATATAACTCCTGAATGTATGAGTGATTCATGTGAGCACATTGAGTTCTGTGAGTTAGTAGAGCCATATAACTCCTGAATGTATGAGTGATTCATGTGAGCACATTGAGTTCTGTGAGTTAGTAGAGCCATATAACTCCTGAATGTATGAGTGATTCATGTGAGCACATTGAGTTCTGTGAGTTAGTAGAGCCATATAACTCCTGAATGTATGAGTGATTCATGTGAGCACATTGAGTTCTGTGAGTTAGTGAGTTAATAGAGCAATATAACTCCTGAATGTATGAGTGATTCATGTGAGCACATTGAGTTCTGTGAGTTAGTAGAGCCATATAACTCCTGAATGTATGAGTGATTCATGTGAGCACATTGAGTTCTGTGAGTTAGTAGAGCCATATAACTCCTGAATGTATGAGTGATTCATGTGAGCACATTGAGTTCTGTGAGTTAGTAGAGCCATATAACTCCTGAATGTATGAGTGATTCATGTGAGCACATTGAGTTCTGTGAGTTAGTGAGTTAATAGAGCAATATAACTCCTGAATGTATGAGTGATTCATGTGAGCACATTGAGTTCTGTGAGTTAGTAGAGCCATATAACTCCTGAATGTATGAGTGATTCATGTGAGCACATTGAGTTCTGTGAGTTAGTGAGTTAGTAGAGCAATATAACTCCTGAATGTATGAGTGATTCATGTGAGCACATTGAGTTAGTGAGTTAGTAGAGCCATATAACTCCTGAATGTATGAGTGATTCATGTGAGCACATTGAGTTCTGTGAGTTAGTGAGTTAGTAGAGCAATATAACTCCTGAATGTATGAGTGATTCATGTGAGCACATTGAGTTCTGTGAGTTAGTAGAGCCATATAACTCCTGAATGTATGAGTGATTCATGTGAGCACATTGAGTTCTGTGAGTTAGTAGAGCCATATAACTCCTGAATGTATGAGTGATTCATGTGAGCACATTGAGTTCTGTGAGTTAGTGAGTTAATAGAGCAATATAACTCCTGAATGTATGAGTGATTCATGTGAGCACATTGAGTTCTGTGAGTTAGTAGAGCCATATAACTCCTGAATGTATGAGTGATTCATGTGAGCACATTGAGTTCTGTGAGTTAGTGAGTTAGTAGAGCAATATAACTCCTGAATGTATGAGTGATTCATGTGAACACATTGAGTTAGTGAGTTAGTAGAGCCATATAACTCCTGAATGTATGAGTGATTCATGTGAGCACATTGAGTTCTGTGAGTTAGTAGAGCCATATAACTCCTGAATGTATGAGTGATTCATGTGAGCACATTGAGTTCTGTGAGTTAGTGAGTTAGTAGAGCAATATAACTCCTGAATGTATGAGTGATTCATGTGAGCACATTGAGTTCTGTGAGTTAGTAGAGCCATATAACTCCTGAATGTATGAGTGATTCATGTGAGCACATTGAGTTCTGTGAGTTAGTAGAGCCATATAACTCCTGAATGTATGAGTGATTCATGTGAGCACATTGAGTTCTGTGAGTTAGTGAGTTAATAGAGCAATATAACTCCTGAATGTATGAGTGATTCATGTGAGCACATTGAGTTCTGTGAGTTAGTAGAGCCATATAACTCCTGAATGTATGAGTGATTCATGTGAGCACATTGAGTTCTGTGAGTTAGTGAGTTAGTAGAGCAATATAACTCCTGAATGTATGAGTGATTCATGTGAGCACATTGAGTTAGTGAGTTAGTAGAGCCATATAACTCCTGAATGTATGAGTGATTCATGTGAGCACATTGAGTTCTGTGAGTTAGTGAGTTAGTAGAGCAATATAACTCCTGAATGTATGAGTGATTCATGTGAGCACATTGAGTTCTGTGAGTTAGTAGAGCCATATAACTCCTGAATGTATGAGTGATTCATGTGAGCACATTGAGTTCTGTGAGTTAGTAGAGCCATATAACTCCTGAATGTATGAGTGATTCATGTGAGCACATTGAGTTCTGTGAGTTAGTGAGTTAATAGAGCAATATAACTCCTGAATGTATGAGTGATTCATGTGAGCACATTGAGTTCTGTGAGTTAGTAGAGCCATATAACTCCTGAATGTATGAGTGATTCATGTGAGCACATTGAGTTCTGTGAGTTAGTGAGTTAGTAGAGCAATATAACTCCTGAATGTATGAGTGATTCATGTGAGCACATTGAGTTAGTGAGTTAGTAGAGCCATATAACTCCTGAATGTATGAGTGATTCATGTGAGCACATTGAGTTCTGTGAGTTAGTAGAGCCATATAACTCCTGAATGTATGAGTGATTCATGTGAGCACATTGAGTTCTGTGAGTTAGTGAGTTAGTAGAGCAATATAACTCCTGAATGTATGAGTGATTCATGTGAGCACATTGAGTTCTGTGAGTTAGTAGAGCCATATAACTCCTGAATGTATGAGTGATTCATGTGAGCACATTGAGTTCTGTGAGTTAGTGAGTTAGTAGAGCAATATAACTCCTGAATGTATGAGTGATTCATGTGAGCACATTGAGTTCTGTGAGTTAGTAGAGCCATATAACTCCTGAATGTATGAGTGATTCATGTGAGCACATTGAGTTCTGTGAGTTAGTAGAGCCATATAACTCCTGAATGTATGAGTGATTCATGTGAGCACATTGAGTTCTGTGAGTTAGTGAGTTAGTAGAGCAATATAACTCCTGAATGTATGAGTGATTCATGTGAGCACATTGAGTTGTGTGAGTTAGTGAGTTAGTAGAGCAATATAACTCCTGAATGTATGAGTGATTCATGTGAGCACATTGAGTTCTGTGAGTTAGTAGAGCCATATAACTCCTGAATGTATGAGTGATTCATGTGAGCACATTGAGTTCTGTGAGTTAGTAGAGCCATATAACTCCTGAATGTATGAGTGATTCATGTGAGCACATTGAGTTGTGTGAGTTAGTGAGTTAGTAGAGCCATATAACTCCTGAATGTATGAGTGATTCATGTGAGCACATTGAGTTGTGTGAGTTAGTGAGTTAGTAGAGCAATATAACTCCTGAATGTATGAGTGATTCATGTGAGCACATTGAGTTCTGTGAGTTAGTAGAGCCATATAACTCCTGAATGTATGAGTGATTCATGTGAGCACATTGAGTTGTGTGAGTTAGTGAGTTAATAGAGCCATATAACGCCTGAATGTATGAGTGATTCATGTGAGCACATTGAGTTAGTGAGTTAGTAGAGCAATATAACTCCTGAATGTATGAGTGATTCATGTGAGCACATTGAGTTAGTAGAGCAATATAACTCCTGAATTTATGAATGACTCATGTGAGCCCATTAGGTTCATGAGTTGTGTGTGAGCCAGTGACTCACCAGGTCACATTACATTCATGAGCTGCTGTGAGAAGTCTTTGAATGAGACTCGGTTCACATTGGTGCAATCCTGCGGGAAACCCTGCAGTTTGCGCATCGCACCTGACACGCAGGCAGTTCACACTGCCCTATGCGATTGCGAACTGCTGGAAGTGCCAATACAAAGTTAATGACACCCCTAGATCGGTTCGCCTATCGCAGCGCAAAGTGCAAACTGTCACTTCGGACAGGAATCTCATGCATGCGATTCGATTCTGGTGTGGACCAAAAAAAGGGTCCTGCATGACTTTGATCCAAATGTGAGGCAAATTCAGCCATACAAATCTGTATGGCTGAATTTGCATCGCACAGACATCGCATGCGATTTGCACAGATGTCGCACAGCGCACTGAACGCAGCACTGTGAACCCAGCCTAAATCACAGAGAGCACACAATCATTCTGTATTTTAAAATGTGCTGTGCATATATGAGCCAGCAGCATGACTCTTGAATCTATGAATGACTCAGTCTAGAGAGCTCACAATGAGTCTCTATTGAATCATGAGCTGTGTGTGATAATCTTAGTTTTAAAGGAAATGATTCGGGAGTCGATTCAGTGATTCAAATCATTTCACTGAACTGATCCAAATGATTCGACTCACTAAAATGAATCACTCTGCCCAAGTCTAAATTGGGCTGTGTAACATTCTGCCATGAAATAGATTTGCAGTGTATTTTTTTTTTTTTTTTTTACTGAACACATAAATGTATAGAAATGGTGCATTGCAAACTGCACAACGGTGGGAATGTTTGGAACACCACAAGTCTGGGGTTTGGAGGAAGTTAGTAGCATTGCGACACTTTATGTCGAAATAGAGGAATTGCCAAAATCACAGTTTTTAGGTCAGCAATATTTGTTCCTAAATCTAATAGCACAGATTTTGTCACATTCATAGATAGATAGTTGCATAGTTAGTCAGGTTGAAAAAAGACACAAGTCCATCTAGTTCAACCTTAAAAAAAAAAGTACAATCCCATATACACAATCCTTCACTCACAGTTGATCCAGAGGAAGGCGAAAAACCCCAGCAGAGCATTATCCAATTTGCTACAGCAGGGGAAAAAATTCCTTCCTGATCCCCCGAGAGGCAATCAGATTTTCCCTGGATCAACTTTACCTATAAATGTTAGATGATATCATATAACTAAGCTAAGGTAATACATGGGCAATCATGGCAAATCACCCCCAGTTGTTGTATTATGTGAGTAAAACGCTGGCCATCATGGCAACAAATGGGTTACGCACTGGCAGTAATTCCAGTAGGTGGAAGACGCTTGCAATCCCAACAATATGTGTGCAAGAAACATCTAGTGGTGGTAACAATGGTGACAATATGTGGACAACAAACATATAGTGGTGGTAGCAATAAGGACAGTGTGGTCAACAAACATCTATTGTTGGTGACAATCTGTGGGCAAAAAAACATCTAGTGTCAGTGACAATATGTGGTCAACAAACATCTAGTGTTGGTGACAATCTGTGGGCAAAAAAACATCTAGCGTCGGTGACAATATGTGGGCAACAAACATCTAGTGGTGGTAAGAATAGAGTTTGCATGGACAACCAACCTCAAATCGTGGAAACGATGGTGACAATATGTGGGCAACAAACCTCTGGTAGTGGTAACAATGGTGGAAATATGTCACATCTAGTGGAAGTAAAGCAGATAACATATGGGCATATAACTCTGGGCCTGTCCTAGAGACTAAAGCTGGCCATGGACAGTAGTATACTTATCTGCTCTGCGCAATGATATTGTACAGAACAGTCCCTTACCACCTCTTCTGGAGCCCCCTGCCATCGCTGCTGGCTCCTTCTTATGGTGCCCCATCAGCAAGCCCTGTGCTGAAGGGGCAGCCGTGCTCCCAAGCTGGGCTGTGTGCATCCATAGACGCACATAGGGATGGGCTCAGGCGTGTTTGGATCGTAGTCCAAACTCACCTGAGCGATCCTGCCAGGAAGCCCTCACTGCACAGTGCCAAACCTAGACAGTAAGGCCTTTCCCGGCCCGTAGCTGCACATGCACACACAGGGCCAGCAAGGCTGAAACACATATACATCTGCTGTCTGTCTTTTATGGAGAATCAATACATTTGGAATATTTTAAAGAGCAAGCAGGGAGTTGCGGACTATCTTTTCTCACATACACACACTGCCAATGATTGGCGGCGTGCAGTGACAGCTTCTTAACAGGATTTGAATGACAGCAGCTGGAGCCTATGGCTCCTGCTGCTCTCAGAATCTCTTGTGAGAAGAGGGAGCAGTGGTGTTGCAGACGGGACCGTGCTGGACCGGTGGAGGAGTCCAGTAAGTGTTTAGGGACAGAGGGAGGTAAATGAGTAGTGGGTGGGGGTTTACCAGTTTGACTACACTACAATTTACATCAGTGCCCTACATACCACTTAAGCCTAGTACACCTTTTTTTTTTCGTTCAGCCCGCTGGGTTGAACAGAAAGAAAATTACAGTTTAGGTTGGAGCTGCTGTACTAACAATCCGATGTTAGTACAGTGATCGCCCCTGCTGTTCTATAGTCTTCTGACAGGCAGACATTTTTCCCCCTTGCCAGAACACCTCTAGTCAGTGCTCTCAGCCATTGGCTGAGAGCACTGATCGGGAGTGGGTCAGTAGACCTTTTTTTATTATGCCCCTTTGACAGAAGCTGGCTGTTTGGACTGGCTGTAGTACACACGGACCAAATGTCAGACGGTTTCTTTTGAATCGCCTGATGCCACAAGACATGCGGCCTGTGTGTATTAGGCTTTAGGCTTATTGATTTACAAAAGTTCCAAGCGTGACAAAGCATAGGCAATAAAATACAAGGACAATCACTGCAGCCTAGTCTGTCTTATCTGCACTTCAGATGATGCAAAATGTGCCCTCCTTATCCATCTGGCCACAGCAATCTTAAAAAAGCAAGAACATGCATGTTCTGCTATTAGCAGTTCATTTAGAAAAAAAAAAAAAAACCTATACCGTATATACTCGAGTATAAGCCGAGATTTTCAGCCCTTTTTTTTTGGGCTGAAAGTCCCCCCTCGGCTTATACTCGAGTCAGTGTACCTGCTGCGTCTATTTTTAAAATTTCGCGCTCCCTCCTGGTCCCGTGCGTCTCCGTGATATGCGATTGACACTGTGTTTAGTGATCCGCCAATCACGGACCTTCTCCTCTGGTTCGAGGATGAAAGAACGTCCGTGATTGGCGGATCACTAAACACAGTGTCTGCTGGGAAAGCTTGAGGATGAGAAGATGGCCGTGATAGGTGGAACACTGTCCGCCTATCACGGAACCGCACTAGACCAGGAGGAAGCCGCGAATTTTAAAAAATTGACGCCCGCAGCGCGATGGACATGGGAGGTGATCCTTAGAAGCCTGATCTTCGCTGTAGCAGCAGAAGGTGAGTGTGGGGGGTAATGAGGTAATGGGCACAGTGAGGTAATGGGCACAGTGAGGCAATGGGCACAGTGAAGCTTCAAATGGGCATTGTTGACCCTCTTTTCCGCTTACAGTAGCTGCTGCATTTTTACCCTCGGCTTATACTCGAGTCACTAAGTTTTCCCAGTGTTTTGTGGTAAAATTAGGGCCTCGGCTTATACTCGGTCGGCTTATACTCGAGTATATACGGTATATGTATAAGCCGACCCGAATGTAAGCCGAGGCACCTAATTTTTACCACAAAAAACTGGGAAAACGTATTGACTCGAGTATAAGCCTAGGGTGTCCATCTGCATGACTCACTGTGCCCATGCCTCACTGTGCCCATAACTAGACTGACGTTTAACATGGGAGTCTATGGAAGGGATGCCCGGCTTTGAAAAAATTGGTGCTCCCTGGCCGTAGGTCCCCCAGACAACAATCTTTGCACACTTGTAGAGTAGAAATGGACCTACATGTGTGCCAAGTTTTGGGTCCAGGGGACCTACGAGCGGCCGGTACCGGGTCCCCAAATTCACCGGAGAAATTACTGTTTACCATGGGAGTCTATAGAAGGGGTGCCGGCTTTGAAAAATCGGTGCTCCCCGGCCGTAGGTTCCCCGGACAACACTTGTAGAGGAAGAGTGGGGCTACATGTGTGCCAAGTTTGGGGTCCAGGGGACCTACGGTACCGGGTCCCCAAAGTCCGGGAGATCAGGCGCAAAAAGGTGACTCGAGTATAAGCCGAGGGGGGGGGGGCATTTTCAGCACAAAAAAATGTGCTGAAAAACTCGGCTTATACTCAAGTATATACGGTACTTCTATTCCTAATACTTATTACGTATGATGTGTTTTCTGAAAGAAAGACGATGAAAAGCTTCCAGTGCCTGAAAATTGCCCGTGTATTTTAGTGTTGGGGCGACCATACACATTCAGATCTGTCAACGTTGTTAGTTTTGGAGTGATAAGGTCTGTTGTCATTGGGATAGGACATTGCTGACACAGGCTACATTGTTTTCACTCCAGGAAACTGTACTGCGAGAGTATGGCTGTTTGCTGGCCTCTCCTGAAAATGCTGGTTCCCTGGCTGGCACTGACCTCAAAAATTATTCAGATTAGGAGGACTGACTTCACTCCACTCTGATTTTCTAATTACACACTTGTTCCAGGGCAGTGACTCGGAAAGTAATAAAGCTTAAAGCAGCCAGGAAACTTGTATTCTATGAAGGAGGTTTTCAGTGGCAGCCTCCATTTATTTTTCGGTGCTGGTTTCCTTTAGCGCCGGTTCACGCCAGGAAAGCGTACATATTCGCCAGCACACCAAGGATCGTCAAATTACGTCCAAAAAAGTTTTAATTAGGGCTGTGGAAATTAACTATTAATTCCTCGATTAATCGATTAAGTGTTTTGATCGATCAAAATTCTTTTGATCGATTTAAAATTCTTTTGATTGGTACTCACCTCTCCCCCGGCTTCCGGGTCTTCAGGGAGATCCGGTGATGTCACGGATCACCGGCGGGGCTTGCCGTGTCCATCTGAAGGGCTCCTTTGCTGTGCCTTCCTATCTGCATGCCGGCGGGACCTAAATATCTGCCACACGCAAGGGCTGTTACACTTCCCTCTATCAACCTGGGATTCTACAGCCATCCACTGGGAGTTGTGATCATTCCCTTCACGGGACATCTACATGCCGACGGACTAATGTTAGCCCCTCCTCATCTGGATTCAGCAGTGGTATCGTTGTACACATTTATATACCAGTATCATACTTAGCTACATGTTTTTATGACTGCTTTTGCTACCGTTTGGTATTACTCGCACCATTTTTACAGTTTATGTAGCTACATCGATTTTATCCCCAGTGCAATATTTATTTTGTTATCTACTTGAAGACTATAAAAGTTTTATTGCTATTCCCATCGAGCTCTGCCTTTGTGTGCTTTTTGTATCCTGCTATCGATTTTTCCAGTGGTTGGTAGCTGCACTGGGAATCGGCCTGCAAGGAGATCAGCTAAAAGTAGTTGGATCTATGTGTGTTATAATTAATCGATTAAAAAAAAAAACCGATTAATCGAACATGAAAATTTTAATCAGTAACAGCCCTAGTTTTAATGACACATCACAAAGGTGCAACGTTTCGGAGTTGCGTAGGACCTCATTCGTCAGGCATGTGGTTCATGCCAGGAATCGCATGTGATTCCTGTGCGATTTGAGTGCAGTGTGTTTTTCAGCCCATTCATTTGAATGGGTTGGAAATCACACTGCACGGCACCAAAAGTAGTGCATGCACTACTTTAAAAAAAAAAAATGCACTGCAACCAGATTTGCATGGTACCTCTGTATCACGCGATCTGGTGCAGGCAAACATTGTGTCGTTAGCATTGCAATGATGCCCACTGCACTTCACAACTGCAGTACGTTTTGAAGGTGGTGTGGGAAATGCACACAGAACATGGGTTTCCCACACCGCATTGTGGTGTCAACTGGCCCTTAATCACACACCGCTCCGCTAAGAAACTATTAGAAAATCTGCAATATTATATCTATTAATCTATAACTATTGCATCTATGTATTAATTGTATAGTCCCTTATTTGCTAGTCTAACCTATCAGAGCATGTTAGGCCTGATGATACAATGTTAATTATGAGATAGACACAGTTGCTTCGTAAATCAAGTCATATTACATTTATTCCTCTAAAAATAGGAAACATATCGTAACATCAGATACAGTCTACAACAACAGTACTAATGAAAATGATACTTATTCTCTCCTTGAGGCAAAGGTCCTGCTTGCTGAGCTCCCAGATGTAATAGAGAACTAGGCCTCTGTAGGCCTTTGTAGGCTTCTGCAGGCCACATGTCTTAGGCCCAAAAATGGCCTTCAGAGCAAGGTCCCAGCCAGATAACAGAGGTCCTTGCAGTCAAAAAGGGAATAGGCCGAACTCACTCATTACTCATTCAAGCTCCTTCCCCCTTGCCCGCCCGTCTATCTCTCGACCAATCGTTGCACTTTCATGATTCTTGTCTTGTTAGTGATTGTCCTGCCATACCTGGCATGACAGTCCATTGTCATCAACCTCTTTGAAGCTTCTCGCACAGCAGGTGGGCTAGAGATAAGCCCTTTCCTGCTATACTACTATGCAGACTCTTTCTGAGGACATCAAGTGTCATTTCGCTGTAAAAACAGATGTGTGAACCAGGCTGCCCCCAACAGAAATTGATACACTTTTTGTGGACTACTTTAAAAGAGGTTCTCCAACTTATTGATGAACACGTGAATGGATCAGGGAACCTATTAGTAGAGAACCTTGACCCATCTACTTGTCCACCAATATGTTGGAAAACCTCTTGTTGGGTAGTCCTTTTCCACAGATAAGCCCCTTGGTGATTTTGTATATTAGTGGTCTTAACTGAACTAGAAATGTACATGTCATATTAATATGCAGTAGCAGTTTCCTAAATTTACACCATCTTCTTTTTACAGAAATAATTGTGTACCTTCTACCTTCTGCAACTGAAGAATGAAGCTTGGCCTACTATATTTTGTTACAACCAGTATTCTGGTTACATCTGTGTTTTTACTATGTGTCCCAGATTGTCTGGGGCAGGACTATCCCTTCATGAATCCCTCACTGCCATGGGATACACGAGTAAAGGATTTGATTAACAGGCTTAGCCTTGATGAGATGGTTCTTCAGGTAATTTATTTTGTTTATTATACCCTTTACATGCTTGCATTAATGTTAACATAGCTACTTTTGTTGGTAGTGGGAACAGGCTACAAGTTGGCTTTAGCTTGTAGGATAGGAAAAATTCTACGTACAGCTCATTGTCAAGGGGCGGCGTCAGGTAGGTGCTTGGGTGTGCTGAAGCCCCCCCAAAAAATCTTCAAGCACCCTCATTTTTAAAGTGGACCTTTTTTTTTTAAAGTTACAATTTAAAAAGTGAACCTATTTTAAGGAAGAAAATGAACAGGGTGTATAGCAGGCAGCCTAAGGTTTCCCTTTCCCAAAAAGACATGAAAAGTTCTCAGGATGGATGCCATCCTATATGCTTGGGGAGAGTCCTGGATTCAGTGCAGGGGACTTGGCCGTTGGAGGAAACTCGACTTCCTATAGCATACTGGAATTAGGTTGTCTCTTCAACGCTGCACATCTAAGCTGCGGGGACGTGCTACCAGGCCAGCTGGAGAATGCCACAGCAGTGGCCTACATAAACTGCCCAGGAGGCACCAGAACTTGCACAGTTAAAAGACAAGTAGACTTTAGACTGACTTGGGCGACTGACCATCTGCATGGCAGGTGTGGAAATTGGCAGGCATACTTTCTCAACTGTCAGCGTCTGTTCCAAGCCATTTGCCACGGGTGGGAGTGCACCAGATATGGACCTTCTGGTGTCCAGATTCAGCACAGGACAGGTTTGTTGCCAGATCCAGAATCCCTTAGATATTCACAGTGGATGTTTTGGGATCAGTTTAATTTGATTGATGTTTTTCCTTCTCTACAGCTTCTCCCTCGTCCACAGGATCAAGATGGGGGGCAACCTGAGGATTCTCATTCCTGTCCGAATGCGATTTCCCCCACTGCTCCTGTTTGTGTGAACCTGTTATAGAAGGGGAAGCGCCATCTAGTGCAGCAATGGGCAGTTTATTAAAAATGTTATAACAACTCACATTAAAAAGTATATATTTAGTCAAATCAAAATCTGCATCATGTCCCTGTCCCACCGATGATGGAAAACCACGGCCGCTGGTGGTGCGCACAGGGCTGGAGGAGATGTTCCAGGACCCCTGTGGGTATAAGAGGGAAGTGATGTAAGCTTGGGGGCGGACCGCCTATACATGTCGTCCAGTCCTGTGAGCACCTCCAGTGGCTGTGGTTTTCTATCATCGGCGGGGACACTATGCAGATTTGGATTTGATTAGGTATGTACTTTAATGTGAGTTGTTATAACATTTTTAATAAACTGCCCATTGCTGAACTAGACGGCACTTCACTTTCTATACTGGGTTCACACACACAGGAGCGGTGGGGAAATCGCATGCGATTCTTTGCAGTCCAATTTGCGCCCATTCATTTTGTATGGACGCAAATCACACCGCAGAGTATTGGTTTCGGTATCGGGAGCATTTTCACGAGTACTTATGAAAATACTCGGTATCAAGTATTATAAATTGGGGTGGTTGCTACTTGTCTGTACAGTTGGTTGAATTTGATGTGGGGACGCACTGGATGCCTTTAGCTGCCATTGTGCTCTTGCTGATCATCTCATGTGTCCCTGTGCCTTTAAGGAGGAGTGAGCTCCCTCCAGGCAAACCTGCCTTTAATTTATCCAGTGCTATATGTGCTCCAACTTGGGGACTCCCAAAACGATAGAGTTTGGACCACAGTATACAGAGGAGCCTTGATTTAGGCACTGCTGCTTACACGTATATTTGCAAATGTGTGCAAAAGAAACCCTCTGTTTGTAATGTGAGTTGTTAGAAAGTGACAATTGTGTTTTGTTTTTTTGCAGGCTAGCTAGTAAGCGTGCTGGGGAATTTTTGTTTGTGCAGGGGGCAGTGGCAGTGCGTCCATAATGGGCGCCGCCCCCTCTCTCCTGGCACCGCTCTATCACCATAGACAGATTTATGCATTGCATGAATCTATCTATGGTTGCCGCTGACAACCCCTATTCAGGTGTCTGGTCCCTTTTTCGGGTGCTGGGCACCTGAATTACAGCGGCGGGGGTGTTTTTTGGAAGCACCTGATTAGAGCCGTAGGTGCCATGCTGTGCATTCGCTGTTCACTCAGCGTTGTGTTAGCAAAGCAAAGGAATTTGCTTTGCTAACACTGAACCGCCTCTCAGCCAATCAGGTGCTCGGGTCTGTTACCTGATTGGCTGAAACGCCAGGCGCTATGATTGGACGCCTGATAGAGAGGACTGAAAAAGACATGGGCCCAGGAGACCGTCGGGCAGCGTTTTGATGGGGCACAGTGGCTGCATTTGTTTTTGTTTTTTCTGTTTGTTTGCGCCCCCCCCCCCCCAAAAAAAAATTTTTTGAACACCAGCTACCACTGCCAGTGGGAGTGTCAGCGCAAATCTTGCTCCCAGCACAGCCAGAGAATTGACCAAGCTGGGAAGGATGTGCACTTATGCTTAGCGTGGTTAGTTTGAAATAAGAAAGCTGGGGGACTGGCAGGATCACCAGGTATTTCATGCAAAGGAAGCAATACAAAGAGAACAGGATATTTTTAACACAAGTATACGGAACAACAGGCACATATCAGGAATATGAAGAGTTGGGGTAACAAACACTTTAAAACTATTTAAAGCAATTACTTTGTTACTGACTATAGCAGCCAGTAAACCATTTTTTCTTGACTGGCCAGTATACGTAAATAAATGGTAGAGTGCCTTTCACTATTTAATGAAAGAACTGCCATATGTGTGCCATGAACAAAACATTATAGTGAATAAACATACCACACTGTAAGAATAGCTTATACTGTTCATAATAGTTATAGATAATTGTTTAAATTCCAGTTGTTGTTGCTGATAAACTTTGTCCTGAATCTCAGATGGCAAGAGGTGGTGTATTGAAAAATGGTCCAGCTCCAGCCATCCCTCGCTTGGGTGTGAAGCCCTATTCCTGGAACACAGAGTGTCTGAGAGGGGACGTCCAAGCCCCAGGCTGGGCTACTTCTTATCCACAGGCATTGGGGCTGGCTGCATCATTCAGGTATTTTTAATATATATATACTGTGTGTGTGTATATATATATATATATATATATTATGTATGTATATACTCACGATCACTTTTTTATACATATCTGTTCAATTTCTTGGTAACACAAATTGCTAATCAGCCAATCACATGGCAGCAACTTAATGCATTTAGGTATCTAGATGTGGTGAAGATGACTTGCTGAAGTTCACACCGAGCATCAGAATGAGGAATAAAGGGGATTTACATTACTTTGAACGTGGCATGGTTGTTGGTGCCAGATCGGCTGGTCTGAGCATTTCAAAAACTGCTGACCTACTGGAATTTTTACACACCATCACCGCTAGGGTTTGCAGGGAATGGTCCGAAAAAGAGAAAATATCCAGTAAACTGCAGTTGTGTAGATGAAAATAGCTTGTTGATGTCAGAGGAGAATGGATGGACTGGTTTGAGATGATAGAAAGGCAACAGTAAATCGTATAACCACTCGTTACAACCAAGGTATGCAGAATACCATCTCTGAATGCACAGCACATTGAAGAAGATGGGCTACAGCAGCAGAAGACCACACCAGGTTCCACTCCTGTCAGCCAAGAACAGGAAACTGAGGCTACAATTAACACAGGCTCACCAAAATTGGACAATAGAAGATTGGAAAAACGTTGCCTGGTCTGATGAGTCTTGATTTCAGCTGCGACATTCAGCTGGTAGGGTCAGAATTTGGCGTAAACAACATGAAAGCATTTTTTAACTACGGTATATGTGAATAAACTTAATTTGTTTTATATAAAGTGGCTTTCTATGACTTGTGGTACCGCTATAATCCCACAAAATACCCTTTTGCTCCATATACCTTCAAAAGGGATGAGGGACCGGATATAACGCTGTCACCTAATCGCTATCCAAGCCAACATGAAAGCATGGATCGATCCTGCCTTGTATCAACAGTTCAGGCTGGTGGTGGTGTAATAGTGTGGGGGATATTTTCTTGGCACACCCCTTAGTACTAATTAAGCATCATTTAAACGTCACGGCCTACCTGAGTATTATTGCTGACCATTTCCATCCCTTTATGACTACAGTGTACCCATCTTCTGATGGTTACTTCTAGCAGGACAATACACCATGTCACAAAGCTCAGATCATCTCACCACTGGTTTCTTGAACATGACAATGAGGTCACTGTACTCCAATGGCCTCCACACTCACCAGATCTCAATCCATATAGCACCTTTGGGATGTGGTGGAAGGAGAGATTCACATCATGGATCTGCAGCCGACAAATCTGCAGCAACTGTATAATGCTATCATGTCAATATGGACCAAAATCTGAGGAATGTTTCCAACACCTTGTTAAATCTATGCCAAGAAGAAAAAAGTCAGTTCTGAAGGCAAAAGGGGATCCAAACTGGTACTAGCGAAGTGTAAAGTAATAAAGTGTTCGGTGAGTGTATATACAATATCTCACACAAGCGAGTACACCCCTCACATTTTTGTAAATATTCTATATCTTTTCATGTGACAACACTGAAGAAATGACACTTTGCTACAATGTAAAGTAGTGAGTGTACAGCTTGTATAACAGTGTAAATGTGTTGTCCTCTCAAAATAACTCACACAGCCATTAATGTCTAAACCGCTGGCAACAAAAGTGAGTACACCCCTAAGTGAAAATGTCCAAATTGGGCACAATTAGCCATTTTCCCTTCCCGATGTCACGTGACTCGTTAGTATTACAAGGTCTCAGGTGTGAATGGGGAGCAGGTGTGTTAAATTTGGTGTTATCACTCTGTCTCTCATACTGGTCACTGGAAGTTCAACATGGCACCTCATGGCAAAGAACTCTCTGAGGATCTGAAAAAAAGAATTTGTTGCTTTACATAAAGATGGCCTAGGCTATAGGAAGATTGTCAAGACCTGAAACTGAGCTGCAGCACGGTGGCCAAGACCATACAGCGGTTTAACAGGACAGGTTCCACTCAGAACAGGCCTTGCCATGGTCGACCTAAGAAGTTGAGTGCACGTCCTCAGCGCCATATCCAGAGGTTGTCTTTGGGAAATAGGTGTATGAGTGCTGCCAGCATTGCTGCAGAGGTTGAGGGGGTGGGGAGTCAGCCTGTCAGTACTCAGACCATACGCCGCACACTGCATCAAATTGGTCTGCATGGCTGTCGTCCCAGAAGGAAGCCTCTTCTAAAGATGATGCACAAAGCCTGCAAACAGTTTGCTGAAGACAAGCAGACTAAGGACTAGGGGTGCGCATCTTCACTGGTCTCACGATTCGATTACGATTATCTGGTAAGCGATTTGATTCGATTCCGCGATGCATCACGATTACCGACGAGCTCCCACTTCCACTTGGTCCGCCTAGGCGTCCCTTCCTCCCTGCGATCTTCTGGGACACATCACAGGTCCCAGAAGATTGCCCGGCTATGCAGGACAGTGCAGTGAGACATGCGCACCTGGCTGTGAAGCTGAAAGCTGTCACAGCCAGATGCCTACAGTAGTATTGCCAGCGCCGTGGACAGGCGTGGGAGAGAATGGGGGGTCGGGTGGCCACGTCGCTGGATTGTGGGACAGGTGAGTGTCTTTCTGCGCACACTTGTGGAATGGTGACAAACTACGGTACCTAAAAAATCTCCATAGGCGACGCTTTAAAAAAACTTAACGGTTACCAGGTTAGAGTTACAGAGGAGGTCTAGTCCTAGAATTATTTCTCTCACTCTGTTGATCGTGGCGATACCTCACGTGTGATGTGAACATCATTTACATATGCGGGCGCGGCATAAGTATGTGTTTTCTTTGCTGCGTGAGCTTGCAGGGACAGGGGCGTTTTGAAAGCTGGAAAGCCGACCGTCCGCTCTAAAAATGGTACTGGGATGATGCCTGCAGCTGCGGGCATCATCCCGGTAATCGAATTTCCCAGTCGAAAGCATCGTAATCGCATCGGGGAAACCCGAATCGCGATGCAGCGATTAATTTCGGCACCCCTACTAAGGACATGGATTACTGGAACCATGTCCTGTGGTCTGATGAGACCAAGATAAACTTATTTGGTTCAGATGGTGTCAAGTGTGTGTGGCGGCAACCAGGTGAGGAGTACAAAGACAAGTGTGTCTTGCCTACAGTCAAGCATGGTGGAGGGAGTGTCATGGTCTGGGGCTGCATGAGTGCTGCCGGCACTGGGGAGCTACAGTTCATTGAGGGAACCATAAATGCCAACATGTACTGTGATATACTGAAGCAGAGTATGATCCCCACCCTTCAGAGACTGGGCCACAGGGCAGTATTCCATCATAATGACCCCAAGCACACCTCCAAGACGACCAATGCCTTGCTAAAAAAGCTGAGGGTAAAGGTGATGGACTGGCCAAGCATGTCTCCAGACCTAAACCCTATTGAGCATCTGTGGGGCATCCTCAAATGGAAAGTGGAGGAGCGCAAGGTCTCTAACATCCACCAGCTCCGTTATGTCGTCATGGAGGAGTGGAAGAGGACTCCAGTAGCAACCTGTGAAGCTCTGGTGAACTCCATGCCCAAGAGGGTTAAGGCAGTGCTGGAAAATAATGGTGGCCACACAAAATATTGACATTTTCACTTGTGGGTGTACTCACTTTTGTTGCCAGTGGTTTTGACATTAATGGCTGTGTGTTCAGTTATTTTGAGCGGACAACAAATTTACACTGAAAAGGATAACTAAAGGGTGGGACTTTAAATGAAGCATACTGTTAACTTGAAGGAACCGATCAATGTAAACATAGTTTATTGATGCAAAAGGGGCATACATACATATGTAAAATAGTAACATTTTATAATGGTAGGTCATAGTATGAGAGGCTGGACAGTGCATGGTAGTACACAAATGTCTCCACATATACACATAGTAACAGACCTTAGGCATGTAGACCAAAATTGCAGTGGTAACATATACACAAAGTAACAAAGTTGGATTGGCTCATTATAGTAGAGTACAGATATTGAAATAAAAACTGTGACGTAGCATCATCATATCGAAGCTCTACGCGTTTCGTGGTTTTAAACCACTTGTCAGGAGCAGATGCACAGTATGGGGGTATCTATAATGAGATAGAAATGCCACAATGATATAATATTATAAAAAAGATATGAACTTGTAGAAACACAGAAGAAAGAGGGGGAACAAATAAGGTCCCAAGCACTCTCACCTGTCTGTATTGTATGGGTACAATTGTAGGATAATATCGAAGGTAGCGGGCAACTATAGAGGGCATCATCCTCGGGAGCTGAGACGGTAGTGCCCATGGCACGGCAGTAGCACCAGCAGCCAGTGGTAGGAATAGGAGACAGATGGCCAGTTGTCAGCTGGGGTAAGAATATTAGGTAGTGTAGTTCAATTTGTAAACGCATTCCCAGTGGTATCTGTGGAATTAAAGATGAATCATAAGCTAGTAGACCAGTTGGTAGACTGGAAAGGAATTCGGGTGAAGGGAGTGAGGGTATCAAGTGACTAAGCAGACAAAAGGATGAAGTAACCATGAGTGAGGAAAGTATGCAGTGAAAACCAAGGAAGTATCGTAGATAGTAACAAGGTGAGACATAGATACCTGCAAGGGTATGTAGGAGAGATAATCCGAGGTGCAAACGTGTCAAGCAAATAAGACAAACTAAAGTGATGGTGCTGGGCATGGAAGGTGTATATAGCAGCTGTGAACGAGGGGCGGTCGTCAATGCCACGCAGCGTCGTAGAGGGACGGAGCCACCGCCTGAGCAGCAAGCCGCGCTCGGCGTTGGGCGCCAAAAACCTCCCTCGTAATGGACGCGAGATGGACAATCATGTCAACGGCGCGGCGTCAGGAATTACGTCAGCCGATTGGCATGTGTGTGTACTACCATGCACTGTCCAGCCTCTCATACTATGACCTACCATTATAAAATGTTACTATTTTACATATGTATGTATGCCCCTTTTGCATCAATAAACTATGTTTACATTGATCCGTTCCTTCAAGTTAACAGTATGCTTCATGTAAAGTCCCACCCTTTAGTTATCCTTTTCAATCTACCCGGGATGGAGGCATATATAGCTATTGCCTCATTTAAAGTCCCAACCTTAGCCTTAGTTTTTTCAACAAATTTACACTGTTATACAAGCTACACACTCACTACTTTACATTGTAGCAAAGTGTAATTTCTTCAGTGTTGTTACATGAAAAGATCTAATAAAATATTTACAAAAATGTGAGGGGTGTTCTCACTTTTGTGAGATACTGTATATTCACACACACCTAGACAAAAACAAATGGGGCAAATGGAAGTATAGGTACTACTCACTCGTCACAAAATAGGGGGCCCATTTAGCTTTACAGCAACATCTACTCTAAATGTCTTGGTTAGGGTTATAATGAATACTCACATTTTAAAATGGTTGTAAACCTCAGACATGAAATCTGAAAAAATAACATATTTCTATAGTGTTTACTTGACTCTCTCCAAAGCATGATTCCTCGTACACACGACCGTTTTTCCCGGCAGGATACCTCTCAAGCCTGCCTTGCATACACACGTTCAGGCCAAATACCGCCCGTCCAAAGCGCGGTGACGTACGACGGGTCTATAAAGGAGAAGTTCCATTTAAACGGCGCCACCCTTTGGGCTGCTTTTGCTGATCCTCGTGTTAGTAAAAGTTTGGTGAGAGACGATTCGCGCTTTTCAGCCTCGTGCTTTTCACTCCGTTACAGCGTGACGAATGTGATATCTCCATTACGAACGCTAGTTTTACCAGAACGAGCGCTCCCGTCTCATACTTGATTCTGAGCATGCACGTTTTTTTCCCCCTCAGAAAAGCATACACACGACCGGTTTTCCAGACGGGAAAAAGTCCGATGTGATTCCTGACAGGAAAAAAGAAAGCTGGTTCTCCTTTTTTTATTTATTTTTTATTTTATTTCCCCCCGCAGCTTTCTCTTTGGGAAAACTGCGATGGAGCATACACACGGCCGGTTTTCCCGGCCAAAAGCTCTCCTGGCAGTTTTCCCGACGGGAAAACCGGTCGTGTGTACGTGACATTAGTGTAATTTCTCTCTGCTGTCTAATTCCTCTGCTACCAGCATGAATTCCTTCTGACAAGTTTTCCTGACGCCAACTAAAAAATGGTGACAGGGGAGGGATTATGCTGTGATTGACCGCCACAGCTCTGTTCCTGTGTGCTCTTGTACAGTGTATAACTGCAGCTCTCTGCCCCCCGCTTTGTTACGGTAATCTGTGAGGCTGGGTTCACACTATTGCGAATTGGATGCAGGAATCCAATTCACAATAGCAGGAGAATGTGAATGGTTCTCTATGGAGCGAATTTGCACAGGAGCCCTGTGCGTCTTTTGGTCCGCTTCAGGTCCAAATTCGGGCTGAAATCGGACCTGAAAAAGTGAACCAGGACGCACAGGACCCCCTTGCTGGGAACTGCATCAGCATTAGGTGTGAACCCAGCCTTGTAAAACTCAGAGAGATGAAAAGGATTTTTAAGGATGTACAGGAGACATGGCTGCAAATAAACAGGTACAACTTATGTAGGAGGATTTGTTTCTCCTCTGTGTATCATTCTGAGGCCAGTCACTTCATTAGGTATAAGTACGGTACAAACAAGTGACCACTGTCCCCACCAATAACAACCAAATTGACTTGTTTAACAATATGTGTTAAGAACAGGGGTTTAGTCTGCACACATTTGCAAATACATGTGTAAGCTACAGGCCCCGTCATGGCACCCTGTTTTCTGTAGTCCCTAACCCTGACTTCTGGGTCTCCACAATGGGAACACATGCATTTTTATGGATAAGTGAGGACAGGTGGCCTGAAAGGAACCCACCCCTCCTTAAAGGTACAGGAGCACACTGAACACCCAGCACATAGCACTATGGCAGCAAAGATGTCAGGTAAGGTTTTACAACCACATTAAAGGGGTTGTAAAGATAAAATTAAGCTAAAAAGGTTTCTGTGTGCTGTCGCCCCCCTAATACTTACCTGAGCCCCATCTCTATCCAGCAATGTCCACGAGTGCTTTGTCAGGCCGAGACTCTCTGCGCCATTGGCTCCCGCTGCTGTCAATCAAACTCAGTTAGCCAATCAGGAGAGAGAGAGGGGGGTGGAGCCAAATTGTAGCTCCATGTCTGAATGGATACACGGAGCTGCAGCTCGGCTCGGGTGCCCCCATGGCAAGCTGCTTGCTGTGGGGGCACTCAACAGGAGGGAGGGGCCAGGAGCAGCAAAAAGGGACCTGAGAAGAGGAGGATCCGGGCTGTTCTGTGCAAAACCAACTGCACAGAGGAGGTAAGTATAACATGTTTGTTATCTTAATAGAAAAAAAAATTGACTTTAGTATGACTTTAACCACTTAACAACCACCTGCCGCCGAATAACGGCGGCAAGGTGGTTGCTTAACTCTGGGAGGACGTTATATAACGTCCTCCCTTAGAATCGTTCCTGCGGGCGCGCACACGCAAACGACTGTGCTCGCCGGGTCCACCGGACCCGTAGCAACACAGATCGGGGTGAATGGCCAATGACAGCGGCCTTTTACCACGTGATCGCGCCGTCCAATGACGGCGCGATCACAATGTAAACAAACCAGGGTCAGCAGCAGTTCATCTCTCTCCTCACACCGATGCAGCGTGAGAGGAGAGACATCAGTGCAACCCTGTGCCACACAGTGAGTTTTTACTACTTTTAGCTGTGCCCAGCAGTGCCCCAAAAGTGCCACCAGAGCCACACCAGTGCCACCAGAGCCACACCAGTGTCACCAGTGCCACATCAGTGCCACCTGTGCCCATCAGTGCTCATCTGTGCCACACCAGTGCCCACCAGAGCCACACCTGTGCCCATCAGTACCGCCTGTGCCCACCAGTGCCGCCTGTGCCCACCAGTGCCACCTGTGCCCATCAGCGCCACTGCAGTGCCCACCAGTGCCGCCTGTGCCCACCTGTGCCGCCTGTGTGCCACCAGAGCCACACCAGTGCAACCAGAGCCACACCAGTGCCACTACAGTGCACACCAGTGCTACCTGTGCCACATCAGTGCCGCGCAGGCTGTATAAAAGTCTCACACATGTGGTATCGCCATACTCGGGGGGAGCAGCAGAATATATTTTGGGGTGTCATTTGTGGAATGTACATGCCATGTGAGAGAAGTAACCTGTTATAATGACAATTTGGTGTGAAAAAATAAATAATAATCATCTTAATTTTGCAAAGAATTGTGGGAAAAAATGACAACTTCAAAAAACTAACTATGCCTCTTACTAACTACCTTGGAATGTCTACTTTCCAAAAAGGGGTCATTTGGGGGGTATTTGTACTTTACTGGCTTGTTAGGGTCTCAAGAAATGAGATAGGCTGTCGGTACATCAGGTGTAATCAACTTGATCAATTTTCAGTGATTGGTACCATAGCTTGTAGACCCTATAACTTTCACACAGACTAAATAATATCCACTAATTTTGGTTATTTTTACCAAATATATGTAGCAGTATAAATATTTGGCCACATTTATGAGGAAAAATTACTTATTTTTCAAAATTTTATAATAGAAATGAAGAAAAATGCATTTTTTTCCAAAATTTTCGGTCTTTTTTCATTTATAGCGAAAAAAATAAAAACCGCAGAGGTAATCAAATACCACCAAATAAAAGCTCTATTTGTGTGAAAAAAAGGACGGAAATTTCATATGGGTACAGTGTTGCATGACTGAGTAATTGTCATTCAAAATGTGAGAGCACCGAAAGCTGAAAATTGGTCTGGTTATTAAATCCCCTTAAGTGCCCAGTTGTCAAGTGGTTAAGGTAAACGTGTCTGTACACTTTAAACTATTATTTGTTTTGGTAATTACACTTACAATTTTGTTATTTTTTGGGAACTTTGTTATTCAAATGTCTGCATATGAGGTCCTGTATTTTCAGACCTGCTGTGGCCATTATAAAGGGTTCCCACTGTTTGCTTTTGAACTTTTTAGGCCCCATGCACACGAGACGCCGGTGCAAACTCTGCTGAACACACGTTTTTAAAGGCTAAAACCGGCGTTTAAAAACGCCCGTTTTGCCGCGATTTTAGCGGCGTTTTACTGCGTTTGCGTCTATAGGCGTTTAGTTAAGAAACATCATAAGACCCTCCCTAAGCTCAAAAAACATTATTATTTAACCATTTCAGCCATTTTGGGAGACCAGCAGCTGAGAGAGCAGCAGTGTACTTGTATTTAGCGTATCACTTGCCACATCATCTGTCACAAGCTGTGGATTGTCCACTTGCCACGTCACCTGCCACGTCACCTGGCCACAAGTTGTGGATTGTCCACTGGCCACATCACCTGGCCACGTCACCTGCCACAAGTTGTGCATTGTCCACTTGCCACGTCACCTGGCCACGTCACCTGCCACGTCACCTGCCACAAGTTGTGAATTGTCCACTTGCCACGTCACCTGGCCATGTCACCTGCCACAAGATGTGGATTGTCCACTTGCCACATCACCTGGCCATGTCACCTGCCACGTCACCTGCCACAAGTTGTGGAATGTTCACTTGCCACGTCACCTGCCACGTCACCTGGCCACGTCACCTGCCACAAGTTGTGCATTGTCCACTTGCCACGTCACCTGGCCACATCACCTGCCACGTCACCTGGCCACGTCACCTGCCACAATTTGTGGATTTCCACCTGCCACGTCACCTGGCCACAAGTTGTGGATTGTCCACTTGCCACGTCACCTGCCACATCACCTGCCATGTCACCTGGCCACGTCACATGCCACGTCACCTGGCCACGTCACCTGCCACAAGTTGTGGATTGTCCACTTGCCACGTCACCTGCCACAAGTTGTGGATTGTCTACAGTGCAATGCAAGCAATTACAGTTTTTTTTCATATTTTTTTGATGGTTTTTCATCATTTGCCATCATTTTTGAGATTTCTAATGTAAAAAAATAGGTCACCTTTAAAAACGCTAATAAACAAAATCGCGGCAAAACGCCGGTACCCGCGTTTTGCCGCGTTTAGCCGCGTTTTGCGTCTGAAACGTGGAAAACGTTTGCGTCTGAACCCATTTTTTTGCTTCTGGAAAAACGAGGTTAAACGCAACATACTAAAAACGGCAATAAACGAGTCTGTGTGCATGGACACATAGGATAACATTGAATGGGTTCAGGAGCAGTTGAAAAAAGTGTCCAACTGCCTCTGAACGCGCGTTTAACAGCAAATAACAGCGTCTCGTGTGCATGGGGCCTTATAATAATTGAAATATGGAGAATGCAACAGGAGGATTTGGAATAAGTCGGTGAGAACACACAAAACTGCTGGATGATCTAAAATTGTAGCAAATAAATCTCACTTTTGAAGTCTCCTAGACGAGTAAGAATCTACCTGCTTCACCTTTTTAACTATGGACAGAAGCTTTAAATTGATTAAATATATTTCAGTTGATAGGACAATCGCACGTACAATCTACACTGCAACTGGACTAGGTGATTCTGCAGGTCCTTATGTGTGGCTGTCATAGATTTGTTATGCCTGTCTCGGGGTGTGACAAATATGAGTTGCGTTGTGTAGTACAACTGGAACTAGAAATGCTTGGTATGGATTTAGCACATGGTAGAGCTGCACGATTCTGGATTAAATAGGAATCCTGATTTTTTTGCTTGGAATAAAGATCACGATTCTCGGAGTAACATCTTTCACATTATACAAAAAAATTGGCCTAACTTTACTGGTTTTTTTTTTCTTTTTTTTTTTTTTAATTCGTTGAATTGTATTTTTTCCCCCAAAAATTGCACTTAAAAGACCACTGCCAAATACAGTGTGGCATAAAATATTGCAACAACCGCCATCTTACTCTCTAGGGTCTCTGCTATATATGTGTGTGTGTGTATATATGTATGTATGTGTGTGTGTGTATGTGTGTGTGTGTATGTGTGTGTGTGTGTATATATATATATTATTATTATTATTATTATTATTATTATTATTATTATATTTTTTATGTATGTTTGGTGGTTCCAAGTAGTTTTCTAGCAAAGAAATTCTGATTTTAACTTGTAAGCAACAAGTGTCACAAAAAGGCTTAGTCTTTAACCACTTAAGCCCCGGACCATTTTGCAGCTAAAGGACCAGGCCACTTTTTGCGATTCGGCACTGCGTCGCTTTAACTGACAATTGCGCAGTCGTGCGACGTGGCTCCCAAACAAAATTGACGTCCTTTTTTTTTTTCCTACAAATAGAGCGTTCTTTTGGTGGTATTTGATCACCTCTGCTGTTTTTTTATTTTTTGCACTATAAACAAAAATAAAGCGACAATTTTGAAAAAATGCTATATTTTTTACTTTTTGCTATAATAAATATCCACAAAAAATATATATAAAAAAAAATTTTTATTCCTCAGTTTAGGCCGATATGTATTCTTCTTCATATTTGTGGTTAAAAAAAATCGCAATAAGCGTTTATTGATTGGTTTGCGCAAAAGTTATAGCATTTACAAAATAGGGGATAGGTTTATGGCATTTGTATTAGATATTTTTTTTTTTTACTAGTAATGGCGGCAATCAGTGTTTTTTTTCGTGACTGCGACATTATGGCGGACACATCACACTTTTTACACATTTTTGGGACCATTGTAATTTTCACAGCGACAGTGCTATAAAAATGCACTGATTACTGTGAAAATGACACTGGCAGTGAAGGCGTTAACCACTAGGTGGCGCTGTAGGGGTTAAGTGTTCCCTGCATAGTGTTTCTTACTGTTTGGGGGATGGGCTCTGTGTCACATGACACTGATCTCCGCTCCGAGTACACGGAGCCGAGATCAGTGTCATTGTCACTAGTCAGAGCGGGGAGATGCTTGTTTACACAAGCATCTCCCTGCTCTATACCTCCGTGAGACGATCGCGGGGATGCCCGCAGCGATAGAGTCCGCGGGACCCGCGGTCCGACTCACGGGGATGGCGGCAGGGTCGCGAGTGCGCCGCCACATGGACAGGCATTTAAAGGGGACGTACAGGTACGTTGATATGCCTGTCCGTGCCATTCTGCCGACGTAAATCTACATGGGCCAGTCCTTAAGTGGTTAAAGCGGAGTTCCACCCAAAACTGGAACTTCCGCTTAAACCACTCCTCGCCCCCTTACATGCCACATTTGGCATGTAATTTTTTTGGGGGGGAGTGGGGGCTTCAGTAGGAGTGGGACTGCCTGTCCCACTTCCTTCTTCTGCCCAGGGACCGCTTAGGCGACACGTCATATCGCCTAAGGCGGCCCCTCCCTGTAGGCGATCACCTGGGACATGTGACAGGTCCCAGGCGATCGCCTGTCCGCTCCAGATTGCGCTGCGCCGCTCGCGCATGCGCAGTGAGTGCCCGGCCGTGAAGCCGAAAGCTGTCACGGCCGGGTGCCCACAGTTACAATGGAGGCGCCGGCGGAGAGGGGGGGGGAGCGAAGCTTCGTTCGGCCGTGTCGCTGGACAGTGGAACAGGTAAGTGTCTGTTTATTAAAAGCCAGCAGCTACACTTTTTGTAGCTGCTGACTTTTAATAAACATAAAAAAGGCTGGAACTCCCCTTTAAGTGGGTAAACTTGCCTCATTTGCAGACTAAAGTTCATCCCTTTGATCTCTAAGGCTGGGTTCACACTATCTTCGCATGCGGCTCAAAGCAGGGGTCCGGTGTGTCCCCAACCACGGTTTCAGGTCCGAGTTCAGCCCAAATTTTTGGCTGAATTCGGACCTGAAATGGACCAAAAGACATACAGGGCTCCTGTGCAAATTCGCAGCGGAGATATGTGAACCAGCTCCATAGAGAGCCGGTCACAATCTCCTGCTATTGCAAATTGGATGCAGAGAACCCTCATCCAATTCACAATAATGTGAACCCAGCCAAAAAGAACCAAATAATACAATGTTTCTTTTTAGCTCTCAGCGCTGAGCAATGTTAAAGGAGTTGTAAAGGTACATTTTTTATTTTCTAAATAGGTTCCTTTAAGCTAGTGCATTGTTGCTTCACTTACCTTTTCCTTAGATTTCCCTTCTAAATATTTTTTTTCTTTGTTTTCTTTGTCTGAATTTCTCACTTCCTGTTTATCCTCAGTAAGCTGTTCAGTAAGCTGTTCTGGATGACTCCACACCACTCGGATGATGGTGTGGAGTTCAGTGAGGAGAAACAGGAAGTGAGAAATTCTGACAAAGAAAACAAACCTTTAGAAGGTAAATCAAAGGAAAAGTTAAGTGAAGCAACAATGCACTAGCTTAAAGGAACCTATTTAGAAAATAAAAAATGTACCTTTACAACTCCTTTAAACTTTGTTGTCTGCTTTTCTTTCTTTTTTTGACAGCTGTGAGCAGAGAACTGCTCTGCACTTGTTACATGAATTGTGGAAATGTTGGATTAAGATCGTAAGGGGGGGTTGAATCAAGATTGCGTTTTTTTGGGTTTTTTTTTTTAACGATTAATCGTGCAGCTCTATCACATAGTGTTGATGCACAGAAGTTAGAATTCTTCACACATTGCTCTTTCCTCACTGCCACTAACATTCAGCTATGCTATGCTTAGAAGAATTGTCTGATCTGGGGTTTTTTTGTTTTGTTTTTTTATCTGCAGCTCAGAACTGATAGGGAGGGTCGCAAATGCTACAGCTACTGAAGTAAGAGCCAAACATAATTATTTTATGTCTATTGGAAACTATGATGACCACACTGGCCTCAGCTGCTTCAGTCCTGTGATTAATATCATGCGGCATCCCCTTTGGGGAAGAAACCAAGTAAGTTGGTTACACCTTGTAGTATTTCTTTCATGCACTGTGAACATTCTCCTCAGCTGGTAGCTTGATGTATTGTAAGAATATATTCCTTACATTTCACCACCACCTCCATGTATTGGTGAAACAAAAGGTGATGGGTCAATGGATTCTGCTTACTATAAGTTCTGAAACAAACATCTTCATGACTTCTCGTTATGTAAGATTTTCAGAGCCGGCAATGTTTTCCCAGTCATCCAATTGTTGTAATACCGAGATACCTTTAGCTCGGTTTGGCCTATAGCCTATGGTCTTGATATGTTGTAAGTTCAGAGAAGTCCTGGACCTCAAGGCTATAAACGGTTCATTCATGACCAGGCCATTTGTTGCAAAACGGCGCTGTGTTACTTTAACTGACAATTGCGTAGTCGTGCAACGCTGTACCCCAAATAAATTTTTTGTGTTTTTTTCCCACAAATAGAGCTTTCTTTTGGTGTTATTTTATCACCTCTGCTTTTTTTTTTTTTGCACTATAAACAAAAAAGACCAACAATTTAAAAAAAAATGTTTTACTTTCTGCTATAAAACACATCCAATAAAAAATCGAATTTCTTCAAAAATGTACCATAGGATATATGTGTGTGTGTGTGTATATGTATGTGTATATGTACCTGTATGTGTATGTATGTGTATATATATATATATATATGTATATGTGTGTGTGTGTGTGTGTGTGTGTGTGTGTATATATATATTGTGAGGGGGTTAGCTCGGCAGCGGGTGTGTGTGACCCCCGGGATGGGCTCCCCACACAAAACAGGCCCAGCAAACGGAGGTTGTGGTTTTCAAAATCAAAAAGGTGCGGTTTATTTTCTATTTACAGTGACAAAACACAGCAAAGCAAAAGAAACATAAACAAAATAAATCCTGGTCAACTTGACCTCTGACTAAACATACAGGTTTCCTAACTAACAACTGGGATCAGCCTAGTGCTGTCCTAGTCCCTAAGTCCCTGGTTTTAAATGTCCAAGCAAATAGCCACACAGGCTTTGTCTCACCGCACAAGGGTTCACTCTCCCTAGACAGTCCACACAGGTCTGGTTCCAGGCATGAGCTAACATCTAATGAAGCTGGGAGTTCTTATAGAGGCCTAAATGAGCTGACAAGCTTCAGCTGGTCTCATCAACTCCCTGTCTGCACGACGCCCCACACTTTCCCTAGAGGTATGAGTCATCCATGAGCCCACTAGCCTTATACAACTCTCCACCTAGTTGTATAAGTCGGCGTAAAGCCTGAATCTGGGCGAAATATATCTACCCCCCTGGATGCAACCAGGTGACTTTACCTTCCTGCTGTCACATACCCCCCCCCCTCTTGTTTTAACCTCGGGGTTGGAACACCAGCAATCAGGCATTCATGTACTCGAGACAAAGCATCCACATTCCCCATTTGAACGCCAGGGCGATGCTTTACTGTGAAGTTGAATTCCTGGAGGGCCAGGAACCACCTATTCACTCTTCTATTTGTTTCCTTGTTTTGAGCCATCCACTTTAACGGAGCGTGATCCGTAACCATGTCAAAGTGCCTACCTAGCAGGTAGTACCGAAGGGAATCTAGAGCCCACTTCACCGCTAAACACTCCTTTTCAACGGTGGCGTAATTTACCTCATGGGACTTCAACTTCCTGCTGAGGTAAATGACTGGGTGCTCTTCCCCGTTCCAGACCTGGGACAATACTGCTCCTAACCCCACATCTGACGCATCACTTTGTACGACAAAGTCTTTAGAGAAGTCGGGTGAGTACAACACTGGCTGGCTACATAAGGCTTGTTTCAAGAATTGGAATGCTGCCTCAGCCTCGGGGGTCCATTTAATCATGACCGACCCTTTCCCCTTCGTCAGGTTGGTTAGGGGCACAGCCTTAGAAGCAAAGTGGGGAATGAATCGCCGATAATACCCAGCGATTCCCAGAAAGGCTCGTACCTGCTTCTTGCTGTTGGGACGTGGCCAACTCTGGATGGCCTCGACTTTGTTGAGTTGGGGTTTTATTACTCCCCTCCCAATGGTGTACCCAAGATATTTGGCCTCCTCCTGCCCAATGGTACACTTCTTGGGGTTAGCCGTAAACCCCGCTTCCCGAACAGAGTCCAGGACTGCTTGCACTTTTGGCAGATGTGAGGCCCAATCTGTGCTATGGACAACTACGTCATCCAGGTAAGCCGCAGCATACTTCCGATGGGGCCTCAGCATCTGGTCCATTTTCCGCTGGAATGTGGCCGGCGCATTCTGTAACCCGAACGGCATTCTTTTATATTGGAACGCCCCGTCTGGGGTTACAAATGCGGTTTTCTCTTTGGCCGACTTGGCCAGGGGGATTTGCCAATACCCTTTTGTGAGGTCAAGAGTCGTCATGTATCGGGCTGTTCCCAGCCGGTCGATCAACTCATCTATACGTGGCATGGGGTAGGTGTCAAATTTTGTAACTTTGTTCAACTGACGAAAATCGTTACAAAATCGCCAGCTCCCATCCGGTTTAGGCACCAACACGATGGGACTAGACCAATCACTTTGGGACTCCTCTATCACCCCTAAGTTCAGCATTTTCTGTACTTCCTCCCGTATTGCCTCCCGTCGGGCCTCTGGGATCCGATAGGGTTTTAACTTCACCCTTTCACCGGGCGGGGTAATGATGTCATGCTCTACCCCAGATGTATGTCCCGGCAGCTCAGAGAATACCTCCTTGTTGCGAAGCACAAACTCCTTAACCTCCTGTTGTTGGGGTTGTGAGAAGGTGGCTGCTATTCCAACCTCAGGAATCATGCAACCAGTTTGAGCTGGTGACCAAGTGTCTGCGACTAGGGACTCTCTATCCCTCCAGGCTTTCAACAGATTAACGTGATAGATCTGTTCGGGCTTTCGCCTTCCTGGTTGTCTGACCTTGTAATTCACTTCGCTCACTTTTTCCATTATCTCGTAGGGGCCTTGCCATTTGGCAAGGAATTTACTTTCAACCGTAGGGACAAGTACCAGTATCCTATCCCCCGGGGAAAAGGTACGGGTCTTGGCTCCACGGTTGTACACTCTCTGCTGTGCTAACTGCGCTTGGGCCAAATGTTCCTTCACGATGGGCATTACCTGTGCAATTCGGTCTTGCATCAGGGCGACATGCTCAATCACACTCCTGTGGGGAGAACTCTCACTTTCCCAAGTTTCCTTGGCAATATCCAACAGCCCTCTTGGGTGTCTCCCATACAGTAACTCAAAGGGGGAGAATCCCGTAGAGGATTGGGGCACCTCCCTAATAGCAAACATCAGATAAGGAAGTAGACAGTCCCAATCCTTTCCATCTCTATCCACCACTTTCTTCAACATTTGTTTTAGGGTTTTGTTGAATCTTTCAACCAGCCCATCGGTTTGGGGGTGATACACAGATGTACGTAATTGCGTCACTTTGAATAATTTACACAGCTCCTTCATAACCCGGGACATAAAGGGTGTACCTTGGTCCGTAAGCAGTTCTTTACAAATACCCACCCGGCTAAACACAAGAGATAGCTCTTTGGCTATGGTTTTGGCCGAGGTATTTCGGAGAGGGATCGCTTCTGGATAATGGGTGGCATAGTCCATTATAACTAATATGTACTGGTGCCCCCTAGCGGACTTGATTATAGGACCTACCAAATCCATGGCGATCCTCTCAAACGGGACCTCAATGATGGGTAGAGGGACCAGCGGGCTACGGAAATGTGGCATCGGGGCCGACCTCTGACACACAGGGCAGGAGGAACAATAATTTTCTACGTCCTTCATCACCCCCGGCCAATAGAATCTCTGTAATACCCTCTCTCGGGTTTTCTCTGTCCCCAGATGACCTCCAAGAATGTGCCCATGGGCCAACTCCAACACCAACTCCCTGTAAGGTTTGGGCACCACAAGCTGCTCAACGGTTTCTTCTGCCCTTTTTGCCACCCGATACAGTAGGTCCTTCTCTACGCTGAAGTATGGGTAAGTGCAGGTATTATCTGGGTTCACTAACTCGCCATCTATTTTCACTACGTTTTCCCGTGCCTTTATTAGGGCGGGATCTTTCAACTGTTCTGTGGCAAAGTTTTCCCTGTGAACCTCAAGATCAGAAAACTCCACAGACGGTAGGTTTTCGTCTGAGGAGGTGGGCTCCTCTCCAGTTTCTTGAGTCTCCCCTGCCAATACTGATAAGGGAAATTCCGGAGAGTCCTCACCACTCTCAGGGGAGTTCTGGCTATCACATTCCTGGTACATAGGGGCACCAGTGGGGGGCTCAGGATCATCCCACAGTTCCCAGAACTTCGGAAAATCCCTTCCCACAATGGCGTCATGCGGTAACTGAGATACTAAGCCCACTGGATGAGAGAGGGTACCTTTGGGGGTCTCGAAACACACTGTAGTCACTGGATACTCTCGGGTGTCCCCATGCACACAAATAACAGCTACCTTGCTATTCCCAGAAACCTCTGTTTTAACTAACTCAGCCTTTATCAGGGTCACAAGGCTACCTGAATCCAGCAATACCACAACATTTCTACCATTAACACACATTTTGCATAAATGTTTCTCAGTTCCTCGAATGGCAGTGCATGCGACTGTCGCACACAGCGACTGACGTCTGCCCGTCAGAAAGTCACACTGCATGGGTTCCTCCACAACCGGGCAATTGGCTGCAACATGTCCCGCTTGCCGGCAGCGGTAGCAAACGATCCTTCTTGCCGCCTCTTGAGCCGCTGATTTCCCAGGCTGTTCTCGCCAAACTTGGGGTAGAGCTCCCACCCTCTCACTCTCTCCACCCTCACCCCTTGGAATCCTCTTATCCGCCCCTGGGGATGGTCTGGTCTTAGGGTGGAAAGTCCGAGTGTCTCTGGAAGAGGCCGTCAGGTTCTCTGTAGCCAAGTATTTCTCCACACGATCCACAAGACCATCGGCCGTCTCTGGGTCTCCATGGCTTACCCACTTTTGGATGGCAGTAGGAAGAGCTCTCAAAAACCGATCCATTACAACACGTTCCACAATCTTTGGTGCGGACAAAGTCTCTGGCTGTAGCCACTTTCTGCTCAGGTGAATGAGATCATACATTTGAGACCTGGGGGGTTTTCCAAGCTGGAAAGTCCAGTTATGCACACGCTGAGCCCGGACAGCCTGGGTGACACCCAGCCTTGCCAATATTTCAGCTTTTAGCATCACATAGTCTTTTGCTTTGTTAGGCTCTAGGTCATAGTAAGCTTTCTGCGATTCACCAGTTAACAGAGGAGCCACCAGTCCAGCCCACTGCTCCTCAGGCCACTTTTCTCTTTCAGCGGTCCTTTCAAATGTGGTCAAAAATACCTCTGGATCATCCTCTCCAGTCATTTTTGTCAATAAACGACTCACCCCAAAGGACGCGGTATTAGTGGGACGGCTTTCCTCACTGGTCTGCGGACGTTGCTGCATTACTGCTTCCATCTGTTGTTGTAGTCTCTGCTCTTGCTTCTGCAACAGGTCTATGAAGCGGGCCTCAGATTGCTGCTGGGCTCGTTGCTGAGCCTCCAGACTCTGTTGCAAAGTTGCGTTTGTCTGCTGCTGGGCTGCAAGGCTCTGTTGGTGAGCTTGCTGCTGGGCTGCGAAGTTCTGTTGTTGAGCTGCAAGGCTCTGTTGATGAGCTGCAAGGCTCTTTTGCAAACCTGCATTTGTCTGCTGTTGATTGGCATTTGCTAGAGCCAGCTGCTTCAGTATCTCCTCCATGCTGGCTTAAAAAAAAACTGCCACTGGTTCTCCAACAACTGTGAGGGGGTTAGCTCGGCAGCGGGTGTGTGTGACCCCCGGGATGGGCTCCCCACACAAAACAGGCCCAGCAAACGGAGGTTGTGGTTTTCAAAATCAAAAAGGTGCGGTTTATTTTCTATTTACAGTGACAAAACACAGCAAAGCAAAAGAAACATAAACAAAATAAATCCTGGTCAACTTGACCTCTGACTAAACATACAGGTTTCCTAACTAACAACTGGGATCAGCCTAGTGCTGTCCTAGTCCCTAAGTCCCTGGTTTTAAATGTCCAAGCAAATAGCCACACAGGCTTTGTCTCACCGCACAGGGGTTCACTCTCCCTAGACAGTCCACACAGGTCTGGTTCCAGGCATGAGCTAACATCTAATGAAGCTGGGAGTTCTTATAGAGGCCTAAATGAGCTGACAAGCTTCAGCTGGTCTCATCAACTCCCTGTCTGCACGACGCCCCACACTTTCCCTAGAGGTATGAGTCATCCATGAGCCCACTAGCCTTATACAACTCTCCACCTAGTTGTATAAGTCGGCGTAAAGCCTGAATCTGGGCGAAATATATCTACCCCCCTGGATGCAACCAGGTGACTTTACCTTCCTGCTGTCACAATATATACACACACACACACACACACACACATATATATATATCCTATGGTATGTAGACGCTAGCACACATATTGGGATTTTTATTTTTTTACCAAAAATATGTAGCAGAATACATATTGTCCTACATTTTTGAAGAAATTCGATTTTTTATTGGATGTGTTTTATAGCAGAAAGTAAAACATTTTTCTTAAATTGTTGGTCTTTTTTGTTTATAGTGCAAAAAAATAAAAAGCAGAGGTGTTATTAGTACAGTGACAGTGCATATTTTTGGCACTGATCACTGTTATAGTGTCACTGTATCCCGCAAAGTGTCAGTTACTGTCCGATAGTCTGCTGCAATATCACTGACCTGCTATAAGTCGCAGCTTGCCGTCATTACTAGTATAAAAAAAATCCATCTCTCTCTCTCTCTCTATCATTATATATATATATATATATATATATATATATATATATATATATATATATCCCCGCAGATCGGCGCTGCTGAATTTTCACAGCAGAAACAGCCCGCCGGAAGCGCGAGCGTCCCCTGCAGGCGGAAATGCAGAATCGCGTATATATACGCAATCCTGTGCACATCTGCTGCCCTGTAGCAGTAAAAGTGCTATAGGGCAGTCAGCAAGTGATTTTGCTCACAGAACTGCTGCTTATGCCCTTTTCACACCGGTGTGCTTTTGCCATGCTAAAACACACTTTACCAGCACAACAAAAGCGCAAGAAAACTCCTCCTTTAAATCCTATGTAATTGAACACATCACTGCTCTGCGGATGCGCTGCAATTTGAAAAGTCCTGCATGCTGCATCTTTGGTGCGATTTTTCAAAAGCGCACTAAACATGTGCCCTCCATTGCAAGTCAAAGGGAACGCATTAAAAGCGTGTCTGCATTTTTGGTGCATTTTTTTTGAGTCACCTGTCCATATTTTCACAGGTACATGCTGGTATTCAGGAAATCAGAAAGTGCACCAAAAATGCATTAAAAGCACAATGTGCCATTTTTAAATTTGAAAGAAGTGCACTGGTGTGAATGGGCCCTTACTGGATGTTTTTTTTTTTTTTCTCACCATTCACCTTAGGGCTCTGTCACACTGGTGCGCTTAAAAATGTGGCATGCCTTATTCAAAAATGCATATCATGTTTTTGATGTGCTTTCTGGTTTCCTGGCTCTAAGACGTGGGACTCCAAAAAAAAAAAAATGCAGGCACAGTACATTTTGGTGCCCTTTGATGCATTCCTAATGACTTAAAATGGAAGGTGTGTTTGATGCGCTCCCATTGACCTACAATGGAAGGTTCGCTTTTGAAAAACTGCAAAAAAGATGCAGCATGCAGCTCTTTTCAAAAACACAGCACACCTGCAGCTCAGCGATGTGAACAGTTGCATAGGATTTAAAGAGGAATACATTTCATGCACTTTTGTCGTGTTGGAAGAGTGTTTCTAGCGCAGAAAAATCACACCGCGGACGAGGTCTTGGAGATCTCAGGGCATGAAAATCTCAGAACATTAAAAGTTTCTAGAGTACTGTAACTATCACAAAGGAAATACATGGTACATCCAGGTATAGAAGAATTACTAAATCCATGTGACAGCTCTAGTTGGTTGCCCACCCCTGTCACATGGCTGTGGGGAGACAGTCCTCAGCTGTGTGTGTAAATGCCATCTTTGTCGAATGAACAGAGTGGAAGGGGAATGGGGGGAATGATGGATTGGTGTGTATGTGCACCTGGGGAGGGGGTTATTAAAGTGAACCTGTTGCTTTGTCATGTACAAAATACACTTTACTTTAAGGCCGCGTACACACGCAAAAAACGACAAGAAAACTGCCGGGAGAGCTTTCTTGCCGAGAAAACCGGCTGTGTGTACGCGGGTTTCAGTTTTTTCGTCAAGAAAACTGCCCAGATTCCCCGACGAGAAAAAAGACGACCTGCGGTCGTTTTTCTCGTCGAGAATCTCGTCGGCCTGTTTCTCGACGAGAAACCCGAGCGTGTGTACACTTACCTGTCGCCGTGGAAACCCGCGCATGCTCGAAATGACTTTGACGCATGCGCGGTAGCTTCCTAGGCATAGGGTGTAGCAAGATGGCGGCGACGGCATTGAATGTGACGAGCGCACGCTCGACGTAGTTGATGACGTCACCGCGTGCGTGCCATTTAAAAGAACGGCGGTTCTTTTGAATCGTACGTGTGTACACTCGGCCGGGACAAGTTTCTTGTCAAGTCTCGTCAGGAAAAACGTTTTTTTTCCTGACGAGAATCTCGGCCGTGTGTACGAGGCTTCGGGGTTATGTTAAAAATGAAGTCCAGACAAATGTCTCAATACACAGATCAAATACATACAGTGAATGTCATTTAAAGTGTTCCATCTCTACTCTTCACTTGCTGGTTGACCAGATGATCATTTTTGTGCCATTCATCTCTAGGAAACCTATGGAGAAGATCCCTATCTTAGTGGAGTTCTAGCTGCCGCTTTTGTAAAAGGACTGCAAGGAGACCATCCTCGTTATGTAAAAGCTAACGCAGGCTGCAAGCACTTTGATGTACATGGGGGCCCTGAGAATGTACCAGTTTCAAGATTCAGTTTTGATGCCAAGGTATAGTACTGGGTATACGGCACAAAGGTGCAGCGAATAGATCCATTACTCCAAATGGTTACCTACAGTGCCTTGCAAAAGTATTCATACCCCTTAAAATTTTCCACATTTTGTCATGTTAAAACCAAACACATACATGTATTTTATGTGATAGACCAACACAAAGTGACACATAATTGTGAAGTGGAAGAAAAATGATAAATGGTTTTCAATTTTTTTTTACAAATATGTGAAAAGTGTGGCGTGCATTTGTCTTCAGCCCCCCTGAGTCAATACTTTGTAGAACCACCTTTCAATGCAATTACAGCTGCAAATCTTTTGGGGAGGTCTCTACCAGCTTTGCACATCTAGAGTGACATTTTTGCCCATTCCTCTTTGCAAAATAGCACAAGCTCTGTCAGATTGGATGGAGAGCGTCTGTGAACAGCAATTTTCAAGTCTTGCCACAGATTCTCAATTTGGATTTAGGTCTGGACTGTGACTGGGCCATTCTAACACAAGAATATGCTTTGATCTAAACCATTTCATTGTAGCTCTGGCTGTATGTTTTGGGTCGTTGTCCTGCTGGAAGGTGAACCTCTGTCTAGTCTCAAGTCTTTTGCAGACTCTAGGTTTCTTCTAAGATTGCCCTGTATTTGGCTCCATCCATCTTTCCATCAACTCTGACCATCTTCCCTGTCCCTGCTGATGAAAAGCATCCCCACAACATGGTGCTGCCACCACCATGTTTCACAGTGGGGATGGTGTGTTCAGGGTGATATGCAGTATTAGTTTTCCATCATACATACCATTTTGCTTTTGGGCCAAAAAGTTCAATTTTGGTCTCATCTGACCAGAGCACCTTCTTCCACGTTTGCTCTGTCCCCCACATTGCTTCTCACAAACTGCAAACAGGACTTCATATGCCTTTCTTTCAACAATGGCTTTCTTCTTGCCACTCTTCCATAAAGGCCGCATTTGTGGAGTGCAGGACGACTTATAGTTGTCCTGTGGACAGATTCTCCCACCTGAGCTGTGCATCTCTGCAGCTCCTCAAGAGTTACCATGGGCCTCTTGGCTGCTTCTCTGATGAATGCTCTCCTTGCCCGGCCTGTCCGTTTAGGTGGACGGCCATGTCTTGATAGGTTTGCAATTGTGCCATACACCTTCCATTTCTGGATAATGGATTGAACAGTGCTCCGTGAGATGTTCAAAGCTTGGGATATTTTTTTTATAACCTCACCCCTCCTCCTTTAAACTTCTCCACAACTTTACCGTGATCTGTCTGGCGTGTTCCTTGGCCTTCATGATGCTGTTTGTTCACTAAGGTTCTCTAACAAACCACTGAGGGCTTCACAGAACAGCTGTATTTATATAGAGATCAAATTGCACACAGGTGGACTCTATTTACCAATTATGTGATGTCTGAAGGCAAGTGGTTCCACCAGATCAGAGTAAAGGGGCGGAATACAAATGCACGCCACACTTTTCAGATATTTTTATATATATATATATATATATATATATATATATATATATATATATATATATAATTTTTTTTAATTTTTTTTTTGAAAATCATTTTATAATTTTCCTTCCACTTTACAATTATGTTCCACTTTATGTTGGTCTATCACATAAAATCCCAATAAAATACATTTACGTTTTTGTTTGTAACATGACAAAATGTGGAAAATTTTAATGGGTATGAATACTTTTTCAAGGCACTGTATATAATGACATGCATATAGACCTAGCCATTGGGCTGTATTGGGCCCCATGCACACAGGGCGTTTTTACAGCTTAAAAACGCCTGTCCATGTTTTGTAAACATTTTTTGACCTTTTTAAAAAAAAAAAAATGCTGGAGCTCAAAAACGCAATCGCAGCGTTTTTGCGCATTTTCGCGGCGTTTGTGCGCGTTTAATAGCGTTGGGCGTTTTTCAAGCTCGAACCTGGAGCTCCAGAACGCACTGGTCTTGGGTTTTTTTTGCAGCTGGAAAACGCCTATGCCACTTGGAGCTCATAAAAGCTCTGTGTGCATGACACAATAGAATAACATGGATGGGCGTTTTGCAGCTGTAAAAAAAAACGTCTAACGCTGCTAACAGCAGCTGCAAAAACGCCCTGTGTGCATGGGGCCTTAGAGTTTAATTGCTGTTTTTGGTGTGATCTGGACAGTTTGGCAAAACAAATTCTATCTTATTTGGCCAACATGAGTGATAAAAATTGAAGTTTTATTTGCTCAAACAAAGTGGCTGAGAATAGTAGGATTTTAAAACAGCTTACCTGTAAAATCCTTTTCTTGGAGTACATCACGGGACACAGAGCGGCATAGTCATTACTATGTGGTTATATAGAATTACCTTCAGGTGCTGGCACTGGCAACTTCCAAAACAGGAAGTACCCTCCCCTATATAAGCCCGTCCCATCCGGGAGCACCTCAGTTTTGTAGCAAAGCAATACGTGTCCCCAAAAGAGGGGTGGGAGCTCTGTGTCCCGTGATGTACTCCAAGAAAAGGATTTTACAGGTAAGCTGTTTTAAAAATCCTACTTTCTTGTTCATACATCACGGGACACAGAGCGGCATAGTCATTACTATGTGGGACGTCCCAAAGCAATGCCAAATGAGGGGGGGGATATACCATACATAAGCTGGGCGCCATCAGGCATGAGGATCTTTTGCGGCCTGCAACACACTGCGCCCAAAGGCGACATCCTCCTGACTTCTAACGTCCACCTGGTAGAACCTAGTAAACGTGTGTACTGAAGACCATGTTGCGGCCTTACAAATTTGAGCCAGGGAGGCCTGGTGATGCACTGCCCATGACGTTCCAACTGCTCTCGTGGAGTGCGCCCTAACTTTGAACGGAGGCGGTCTACTTCTCAAGCCATAGGCTTGTATTATGACCTGTCGAATCCACTTGGCTAAAGTAGATTTTGATGCTGCCTGACCCTTTCTGGGGCCTTCCGGCAGAACAAACAAAGAATCCGTTCTACGAATCTGAGCAGTGGCTTTTAGATAAGCTTTAACTGCTCTTACTACATTCAAAGAATGCAATAACTTTTCCTCTACCGAGCTCGGTTTGGGGAAAAAGAAGGAAGAACCACATCCTGGTTCAAGTGAAACCTCGATACCACCTTAGGAAGAAAGGCTGGGTGAGGACGTAATACTACTCTGTCCTCATGAATAACCAGATATGGCTCTTTACAGGACATGGCAGCTAATTCCGACACTCTTCTAGCCGAGCATATGGCTACTAAAAATATCAATTTTCTGGTGAGTAGAACCAAGGAAATGTGCCGCAAAGGTTCAAATGGCTGCTTCTGCAGAACCGACAGAACCAAATTTAGATCCCATGGGCATATGGGAGCTTTAATCGGTGGAATAATACGAGTCACACCTTGCATAAAGGATTTGACAAGTGAATGCATACCCAGGGGCCTTTGAAATAGTATTGATAAGGCCGAAACCTGGCCCTTGATAGTACTTAAGGCAAACTTCCTGTCTACAGCCCACTGCAGGAAGTCCAGAATTCTGCCTATAACGTACTTACGTGGATGCCATTTTCTGGCCTCGCACCAAGTGATGTACGCCTTCCAAACTCTATAGTAGATCTGCCTGGATACAGGCTTCCTGGCATTGATTATAGTTGATACCACAGAGTTAGAGAGACCTCTCTTCTTTAGGATGTGGGATTCAATAGCCAGGCCGTTAAACTTAGAGTTAGTAAGGAAGGGTGGTATATCGGTCCTTGCGAAAGCAGGTCCGGACGACGTGGAAGGGTCCAAGGACTCCCCACAGACATTTTGATGATCTCCGCATACCAGGCCCTTCGGGGCCACGCTGGAGCCACCAGGATCACCGGCTTCTTTTCCAACCTGACTCTGCGAAGGAGTCGAGGCAACAATTGTAGCGGAGGGAATGCATATATCAGTCTGAACTGATCCCAAGGGAACACCAGAGCATCCGAGCCGCAAGCGAGGGGATCCCTTGTCCGGGAGACAAATCTGTCCACCTTTGCGTTGAATCTGGATGCTAGCAGATCTACATCCGGTGTTCCCCACCGCTGACATATTGCTCGGAAGACCTCGGGATGAAGGGACCATTCCCCTGGGCATAACTGTTGGCGACTTAGAAAGTCCGCCTTCCAATTCTCCACCCCTGGAATGAAGACAGCTGACATACATGGGACATGCTTTTCTGCCCATTCCAGGATGTGACTTACTTCCCTCTGGACTGCACGACTCCTGGTGCCTCCCTGATGATTGATATATGCCACTGCTGTGGCATTGTCTGATTGAATTCTGACAGGGGACCCTTGGAATCTGGATGCCCAGGCTACTAGGGCATACCGGGCTGCTCGTATCTCTAAGAGATTGATGGGCAGGGTTTTTACTACATTTGACCATCTGCCCTGGAGAGACCATTGCTCCAGTACTGCCCCCCAGCCTATAAGGCTGGCATCTGTAGTGACCACCTTCCAGGATATCGGACTGAAGGGTTTTCCCTTCTGGAGATTCTGGGGGATCAACCACCAGCAGAGACTCTTCCGAACGGAAGGGGACAAAGCCATCGGGAAGTCTAGAGCCTGAATTATTCCGTTCCAGGCTGACAATATGGCCCTCTGTAAATTCCTTGAGTGGAATTGGGCGTATGGCACAGCTTCGAATGATGCTACCATCTTTCCTAGCAGCCTCATGCACAGGCGTATGGACGGCTGTCTTTTTGCACAAAGCAGACGGACCAAGCCCCTCAAAGAGGATACCTTGTCTAGAGGTAAGAAAATCTTCCTCTGGTCTGAATCCAGCCGTAGCCCTAGATATACCAGGTTTTTCACTGGCTGTAGGGCTGACTTGTCCAGGTTGATGACCCAACCGTGAGATTCTAGATACTTGATTGTATCGACAATTACCACTTCTAGCTTGGCAACTGAGTGGTCCATCAACAACAGGTCGTGTAGGTATGCCATTATCGTTACACCTCGTGTTCTTAGATCGGCCAACAGTGGGGCCAGAATTTTTGTGAACACTCGTGGTGCTGTGGCCAGACCGAATGGTAAGGCTCTGAACTGAAAATGGCGCCCTTCTACTGCAAACTGTAGAAATTTTTGATGACCTGGAAAGATGGGAACATGCAAGTAAGCATCTTTGATGTCGATCGAGGCTAACCATTCCTCCCCCTGTAGGGCAGCGGTGACCGATCGGATCGACTCCATCCGGAAGGACCGGACGTTTAGAAATTTGTTTAGACTCTTTAGGTCCAATATGGGTCTTATGTCCCCGTTTGGTTTCGGGACTGTGAAAAGGTTTGAGTAGAAACTCAACCCCCACTCTTCCATAGGAACCTCCATAATTACTCCTTGGAGCAATAGTTGTTCTAACGCCACTAGGAAACACCTTCTTTTCAGAGGGTCTTTTGGCATGCCTGACCACATAAAATGGGAAGGAGGAGACTCTTTTAACTTCAACTTGTATCCCCGAGTTATTGCGGAGAGCACCCATCTGTCTTTGATCGTCTCCCGCCAGGTCTCTGAACAACTGAAGTCTTCCCCCCACCCGTTTGAGTGGGGGCAGCCCTTCATAGGCTTGACTTGGAGGCTGGTTTAGTACCTCTTCGGATCCAGGGCTTTTTATTACCATGTGACTGTCCCTGATTTTTACCTCCTGAGTTTGACCGAGGAGGCCGTCGGAACTGCTTAGTAGCAGACGTCCCAGGGATAGGAGAGGTAGTCCTCTTAAAAGACGGACCCCTAGACCTCTTTTTAATTGGTAAGAGAGTACTTTTACCACTGGAAATCTTCTGGATATATTTATCCAGGTCTTCGCCAAAAAAGGCGTTCTCCATGAAATGGGAAGCTAACTAAGAGCTTCTTACAGGGAGCCTCAGCAGACCAGTTCTTGAGCCACAGAAGCCTACGCATATGTACCAAAGACAGCGTGAGGCGGGAGGCCTGATGGATAGAATCCTTGATGGCGTCAACCGCAAAGCATAATGCTCTAGGCAGATCAGCCAGAGCCTGGGCCTGCTGGTCTGGCAAATCCCTCAGGACCATTTTCATTTGATCCTTTAAAGCTTGGCAGACCCCAATAGCTGCCACTGCTGGCTGTGTAACAGCCCCTGCTGTGGAAAAAGCAGATTTTAATAAAGATTCCAATTTTTTATCTACTGGATCTTTGAACATTTGAACATTATCTACTGGACATGTCAGTGATTTGTTCACAGAAGAAATGGCTGCATCCACCGTAGGAACATTCCATCTCTGGGTGAACTTTTCCTCCATGGGATAGATCACCGGAAATTTCTTAGGCGGAACAAATAGTTTATCAGGATGTTCCCAGTCCTGGTATATAAGTCCTTCCAATAATGGATGAATTGGAAAGGAGCAATTAATCTGGGGAGCTTTTAGCGACCCCAACGAGGAGACAGCAGTAGTTGATGGTTCAACAAGAGGCATTTTAAATGCAGATCGAACCATGTCAGTTAGGGTCTGGACCCACAATCTTTCAGTCTGTGATGCTGAAAATGGTTCATCTACTGTCGATTCCTCAAAAACAGAGTTAACCTCCTCCTGATCCCCTTCAGGAAGGTCAGTCCCTTCCTGGGACTGTTGCTCTGCCAACAGGCACTCTAATGGAGGGGATGGAGATCTGGCGCGCTTTCTTTCCTGTAGAGAAGAAGCGATCAATGCTGCCAATCTCTGCTCCAATCCCTCCAGAGTTGAGGCAAAAACCTCCTCTGTTATATATGCAGGAGCAGGTGGACTGAGGACAGCCGCAGTACCTGGCACTCCCGGGGGTTCCTTATGGGTATTAACCTCTGATTTCTCAGGGGAGGAAGGTGCAGATGACTGCTCCAGATCCTCAGAGCCCGATGGAGACCCCCTACACTTCCTGAGAGGTATATCTCAGAGTTTTTTAGGCGGCATATTCCTTAGTTCAAAGCTGAGGTATTCCAGCCGCAATACACCCCTTTACTGAAATAGTCTAACGCAATTTGCTGCTATGTACATCAATGGGTGTCTACTAATGCGTCTTTCTGGGGATGCCTGTATCAACCGCCCGCTGTAAGCCCCTATACCATGCTACCAGCTCCTTTTCATGCTCTGTGTCCATAGCAAGCAGCGTAGACTGAGTCCTTTTATCTTGCTGGGACGCCCGCACATGCGCAGAAGCACTGGGCGCACAGAGCGCATCATCCGCCAGGCTCCGCCCCCTTTTTTGAAGCTAAATCTTATAAAAAGAAAGCGTGTGTGCGCACGTGCACGTGTGCGCTCTTGGCGCCATGTAGGGAGAGAAGCCAGGGTCCCTGTTTCATCAGGACTCGGGGATGGAAGGAAACTACTTGGCAGCATGACAGAGGAATGCAGCTTCCCTGATAGAGAGCTCACTCATCTGCCTGGACTTTCACCATGGAAGGAATAGTCCCAAGAAAAAAAGACGTTCCACAGCGGCCTCTAGTGGACAAACACAGGTACCGCACTTTTGTCTTTTTTTTTTTTTTTTAAAACCTCCTTTATGAAAAGACATTTCTAGGATTTCTTAGGCATATACAGCTATTAGCGGGAATACCTTTAGGTAACAGGCAGAAAGACATATTAGGCTTGGGGGTCCCCTCAATAGAACCAAGTTCCTGAGGGGCCCCCACTTACCTTTTCCCCGCCGCAGGACTTTGTTTGGTCCACAGAAGCCCAAACTTCACCTCTCACGGCAGGCATTGTACTAGACCTTCAGGGACCGGGTTCCCAAGGATTCCACTCCCCTGGACCTGTATAGCACCCTGCACAGATAGCCTCTTGGTTTTGGGTATGACCAGAGCTCTGGATCCCAGGGTCCAGCCCTCCTAAGAGAGGCATTACAGGCAAAACCTTGCTCTTCTCTGCAAGGCCCGGGTACCGACCGTTTAGCTATGAAGCTTTTTTGGTCGGATCCGGAATAGCTTGCTAAGGCCCAGAGAACCTGTACACAAGGCCAGATGAATACATGTTAACCTTGGCCAACACCTTAGACACTGGCAAAAAACTGAGGTGCTACCGGATGGGAGGGGCTTATATAGGGGAGGGTACTTCCTGTTTTGGAAGTTGCCAGTGCCAGCACCTGAAGGTAATTCTATATAACCACATAGTAATGACTATGCCGCTCTGTGTCCCGTGATGTATGAACAAGAAATACCTTTTTTTAAATGGTCTCCCTGTGCTTGTGTGGGTTTTCTCCAGGGACTCCAGTTTCCTCCCGCTCTCCAAAAACATGCTGGTAGGTTAGTTGGCTCCTATCGCCCTAGTATGTGCATGTATGAATGTGACCTTGGATTGTAAGTTTCTTGAGGGCAGGGGTTGATGTGAATGCACAATATTTAAAGTTCTGCATAAATTGTTGGTGCTATAAAAATACTCATAATAAAAATAAAAAAAACGATCTGCAGTGGAAAAACCTAAAAAGCTTCAGGCACAGGGTGGGGCACAGCTAAGGGGCCCTGTGCTTTGAAAGCCTGCAATGGTGTCCATTGCAGTTAGTGATTAAAGTGTTTCTTGTATCCAAAAGTATACCTCTTAAAAGAAGAGGGAAGATGCTTCCCTTTCCGGGGGCCTGCTCACTGATCACTGCAAGTATTCCGTACTTCCAGATGTGTGAAATACCTTCTTCCTCCGACATGCATTCTGGTTTATCCCACTGGCATCACTAAGGCTGCATTCACACCTGAGCATATCATTTTCAGGCAGAACGTCACGCGATTTTTGCCACGATTCTTGCCACGATTTTGTACAGGTCAAAAGGTCACCACTGTAAAAAAGCAGAAAAATGCCCAAATTGAGCTACAAAAAAACTCAAGAACTTTTTTGAGCTTTAGTCCTCGTACACACGACCGAGTTTCTCGGCAAGAACCAGCAAGAAACTTGCTGGCAGAGATGTCTTGCCGAGAAACTCGTTCGTGTGTATGGTTTCTCGTCGAGAAAACCGACAAGTAACCTCGACGAGAAAATAGAGAACCTGCTCTCTATTTTCTCGTCGAGATTCTCGTCGGCATGTTTCTCGACGAGAAAAGTGAGTGTGTGTGTACACTTACCTGTCCTCCCGGAAGCCCGCGCATGTTCGAAATGAATTTGACGCATGCGCGGTAGCTTCCTAGGCATACGTAGGGTATACCAAGATGGCGGCGACGGCATCGAATGTGACGAGCGCATGCTCGTTGTAGTCGATGACGTCACCGCGTACGCTCCATTCAAAGAACCGCGGGTTCTTTGAATCGAGCGTGTGTACACTCGGCCGGGACAATTTTCTTGTCCAAGAATCTCGTCGAAAAAAACGACATGTTTTTTTCGACGAGAATCTCGGCCGTGTGTACGAGGCTTCAGGCGTTTGGCTTCAGGCGATTTGGAGTGGAGATGTGGACCATCTCCCTAGAGAATAATTGTTTGTTTATTTTTCTCCTCCAGCGTTTTGGAGCTTCAGTCTTCAAGCTACAAAACGCTGAGGTGTGAATGGGGCCTTAAGGACATACAAGCCAGGGAGGGAAACCAGGTTTTCAACCCATCCAAGCTGCTTAATCCATGCCATGGCCAAGGATAAGAAAAGCAGCAAAGTTCAAGAAACTAGCTTTAGGATACAAGTGACTCCATGCCGACAGGTTCACTTTAATAGTATTGGCCTCAGTTTTATATATTTATATTATTTATTTATTTATTTTAAGCAGTACTATTCAGGATCTAAAGATGAGCAGGAGGGCAAAATTATTAAAACTCCAGTTATGAGATATTGCTGCTGAAGTCCTTTAGAGAAATACATTCTAGGGGAGCTTTGCCTGTAAAAAAAAAAGTTTTTTTCTTCTGTTCTTTCTAAAAGTATAAATCAAATTAGTTTATAGATTTTTTTATTTTTTTTTACAATATTGCATTTGTCTCTTGCGTCTTATGTTTTCCTCCGCTGATTACTATAGTTTCACTATCAACAGGTGGAGGAAAGAGACTGGAGAATGACATTTTTGCCTCAGTTTCAGGCTTGCATTGAAGCTGGGACCTACAGTGTCATGTGTAGCTACAATAGGTAAGTATCCTACAATGTTTGCTAAATTATTTAACCACTTGCTTACTGGGCACATAAACCCCCTTCCTGCCCAGGCAAAATGATAGCTTTCGGCACTGTCACGCTTTGAATGAAAATTGCGCCGTCGTGCGACGTGGCTCCCAAACAAAATTGACGTCCTTTTTTTCCCACAAATAGAGCTTTCTTTTGGTGGTATTTGATCATCTCTGCGGTTTTTATTTTTTGCGCTATAAACAAAGACCGACAATTTTGAAAAAAAACACTTTTTTACTTTTTGCTATAATAAATATCCCAAATTTCCTTTAAAAAAACATTTTTTTTTTCTCAGTTTAGGCCGATACGTATTCTTCTACATATTTTTGGTAAAAAAAATCGCAATAAGCGTATAGTGATTGGTTTGCGCAAAAGTTATAGCTTCTACAAAATAGGGGATAGAATTCTGACATTATTTTTTATTATCTTTTTTTTTACCAGTAATGGCGGTTATCTGCGATTTTTGTCAGGACTGCGATATTGTATTGCAGCGGACACATCGGACACTTTTGACACATTTTTGGGACCATTCACATTTATACAGCGAACAGTGCTATAAATATGCACTGATTACTGTATAAATGTGACTGGCAGGGAAGGGGTTACCACTAGGGGGCGAGGAAGGGGTTAAATGTATTCCCTATGAATGATTCTTACTGTGGGGGGGAAGGGACTGACTGGGGGAGGTGACCGATGGTTGTCCCTATGTACAAGGGACACAGCATCGGTCTCCTCTCCCTGACAGGACGTGGATCTCTGTGTTTACACACAGAGATCCACATCCTTGGCTGTGTACCGGCCGATCGCGAGTACCTGGCGGACATCGCGGCTGCCAGGCACGCGCATCGGCATCTCAGTGATACGCCGGCACACGCGTGCTGCTGGTGGCGCGCGTGCGCGCCCCCCAGTGGCCGGAGGAGCCGAGGCCGTAAAAAGACGGCCTCCCGGATTTGTAGAGCCACCTTGTGGCCATCTTTTTACAATGGCCCGTGTCTGAAGAAGTTAAAGTATAGCCTCGTACACACGGCTGAGTTTCTCGTCGAAAAAAACACGTTGTTTTTTTCGACGAGATCCTTGGACAAGAAACTTGTCCCGGCCGAGTGTACAGACGCTCGATTCAAAGAACCCGCGGTTCTTTGAATGGAGCGTACGCGGTGACGTCATCGACTACGACGAGCATGCGCTCGTCACATTCGATGCCGTCGCCGCCATCTTGGTATACCCTACCTTTGCCTAGGAAGCTACCGCGCATGCGTCAAATTCATTTCGAACATGCACGGGCTTCCCGGAGGACAGGTAAGTGTACACACACTCACTTTTCTCGTCGAGAAACAGGCTGACGAGAATCTCGACGAGAAAATAGAGAGCAGGTTCTCTTGTCGGTTTTCTTGACGAGAAACCATACACACGAACGAGTTTCTCGGCAAGAAATCTCTGCCAGCAAGTTTCTTGCTGGTTCTTGCCGAGAAACTCGGTCGTGTGTACGAGGCCTAAGTGTCCAGGGATTAGACAATTTTTTTTCCAAAACCTTTCTCTATGCCTGTAGAGCATTTCCCAGCACAATTTTTTTCACATTATTTCTGTAGTAAGAAAGAGAGCTTTTATTACTCCACATGACATTATCCACGGCTTATAAAATGGGAAGTCCGTTCCTGTTGACATGAGCACACTCCCAGGACTAAATCTCCCAGGAGCTCTTTCCCTACTCAGTGTGTGGGCAAGCTCTTGGGGGACATGGCATTGGTTTTCTGGGGGAAAAAAATCAATGGGGCTAATTTACCAAAGGCAAATAGACTGCACTTTGCAATTGCACTCTGCAAGTGCAGTTGCTCCAGAACTTCGAAACGAGTGGAAGCTCTGCTGTCTTCCATCATCCAATCATGTGCAAACAAAAATGCTGTTTTTTATTCTTCTTGAATGTGATTGGATATTCTTTGCAAAGTAAAGCTTTACCTCATTTGCTAAGCTCTGGAGCAACTACACTTGCATAAAGAGGTAATGTTGAGCGTGCAGCCACTTTAAATCAGATGTCTAAATAACAGGTTTTTGTTTTGCAGCTCCACATTTTTACATGTAGAAACTGTGGTTTGGATATTTTTATAAAAAAATAAAGAATGTTTAAACCGAAGTGGAGATTTTGTCTTGACCAGTTAGGCTCCTTTTTTTAGCTTTCAGCGCTGTCACACTTTGAATGAGAATTGCGAGGTCATGCAACACTGTATCCGTATGATTTTTTATTTTTATTTTTTGGAGACAGATGGAGCTTTCTTTTGGTGGTATTTAATCACCATTGGGTTTTACATTTTTTTGCTAAACAAACGAAAAAAATAAAAAAAAGTTTTTTTAGGTTCTGTTATAAAATTTAGCAAATAAGTCATTTTTCTTTTTCACTGATGGCCACTGATGAGGCGGCACTGATAATCGGGACACTAATGAACTATAGTACCCCACTGTAGCCGTCTTTTGGCTATAGCGTGGTACTAAAGTCAAGTGGTTAAATGTTAATATCTCTACCCAGTTTTCGCTTGCCATACTTCTCAGTCCTGCTTACACTCCCATCTCCACAACATTGGGGCCAATCGTTCTGTAGTCACAAGATATTAACTAGGAGGGCTTATGTACTCTGCTGCTGGTAAACGGACGTTTAGGAGCAGTTGGGTGTTTTTTTTCAGCTGCCCCTGAACTCTCCTCTGTTATCTTATCTGTCCATGTACACAGGGTCGTGTCTAGTAGTTTCTAGGCAGTTGAGTTTACAGGCATTTCAAGCGCCAACTCGCATTTAGCCACGTTTCGTTTTTTTTATGTACTACGTGGGATAAACCCAAGTGGGCAACACAAAGCAGGGAATAAAATCGGCAAACACCACTGAAAGTACAAATTCCCCTCCACCAACAGACTTTTGCCGGGGATTGGTATTACTGGTGCCCCTCTTCCAGCCCCCCCCAACTGCCCACCCCCCCCCCCGCCCTTTATAGTAGCAGACGGTCCATAATCAGATCAACTGAAGCTAAACAAGGGACATTCAACCAGCTTGCCCAAATTTTGTCAAATTTTTTCATACTTCACCCCCCCCCCCATGTTGATAGATGTATTTCTCTAATCTGATAGTATCACCCATTTGGTTCAACCATTTCCTCATTGCAGGGGGTTCTTCCGACTTCCAGTGCCTCAAAATACGTTTCCTAGCCTGGAAGAGAGCCCTGGCTATCGCTATCCCAGAAGGCTCTTCCTCCGGGACATTGTCTATAAGTCTATAATGCCCAATAAGCACAGTTTATGGTGTGCTATTTTATTTTTTTAAACGTAAACGCGGCATGTAAACGCGCCAAACCGGACGTTTTAAATGTCGGTTATTATCTGTCAAGTTAAATCATTCAGGAGAGGTTGCAAAATACTCCCGTGTACATGAAGCCCAATTGCTCTCCTTGAGAAAATAGGTACTTGCTGCACTTGTATAGCAGAAAAACCAACCCAGTTTCTAAAAATGAGATTGAACAGGCCAAAAGGAAGCAAATAGAAGTTTTTTCTTTACATCCACTTTAATACATTGTTGTCTTTTTATTAGAGTGAATGGGGTTCCTGCTTGTGCAAATGAAAAGCTGCTAACAAACATCCTTCGCAAAGAATGGGGCTTTGAAGGCTATGTTGTCAGTGACGAGGGCGCACTTGAATTTATCATGATGGCGCACAACTACACAAGCAGCTTCTTGGAAACGGCAATAGGTGAGTTTGGAGTTCGGCATGTATTAAAATATATCAGTGGAACTTAAATAATGAATTTCACTGGCTTTCGTCTGTGTTGTAAAGCGCTGCGCAAACTGTTGGCGCTATATAATACCTGTATAATAATAATATTGTACTTGCCGATTAGTAAGGCAAGCCACATGAGTCAGAATATAGAAAAAACACTGACCAAAAAATGTTTTTTTCATCTGTCATACTATACTTTTCTGTTTCCAGTTTCTGTCAATTCTGGGTGTAATTTGGAGCTGGCATTTAATCTGGTGGACAATGTTTTCATGAAAATTACAGATGCAGTCACAAATGGAAATATCACTATGGAGGTAAATTGTGTACAGTGAATAAAGTGTTCTTAGCTACGTATTAAGAGTGTATATAATGGTAACTTTTACACTCACCGGACACTTTATTAGGTACACCTGTTAAATTGCATGGTATCACAAATTAATAATCAGCCAATCACATGGCAGCAACTCCATGTATTTAGGCATCTAGATGTGGTGATGAAGACCGAGCATCAGAATGGGGAAGAAGGGGGATTGAAGTGACTTTGAACGTGGCATGGTTGTTGGTGCCAGGCAAGTTGGTCTGAGTATTTCAAAAACTGCTGTAATTACTGGGATTTTCACACACAACCATCTCTACAGTTTACAGAGAATTGTCCAATAAAGAGAAAATAGCCAGCGAGCGGCAGTTGTGTGGACGAAAATGCCTTGATGTCAGAGAAGAATGGGCAGACTAGTTTGAGATGATAGAAAGGCAACAGTAACTCCAATATAGTATGCAGAATGCAGAATACCATCTCTGAACACACAACAGATCGAACCTAGAAGCAGATGGGCTACAGCAGCAGAAGACCACACCGGTGCCACTCCTGTCAGCTAAGAACAGGAAACAGAGGCTACAATTCGCTCAGGTTTACCAAAATTGGACAATAGAAGATTGGAAAAACGTTGCCTAGTCTGATGAGACCCGATTTCAACTGCGACATTCAGATTGTAGGGTCAGAATTTGGCGTAAACATGAAAGCATGGATCCATCCTGCCTTGTATCAACGATTCAGGCTGGTGGTTTAATGGTGTGGGGGATATTTTCTATGCATACTTTGGGCCCCTTAGTACCAATTGAGCATTGTTTAAATGCCACGGTCTACCTGAGTATTGTTGCTGACCATCCCAGTATGACTACAGTGTACCCATCTTCTGATGGTTACCTCCAGCAGGATAATGCACCATTTCACAAAGCTCAAATCATCTCAAACTGGTTTCTTGAACATGACAATGAGATCACTGTACTCCAATGACATCCACAGTCACCAGATCTCAATCCAGTAGAGCACCTTTGGGATGTGGTGGAACGGGAGATCAGCATCATGGACGTGCAGCCGAAAAATCTGCAGCAACTGTGTGCCATCATGTCATTATGGACCAAAAGCTCTGAGGGAGGTTTCCAACACCTTGTTGAATCTATGCCACAAAGAATTAAAGTGGTTGTTAAGCCACTATAGTATAATCCTACAATCCCCTATGTTAAATAAGATTGTGTCCCTGTGCTATATAAAAAAGATGTTGATTTCTACCTTATATCCGAGCATCTCCCGGCACTCACCTGACTCCTCGGCTCTCTCCTCTGCCCAGCTGACAGCTACGTCAGCCGGGGAGTAGAGAAGGGAGAGAGCCGAGCGGTCACGTGAGCACCGGGAGATGCTTCAATATAGGTAGAAATCTGCATCTTTTTTATATAGCACAGACTTTGGGACACATAATGTTATTTAACGGAGGGGATAGCATGATTATACTATAGTTATGATAGTATCAGGAGGGGAGAGCTGGAGAGTGGACGGAGCTGACTGACAGGGAGGGGAGGGGGGGAGATGACAGGACAGAGGAGAGCTGTGGATGACGGAGGCATGTAAACTGACCATGGTGTCAAGGCTCAGCCATGATTAACCGTGGTCAGTTTACAGGGGGAGGGCAGAACGAGGCAGGATCAGCCAGGTTTTTTAGGTGATACAGGGGGCCAAATTACACAGCACAAGCACTGTGTTGTGTAACATGCTTTAAGGAAACGCTTTAACCCGATTGCCGCCCATCCACCGTCAAAGGCCCTCATTCTGGGAGGACGTCACATGACCGCACCCCAAAACGGCCGCTATCGTGTGCCCGCGGGGGCGCGCAGCGTGGCAATCGTTTCCGCGCCGTGTTGCTAGGACACGGCGCATCTCCGATCTCTGTAAGGAGCCACAGCAGCATCTCCTTGCAGAGGAGACCTGGGCAGGTAATCGGGGACACTGATCATCAGTGCCCTGATTACAGGAAAGCCCCAGCAGTGCCCATAAGTGCAACCAGTCAGTGCCCATAAGTGCAACCAATCGGTTCCCATAAGTGATGTCAGTCAGTGCTGCCCATCAGTAGTGCCTATCCGTGCTGCCTATCAGTGCCCACCAGTGCCGCATATCAGTGTCACCTAATCAGTGCTCATCAGTGCAGCCTTATCAGCGCACATCAGTGAAGGAGAAAAATTACTTATTTACAAAATTTACTGACCGAAAATAAGAAGCTTTTTTGTCTTTTTTTTTTTTTTTTTTTCAAAATTTTCTGTTTTTTTTTTTTTTTTTTTCTTTTAGTAAAAAAAAAAAAAAAATCCCAGCAGTTATTTAAAAACCACCAAAAGAAAGCTCTATTTGTGTGAAGAAAAATATAAATGAATTTGGGTACAGTGTTACATGACCGCGCAATTGTCATTCAAAGTGCAACAAGCTAAAAAATGGCCTGGGCAGGAAGGGGCTGAAAGTGCCTTTATTGAGGTGGTTAAGGCCGTTCTGAAGGCAAAAGGGGGTCCAACCCGGTACTAGCAAGGTGTACCTAATAGTGTCTGGTGAGTGTATATTCTTGGTGTCTATTTATTAAACATTTGTTATACTCAGTTGACCAAGAATGTCCCCTATTTTTTCTAAGAGATGTAGCCTATAGCGACAGTGCCATCTAGTGGCCAAAATGTAGTATCGTTTTCTGAAATGCCTCAATGAGAGAACTATACAGCATTCTGGCCACTAGCTAGAGCTGGAAATGCAGGTAATCTCTGAAATTTTATTCAACTTGCACAAATCTTTTTTGCATTCAAACAACAAATGTTTAATAAGTAGACCCCTTAGTATTAGGTTTACAGGTTTGATACGCTTTGTTTTGCAGATGTGATAAATAAAAATGTACTGCATCCAAAAAGAACACATCAAGTTTGTGAAAAGCATACCTTGTATTTTATATTCTGCTTACTTTATTTTCTTATAAAATATGAAAACTAGGCCTGATTACTGACTATTGTTTGGTTGTAGACAGTGAAAGAACGTTTATACCCATTATTCTACACTCGAATGCGTTTGGGAGAGTTTGACCCTCCACAGATGAATCCCTACAGTGCTTTAGACCTGAGTTCTGTTCAGAGCCAAGAACACAGAGACCTTGCAGTGGAAGCTGCTGTAAAAAGCTTTGTTCTGCTAAAGAATCTTAAGGACACGTTACCACTGGATTTCCGGGGCATCAAAGGAAAGAAGTTTGGGGTAGGAGTTTATTTGTCTTATTCTGTATTATTGAAAATTGCAAAACACAAAGACTATTTAATTCTTCATATGTTTAAAACATGTATAAAGGTATGTTAAGGCAACAGGAAAAAACACATATAGTACACCTCTGGAATACATGAACATTTGCCAATGTTTTATTCCTTTTAAAAAGTCCTGCACACAAAGAAATATACCTGTTGATCTGCCAGGAATGCCCTCGGGACTTCATTTCTTTTTGGGGGTTGACAACATGCAGCAATTTTGAGGACTGAGTGGTGTCAGACATGCCCATTGTCTTTTACTAAACTACTCAACCTTTCCCACTGTCATGTTATCTATAGTGCAGGGACTATTTTGACATGTAGTCCAAGATGAGTACAAGGAGGGCTTTATGATAAAACAATGAGAACAGAACACGGAATAGCTCTAAATTTCTGACGAGATCAATGGGTATTATTTTATTTTGCACTTAAAAGAGAAGTATGGGATTTTTTTTCCCCCCATAATCATACCTACCTAGGCTGATGCAGCATCAGTCCAATGCTGCATCTGTCCCCCGGCGCCTTTACACTGAGAACCGAGCCATCAAACATCGCCAATGGCTCGGTTCTCTCGCTTCCCCGAGTGACAGGCAGAAGCTCTCCAATCAGCAGCTCTCTTGCTCTGCTCCTCCACGCTCACTGGAGCAATGAGCTGTGGAGGGGTCGTCTCAGCCTCTCAGGGGCTCGCTGAGATGGCTATCGGTCCAGGCACCTGGTGGATCCAGACTCCCAGAGTCAGGATGAAGCGGTGCCTGGACTGATATTGGTGACGTCAGCAGAAAGCAGACTTCAGACCGCTCTCCACTGAAAATGGGTCACAGGAGTGCAAAACACATTGCACTCCTGTGACCCATAGGAGAAGCCCAGCCAAACAAGCTGGAAATGCTTACACTTATTTAAAGTGGTTGTAAATCCTTACATATACCAAGTGAGGTGACTGGCTTCAGGTGATACACAGAGATGAAACAAATTTCATGAATTGTTCCTGTTTATCTGCAGCCATTGACAGCTCACACAGGTCAAAGGCTATTTCTGAACTTCCAGAGACAGCGTTGGTTGTCGCACGCTGCAAAGTACAGAGCTGGGTGTAATCTGAAACCTGAGTGGAGGAAATTGACACACCCTTCTCTGCACAGTCTCATAGGTAAACATGCACAGCTGAGATTATCAATCGCCCTCTGTGTTCTGGAGGAGGGGTCTGTCTCTGGGATTCTGTGGTGTCTGTATAACCTGTCAGAAGTGACCCATGCAGATAGAGGGAAGAGAAAGCAGACAGAAATAACACTCAGTGCTTTGGATTGAGGCTAGTACATGTTTTAGAAGCATATGCTTTCTTCATTTCTCATTTTAGGGGTTTACAATGAGTTTAACAAATGAAAAGGGAAAAGGGAAAAAATAAGAAGTAAATTGTAGAGTTTACATACACCTTTTAAAATCTCCTATCACACTGGGTCTGCAGAAGACTGTTATTGACTCCAGGTGGAGCCATATATGGTGATCTGAAGACTGATATTTAATCAATGTCCTAAGCTTGGCACCTTTTTTTCACTGTGCCACAATGGGTAAATCTATGGCCCTTTTATTAATAATAATGTCACTTACACACACAAATGCCTGTGGCAGTGTGGGCAGCACAATGTCTTAGGTGGCAGGACAGTGACCTAATGGTTGGAACTTCTGCCTTGCAAGACTAGAATTCCCAGTTCAAATTCTAACCAGGATACGGTCTGCATGGAGTTTGCATTTTCTCCCTGTGCTTGTGTAAGTCTGCTCAGGTTTCCTCCCACACTCCAAAGACATGGTGGTAGGTAAATTGGCACAACTAAATGTGCCTAAGATGGATGCTAAGTGCTTGGAGTCCCCAGGGAGAAGAGCACTATAGAACTAAAAAGTAAACCACATTGTCAGGTTGTGTTGGTGGAATGAGCAGAAAAAAAGCTGCAATTCTTGGATGAATGTCATTTCTGGCACTCTTCGCATCTTGGTCCAGTTACGTTTTTTTTTTTTTCTTCTATGGTAACCATTACTTACAGGATAGTGGTGGAAAGAGCGTAGGTGACCTCATACAACCTGCTGGTGTCAGACAGTTTCTAAAGCTACAGAATAACAGCCACCATATAAACAATTTTTTATACAGTTTTTGGTAATGAGAAATTCTTTGCATGCCAGGAAAAACAGATGTTTTTGTTTATTATGGCTGTTTATTCAAATATATCATTTAAAAAAATTGTATTTAATCCAGTACAACACAGAAGTTTAACACTACTTTAACTTTAGCAGAAGCTATAGCCATTTACAGTATTTCCCATTACTTCATTATAACCACTAACCTTAACCATGATCCTAAATATAACCCTTATACCCATGCAGGGCGAGTATCATGTTTACTTTAATGCAGACTTTCTCAGGACAGCACATACTTGCATTCCTTCCCTTCATTGTTCACCATTCAGACATCAGAAATAAAAGAAAAATTCTTTGAAAGGTTTGAGTCTCTGGTGTCATAGCTTACACAGTGCTGTAGACTCAGCATGTGGCATAGCCAATTGGCCCAGTTCTGTCATATGGAATGAGTCACATGTTCTCCATACCCAGAAGGACCTCATGGCAGTAGTGTATTTAGGTTTTGTGCTGCCCTAGGCCTGACTAAACTCGTGCACCCCCTAATTTAAATATGACCCACCCCTTCCTGTCAAGGCCACACCCATTTCTGTTTAAGACCCGCCCTGAATTTTTCGAGTGGGGACACCAGTTCTGAGGGCCTGGGGGGGGGGAATGAATTACCTTAATTTGCATAGATTTCCTCTCACTTCCTGTTTGACTATGGGGCAGGAAGTGAAGGGAAATCTCTACAATGGGAAAGGGATGGTAAAAAATAAACTGACGGGGGCTATAACCCTCCCTTACTCTATCCAAAATGAAAAAAAATAAGTTGCCTATAGTAACAGTGTAGGGCAAGCCGGTGGGGACTCTTTCCATGCTGCCCTAGGCCTTGTTGGCCTAGGCCAGGATACAGCATTGCCTCATGGATGTGGAAGGGCCGTCCACCGCCAGAGCAGGCGGGGGGGAGTGAAGAGTCAGGTAAGTATAACTGCTTTTCCCATCCTCAAAACGTATACAAGCATTTATTTCTTACATTGTGGGGGCAGCCCAACTGCAAAGGAGGAGTTTTACATTCTCGGGGTGCCATGCTTTGATGTTTTTATGGATTTAGTAATTAACTTCTTTATCATAATGCTTCTGCTTTAGGTAATTGGCCCATTTGCCAATGATCCCAAAGGACTATTTGGAGACTATGAACCGTATCCAGATCCTCAGTATATTATAACTCCCAGGTATAGTGATAAAGTGGAGGTCTCAAACTAGAAATGGATGTAAATGTAAAAGTTGCTTTGCTTGCTCCAAGATGATGTCTTTTCAGAAGGAGGTCAGTAATGGCAGCTTATGTTTGTACAGTGCAGGTTTACTTTAATATGGACCTCAACTCAAAAAGTCACGATTTGCCATATTGTAGAGAACCTTTAGAAATGTTATTTGTGCCTAGGAGTAACCAAAAAAAAGTATATGGTTTGTGTTCAGTTCCTCTAGAAAAATAGCAGTGCACTTCCAGTGCTTTGTGCCTCAATGCTGTGTACAGTACCGTACAAAAGTGAGTACACCCCTCACGTTTATGTAAATATTTTATTATATCTTTTCATGTGACAACGCTGAAGAAATTACTCTTTGCCACAATGTAAAGTAGTGAATGTACAGCTTGTATAACAGTGTAAATTTGCTGTCCCCTAAAAATGACAACACCGCCATTAATGTCTAAACCGCTGGCAACAAAAGGGAGTACACCCCAAAGTGAAAATGTCCACATTGGGCCCAAAGTGTCAATATTTTGTGTGGCCACCATTATTTTCCAGCACTGCCTTAACCCTCTTGGGCTTGGAGATCACCAGAGCTTCACAGGTTGCCACTGGGGTCCTCTCCCACTCCTCCATGACGACATCACAGAGATGATGGATGTTAGAGACCTTGCGCTCCTTCACCTTCCGTTTGAGGATGCCCAATAGGGTTTAGGTCTGGAGACATGCTTGGCCAGTCCATCACCTTTACCCTCAGCTTCTTTAGCAAGGCAGTTGTCATCTTTGAGGTGTGTTTGTGGTCCTTATGTTGGAATATTGCCCTGCGGCCCAGTCTCCGAAAGGAGGGGATCATGCTCTGCTTCAGTATGTCACAGTACATGTTGGTATTCATGGTTCCCTCAATGAACTGTAGCTCCCCAGTGCCGGCAGCACTCATGCAGCCCCAGACTAGTGCGAACCACTGCTGGCCAGCAGTGGTTCGCACGTCCTTTCTTTAGGAGCTGGAGACAGCTACCAGTAGACGGATTGCTACAAGTCAAAGACTGTTGTATTGTGGTTTTCTTTCCATGCTTGTGAGTAGTTTTAAACACTCTTCTCCTTCTTTTAATAAATATATCAAAGAATAAGGCACAAGGCTTGTGCGCTCTCTTTATTTTCTATTCTCTTTTTTGACTGCTAGGATACCCCTATCCTGGAGGGCAGCAAGGCCTGAGATATAATCCACTCTGAACTTTGGATCGCCTGATAAACACATTTGTGCACGAGTATTTGTTTTGCTGCTATTAACACTAAGTCACATGATACCGGGGAGGGAAAATGGCTAATTTTGGCCCAATTTGGACATTTTTAGTTAGGGGTGTACTCGCTTTTGTTGCCAGCGGCTAGACATTAATGGCTGTGTGAGTTTTTTTGAGGGGACAGCAAATTTATACTGTTATACAAGCTGTACACTGTGTTGTCACATGAAAAGATATAATAAAATATTTACAAAAATGTGAGGGGTGTACTCACTTTTGTGAGATATTGTATATCTGCAGTGTGAGATCATCTAAAGCACTGCTGCCTCTGACTGCTACTCTCGAGATTTAGTAATCACTGTTCTCCTTACTGGAGAGATGGATGGAAGCATAGGAATCTTTCATTTTTTTAGATCTGTTATTTTCCCACCCATCATGCTGCTTCTTAAATATATTACTGCATCAGTCATCAGGGGGCAGCTCTGACATGGAAGAAGCAAAGCCATGCCTCTCCCAAGATTGCCACCTCCACACAGACAGTGCAGAACAAGGCATTGTAAGTCAGTAAAGGGGAAGAGATCAGCTGCTGGCAACCTATAGGCAATACTGGGGACTTGTCCTTTTTGTCTTTTGCTTGCTTTTTTGGGTACAGCTTCCATAGTTCAGGTTCATTTTAAAGTGGTTGTAACCCTAAAAAAAAACAAAAACAAAGATCCTGTTCTTTTAAGGCATGTTTTATAGCACAGTGCTTGTGCTATATAATTTTTCCCTTTCTATCTTTTAAAAAAACTGGTTGATCCTGCCAGTTCCTGTGTCCCCCTGCCTCTGCTGACCACGGTAATTATGACTGCTGAGCCCGGTTGCCATGGTCAGTTTACGTGCCTCCAGCATCCGCTGCTGTGCTCTTAGTCTCTCCCCCTCCCTCCCTGTCATCACGAGAGAGGCTCTCCTGCCTGCCGCTATGCAGCAAATATACAGGTATCCCTTTTTCGGATTAGGCTGCCATTCACTACAGTGGATTTGTTTTTTAAAAATGTAAAGGCTAAATACCTTTTTGTCACACGACAGCTGTGCGGTCATGTGATCCCCCTGTGCTGGCCGGCCCCGATCTATGGAGAGAAGTGGCGGGGGCCGAGATCTCCCTGTGCTGGAGCGGGAGGGGCCGAGATCCCCCTGTGCTGGTCTGGCTGACTTCACAGGGGAATCTTGGCCCCTCCTGCTTCTCTTCATAGATCGAGCAAAGGGGGATCACGTGACCGCACAGCTGCAGTGTGACAAAAGGTATTTAGCCTTTAAATAAAAAAATAAAAAAAAAATCCACTGTAGTGAATGGCAAATTTCGCAGGAGGGGATACATGTAAAGTCACATAGTGAAAAAAAATGCAACACTGAAGATCATGCCTGGAGTTCTGTTTTTATGCTACTTTTTCTAATGCTAGATTGCTGATATATCAGTGAAGGCATCACAGATATGTGTATTTAAGTTCTTTTTTTCTTTTAGGGATGGCATCGCAGAGCTTCCAGTGCAAGTCAGTTTTGCAGCTGGCTGTGGAGATGCTAAGTGTGAAACCTACCTCCCCGATGAGATAAAAGAGTTGGTCCAATCTGTAGATATAACCATTGTATGCCTTGGAACTGGTAAGGATTTAATAGTTATACTACTGTACATTGCTATTTTTGTAGAGTACATATCAGGTACATATATTTAACCACTTGCCATCCAGCATAGATTTATAAACTACCTGGATAGCAAGAGAGTCCTCCCTCACATCAGCAAGGGGCCCTTGATATAAGAGGAGTTACTGATATAAAGGGCCCCTTTACATCAGGAGAACTCCTTAAATCAAGATCCCGCTTTCATATCTCCCATTACATTAGTAAGACAGGAGGGGCTGGCACAGTGACAGGAGAGGACAGAGTGTGGCGAGGGGGGGGGGACAGAGTGTGGCGAGGGGGGGGGGGACAGAGTGTGGCGAGGGGGGGGGGGGACAGAGTGTGGCGAGGGGGGGGGGACAGAGTGTGGCGAGGGGGGGGGGGACAGAGTGTGGCGAGGGGGGGGGGGGACAGAGTGTGGAGAGGGGGGGGGACAGAGTGTGGAGAGGGGGGGGCACAGAGTGTGGAGAGGGGGGGGGGCACAGAGTGTGGAGAGGGGGGGGGCACAGAGTGTGGCGAGGGGGGGGCACAGAGTGTGGAGAGGGGGGGGGGGCAGAGTGTGAGGGGGGGGGAGGCAGAGCGTGACGAGAGGGGGGGGGAGGCAGAGCGTGACGAGAGGGGGGGGAGGCAGAGCGTGACGAGAGGGGGGGGAGGCAGAGCGTGACGAGAGGGGGGGGAGGCAGAGCGTGACGAGAGGGGGGGGAGGCAGAGCGTGACGAGGGGGGGAGGCGACAGAGTGTGACCAGAGGGGGGTGGGAGCCTGAATCGGGGGCCGGAGCTGCACAGAGGGAGGTGCAGTATGGAGAGATCATGCTGCCAAGCAAGTATATCATGGGGTGAAGCGCCTACACCGTATAGAACAGCCTCACCCATACAAACCCCTCAGTTCTCACCCACCCTTCATCATCGAGCAGCTTCTCTCAACTCCCTCCGAATGACAGTCACGTTTCCCACTTCCCCTCCCAACTGGCAGCAGAGAAGTGTATCCGGGTGTCAGGCACACTGAAAACCAGAAACGTGTGTCAAAACCCAGACTGTCCGGGTGAATACCGGACAGGTGGCAACCCTAGCTGCAGCCATGATCTTGGTACTGTTGTGTTTTTTTTTTTTTTTTTTTTTTTTTTAGCCCCTGATCGACTGTCAGGTAAAAGTGACCTGAGAGGCTGTAAAGATGTTGCACTGCTGGGTAGGACCCCCCTCCGGCTGCCACCTCCGGGGGCTCCTGGACTCCCTTGTTCCTCCAGGGAGTCTGTGACCCCAGTTAAGCAGTTGGGACGGCTGCCCACAGAGGAGGTGGAGGAAGATCCACCAAGGAAAGCATCTGATCAAACATGATCTGTGTTTAATCAGCTGCTTCAAAGGGAGACATCAGGAATCTAATAAACCCCTGATATCTCCATAAGGAGTACCTGTCACTGCCCAAAGGTATCACAAGAGAGCTTGCTTATCCACTTGTCATAGCAATTCAGTTACAGTAAGTGGGGGGAAAAAAGTGTAAAAAATGTTTGTTTGTTTTTTTTTTTTACTCGTTGCAACATTTTAGATTGTACCAAAAATTGGCTATTATATTGTGATTGTGTACACTAAAATTTGTGTTTGATAAACAGCTGCGCAAATATTTTGCAACATAAAAAAATTGCAGCAGCCACCATTGTATTCTCCAGGGAGTAAACACTTGCCTCCTCACACCTCTCCAGTGCTATCCTGGGTGCAGCACTGCTCTCCTCCCTTCCTAATCTCACAGGAAACACGGAGGGCAGTGAGAGCCATAGGCTCCTGCAGCTGTCAGTCAAACTCCTGTGAGGAGGGAGAGGGGCGTGGCTTAGCTGCACTGTGTTTGTCTATGGATGCGCACAACCCACCTCGGGAGCGCCCGCACAGTTGTCCCCATAGCACACGGCTTGCTAAAGAGGCACCCATAGCAGGGAGAAGCAGGCAGTGCCTTTATCTTCTCAGAATGCCAGCACTTTCTAGTAGATTATATTTTAATTTCAAAACCACAAGTAGTCTTTTTGTTTCCAATCCTCCTTCCTGTCATTTATATGGCCCTTTGATGTTCTCGGCACTATATGGGATGTATTTATGTTACTCACATAGCTAGAGAGCACGATGAGTAGCAGAGTCAACCTCTTGCTATCTGCCCAGTAAGGCCACTTTCACACTACTGCAACTTCAAAGTCGCAGCCATTTCAGGGAATGCCTGTGTAAGTGGCATCAAAATCGGACCAAAGTAGTGCAGGGACTACTTTGAAGTTGGAACGACTTGAAGTCGTACTAATATGAATGGTTGTCATTGGAAATCATGGGAAACAACTTGTCATTAGACTTGTGCACAATGGAAAAATTTGTTTAGTTTCGGTTCGTTTCTTTTCAGTCCTGTTGATTCGTAATCGTTCGTAATTTTGCTAGACGGGATTTTTCGTGTTCGGACTAATTTTGTATTTTCGCAAGCTACGTTTTTCGTTGAATTCGGAATGATTCGTATTAATGTAAGCCTTATTTTTAGTTGATTTATAATTCGTACTTTCGGTAGAGTACATTGTTTTTCGTTGATTCTGGACACAACTCCTACTTTCGTAACTTTTTTTGGGTTCGTTGATTCGTAATTTTCCGTGTCTCTCTCACAACGACGCTGCCTGTTATGCCTAATGTGCTTCGAATGGATTTGTACTTTTTCTAAATACATAGCGGTTATTTGTAACGATTCAAAATCTCGTATTTTACTTGTACACCATTTTGAGAGGGAGTTCAGCACGGTGAGGGAGAAGCAGAGAGCAGAGCAGAGTGTTATTGTGCTTCGAATGGATTTGTACATTCGTAACTTTTTTCATAACGAATTATGCCGAAGACATTCGGGCATTCGCTATTTGCAATATAATTTATTTCGGATTCGGTTTTATTCGTAATTGCTTAGTTCGGAAATTCAAATGCTTCCAAATATCCGAAAGTTGCTAAATTCGGACGAATTTCGATTCGTTACGAAACGAATTGCACAAGGCTACTTGTCATGCTACTTTGCCATCACAAATCGTGGGACAAGTCGTATAAGTGTGAAAGGGGCCTAAATCCCACATTCATTGAGTGGACACTTTTCTTCTTGTAGCATGCAGGCACAGCTGATGTGTTTGGGCTGGCAAAGGGCATTGCATATACAGTATACATTGGCCCCCTCTTGTCATGCCCGAATATGTTGTCAGCTAAGCAGGAGAAGGAGACTGGATTGGTCAATGTACTGCAACTTTTTTTCTTTTTAATGTCTTTATGGAGGATGATTTTCATTTTTTTATTTATTTATAATGAATAAGGGCGAGGGGTATGTTGGGGGTTATAGGTATTACTGGAGTTCTGCTTTAACTACTTGAAGACCAACCTTTTCTGGCACTTTTTGTTTCCAAGTTTAAATCTGTATTTTTTTTGCTCTATATATATATATATATATATATATCTCTATCTCTATATATATATATCTCTATATATATATATCTCTATATATATATATATATATATATATAATCTCATTTTTATTTATTTTTTAGAAGAGACCCTAGGGAATGGATAGGCAATCGTTGCAGATTTTTATGTCACAAGGTATTTGCGCAGCGGTTTTTCAAGCGCAATTTTTTGGGCAAAAATACATTTTAATGAATGAAAAAAAACCACCATATGTACCCAATTTTTTTGTATAATATGAAAGATCATGTTACGTCGAGTAAACCGATACCTAACATGTCACGCTTTAAAATTGCGCATTGTGGAATGGCGACAAACTGGGGTATTTAAAAATCTCCATAAGTGACATTTTACCTGTTTAGAGTTACAGAGGAGGTCTAATTTATAGAATTATTGCTCTAGCGCTCGTGGCGATATATGTGTGGTGCGAACACAGTTTACATATGCGTGTGTGACTTATGTATGCATTCGCTCCTGGGGACGCTTGAATTTATTATTTTTTTTTTTACACTGTCCTTTTATTCCTATGACAAGGAATGTAAACATCCCTTGTAAAAGAAATAAGGATGATGAGTCCTGACCATGAAGAGATCCCAAATCTTTTTACCTTTTAGGCCTCATGCCCACTGGCGTTTTTACAGCTGCGTTTTTTGCAGCTTAAAAACGCCCGTCCATGTTATTGTAAATATTTTTTTATTTATTAAAAAAAAAAAAAAAAAACGTCGGAGCTAAAAACGCGACCGCGCGTTAGTGCGCGTTTTTGTGCGTTAGTGCGCGTTTTTGCGCGTTTTTGACGCTCGCATTTTTTTCTGCCTAATTCTGACGCTGAGGAACGCACTGGTCCTGGGTTTTTTTTACAGCTTAAAAACGTCTATGCTATTTGCAGCTCAAAAACGTCTAGGTGGGCATGAAGCTATAGACTAACATGGACAGGCGTTTTTAAGCTGTAAAAAACGCTCAAAAACGCGGCTGTAAAAACGTCCGTGGGCATGAGGCCTTAAAAGCAAAAGATGAAGAATTGTTTACTTTCACCCTGAAAACGGAAGTGACATCATGACGTCACTCCAGTCCTGCAAGGCCATAGAGGCCTCTGTGGCTAGCCGGCGGCACAGTCGAATCATTTCTCAGGCGAGCTGGCAGAAATGGTAAGCCTGAGAGACAGCGGTGGGAGGTGGGGAGACGTCCCCTCCCGCCACTTCTGAAAGCGTTCCAGCGTCGCTCGGAATGCTTTAAAAAGAAAGCCAGCTGGCTGAAAAAAAATACCAGGGTTATGGTTGTCATCTTCAGCCATAATCCTGGTAAACTACTTGCAACCTGTAATATAAAAAAAAATATATATACACGTTTTGTGGTCGGCAAGTGTATAATATCTGCTTGGAATTCTACTCTTGAATAGCTGATCAATGGGGGGGGTTCTTAGTGCGGAGATCCCATGGTCATCATTGATAGGCATATAAGGTTTTCCATTGGTTGCACTTATTAAGAGGTTAAAATGTTTATAATATTCTAAATGTGTATATAATACCCCTAAGCTGCAAATATATACAAACTTCTGCAAATGAATCATTACTGTATGGGCACAGTAGTGATGTGACTAATCTTGGCCCCTTCTTGGTGTTGTTCTTCTCTTAGGTGTGACTGTAGAAAGTGAGGGGCTAGATCGAAAGAATTTATCGCTACCTGGCTTCCAATCCACATTACTCAGTGATGCTGTAGCTGCAGGTAAATTTAACATTTATTTCATTTTTTTTTTTTTTTGTACTACAGGTTTAGTTTTTTGTAGATGATACTTTTAATTTATTCTGACAAACTGAACCCCCAAAGGATTTTTCTCAGACTTTTCTTGCCAAATGGGAGCAAGAGTTGAATACAACCTAGACTGCTCAAGAAAAAGATAAGATCCTATAGATGACTTAAGCCTGGTACACACGATCGGATTTTCTGCGGAAAAAGCGCAGGACTTTTGTCCGAAGGGCGTTGGCCATGAACTTGTCTTGCATACAAACGTCAAAGAATTGTCAGCCAACAAACCCGAAACAATGTGTTTTTTCAGCTCTTTAGCGCCACCCTTTGGGCAAATTATGCTAATGTTGTGTTATGGTTAGCATTGCTTCTGAGCATGCATGTTTGTACTTTGGATTTTTGTCCAACGGACTTGTGTACACACGATCGGAAAATCCGACAAGACACATTTGTTGTCGGAAAATTTTAAAGCATGCTATCCAAAATTTGTTGGCGGAAAATCCGACAACAATTGTCCAATGGAGCATACGAACGGTCGGATTTTCCGACAACAGCCTGCCATCACACAATACCCATCGGAAAATCCGATCGTGTGTACGGGTCTCAAGAGGCCCCTTATTGTGGGCTCCATCCAGGAAACAGGCTATCAAATCCTAGGTGGAACAGAGTCCCATCAACGCACCATAACATTTTTATTTGCAGTGCCCTCCAGGGTGTTTGAGATGCCACAGGCAAGAGGGTACCTAGTCCACACGTTTTGGTCTTGCTTGAAGCTTTACGCCTTTTTGGGCCCAGGTTAAACAGATTATACACAGATTAACGGATGTTCAGATCAAGCCGCCTACCTCCTTCATCTAACTGATGTCTTTGAAGCTGTATAAGTGCTTCTTACTAATTAACTTGCCTAATGCGGCCAAGGCATGCATTCACCTGTATTGGAAGGCAAACTTTGCCTCCGCCAATTAGCCTATGGCTAACCAAGATCAATGACATTCACATGATGGAGGAAATACCAGCTGTGGTCCACAATAAAGAACAGTTTTACAATTGTTGGTTCTATTGGACCAACTCCATGTTTTCTACGAACTGCAAGTCCCTTCGATCTTCTCTAGGTTAGGTGCCTACTCCATAGTAGCATAGCTGGTGAGGCATGTTTAAAGTTGAGTGCAGTGTTTCCCTACTCTCTCTGCTCCCTCCCAATGATTTTTATTTTTTTTCTCTTCTTCTATTCTATCCATTTCTGAATATTCTCTACTTGTCCACACTTTACTTTTTTACAAGTCAAACACATAGGAATAGGATAGTTTTTTTTTTTTTTTTTTTTTTAACCGTGATATGTTTTTGTTTTTTAGAGAGGAGATTTGTATTTCATAGCTGACTGCCTCCAATGTGATCACATTTTCTATGTTTGTAATACTTACCATTAGAGTTGAACGGACACCTGGATGTTCGGGTTCAGCCGAACTTCGGAAAAAAGTTCTGAGGACTATTCATGCTTGTTTCCCGTGCTTAGAACTGTCCCTGCACAAAGTGCCATTTCTGAAAGAAAAAGTCATTTAAAACTCACTCGCGGCTATAATGAATTGTCGGCTCCCGGCAATACATAGAAAAGTCATTGATAAAAAGAAAAAAAAAAAGCGTGGGGGTTCCCCCAAATTTATTTACCAGGCCCTTCAGGTCTGGTATGGATATTAAGGGGAACCCTGCCACAAATTAAAAAAATAAATGCGTGCGGTTCTCCCAAATATCCATATCAGGCCCTTCAGGTCTGGTATGGATTTTAAGGGGAACTCCACCCCGAATTAAAAAAAAAACAAATGGTGTGGAGTACCCCCAAAAATCCAAAATGACATTTCTAAAGTAAAATAATAGTAATTTAAAAGTCCTTGCGGCTGTAATGAATTGCTGGTTCCCGTCAATACAGATAAAAGTCATTGAAAGTCTTTGCTAACGCAAAAAAATAAATGCGTGGGGGTCCCCCAAATTCCATAACCAGGCCCTTCAGGTCTGGAATGGATATTAAGGATGTCCCCATGTTGATGGGGACAAGGGCCTCATCCCCACAACCCTTGCCAGGTGGTTGTGGGGGTCTGCGGGCAGGGGGCTTATCGGAATCTGGAAGACCCCTTTAACAAAGGGGACCCCCAGATCCCGCCCCCCATGTGAATTGGTAATGGGGTACATTGTACCCCTACCATATCACAAAGTGTAAAAAAAATACACAGACACCGTTGGGAAAGTCCTTTATTAAAAAAATAAATAAAAAAAAACATTCCAGCGATGAAATCCAGTGTCCCACGGTGATCAGATGTCCAGCGCTGTCCACACGAAACGTCATTGGCTGAGCCTGAGCGGATCTAATGGGGAACTTCCTCCGCAGTGTAATAAATGAATAGACCCGCCCCTTCTAAAGTTCCCCATCAGGTCCGCTCAGCCAATGATGTAGGTGTAAGGCTGAGGACCTGATGCGGAACGTGAGAAGGGGCTGGTCTATTCATTTATTATACTGGAGGAAGTTCCCCATCAGGTCCGCTCATCCAATGACGTAGGCGGGGTCTGACATACGAGGGGGCGGACCTGATGGGGAACTTCCTCCACAGTGTAATACATGAATAGACCCGCCCCTTCTCACGTTCTGCATCGGGTCCTCAGCCTTACACCTACGTCATTGGCTGTAACAGCAGAAAGGAAGGAATGGACTGCCGCACTCCAAAAAAAACCTTAAAGGTTGCTTTTATTGTAAAAAAGATAAAACACATGCACCACAGGTCACAGCAAGGCAGGGATCAGCTGACGCGTTTCACACTACAAATGTTAGTGCTTACTCATAGCTAACTAAACATAGAATGACACTTCTAATAAATACGATAATCCAAATGGTCATGTGATCAAAATTGACCGATGACTAACACCTCACAATCAACCAACTTAAATGAACCAACCTCAGCCAATGACATTTCGTGTGGACAGCGCCGGACATCAGATTGCCGTGGGAGTGTTTTTTTTTTTTTTTTTTTAATAAAGGACTTTCCCAACGGTGTCTGTGTATTTATTTTACTATTTTTTACACTTTTTGTGAAATGGTAGGGGTATAATGTTCCCCATTACCAATTCACATAAAGGGGGGGGGCGGGATCTGGGGGTCCCCTTTGTTAAAGGGGTCTTCCAGATTCCGATAAGCCCCCCGCCCGCAGACCCCCACAACCATCGGGCAAGGGTTGTGGGGATGAGGCCCTTGTCCTCATCAACATGGGGACATCCTCCCCATGTCCTCCCCATGTTGAGAGCATGTGGCCTGGTACGGTTCAGGAGGGGGGGGCGCTCTCTCGTCCCCCCTCTTTTCCTGCGGCCTGCCAGGTTGCGTGTTCGGATAAAGGGTCTGGTCTGGATTTTTGGGGGTACTCCACGCCATTTTATTTTTTTTAAATTTCGGGTGGAGTTCCCCTTAATATCCATACCAGACCTGAAGGGCCTGGTAATTGAATTTGGGGGAACCCCCACGCTTTTTTTTTTATCAATGACTTTTCTATGTATTGCCGGGAGCCGACAATTCATTATAGCCGCGAGTGCGTTTTTTAAATGACTTTTTTTCCTTCAGAAATTACACTTTGTGCAGGGACCGTTCTAAGTGCGTGAAACAAGTGCGACTTTACATGCATATTGCCGAACACCGGACCCGAACCCGAACATACAGTCAATTGTTCGGGTCCGGGACCCAAAAACCCAAAAGTTCGGTACGGACCCGAACTTTACAGTTTGGGTCCGCTCAACCCTACTTACCATAGTTACACACCTGTGTATGTTGTATTTTCTTGCAACCTTCTCTGTTTAGAAATACTCTGTGCTATGGTTCTGAACTAGTGTAACTATAAAACCTAAAGTGGAACTTTAGTTAGAAAATTAGGTACTGCTAGATGACTTCAGGCTGGCCCCTTTTGCATGTATAGCTATGTAAAACATTAAAAAGAAGTGCCTATGCTGTGTAGAATCCAGTAATACACGGTATCACCCTGCTCTGCACATGCTCAGATGCTCTCTATTTGTAGAGGCCAAGCTGCTGACAGCCTTTAAGCAGAATTAACCCTCCTATCCTTTACAGCCTAGGAAGCTGCTTCTATTTGATCTGAAACTGCCATGGTTGCTGCACAAAGCCCCAGCTGTAAATCATAAAGTGGAACTAATCCCATTGATTTACCATTTTCCAAAAAACTGTTAGATTTGATTGTGTCCTTAACCAAAAAAGTCAAACCATCAAATGGCTGGTGTCATAACTGATCACATGTATAGCATCATGACAGTTGCAGATCAAACAGAAGCAGCGTCCTTGGCTGTAAAAGAGAAGATGGTTTAATTTTGCTTGAAGGCTGTCAGCAGATCGGCCTCAGCAATGGCTAAAAATGGAGAGCAACTGAGCATGTGCAGAACAGGGCAAGGCCGTTTATTACTGGCTTTTAAACCATATTTTTTTTTTATTTTGTTTTGCATAGCTACTGTATACCTGCAAAATGGGCCAGCCTGAAGTGATCTACCAGGACTTTATTTTATGACTAGAGTTACACTTTAATTATGGTAGCAAAATGAATCATATGGACTATGTTCCTTGCTAAAGTACATTATATTCTATCACGTTGTTTATGCATAAAGTTCCGCTTTAAAATAAAGAACTTAAAAAAAAATGTATTCTGCCAAAGCGTGCTTTTTAAATTTGACCTGGAATTACGAACAATGGCAGTTAATTTGTGCTAGATAAAGATGAAGGTTGAGTGTATTGTGATTCAACACCAAGTGTCAAAGGGGTTGTTTTTCTTACATACAGTACCATTGGGTTCATCAGTAAAACAATGCAAGGAGCATATCAACCATTCAGAATTCATTTTAAGCATTATATTAACATCCAGGCTGTAAATCAGTCTTCCCAAGAAATTATAGCTACCTTAATGTGGTTGAGCACTTTGTGATTTTAGATTTTAAGGGACAGAAGATTATCATGATTAAAATGCATTAGCTGCAGTATTTAAAGTACTTTGACACCGGTATGATTTGTATGATTCTCTGCTACCCTTCTAGTATCCTGTTGCCATAAGATTATTATTTATTTTTTCTTATAACCTTCCAGCTGCAGGACGTCCTGTTATTCTGTTGCTCTTTAATGCTGGTCCCGTGGACATTTCCTGGGCCAAGGAAAGTGAGGATGTGCATGCCATTCTGGAGTGCTTTTTCCCTGCACAAGCAGCAGGCACAGCTATTACTAAGGTTTTAATAGGAACAGAAGAGGCAAATCCTGCAGGCAGGTTGCCAGCCACATGGCCTGCAGACCTGGAGCAGGTAGGTCTTCTGATTAATGAAGTAGAGTAACAAAGTATTACAAAGAGTTGAACAATTCTTGTCAATTCCAAAGATTCTCCTGCACTTCTTTCTTTTTTTTTTTTTTTTATCATACGCATTGCTAGAGACTTAAACTTAAGCCCCATACTGCATTGCTATGGTTATTATCAGGTGTACATAGAATGAGACTGGGAAAAAGATGCAATGCTGTATAAGGTGAAGAGGAAAAATTCAGGCACATAGATTATAGACCATAGAAAAACATTAATGGCAAATCCTACCTACCAGCGGCAGCCGGTCCATAAGGGGCGCCACCCCCCTAGTCTCTATGTTCCGGCACCTAATCTCCATGCGTGGTGCCGGACACATAGAGTTCTAAAAGGTTGTTTGTTTTTTTTGAAGCACATGATTAGAGCCGGAGACTCCAATTGGCTTCAAAAAGGTTGGGCTTGGGGTGCAGAGCACTGTGCCCCATGCCCACCCACTTGTGACATTAGCGAATCAACATTCACTATTGTCTTCCTGTATTTCCTCCCGGCCAATCAGGACAGGAAGCAGGTCCTAAAACCGGATTGGCCAGGAGGAGAAGCCGGGGAAGCTGCTGAAGCCGCCCACGACCTGGATGGGAGAAGTACAGGGCTGGCGAGCAGGCAGGGGTTTGTTTGCCGCCCCCCCCCCCCCCAAAAATGGAGCTTCTGCCGCCACTATTTACCAAAAAAAAAAAAAACAGGACAAATGTAAAAAAGGATATGAATTAAACTATATTGTTTGTATGATACCTTTCATCTCTGAAACACCTTCTCTCTAAGGTCCCCGCCATGGAAAACTACACAATGCAAGGGCGGACGTATCGGTATTATGGGAGCCACGTTCCTCTGTACCCATTTGGCTATGGGCTTTCCTACACCACGTTTCATTATAGTAATTTGGAAGTCAATCCAAGTCTTTTGCATCTTTGTGACACTCTTCTATTGTCTGTGACTGTGAAAAATACCGGCCTGAGAATGGGGGATGAGGTAAGAGTAAAATGACTCATTGCTGTATCTGCTTCATGTTTTGCTTGGCGTCCATGCTTGTGTATATATGTGTATGTATATGTGTGTGTGTGTATGTGTATGTATGTGTGTGTGTGTGTGTGTGTGTGTGTGTGTGTGTGTGTGTGTGTGTGTGTATATATATATATATATATATATATATATATATATATATATATATATATAATCTGTCTTGACTGACAGAGGGTTTGTATTTTCAATCACTCATGACAAAATTATTTACATAGCCCTTACACACAGCAGAGGCAGCCTGGTAACCAAACATGTTACTGCTAAAGTAATGCAATACAGCTATGCCACCCCTTTGCCTTGCCCATCCTTTGACTGGACAGTAAAAGAACAGCAACATATTGATGGCGTCAACTTTTTTTGCTCTCTTCCTGTCAGAATGTTCGTTTATAGCACATGTGAATGCAGCATTGGCACAATTGGCTCCTATTACTGTCTATATTTCTCCCAGTCTAAGTGTTGCTATACAGGGGATTGCAAGAGGCTGAAATCAATACAAATTCAGATGTTTATAGTAGTGGCATTTAAAATAAATCTATTTCATTATTTATATTAAATACATAACTGCTTTCTGGAGTTGCCTTGGTGTAGCCCTTGGAGAGGCTAAAACGCTGTTTCTGACCCTACTTAGTTGTAGTGGTGGCACTGGTTCAGGTGAGAATACTCCTGGAGGGGGGGAGCACCTGTGGTGATACAACATCTTGGATGTTTTTTGAGCACAGAGGAGTGGATTCAATTTGAACACTTATTTTGAAGCACTTTATTGTGGGGATATTTTTCACCTTTTGGACTATTTTTTAGATAATTTATTTTTTGCAAGTTATATTATATGTTTTGTAATTTTTAAATTGTTTATGCACTGTATGTTTTTTTGTTTCACTTATGGAATGATATCTGTGTGGTATCATCAAAATACTTTTATATTTCCACTATTTATGCACATGAAGTGTGTTTGGAATGTTTTAGCACTGCACAGTTGATTGGCTATAATCTTCTAGGTAGTAACCCATTGCAATTACCATATGGCGTTGGAGCATTGAGCATTGAGTATTGATTTTTAACAATAAAAAGCAGTGATATGGCTGCACCACGAAAAAAACAAACCACACATATATAAAGCACACTAATGTGCTTTAGAAATGTGTTTTTGTCAACTTCATAGCTCTGAAGCTGGAGGAGCTCCATAAAAATTAATGGAAATTATTTGCACAAAACCCATAAGGAAAGCCTAGTCATGTGATCTGTCATATTTAGATGACTGGCTCTCCAATTGCAGAGCTTTTTTTTATAAATAATAAACATGGTATACTTCCCTGCTCTGTGCAGTGGTATTGCACACAGCATCCCCAATCCTCCTCTTCTGGGGACCCCATCAGCACTCCTGGTTTCTCCCCCACTGTCGAGTGCCCTCTATAGTGAGCCACTTGCTATGGGGACACTCGCACGGTCAATTAGCACACACAGCAAGGCTTGGCCCCGCCCCCCACTCTCCTCTCACAGGCTGTGATTGACAGCACTGTAAAACAAATAAGAGGGCACACCAATCTTGCGTATTAACCAAGTGGTATCTTTAATAATGTATAAAAAGAAGTATACTCCCAAACACTTTAATGATAAAAGCATATCAAGGTCCATAGTAGACACAAAGCAATCAGGTTATCGAGACTGTTACCAACAAGCCGGAGGACCTTCTAGATGATTGACGTGTTTCAAGGGGAGATCCTCTCTTCCTCAGAGCCACGTGTCAGCCATGTGGAAGGTCCTCCGACTTGCTGGGAACAGTCTCGTGACCTGGTCACTTTGTGTCTACTATGGACCTTGATATGGTTTTATCATTGTTTGTGAGTATACTTCTTTTTATACATCATTATTATTAATATACAGGATTTATATAACGCCAACAGTTTGTGCAGCACTTCACAACATGAGGGCAGACGGTACAGTTACAATACAATTCAATACAGGAGGAGTCAGAGACCCCTGCTCGTTAGAGCTTACAATCTAGGAGGGAGGGTCAAGTGATACAAAAGGAATTGTGGGGGATGATGATCTGATGGAGAAAGTAAAAGTACAGTTAAGTGGGGGCCGGATAGGATTCTCTGAAGAGAAGGGTTTTCAGGGATCGTCTAAAAGCAAGCGGAGTAGAAGATAGTCGGACGGATTGGGGTAGGGAGTTCTATAGAAGAGGCTCAGGAAAAGTCATGGTGGCGAGCATGGGAGGAGGTGATGAGGGAACTAGAGAGCAGGAGGTTTTGGGAGAAATGAAGGGAATGAGTAGGTTGGTGTTTTGAGACTAGGTTAGTGATGTAGCTGGGGGCCAAGTTGTGGATGGCATTGTAAGTTGTTAGAATTTTACATTTATTTTGTTGGTTGAGTGGAAGCCATTATGTGGGATTGACAGAGAGGGGTGTCAGGAAAGGTTTCACCTGCTGGTGGCACTGTCAATTTCTTTGGGCCGCAGTACTGGTGTTTACCAGTGTCTCCCGGCAGTCTGGAGCCAACATCTCCTGCAGTCTGGAGCCGACATCTCCTGCAATCAGGCATCACCTGAAATTGATTGCAGGAGGTGTGTGTGTGTGTGTGTGTGTGTGTGTGTGTGTGTGTGTGTGTGGATAATATACCGGGCTGATGATTGCACTCATCGCCTTGGTATTGTCCTTGAGCCCTGACCTATAACTGTGAACCTGGTCCTGTCCCTCCTGTTATCCTATTATCCTGTATCCCTGCCCTGCAGCCTGATCCCGTCCACCTTCTCCCTGTCCTGTCTTGCTCCTTGCCCCCATCTGCTGATCTCCTGTGTATGACCCAGGCCTGGCTACATTTAGGATTCTGCTATTCCCCTTCTATCGTACTTACTGGTTTAGTCTGTTGTTTGTGGGTCACTGTTTGGTTGTTGGATTGCTGTGCACTGTTTGGTATTGGAGGTGTGTTTATCTGTATTCACTTATCTTAAATAAACTACATTATTTCACTTTACATGCGTTTGGTTCCCTCTGCAGTTCACACGGTTCTGGTCACACCTGTTTATGACAAGGGGCAGCAGACAGTGAGCGGTTCGTAAGGTGGATGCCTGACAGCAGCATTCATGATGGACTTAAGTGGTGTGACATCCAGGCTGATATATCTGTTAGTAAATTAGTGATAAGTGAGGAGACTGAATAAATGAGCTGAGGGGTAGAGCGATGGATTTGGGTGTCATCAGCAAAGAGATGGTCATGTAAGCCATGGGAGGCTATTACCTGACCCAGGGAGGAGGTGTAGATAGGGATCAAGAGAGGTCCAAGAACAGAACCTTGGGGGACCCCGACAGAGAAGGCGTAGAGTTTTTTGAGGAGGAGGGGGTGGTCCACTGTGTCAAAGGCAGCAGAGAGGTCTTGGTGTAGAAGGACAGAATCGTGTCCATTGGATTTAGCTGTTAGCAGATAGTTTTTGTGATTCTGTGGAGTGAGGGCGGAATCCAGACTAAAGGGGATCAAGAAGGTTATTCTTGGCGAGGTGGTTGTTCAGTCGGTTGTACACCAGTTGTTCAAGGAGTAAAAAAGGGAGCAAGGAGATGGGGCGTAGGTTGTTAAGAATGGTGGAGTCTAGTGAGGGCTTTTTTAGAATGGGGGTGACTAATGCATGTTTTAGAGAGTTTGGGAAGCTGCTTGGAGAGAGGAAGAGATTAAAAATGTGAGTAAGGGAGTGTAGAATAAAGCCAAAGGGTGAACATAGCATTTGTGAGGGAACAGGGGGCAGGTGGTAAGGTGGATGTTGGAGAAAAGTTTAGCAACCTCTTCTATAGTGGTGGGGTTGAAAAAGAAGTAATGATTGTACCTGTGGACATGGGAAGAAATTGTCTGGACAGCCGCACTCCAAAAACGTAGCCTTAATTTGTAAAAACGGGAACAAGCACTACAAGCCACAGCAACCAGGACAGCGGACGCGTTTCACACTACACTTAGTGTTTAATCATAGCTATGATTAAACACTAAGTGTAGTGTGAAACGCGTCCGCTGTCCTGGTTGCTGTGGCTTGTAGTGCTTGTTCCCATTTTTACAAATAAAGGCTACGTTTTTGGAGTGCGGCTGTCCAGACAATTTCTTCTCCTATCTTCTATATGCATTGCCTGCACCCGTGGTTCCTGAGTGGAAGATAATTGCCAATTGGACCTGCCTGGAGTGGCAATTATTTTGTTACCTGTGGACATGGGGTGTTAGGTTGAGAAGGCATCTGTACAGTGGAGAGCTCCTTATGAATTGCATCAATCTTATGTTTGAAGTGACTGGCCATCTCCTGGGCAGTGAGTGAGTTAGTAGGTGGAGGATGAAGTAGAGAGTTGAAGGGGACGGGATGATACGTTAAAGAGGAAGTAAACCCTCTCTTAATTAAAAAAAAAAAATCACCCTGCAAGACAAAGGCATAATGAGCTAGTATGCATAGCATACTAGCTCATTTTGTATTACCTGAGATCGAAGCCCCCACAGCGACCCTCGTTCCTCTTCCGCCGCCATGATACCTGGAGGGACTTCTGGATATCGCTGCTCCGGCGCTGTGACTGGCCGGAGCGGCGATGACTTCACTCCCGCGCATGCACGCGGTTCCAGCACTATCCCATTCAGGACCCGGCACGCTCAGTGCGCCTGCGTCTACGGCGCGCATGTGCCGTAGACATCGGTGCCCGTATTTCTGCAAATATCTCCTTAACCATGTGGGTTAAGGAGATATTGCAAGCACCTACAGGTAAGCCTTAATGTAGGAATTACCTGTAGGTGCAAGTAGTATCAGAGGGTTTACAACCACTTTAATGAGAGTGATAAAATAGGTTTGCTTGGCAGTGAGGAGGCAGAATTGTATTTTTGGAGGGCAGATTTATAATTGTTGAAATCTTTCTGAGACTTATGCCCCGTACACACGATCGTTTTTAATGTCATTTTTTAAACCGACGTTTTTCTCCTCGTTTTTTTCATGTTTCCTCTCAAGCCTGCCTTGCTTACACCATCATTAAAAAAAACGATCAAGCAAAGCGCAGTGACGTTCAACACGTACGACGGCACTATAAAGGGGAAGTTCCGTTCGAATGGCGCCACCCTTCATGTTAGTAAAGTTTGTTGAGCGACGATTCGCGCTTTTCAGTCCGTTACTGTGTAATGAATGTGCTATCTCCATTACGAACGCTAGTTTTACCAGAACGAGCGCTCCCGTCTCATACTTGATTCTGAGCATGCGCGTTTTTTTTCACGTCGTGAAAGCATACACACTATCGTTTTTCACGTCGTTAAAAAAAACGACATGAAAAACGACGTGAAAAAAGAGAGCATGTCCGGAATTTTTAATGGCCGTTTTTCACGTCGTTAAAAATGCTCTGGAGCCTACACACGATCATTTTTAATGGCCATTTTTTAAAATGGCATTTTTAACGGCATGAAAAACGATCGTGTGTACGGGGCATTAGTCTTACGCCACAGGCACTCAAGAGCACGGCTATATTTTTTCAGACTTCTAGTGACATCTGTTTGCCAAGGTTGTAGGGGTTGTGGCCTGATTTTGTGTGTAGTGAGGGGGAAGAGCTTGTCTAGGGAGGCTGACAGGGAAGTGCTGAGAACAGTAGTGGCTAAGTTGGGGCAGGACAGGGATGAGATTTTGGCAGAGGTGGTCTGCAGCAGAGAAGAGAAGGGTTTCTACGGTTAACTGCTAGGTGGTTGGAGGGAGAGGAGTTGGTAGAGAGGGTGATGGTCAGAGAGAGGAAAAGGATAGTTGGAGAGGTTGCACGGAGTGCATAGGTGGGAGAAAACAAGGTCAAATGTGTTTCTGTCAGAGTGAGTAGAAGCGTGTATCCATTGTGTCAGGTTAAAGGAGGAGGTTCGACAGAAGTTTGGAAGTAGCAGGAGTGTTCGTATTAACAGGGATGTTAAAGTCACTGAGAATGATTGATTGTGGGGATTTCAGAAGAGGGAAAGGGAAGCCAGGCAGAGAAGTCCTCTCGAAAGGCTGATACTGGTCCAGGGGGCTGGTACATCACAGCTATCCTTAGAGAAACTGGAGAGAAAAGACGAATGCAATGTGAAGGAAAGTGACAGAGAGAGAGGTTGGTGAAGTACCTGAAAGGTGCTATGTGGGGCTAGAAGGATTCCCACTCCCCCCTCCCTTCCATCCATTGGGTCTGGGGGAGTGAGCTCAGAGAGGGCCATCATGGGAGAGGGCAGCAGGAGAAGCAGTGTCTGATTCATGAAGCAGGGTTTCAGTAATGGCGAGCAGATTAAATGAGTTAGCGATAAAGAGGTCATGGAGAGAAGCGAGTTATTAAAGATACCACTTGGGTAATGTGCTAGGTTAGTGCGCCCTCTTTTCTTTGTTTTAAAGTGTTTCCATTGGGTTCTTCCCCGATTCTCAGAGTGCAGCAATACCTGTGCTTCCTTTTTCAACCACCAAGATTGTGTCATACATGCAACACCATTACACCACCCTTGAGCGCTGGAGAATACTATTGTACTGTGATTGCCTCCATGTCCAGTGAGCGGAGAGAGAGACATGGCCCTTGGGCACAGTGCTGGATCGAGATCAGGCTCTCGAGTAAGTATAGAGGGGGTGGATCCTGTTCAGAGAAGGTTTTTTACCTTATTGCACAGAATGCATAAGGCTAGCTTTACACCTATGTATTTTGCAGTGCTTTTTCAGTTTTGCAGAAACGCACTACAGTCTATTGAACATGATTTTCTATGGGTCACGTTCACATCTGTGTGTTTTTCAAACAGTGCAGTTTTTTTGGAAAGGGTGAGGGACTACTTTGCCCACGGCAGGTTGCGTTTTGGTTCCATGGACTTCATTGGAAACATATCATAAACGTCAGATGCCTCCTCTAGCCACCACACCTCAGACAAATTTTTATGAATGGGGTGGGCAGTGGTGTGTTTAGAAAAGTGGTGTATAACTGAAATCTGATGACTATCCATTCTTTCTTTGCTATAAATGCACCCCTTCATGTAATTCTTAGTATGTGATATAAGTTATACCTAACTAGGCCAAGCTTTCACTTCAAAATTATTTTATTGATCAATGTGTTTTATTTTTAGGTGGTCCAAGTATATATGAGCTGGTTGACTGCTTCTGTGCCAGTTCCTCGTTGGCAGTTGGTAGGAGTTCAACGGGTAACCATTCCAGTAGACAGTTCTGTAAAGGTCTCTATAAAAGTCCTACCTAGGCAGCGAGCAGTTTGGAGTGGCAACTGGATTCTTGAGCCTGGAGAATTTTCTCTTTATGCTGGGGGACAGCAGCCTTATCAAATCACAAGTGTGCCATCCAATGTTCTGCAAGCTAACTTTTTAGTAGTGGGGGTTACTCGTCCACTTAATACTTGCTGAAGGAGCAATTGAATTACCTTTTTTTCTCCACAAGGTGGAGCAACATTAAAAGAATTGTTGCCTTGTTCCTCATTGATTGTTGTTACTTGAAGACAATAAGGCCTTATCAATAAACTGCCTGCATGGAAAATGCTGCAAATACTGTATGTGCACATGATGGTATCCCTTCTATCACTCTTGCCATTATTGTTCTTAGACATTTATGATAAAAGATAATGAGATGGTTTTTGTCCAATCTTTTATTAGCTTCTATGTATGAACACAGTAAAATAGAACATCAATCAGTACATATGCAATTCAATAAAAACACTGTAAGTAACCCCATCCATTTTATAAAAGACATGTATTTATTTTAAATAGAAAGAGCAGTGACACATTGTGGTAACAATCTTATTGTGTTCCTTTTATTTTACTTGCAACTTCATGCATTTGAAAATAGAAAGTTAAACTGCTTTTGTATACATTCTAGCGAATTAACCCAGATGGCTTATCCTAAAACCATGTATAATCCACTCACTTTGTTGACCCCTCAGTGTTTCCTGAGCATGACCTAGGTAACAGTGTACCATACCATAATCTGTGCAATGGTTTTAGAACAATTAAGATACAGCCTAATAGTTTATATCATAGCATCCCTAATGGTAGACTTGATGTTGCTGGTGCAGGTACCTTGGTGCTATGCTAATGAAAGTACATCAAATGCCATATAGGAGATGCTAAGAAAGATGGGTATCAGACTTGCTTTTTTTCAGTAATAAGGGTATTAAGGTATAATGGCAGTGTGAAATGAAGGCTTGCCTCCTGTGCTTGTCTTGTGTCAACTCCCATACTAAACTCTGCTTCTTTCTTGATATTGAAAGGTACAGAAACCTTGGCTTATATGATCACTGCTATTTATTAAAATGCAGTAAAACACAATTCACCTTGTATACAGTGTAAAGGGTAAAAAAGGGAAATTTATATCTTGCATAGTGTGTTTTTATATTGATTAGTACAGCAGTACAATGCAATGCTTACTTTTTTTATTGTGTCATAATGATGTACAACTTTAATGTGACTTCCACTGTCTTGATTGCTATGTTGTTTAGCTGGACAAGTTGAGCCATTTTATAGTAAATAGATGTATGTCCTCCTGCCATAAGCCAGCATGACCGTTTTTCTGCTAGGGACGTGGGTACCTGGGCACATTTGGCTTCTTCCATCCTGCAGGGGTGAAACGCAAAAAAATAAAAATAAAATCGTTTGTGAAGGATATCTTCGGTTGCTGATTTCTGTATTATTTTTATTGTGAAAGTCCTGGAGATAGCCCTCTAATTCTTCCGATGTATTTGAGCTCCCCTGGGGAACAGCTACTGATTAGTCTGGTTCTATGTTCTTTGTAAAGCACTGCAGAATATGCCAGCACAGCATAAATATGTGAACTAAATGTGCAGATTAGTTATGTACCGTACCTCAAACAGGAGTAAAAGACAACAATGCAGATTATCTTTGGCTGTGGAATGCATTTGTATTGAGAGTTGGAAATAGTTTAAACACAAAAGAAATTATTTTTTCTTTTTAAAATATATTCTCTATTTTATTTTTAAAGTATATCTAAAATCATAAAATACTAGTTTAATCTCACTAGTTTCATTGCTGTTATTCTTTTCCTGTTCCCTTCCTTTTTACATTTTTCTACCCTGATCACCCTACAAGTAATTAGCTTTTCCACAACTTCCTGTCTGATGGTGACAACCCTTCCTGTGAAGCTCCCTAATCCCTAGTGCACACAATCAGAATAGGCCGAAAAATACCGCTTTCGAAAGCAGCTTTCGGGAGACCATCACATTAGTTCATGTGAAATTACCTATGGATGCTTTTGATGAAGGAGCTTCTGCACATGATCCGAAACGTGTCACCACCTCCTTGTTATCACTTCCGTGCATTCCACAATGGTCCGGAAGCATAATGGCCATCTTGACCCTGCACTTCAACCTTTCTCTGTAGCTGCTGGTCGACACAGCATTCTGGAAGAACACCGAGAGGAGCCTGGGTGATTTACTTGATGAGCCTGCTTCAACTCCTGTAAGTGTTTATCGATTGTGTTAATAAAATCATTGGTATAATGCACTGTGCCTTTTCCACATATTCAAGACATTTCACCTCAAATTTCACTGAACAGGAATATCAAATCCAACATTTTATCTCATGTGACAATTCCTATGTAACCTACATGGTGGAGTTCCCATTGATGCTGCAATGTGTGGGGAGCACTATTAGTAGACTTCCTGTGAGAATTGGGGAACATATTAACAATATTAGGAGAGGTTAAAAAAAAACATAGCCTTTCAAACCATTTTGAAGACTACCATAATTGTGACCCCATGGGTCTGATTTTTTTACAGGATTGAGTTAGTAACCATTGTAGAAATTCCAGTGTAAACAAAAAAAGTAATCTCACAAAATGAGCCCAGGTGGATCTAATAATGGGAAACCTATAAACCAGGGGGTCTGAACAGTGACATTTATCTCAATTGCTTCATCTCAAACTATTGAGATATTAGATTCGACCATCATTTTTACTGACCACAGAAATTCTAATGTTATTATATTCCATAAGTCTCTCATTTCATAACTTTTCCCACTTTTTAATGTTATTGGCATTATTTTAACATACTTCTTAAGCCCTGTACACACGATCGGATTTCCGATGGATTTTTCCATCGGATTTCTGATGAAGCTGACTTCCATCAGTCTTGCCTACACACCATCAGTCAAAAATCCAACCGTCCCAAACGCTGTGACGTAAAACACTCAGACGAGCCGAGAAAAATTAAGTTCAATGCTTCTGAGCATGTGTCGACTTGATTATGAGCATGCATGGGCTTTTTCTCCGATGGAGTTCCACACAGATGATCGGAATTTGCTATCGTTTTTTCTCCTTTCTTCTTCCAGGACAGCCTCTGAGATGTATGGCTCCTCCCTCCGGGACAGGAAACACGTTTACCCACTTTAAAAGGCGGTCCTCCAGGCCTCCTCCTCAGTTTTTTGTGTTTCCTGCCACACGGGAAGGAGCACGTGAAGGAACTTTTTGTTTGGGAAGCTCCATATCTCAGGACTGTCCTGGGAGACCCCTGGAAATAGGCTGTTTTTGAACCTACCTCCCTGCCGCACTCCTCTGTCCTGTGGGGAAGAGAGAGAAGCGGAATTCACCGCTGCCTTAGGCTCAGAGAGAGCCGGACCCTGGATGGCAGCAGATCTCACCCCATGCAGCTGGGTTACCTTCGGTAGCCAGGAGCGGTACCCACGGTGGGGAAGCGAGAGACGCCGAACCAGCCGCGCGGTGTAGCTGACTTCCGGGTCAGCGTAAAGCAGGGGGCGGAGTTTCTGCGTTCCAAGAGGAAGTGACGAGAGCGTGCTTCCGGCGGAACCGCGTCATCCGGGGGCGCCTTGGAAAACATAGTTCCAGTTTCTTTTGGTGCGGCGGTGATTTACAGGGACCCGGAGCTGGTGGAGACGCTCAGAGAGACTGCAGCAGACACCAAGGACCATGGAGGGTGCAGCACAGACAGACCCCAGTTCGACAGGCTCCGGCACCTCTCAGGTAAGCGTGGTGAGGGCAGGCCATAGCTTACACTGGGAGGTTAAGGTCGTTAGGCCCCAGTTACCCTCCCTAGGTGGGGAACCTATGGTGATGGGTCAGGCACTTCTAGGTTAGCCTTGCACAGTGGTGTAGGCGCAGAGCTGTAGGTTAATGGGATTGTCTTTTCCTTTTGCTTAACTTACAGGTTAAAGCCCATGACAGGACCCAATCACAGCAACCTACGAAGAAATGTGCCGTATGTGGGACCAAGTTAGGATCCAGTTGGGAAAAGCCTCTGTGTCCTGAATGTGTTAGTAGTTTGGTAAAGGAGGATTCAGTTTCTGCCTGTCACCAGATTTTGTCATCCGTTAAGGATGAAATTGCATCCACTTTCCAGTCCTTTAAAGGTTTTATGGATAGGATGCAGGGTCCCCCTGCTCCCCTCCCTAGGGCAGCAAGTATGCCTTCCTTATCCCAGAGTCAGGGGGAAGAGAGGGAGAGGGATACAAGATCATTAGCCTCTTCTCAAAGGGATTCAGCATCCGTTTCTGAGGGAGAGGAAGATTCCTCCAGGGCATCCAGATATCAATTATCTTTGGATGATGTGGGGGATCTGCTAAAGGCTATCTACGATACGTTGGAGATACGAGAGGAACAGGTTCAACTCTCAAAGCATGACTTTATGTACCAGGGGACTAGTGCAAATAAATCCAGGGTTTTTCCTGTGCATAAATCCTTAATTGAAGCGATTCTGCTGGAGTGGGAGTAGCCGGAAAAGAGACCTTTTCTTTTCGGGTAGTTTAAAAAGGAGATTTCCTTTTGAGTCGGATGTAGCTCATCCCTGGAATAAAATTCCTAAATTAGATGCTCCCTTAGCCAAGGTGTCCAAGAAAACAGACTTGGCCTTTGATGACCTGGGATCTTTCAAGGATCCAATAGACAAAAGAGGGGACTTGCTACTTAAGAGGGCTTGGGACGCCTCTTCCATAGGGCTAAAGCCTGCGCTTGCAGCAACCTGTGTGGCCAGAAATTTGGAGTGTTGGCTCACTCAGTTACAGGCTCACATTTCAGCAGGTACCCCCAGACAACAAATATTAAAATCTTTCCTGCTTTTATTTAAAGCAGTCGGTTTTTTGGCAGATGCCTCTGAGGAGTCCGTTAAGTTAGTAGCCAGGTCGGCCGCCTTGGTAAATGCAGCTAGAAGAGCGGTCTGGCTTAAAACCTGGACAGGTGATGCCGCCTCCAAATTAGTTATGTGGGTTACCATTTTCTGGTGACCATCTGTTTGGTCCTGGCCTCCAGGAGGCTTTGGAAAGGACTCAAGACAGAAAAAAGGCATTTCCAGAGAAAAAGAAGAAATGGGAAGGGAAACTTTTTTTTCGAGGCCCCAGGCAACAAAACCGGCAAGAGAGGGAAGATCGCCCCAAAAAGCATTGGACGGGCCACAAGGGTCGTGGAAGAGGAGGACTCCTATTCAATCCTCCTCAACCCACCCCAAAGAATCAGTGACTCTTGCCTCCCAGTGGGAGGAAGACTGGGGGAATTCCTCCCACAATGGACAAAGTCAACTTCAAGTCCGTTAATTTGGGAAATCATAAAGAACGGATACAAATTGGAGTTTAGTTCAATACCTCCCCCAAATTTCCAGGTTACTCAGCTACCCAGGGACAGAGAGAAGGCAGAGGCATTAAGTCTGTTACTAGAGGATCTAGTAGATCAGAGAGTTCTAATTTAGGTACCCCAGAAGGAACAGGGAGAGGGTGTATATTCCCATGTATTTGTTGTAAAGAAACCATCGGGAAAATTCAGGTTGATACTAAATCTACGCCCCCTGGACAGGTTTGTGAGATACAAAAGGTTCAGGATGGAATCAATCTTTACAATTTCAAAACTTCTGTTCCCAGGTTGCCATATGGCCACTCTGGACCTCAGGGATGCCTACTTACACATCCCAATTCATCTGGGATTTCAGAGGTATCTCAGGTTGGCAGTCAGAGTAAAAGCAGAGATTCTTCGTTTTCAGTTCCAGGCGCTACCATTTGGCCTGGCCTCCTCTCCCAGAATTTTCACAAAAGTTCTGGCAGAGGCCCTAGCCCTGTTAAGGATCAAGGCCATCACGGTAATACCGTATTTGGACGATCTCTTGTTTGTGGCCAACTCTGCCCAACAACTAGAGAGAGACTTGCGGGAAGCACAGAGTTTTCTCTCTTCTCTCGGGTGGCTAATCAACAGGGACAAGTCCCAATTGACACCATCTCAGGAGGTCCTGTACCTGGGGTACAAAATTTCCTCAGTGAAGACGAAGATTTTTCTTCCAGAGGAAAAGGTCAGGAAAGTAGATCAGGCTGTGGCTCAGCTACAATCCAACCGAGTAGCCACGATCAGGGAGGTAATGACAGTTCTGGGCCTGATGACAGCCTGTTTTCCAGCAGTCCCTTGGGCCAGGTTTCATCAACGCCCCTTACAATGTCTTATTCTCAAGTATTGGGATGGCAGAAGGCAGAGCTTAGACCTTCAAATGCCCCTCTCATCCAGGGTCAGGAGGACTCTTTGGTGGTGGAGAGCCCATCACAACTTTGAAAAGGGGTTGGCCTGGTCCCAGCCAGTGGCAACAATGACAACAGATGCCAGTACCTGGGGGTGGGGCGCTCACATAAAGGAGGCCGCAGCCCAGGGTACATGGTCTCAGGTAGAAACCATTCGGTCTTCGAACCAGAGGGAACTTCTGGCTATACTGGGAGCGATAGAGACCTTCCACGCACAGATAGGTGGACAGCATCTGCAAATCCGGACAGACAATGCGGCAGCTGTCGCATACCTAAACAAACAAGGGGGGACCAGAAGTCCTGCGTTGCAATACATAGCCAACAAGATCCTGGGCTGGGCAGAGACAAATCTATTGTCCCTATCAGCCGTTCACCTGAAGGGTTCTCAGAACATGCTGGCAGATTTTCTGAGTCGACATCAGATCAGTCAGGATGAGTGGGCCCTCAACGAAGAAGTGTTCAAGGATATAGTACAGGTCTGGGGACAGCCGGAGGTGGATCTTTTTGCCTCGGAGAAAAACAGGAAGGTGGCTCAGTTTTTCTCAACCCATCCAAGGGATCGGGCCAGAGGCATAGACGCATTTGCCAACCCTTGGCAGTTCACTCTTTGTTATGCCTTCCTTCCAGTAAGGATGATTGCGGCAGTTCTTCAAAAATTCCTGACAGAAGAGACGGATCTCATTTTGATAACACCATTCTGGCCGAAAAGACCTTGGTTTGCCAGTCTAAAGAGACTAGCAATTTCTCCCCCTCTACATCTTCCGGTCAAGAAAGATCTAATTTCTCAGGGTCCTATGCTTCATCCCCAGATAGAGAGACTGGGGCTGTCAGCTTGGTATCTGAGGAACAATTACTAAAATCACAAGGATTCTCAGATAGTGATCAGGACTCTTCTGGAGTGTCGTAAGCCAGTAACCAGGGCAATTTATGCCAAGGTCTGGAAAAGATTCAATACTTGGCTTAAAGAACACGGGATGGACGGTCCGGGAATTCCAGCTATCCTGGACTTTCTACAAGCAGGGGTAGAGTTGGGTCTTTCTCCTAGTACTTTGAAGGTACAAGTAGCAGCCTTAAGTGTTTTCCTTCAGACCTCACTTCAACAGAATCATTTTGTCAAAAAAAATCTCAAGGCCCTAACAAGGTCTAGGCCGGTGAGGGTAACCACCTGTCCTACCTGGGATCTCACCTTGGTGCTCAAAGCCCTTAATGGTAGACCCTTCGAACCCTTGGAGGAATCCCTATTAAAATGGGTAGTACTAAAGACCGTTTTTCTTATCGCTATCACATCAGGTAGAAGGAGTTCCAGCTCCATTAGTCAAGGCACATTCAACTAGGGCAGTTTCCAGCTCATGGGCAGAGAGGGCTGGCGCCTCTCCGGAGGACATCTGCAAGGCAGCGACGTGGTCCAGTTACTCTACGTTTGCCAAGCACTATCGTCTGGATCTATTGTCTGAGAGGGAACAGACATTTGGACGAAAGGTCCTCCAGGCAGTAGTCCCGCCCTGACAAAGTAAGTTTCTTGCTTATCTCAGAGGCTGTCCTGGAAGACGAAAGGAGAAAACCGGAGTTAGACTTACCGGTAACTCTTTTTTAGGAGTCTTCCAGGACAGCCTGGTTTCCCACCCGGTGATTATATTATTAACTAGGTGTTGGATGTGTGTACTGACGTTGTGTTAGTATTTTATGTCTTTTCAGAGCCTTCCGGTAGTTCTTGGTTAAACTGAGGAGGAGGCCTGGAGGACCGCCTTTTAAAGTAGGTAAACATGTTTCCTGTCCCGGAGGGAGGAGCCATACATCTCAGAGGCTGTCCTGGAAGACTCCTAGAAAAAGAGTTACCGGTAAGTCTAACTCCGTTTTTTTTTCCATCGGATAAATTTAAAACATGTTCTATTTTTAATCACCGAAGGACTGTTTTCGTCAGTAAAACCAATTGTGTGTACAGGGCTTTAGTGTTATGATATACTGTATATATTTTTAGTGTTAATAATCTCCATTATATTAGTTTTTAACCACTTTGGCTCTCACACCTGTTCTGCTATGTGTGTCTGTTCATGAGTCTATAACATTGTAATTACTTATGATAAAGAATTGATTAGTAGATTGTTATTTGGGGGGGACAAACGGGGCTTTCTCGTGACCCTAAAGTCCTCTGAGAATTTTATTTTTTATTTATTTACATTTTAAGGGAATAAAATTGTAAAAATCTGAATTTTTTTTTTTTTTCAAGTTTGATCAGTAATATTTTGAACACACGTACCATTAATGTGAGGAAAACATAAGTTTTATTCTGCTGCTTGTTCTATTTACTGCAACATTAAAATTAAATTTTTGGTACAAAGCATATTAAAGTTTTTTACAAAAGATATAACTTTTTTTTTTTGCATACATTTCATGTTTCTCATAATGCATCAGTAATTTATAGTTCTTACTGGTATATCCTAATCCCTGTACCGTATAAGCCGACCCGAATATAAGCCGAGGCACCTAATTTTACCACGAAAAAACTGGGAAACGTATTAACTCGAGTATAAGCCTAGGGTAGGAAATGCAGCAGCTACTGTAAGTGGAAAACAGGGTCAACAATGCCAATTTGCAGATTCATTGTGCCCATTGCAAGCCTCAATGTGCATACCTGATCTCCATGTCATGCAGTCAGTCGGCAGCCGTCCAGTGTAACCCCGCCCCGACTCGTCCTTGTCCGTGATAGACGGAACACTCAGTTTCCCAGAAGTGAGTCAGTGTTCCGCCTATCACGGTCAAGGACGACGACGAGGAGGAGGAGGCGGGGCGGGGTTACACTGGACGCCGTCTGACTGCATGACACGGGCTGATAGGAGAGACTAGAGTATAAGCAGAGGGGGGCTTTTCAGCACAAAAAAAGTGCTGAAAAACTTGGCTTATACTCCAGTATATACGGTATTTTTAACAGTAAATCCTTAAAGATAACAATGTATATGTGCTTTATAAAAAAAAAAATGTTTCCAGCAAAATAAAATGGAAACATGGAACAGGAGATGAAAGTGTTAAATGATTGTACAGGTTGAAATGAAAAAGTTAAGTAGTATAAAGCATGTCCTAGTTAATAAAGAGTTAATTCCCTGTGCACACAATAAAAACTTTCCTCTGTCAGCTGCAGCTCTCTCACAAATCTGTCTGACAGGGAATGCAGCAGATAAGATAGCTACAATGTTACTTTGTTGTTTTGTCTTAAAATGTTACATTGAATTCTCACTGTAATTGTCTGTCAGTTATCATTCAGTGGGGAAGGCTTCTGACTAGCACCCAGTCATAGGACCTCACGCCGCTGTGCACAGTAGCTGAGCAGAAGGAGATAAGAGAGTGCAGGGCGTACAAGACACGTCCTGTGTACAGAGGGGGTTTTATGGATGTTTGTAAGATGCCCAAGGTAGGCAACTGGGCTCCTGCTCTCTAGCTCCGTTGTTACCTCCTCCCATGCTCGCCTTAAGGACTTCTCCAGAGCCTCTCCCATCCTCTGGAACTCCCTGCCCCAGTATGTCCGATCAGCCCCTACCCTGTCCACCTTCAGGAGATCCCTGAAAACTCATTTATTCAGGGAAGCCTATCCCACACCCACCTAACTATCCCCGAGCCACCCCCATGAAATTCTCTGCAGCTATTACCTTTTGTACCACCACCCTTCCCTTTTAGAATGTAAGCTCTACGAACAGGGCCCTCCTGTACCTTCTGTATTGGACTGTACTGTAATTGTGTTGTCCCCCCTATACATTGTAAAGCGCTGCGTAAACTGTTGGCGCTATATAAATCGTGTATAATAATATATTTTATATATTTTTGAAATCTTAATTTTTGCATAGATAAAATTATACTTGCGTTTGCTCAAAGAATACTTTCGTACAATAGCCAGTATATAAGATTAGCACTGAGCAGTGAAATGGCAGTGATTCAGAGTGTGTAATAGCACAATGTGGCATGGGTTTAAAGGGTTAACAGTACAGAGGATCAACGGGTATTTAGGCAGCAGAGAATGGTGGGGCCGTGCTGCGGTGATGTCTGATTGTTGAAACGCGTTTGGTGGGACTTTCACTTCTGCTGTGTCATTTCTGATTTTGTCAAATCCCAATAAAATTTACGTTTTTTTTTTTTTTTTGTAATATGACAAAATTTAAAGGGTTAACAGTACAGAGGATCAACGGGTATTTAGGCAGCAGAGAATGGTGGGGCCGTGCTGCGGTGATGTCTGATTGTTGAAACGCGTTTGGTGGGACTTTCACTTCTGCTGTGTCATTTCTGATTTTGTCAAATCCCAATAAAATTTACGTTTTGTTTTTTTTTTGTAATAGGACAAAATTTAGAAAATCTCAAGGGGTATGAATACTTTAAGGCACTGTAGGCGCAGTTTGACCCAATTACTTTAACCACTTGCCTACCCGCCCATAGTCAAATGACTTCTGCAGGAGGTATCTCCCATACTGGGCGTGCATCATATGACGTCCTCGGCTTCCCGGCCGTCTAGGAGGAACGTGGTTAAACACACAGATCCACGTCCTGTCGGGGGAGAGGAGACCAGTACAGAGGAACACCAATCAGTCTCCTCCCCTTGTGAGTCCCCTCCCCTACAGTAAGAATCACGCCCAAGGTAACCCCTTGATCGGCCAGGCACCCACGATCGCTCGTGACAGAGCAAGAACGTGGATCTGTGGGTGTAAACCCACAGATCCACATCCTGTCAGGGGAGAGGAGACAGATCGTGTGTTCCTAGTATATAGGAACACTGATTGGTCTCCTTCCCCAGTCAATCCCATCCCCCCACAGTTAGAATCACTACCTGGGTAACACATTTAACCCCTTGATTCACCCCCTAGTGTTAACTCCTTCACTGCCAGTGACATTTATACAGTAATCAGTGCATTTTTATAGCACTGATCGCTGTAAAAATGTGAATGGTCCCAAAATAGTGTCAAAAGTGTCCGATATGTCAGTCATGATAAAAATCGCAGATCGCCACCATTACTAGTAAATAAATTAAAATTTAAAAAATGCCATAAATCTATCCCCTATTTTGTAGACGCTATAACTTTTACGCAAACCAATCAAAAAAAGCTTATTGTTACCAAAAATATGTAGAAGAATACATATCGGCCTAAACGGAGGAAAAAATACGTTTAAAAAAAATTGGGATAGATGATATAGCAAAAAGTAAAAAAAATATATTGTGGTGTTTTTTTTTTTTTTTTTAAACTTGTCACTCTTCTTTTGTTTATAGTGCAAGAAATAAAATCAGCAGATGTGATCAAATACCACCAAAAGAAAGCTCCTTTTTGAGGGGGAAAAAATGATAAAAATAAATTTGGGTGCAATTGTCATTCAAATTGTTACAGCGCTGAAAACTGAAAATTGGCCTGGGCAGGAAGGGGGTGAAAATTCCCTGTATTGAAGTGGTTAAGGGGTCAATATTTCTGGTGAGTGCTTTGATCAATGGGGGAGAACAACACTAATGTGTGAGCATTCAAGTTATGGATTAAGCACTATATTTTATGGCCCTACTTGGTTCATGATAACACGTGTTTAAGGGGGAGGTGCACTATAGTGATATGACATTCAATTAATTTGTTATATGATAATTAAACACTGCTACACTTTTGTTATTGATTTGATATATTTAGATTTGTACTATGGTATAGTGCTGCACTATTCATTTTTGATATTTGCATGCAAGCTACCTGATTGGCTCCAGTCCTGCCCTACGTCTACCAGCTTGAGGGCTGTTGTATAGACGATTGCCAGAAGCCGATCTTATAGGATTAAACCCCATACACACTATTAGATTTTCTGCAGATTTTTGTCTTCAGCTTTACCAAAACTCTACTGCAATGGCCTGCCTGATTGCATACAAATTGAAACCCTTAAGGTTTGACCTCATATTATATGGTTTTGGTAAATCCTGAAGACAAAAATCTGCAGAAAATCTAATATTGTGTATGGGGTTTAAGTTCATATTTAGAACATGTTACATGTTCCACCTGTATTTAGGGCTGAACATGTAACATGTTCCAGCTCTTGAGAAAAATAATGGATTAACGTGTATCCTCACAGGGTGACACTGTGGATACACAGTGTCATGGATATGCATTAATGTCTGTCTGCCATCTTACCTTCCTCCTCATGTGTTCATCTAGAGACCAGACCTCCTTCACCTGGCTTCCTTTATAATCTCCTCCCAGCCTGACTCCACCCCAGGCCCTATCACTGAACACTATATTAACCTGTGCACTGCAAGCCTGCTTTGCTGATCAACGTGTTTGTTAGGCATTGTGTGTTTGGGTTCCTGCCTGCCGTGTGCTACGTCTGTCTCTCTGTTACGTTATTGGCTTGTCCCCGACCATCCCTGTCTGCTCGTGACCCTTGACCTTCGGCTCGTTCTTCGTTATCCTTGTCTGCTCATGGCCCCTGACCTTCGGCTTGTTATTCGGTTCTCTCTATCGTGTGCTGCTGCTTCCCCTTATCCTACGGGGCGTGAGCTAGGAAACTCCAGGGGCCGCGACCTGGTCCCAGCCTGCAGCGTAACATCCTCACCACTAGAGGCCCTGGAGAAGACCAGCTGGGTCTTAGACTCCGCGCCCTGGGGAATCTTGGCTCTCGCTTCCGTTGGGATCCCGGTTGTGCTCCTCTGGTCCCGCTTTCCACAACCACCCAGTTTCCTATCCACAGAAGCCAGCCATAGGGTTCACTACCTCGCGGTGCACTCCTGTCCCCCTACGGTGTGCATCTGTCACCTGGCCACAGGTGACCCTGACAGTTTGATCAGCCATGAACCCGGCTGACATCCCGCTTCCCGCGGATGATCCATTGCAGGGCATAGTTCGCAGACTTGAGACCCAGGAATCAAATCAGACCCAGGTGATGCGATTCCTCCAGGATCTGGCTTCTCGATTCGAGCAGCTTCAGGTCTCCTTGGGAACCCCGAATCCGCAACCCCAAGTACAACCAGCGGCTGTACCTATCGCACCAGTCGCAGCCTCACACTCACTAAGATTGCCAGCTCCGTTCCGTTTCTCTGGGGACTCCAAGGCCTGCAGGGGGTTTCTCAGCCAATGCACTATTCATTTTGAGCTTCAGCCTCAAAGCTTCCTATCTGACCGGGCTAAGGTAGCCTATATCATTTCCCTCCTCTCCGGTGAAGCTTTGGCCTGGGCTGCCCCCCTGTGGGAGAGGAACGATCCGGTGGTTTCCAGTCTGTCCGAATTCCTGAAGCTCTTTCGTAATATCTTCGAAGAGCCGGCTCGGGCTTCTTCAGCGGCTAGTGCTGTCTTACGTCTTCGCCAAGAATCTAGTTCAGTGGGGCAATATGCTCTTCAGTTCCGTATCCACACAGCTGAATTGAGCTGGAATAATGAGGCCCTGGTCGCTACCTTTTTACATGGCCTCTCTGACCGAGTGAAAGACGAATTAGCGGGAAGAGCCATTCCCGTCGGTCTGGACGATGTAATTTCATTATGCAACCAGATCGACATTCGTTTTCAAGAGAGGTCCTTAGAAAAAAGACGCCAGCACTCTCTGGGTCCTAGCCAGTCTGAGCTCCCCTCCCTTCATTCCGTGGAGCATCCTCTACCTGCTGAAGAACCTATGCAGCTGGGCCGGACCAGACTAACCCCCGAAGAACGTGCTAGGCGCAGAACTCTGGGCTTGTGCCTCTATTGTGGGGGCAAGGGTCATTTTCGTGACTCCTGCTCGCTTCGTCCGGGAAACGCTCGGGTCTAATACATTTGGAAGGTGGAGTATTGGACCCAGAAACATCACCTTCTCGCCTGCTCTTGCCGGTGTCCCTTCATGTAGGCATTTCTCCTCAGTCAACCCTTGCATACCTGGATTCCGGGGCTGCCGGCAATTTCATGGATTGGAGAACTGCTTCTTCTATGAAGCTTACCCTTTCACCTCTCACTACCCCATTGGTAGTCTCGGCAATTGATGGCACTGTTCTCCCAGGGGGCCCTATTCGCTTCCAGACGCTACCCATTAGGATGTCGGTAGGGATTCTCCACCAGGAGTGGATATCCTTTCTTATTCTACCCAAGGCCTCTACCCCAGTTGTATTGGGCCTCCCTTGGCTACAGCTCCACTCTCCACATGTGGACTGGGTCTCTGGGCAGATCCTGGCCTGGGGTTCCTCATGTTTCTCGTCGTGTCTTCTCAAGGTGACCCCCAAGGAGAGTCTTCCGGTTGCTGCCACTTCTGTTTCTTCTGATCTTCCCGCCGCATACAGCGATTACCGGGATGTGTTCTGTAAAAAATCAGCTGAGGTGCTTCCTCCCCACAGGTCTTTTGACTGTGCTATTGATCTTGTCCCCGGAGCAACTCTACCCAGGGGTCGTACCTACCCTCTGTCCATCCCAGAGACCCAGGCCATGTCGGAGTATGTAGCAGAGAATCTGGAGAGAGGGTTCATCCGGAAATCCTCATCGCCTGCAGGGGCAGGGTTCTTTTTTGTTGCCAAAAAGGATGGTACCTTAAGACCCTGCATCGATTATCGGGGTTTAAATGCGGTTACTATTAAAAATCGATACCCCTTACCCTTAATATCTGAGCTATTCGATAGGTTGAAGGGTGCCTCCATTTTCACCAAGTTGGATCTCAGAGGCGCGTACAATCTCATTCGAATACGGGAGGGTGACGAATGGAAGACTGCATTTAACACTAGAGACGGGCATTACGAATATCTGGTGATGCCTTTTGGTCTGTGTAATGCTCCAGCCGTGTTTCAAAACTTTGTCAATGAAATCTTCAGAGATCTGCTGTACCAGTTTGTTGTCATCTATCTGGATGACATTCTGATCTTTTCTGAAAATCTGCTCGTCCACAGAAACCATGTCCGCACTGTACTTCAACGTCTTAGAGAGAACAATCTCTATGCCAAGCTGGAGAAATGTTCCTTTGAATGTTCTGAGGTCCTGTTTTTGGGGTGCTTTGTCTCATGTTCGGGGCTTCGTATGGACCCTGGGAAGGTCTTGGCTATCACCAACTGGCCTCTTCCTGCTAGCCTCAAGGCCACACAGCGCTTTCTTGGCTTCACTAATTATTATAGGCAGTTCATAAGGAATTACTCTTCCATTGCCGCGCCTATTATCGCTTTGACCAAGAAGGGTGTGAATGCCAGAGACTGGCCTCCCGAAGCTGTCTCTGCATTTCACAACCTGAAACAGGCCTTTGTTTCTGGCCCCCTCTTGAGGAGACCAAATCCTGGGAATGCATTTTTTATTGAAGTGGACGCTTCCTCAATGGGGGTGGGAGCTGTGCTTCTTCAAATCTTTGAGAAGAGACGCCAACCATGTGCGTTCTTCTCCAAAAAATTTTCTCAGGCGGAGAGGAATTATGCCATCGGTGATCGGGAACTTCTCGCAATTAAATTGGCGTTAGAGGAGTGGCGTCATCTCTTGGAGGGTTCCCCTCACTCCATAACGATCTTTACCGATCACAAGAATTTACAGTATCTACAGAATGCTAAACGTCTGAATCCTAGACAGGCCAGGTGGAGTCTCTTCTTTGCCCGTTTTAATTTCACGATTACCTACAAACCTGGTTCCTGCAACGGTCGGGCTGATGCGCTCTCTAGGTCATTTGACACTTTGGACGAGGAGTCCGCCCCTGAACCTGAGCCGATCATTCCCACCTCATGCATTGTTGCCCACTCTACCACCCTGAAGTCTAAAATTCCGCCTGGTAAGACCTTTGTCCCCACTGAGCTAAGAGCTAAGATCCTTCGTTGGGGACATGATTCCAAGGTGGCAGGGCATTCTGGATTCCTCCGATCCTTCCTACTCATCAGTCGTCACTACTGGTGGCCTAATCTCCGCTCAGACGTCAAAGACTACGTTAAAGCTTGTCATGTCTGTGCTCAGTCCAAATCCTCCACACAAGCTCCTGCTGGTCTCCTCATGCCCTTGCCTATTCCTAAGGAACCCTGGGCCCATATTGCCATGGATTTTATCACCGATCTCCCACTGTCTGAGAATAATACAGTCATTTGGGTGGTAATCGATCGATTCTCCAAGATGGCTCATTTTGTTCCTCTTCCTGGTCTTCCTTCTGCCCCTGCCTTGGTTCCCATTTTCATTCGAGAAATTCTCCGCCTACATGGGGTCCCTTCTCATATTGTTTCCGACAGGGGAGTCCAATTCACGTCTCGTTTTTGGAGAGCCTTTTGCAAATCCCTCAATATTGTCTTGGATTTTTCTTCTTCTTACCATCCCCAATCCAATGGACAGACTGAGAGGGTTAATCAGGAGTTAGAGGTCTTTCTTCGCACCTTTGTGTCTTCTCACCATGACGATTGGTCCTCTCTACTCCCGTGGGCAGAATTCTCCCATAACAATCATGTGAATACCAGTTCGCAGAAGACACCCTTTTTCACAGTTTATGGAAAACACCCTCAACTTCCTCTTCCTATGATCTGTTCTCCAGACATTCCAGCTTTGGCTTCGGTTCAGGAGTCTCTCAATTCCGTTTGGGGTCACGTTCATGATTCCCTCCGGGCAGCTGCTGAAAAATTCAAAGGCTTTGCCGACCGCCGCAGGCGTAAACCGCCTTCTCTTCAGCCAGGGGACAAAGTCTGGCTCTCTACCAGGAACATCAAGCTCCGAGTTCCTTCTCTGAAGTTTGCTCCACGATTCATCGGTCCATACACGGTAACTGCTAAACTGAATCCGGTTTGTTTCAAACTCCAGATTCCTAAGAGCCTTAAAATCACTAACTCCTTTCATGTTGCTCTTCTAAAGCCTTTAGTCCTCAATAAATTCTCTCGTCCTCTTCCTACCGTGGCGCCTGTCTCGGAGGATAATCAGGAGTACGAGATCAGTCAAATTCTGGACTCCCGACTCTGTAAAGGCGTTCTTCAGTACCTCGTTCATTGGAAAGGGTTTGGTCCTGAGGAGAGGTCTTGGATCACTGCATCTGAGGTCTTTGCACCTCGTCTGTTAAAGGAGTTTCATCTGAAGTTTCCCTCTAAACCTGGGCCCAGGCGGGGAAGGGGGAGGCCTCGTAAGAGGGAGGGTACTGTCATGGATATGCATTAATGTCTGTCTGCCATCTTACCTTCCTCCTCATGTGTTCATCTAGAGACCAGACCTCCTTCACCTGGCTTCCTTTATAATCTCCTCCCAGCCTGACTCCACCCCAGGCCCTATCACTGAACACTATATTAACCTGTGCACTGCAAGCCTGCTTTGCTGATCAACGTGTTTGTTAGGCATTGTGTGTTTGGGTTCCTGCCTGCCGTGTGCTACGTCTGTCTCTCTGTTACGTTATTGGCTTGTCCCCGACCATCCCTGTCTGCTCGTGACCCTTGACCTTCGGCTCGTTCTTCGTTATCCTTGTCTGCTCGTGGCCCCTGACCTTCGGCTTGTTATTCGGTTCTCTCTATCGTGTGCTGCTGCTTCCCCTTATCCTACGGGGCGTGAGCTAGGAAACTCCAGGGGCCGCGACCTGGTCCCAGCCTGCAGCGTAACATCCTCACCACTAGAGGCCCTGGAGAAGACCAGCTGGGTCTTAGACTCCGCGCCCTGGGGAATCTTGGCTCTCGCTTCCGTTGGGATCCCGGTTGTGCTCCTCTGGTCCCGCTTTCCACAACCACCCAGTTTCCTATCCACAGAAGCCAGCCATAGGGTTCACTACCTCGCGGTGCACTCCTGTCCCCCTACGGTGTGCATCTGTCACCTGGCCACAGGTGACCCTGACACACAGATAGCAGTGTGCCAACGTCCCGATAATTGATGTATGAAAACTAGAAACTAGGGAAGTGGACTTTAAAGGCACAGGGGTAGACCATGTAAAAATTTGTTTTTTTATTTTAGAAAAGATTATTAAAAAGTTTATACATAGATATATATAAAATTCATAGTAATATATTGTTGAATGACCCACACACAAATTCTGTTAACGATTCCAAAGTAAACGTATTGATAAACCAAGTGGTACAATGGTTGAAATTCCAATAACGAAATGGAGATGTAAACGTGGAATAGTTGAATCAAAGTGTGAATCCAAGTGCAAGAAATTCGCTCTACGTGTTACACGTAGAATTACGCTTCTTCAGGAGCATATCGATCTATTAAATATATATGAAAAACATAAAATAAACTATTTTTAACATAACATATAATCACAGTAATCCACAGTAATTACAAGAATGCTCTGATGCAGCCGAGTAAGCGCACACACACACATCGCCCCCCCAGTAGCCCCCAGGGGGCAAGAAGCAAGGCCCCTCAGTTGGGACACAAATATAGTTTGTATATCAGAAAGAATAGAAAGAGGTAAGAAACTCTACAGTACATTGGTATCCATTTTTACTGAGCATCTATAGCAGAATAGTGAATCGTACTTACAAATGAAATGGTTTATATGAACAAATTTTGCCACAGGACTTTGGGAGGATATCAGAAAACCAGCCAGACCAGAATATAGGGTCTGTGAGTAAAGATAGATAGCACATTTCTAAGAAGTACTGCTCAGTCACATCTCGTATACATACATGCTGGTAAGCATGTTAGACAGAGGTCAATACCATAGTACAGCTGAGTATTAGGGTCCTAATATTTAAATATTATAAAAGGAAAAACAAAGCTTACCCTATAGATACCAACTGCAGATGTTCAACTTTGCTGGTAAGCAAAGAATGTGTAAATTGGTGTGTCCAGGAAAAAAATTGTGTTTCTGATATCCTCCCAAAGTCCTGTGGCAAAATTTGTTCATATAAACCATTTCATTTGTAAGTACGATTCACTATTCTACCAATGTACTGTAGAGTTACCGTTGCTTACCTCTTTCTATTCTATCTGATATACAAACTATATATTTGTGTCCCAACTGAGGGGCCTTGCTTCTTGCCCCCTGGGGGCTACTGGGGGGCGATGTGTGTGTATGCGCTTACTCGGCTGCATCAGAGCATTCTTGTAATTACTGTGGATTACTGTGATTATATGTTATGTTAAAAATAGTTTATTTTATGCTTTTCATATATATTTAATAGATCTATATGCTCCTGAAGAAGCGTAATTCTACGTGTAACATGTAGAGCGAATTTCTTGTACTCACACTTTGATTCAACTATTCCACGTTTACATCTCCATTTCGTTATTGGAAATTCAACCATTGTACTACTTGGTTTAGCAATACTAGGGATGCACCGAAATATCGGCCACCAAAACATATCGGCCAAAAATGGCCTTTTTGGCAAAATGCCGAAATGATATTGGCGCCGAAAAAAGGGGCGGGGCCGGGTGCCGCACATGTTTCATCCTGGCGCGCCCCTCAGAGTCTCCCCTCCTCCTCCTCCTCCTCCTCTTCCTCTTCTCACTCCTGTCATACACATACACAGCCTCCCCAGTGCCTGGTAATGCATATCATGCTGTGTGTCAGAGATCTTAATCGCCGTGCAGCCGATGTCCCCGCCTCCTATGACACACGGCACAATGATTCCTAGCATTGGATCAGAGTGGCGTCTATCTCAAGTGGCGGTCTAGGAGGCGGGGACATAGTTACATCCGCTGCACGGCGATTCAGATCTGTCACACAGCGTGACATGCATTACCAGGCACTGGGGTGGCTGTGTATGTGTATGACGGGAGTGAGAAGAGGAGGAGGAGGAGGAGGGGAGACTCTGAGGAGCGCGCTAGGATGAAACTCCAGCTCAGCCTCTGACACAGCGTGACATCGCATTACCAGTGTCAGGGTCACCTGTGGCCAGGTGACAGATGCACACCGTAGGGGGACAGGAGTGCACCGCGAGGTAGTGAACCCTATGGCTGGCTCCTGTGGATAGGAAACTGGGTGGTTGTGGAAAGCGGGACCAGAGGAGCACAACCGGGATCCCAACGGAAGCGAGAGCCAAGATTCCCCAGGGCGCGGAGTCTAAGACCCAGCTGGTCTTCTCCAGGGCCTCTAGTGGTGAGGATGTTACGCTGCAGGCTGGGACCAGGTCGCGGCCCCTGGAGTTTCCTAGCTCACGCCCCGTAGGATAAGGGGAAGCAGCAGCACACGATAGAGAGAACCGAATAACAAGCCGAAGGTCAGGGGCCACAAGCAGACAAGGATAACGAAGAACGAGCCGAAGGTCAAGGGTCACGAGCAGACAGGGATGGTCGGGGACAAGCCAATAACGTAACAGAGAGACAGACGTAGCACACGGCAGGCAGGAACCCAAACACACAATGCCTAACAAACACGTTGATCAGCAAAGCAGGCTTGCAGTGCACAGGTTAATATAGTGTTCAGTGATAGGGCCTGGGGTGGAGTCAGGCTGGGAGGAGATTATAAAGGAAGCCAGGTGAAGGAGGTCTGGTCTCTAGATGAACACATGAGGAGGAAGGTAAGATGGCAGACAGACATTAATGCATATCCATGACAACCAGGCACTGCACATCATGGGCACTGGCAGGCTGCACATCATGGGCACTGGCAGGCTGCACCTCATGGGCACTGGCAGGCTGCTGCATCTGATTGGCACGGGCATTGGTGAGGCTGCATTGATCTCCTGTACCATATCCCCAGTCTCTGACCATATCCTGTACCATGTCCCCAGTCTCTGACCATCTCCTGTATAATATTTTTTTTTTTAAATAGTCACTTTCGGTATCGGTGCTGTTTCGGTATCGGTTTCGGTTTTCGGGATTAAGGAAGATTTATTTTCGGTATTGGTTTCGGCACCAAAAAAACCCATTCGGTGCATCCCTAATCAATACTATTGTTTACTTTGGAATTGTTATCAGACTTTGTGTGTGGGTCATTCAACAATGTTACTATGAATTTTATATATATCTATGTATAAACTTTTTAACAATCTTTTCTAAAATAAAAAAACATAATTATTTATTTTTACATGGTCTACCCGTGTGCCTTTTTAAAATCCACTTCCTTACTTTCTAGTTTTCATACATGTTCCAGCTCTTGCCGCCTCTCCTCCCGCTCCCCCCCCCCTTCCCTGTGACAGTGGACAGGGATCTTCCCTCCGCAACTGCTGTCAGAATCTAAAAAGCGCATGGCTGTGCACAGTTCAGTAAATTAATGAACTTCCTCTACCGACAGCTTGTGGTTCTTAAAGCGGAGTTCCACCCACTTTTGAGAGGTGGTCTTTAACACCTTCGCGCCCAGCAGACGACTTTATGCGGCCACAATGTGGCTCTACAATGCCGGGAGGCTGTCATTATACGGCCTCCCCTTTCCTCGAGCGCGCATCGGGGAACTTCTGTGCTGGCCGTGTCCCTTGGACTCAGCCATTCACAGATCGCTGTAAATAGCAAATCAGAGCTGCTATTTACAGCGCGATCGAGGAGCCCAATGAGAGATGATCTCAAATGTAAACATATGAGATCATCTCTCAGTGCCAGCTCTCCCTCCTCACACAGACACCGCGTGTGTTGAGAGAGAGCGATCTGTGAGTGTGTAAGTGAGTTACACTGCTTCTTTCAGTGCCCAGTCAAAACAGTCAAAACACAGTGCCCATCTGTGCCCACCTGTGCCACCTGTACCCACCTGTGCCACCTGTGATCAGTGCACATCTGTGCAATACGTGCTCATCAGTGCCCACCTGTGCCACCTCATCCGTGCCCACCTGTGCCACCTCATCCGTGCCCACCTGTGCAATCAGTGCACATCTGTTCCACCTCATTAGTGCCATCTGTGCCGCCTCATTAGTGCCATCTGTGCCGCCTCATTAGTGCCATCTGTGCTGCCTCATTAGTGCCATCTGTGCCGCCTCAGTGCCATCTTTGCCATCAATAAGTGCACATCTGTGCTGCCTCATCAGTGTACATCTGTTCCACCATCTCAGTACCCATCTGCGCCACCATCTCAGTACCCATCTGCGCCACCATCTCAGTACCCATCTGCGCCACCATCTCAGTACCCATCTGTGCCGCCTTATTAGTGCACATCTGTGCAATCAATCAGGGCCCATCTGCGCCACACACCTGTGAAGTCGCATCACCACCGCCAGCAACCAAAATGTCAAAAAGGTGTTTTACCGCCGAGGAGGCGTACCAAATTCTTTCCACGCCTGAGAGCGACGGGGAGCTCTCTTTTTCAGATTCCGATTCAGGTTCTGAGTCGGACGTAAACTATGAGCCAGTCTTTAGTAGTGGAACAGAGACAGCCTCAGAGGAGGAAGATAGTCGGCCCGCCAAAAGAAGGCGCTCTGCTGAGGCAGCAGTGCCATCCACCAGCACCGCAGTGCCATCCACCAGCACCGCAGTGCCTCAGCAAGAAAGGCCAAGGACCCATGCCGGCCTTCCCTATGCCCTCCAGAACCCCTTGTGGCTTCCTCCTAATTCAGGAGAAGCCAACATTCCCCCTTTCACTGCCCAGCCAGGAGTCCAGGGGAACACGGACAATTTTTCCCCAATCAATTATTTCAATCTAATTTTTACCGAGGACATGCTAGCCAACATTGTCACCCAGTGCAACCTATATGCCCAGCAATTTATTGCAAGTAATCCTACATCCTATTATGCCCGTCCCTTCGAGTGGAGAGACCTGACAGTGGAGGAGTTGAAGGTTTTTTTAGGCCTCACATTTTGCATGGGACTCAACCCAAAAAACACCTTTCGTTCCTTTTGGTCCAAACGCCCCATCTATCACATGCCAATATTCTCCAATGTAATGCCCAGAACCAGGTACCTCATGATCATGAGGTTTCTCCACTTCAACGATAACACCCAGTGCCTTCCCCGAAATCACCCAAATTATGACAGGCTTTTCAAAATTCGGCCCTTACTAAATTTCTTTTCAGAAGTATTCCCCCAGTTATATACCCCAGACCAACACATATGTGTGGATGAGTCCCTTGTAAAATTTAGTGGCAGGCTTCAAATAAAGCAATTTATCCCCAGCAAAAGGGCCCGCTATGGGGTGAAAGTGTACAAACTCTGTGACCGAGTCACAGGGTACCTGTATTGCTTCCTAGTGTACGAAGGGAAGGACACCCAGCTGCATCCCCCCAATTGCCCAGACTACTTGGGAACAAGCGGGAAAGTTGTTTGGCAACCCATCAGCCCCCTACTGGAAAAAGGCTACCATTTTATATGTAGATAACTTTTATACATCTCTTCCCCTGTTTCGCAACCTTCACCTGAAGAAGACGCCAGCATGTGGCACGGTCAGAAAGAACCGGAAGGGCTTTCCTCAAAGTCTTGTGAATAAGAAGTTGAGAAGAGGAGAGTCGGCAAGTCTGCGAAACCAGGAGGTTCTGGCAGTGAAGTGGAAGGACAGAAGGGATGTATATATGTTATCTTCCATCCACAACGATACCTTCGTGGAAATCCCCAGAAGGAATGGCACCACCATCCAAAAGCCCAAATGCATCCAGGACTACAATTTGTTCATGGGGGGAGTCGACTTTAACGACCAAATGCTGGAACCCTATCTTTCCACAAGACGGACATACCATTGGTATAAAAAAGTAGCAATTTATTTTTTTCATTTGGCCATATATAACTCTTATATTATTTACCGCAAGTCCACCCAAAACCCCCTACCCTTCCTTGGCTACCAGGAGGAAATCACCACTGCCCTGATATTCCAGAATGGCCCACCCCAAAACATCCGATCTGATGTTATGAGTCGACTCTCCGAACGTCACTTTCCCGATAAAGTCCCTCCCACGTCAACAGGCCGACGAGGTCAAAAAAAATGTAAGGTGTGTGCCAGTGGAGGAGTCAGACGAGACACAGTTTATTATTGTGCGGAGTGTCCTTCCCAACCAGGCCTCTGTGTAATTGGCTGCTTTCGCCGTTACCATACTTCACTAAATTATTAGTGAAGTATGGTAAACGTAATCCTCATTGCCTGCCTTCACACCCCTTATGCTACTGCCTGCTCTGTAACTGACCCTGGCTTGTTATTCGACCACGCTTCTGCCCAACGATTCTGTACTACCTCTGCCTGATCTGGAACTGACCCTGGACTGTTATTCGACCACGCTTCTGCCCAACGATTCTGTACTACCTCTGCCTGATCTGGAACTGACCTTGGACTGTTTGACCATGCTTTTTGCCTGCCTCTTGGATTGATCTTGTACCCTGCTACTGGACTAGTGGGATTCAACACAGGGGTCTCACATATGTGAGGGGCTCCAGAAAAGTTTTTCTGGATGAAGAAAACAATTTTTTTTTGTTTTCTCATCCTAGATTAGGGTCTGAAGACTCGGAGGCTTCAAAGAGATTTGGGTGGGAGAAGCCTCTACCCCTGTCCCCATTCTGTCCTGAACAAGGCCCTACTTCTGCCTGCTGCCTGCTGCCTGTAGGACCTATGCCATCATGCCTCTGCCTGTCGCATGAACTGACCACACCAAATTGACCTGCCTACTACCAGGACTAATATTTTTGGCACTGCTGACAATATTTCTGCCTGCACTGACCCAGGACTGTTTATGGACAGTATCCCTGCCTGCTGCCTGGACAATTGTGTATGCCATTGCTGACGAAGTCCCTGCCTGCTGCCTGGACCAGTGCTATCCTGCTGTGTAGAACTGTGCTACTAAAACCACAGGTAATCTTTTGTTTACGCTTTGCTCAGCATAATGTATTTTGGGGTGTAATTCTTGGTATGTGCATGCTATGTGTCCCTAGAACATCTGATGGTGTTCCTTGCATGTTGGGCCTCTGTATGTGGACAGGCTGTGTAAAAGTCCCACACATGGGGTATCGCCATACTCAGGAGGAGTAGTAGAATGTATTTTGGGGTGTCATTTTTGCTATGTAAATGCTATGTGTTGGAGATATCTTATAAACTGACAACTTAGTGTAAAAAAAAATGCGTTTTCATTTTTTTTCCACATTTTCCAAAAACTTCTGGAAAAAAATGAACCGTTCAAAAGACTCATTATGCCTCATAGATTATACGTTGGGGTGTTAGCTTTCTAAAATGGGGTCATTTTGTGGGTGTTTCCATTGTCCTGGTGCTCCAGGGCCTTCAAAATTGTAATAGGTAGTCAACTAGTTAGATGTGTAATTTATGCTCCTAGAACACCTGATGGTGCTCCCTGCATGTTGGGCCTCTGTATGTGGCCAGGCAGTAAAAAAGTCCCACACATGTGGTATTGTAATACTCAGGAGGAGTAGCAGAATGTATTTTGGGGTGTCATTTGTGGTATGCACATGCCATGTGAGAGAAATAAGCTATTACAATGACAATTTTGAGGGGAAAAAAAAAAATCGTAATTTTGCAAAGAATCGTGGGAAAAAATTACAACTTCAAATAACTCACCATGCCTCTTACTAAATACCTTGGAATGTCTACTTTCCAAAAAGGGGTTATTTGGGGGGCATTTGTACTTTCCTGGCTTGTTAGGGTCTCAAGAAATGAGATAGGCCGCCAGTACATCAGATGTGATAATTTTTTTATGATTTGCACTATAGCTTGTAGACTCTAAAACTTTCACACAGACCAAATAATTTCCAAAAATTTGGGGTTATTTTTATCAAAGATATGTAGCAGTATAAATTGTGGCCAAAATTTATGAAGAAAAATTTATAATTTGCAAAATGTTATCACAGAAACTAAGAAAAATTTGTTTTTTTTTCAAAATTTTCGGTATTTTTCATTTATAGCGCAAAAAATAAAAAACCCAGGGGTGATCAAATACCACCAAAAGAAAGCTCTATTTGTATGAAAAAAAGGACAAAAAAATCATTTGGGTACAGTGTTGCATGACTGAGTAATTGTCATTCAAAGTGTGACAGCACTGAAAGCTGAAAATTGGTCTGGGCAGGAGGGGTGTTTAAGTGCCCAGTAAGCAAGTGGTTAAACGAAAGCCTACCTCTCCACCCCTCGTTTTTGGATATTATTTTTTATTTATTTTTCTCTTTAGTACCTTTTTTGGAAGTGCCTAGTGTACTTCCGATCCAGCCAGGCCGTGGCCGACGACGTCATGTCCTCTTCTGATGCGAGCCCCCCCATTGTCTTCTGGGACATGTGTGCGTCCCCGAAGACAAGCTGGCCATTCACAAAGCACCACGCGACTCGCGCATGCGGAAACCGAAAGTGAAGCTGCAATGCTCCACTGCTGCTTTCCCTTAGTTGGAATGGCGGCATCGGCACCCGATCCGATGGACGGATCGCCCTCGGGGGGCCGACATTGCGGGCTCCCTGGACAGGTAAGTGTCCTTATTAAAAGTCAGCAGCTACAGTGTTTGTAGCTGCTGACTTTAAAAAAAAAAATATTTTGCGGCTGGAACACCGCTTTAAGCACTTCAATACTGCCCATTTTCACCCCCTTCCTGCCCAGGTCAATTTTCAGCTTTCAGCGCTGTTTTTTGAATGACAATTGCGTGGTCATGCAACACTGTACCCAAATTTTTATAATTTTTTTCCCCACAAATATAGCTTTCTTTTGGTGGTATTTGATCACCTCTGCGGTTTTTATTTTTTGTGCTATAAACAAAAAAAGACCAATTTTGAAAAAAACACAATATGATTTACTTTTTGCTATAATAAATATCCCAATTTATTTATTTTTTAAAACACATTTTTTCCTCAGTTTAGGCTGATATGCATTCTTCTACATATTTTTGGTAAAGGGTGAGGGGATGTTTGTGACCTGTTGTGGAAAGGGGTGGGCGGTGCCGCAGCTCAATTTCTATTGTAGCCACTCGGCCGGCTCCGCCTCCATCTTGATTACCTCGGCCTGTTACTAATTTTGGTAATGACGGCGGAAACGCCACTGCAGGCACACCAGATGTAAGGAGGGGTTCCGCTGTGGACACCAGATGTAAGGAGGGGTTCCGCTGTGGACACCAGATGTATGGAAGGACTCTGCTGGGGACACCAGATGTATGGAGGGACTCTGCTGGGGACACCAGATGTATGGAGGGACTCTGCTGGGGACACCAGATGTATGGAGGGACTCTGCTGGGGACACCAGATGTATGGAGGGACTCTGCTGGGGACACCAGATGTATGGAGGGACTCTGCTGGGGACACCAGATGTATGGAGGGACTCTGCTGGGGACACCAGATGTATGGAGAGACTCTGCTGGGGACACCAGATGTATGGAGGGACTCTGCTGGGGACACCAGATGTATGGAGGGACTCTGCTGGGGACACCAGATGTATGGAGGGACTCTGCTGGGGACACCTGATGTATGGAGGGACTCTGCTGGGGACACCTGATGTATGGAGGGACTCTGCTGGGGACACCTGATGTATGGAGGGACTCTGCTGGGGACACCTGATGTATGGAGGGACTCTGCTGGGGACACCTGATGTATGGAGGGACTCTGCTGGGGACACCTGATGTATGGAGGGACTCTGCTGGGGACACCTGATGTATGGAGGGACTCTGCTGGGGACACCTGATGTATGGAGGGACTCTGCTGGGGACACCAGATGTATGGAGGGACTCTGCTGGGGACACCAGATGTATGGAGGGACTCTGCTGGGGACACCAGATGTATGGAGGGACTCTGCTGGGGACACCAGATGTATGGAGGGACTCTGCTGGGGACACCAGATGTATGGAGGGACTCTGCTGGGGACACCAGATGTATGGAGGGACTCTGCTGGGGACACCTGATGTATGGAGGGACTCTGCTGGGGACACCTGATGTATGGAGGGACTCTGCTGGGGACACCTGATGTATGGAGGGACTCTGCTGGGGACACCTGATGTATGGAGGGACTCTGCTGGGGACACCTGATGTATGGAGGGACTCTGCTGGGGACACCTGATGTATGGAGGGACTCTGCTGGGGACACCTGATGTATGGAGGGACTCTGCTGGGGACACCTGATGTATGGAGGGACTCTGCTGGGGACACCTGATGTATGGAGGGACTCTGCTGGGGACACCTGATGTATGGAGGGACTCTGCTGGGGACACCTGATGTATGGAGGGACTCTGCTGGGGACACCTGATGTATGGAGGGACTCTGCTGGGGACACCTGATGTATGGAGGGACTCTGCTGGGGACACCTGATGTATGGAGGGACTCTGCTGGGGACACCTGATGTATGGAGGGACTCTGCTGGGGACACCTGATGTATGGAGGGACTCTGCTGGGGACACCTGATGTATGGAGGGACTCTGCTGGGGACACCTGATGTATGGAGGGACTCTGCTGGGGACACCTGATGTATGGAGGGACTCTGCTGGGGACACCTGATGTATGGAGGGACTCTGCTGGGGACACCTGATGTATGGAGGGACTCTGCTGGGGACACCTGATGTATGGAGGGACTCTGCTGGGGACACCTGATGTATGGAGGGACTCTGCTGGGGACACCAGATGTATGGAGGGACTCTGCTGGGGACACCAGATGTATGGAGAGACTCTGCTGGGGACACCAGATGTATGGAGGGACTCTGCTGGGGACACCAGATGTATGGAGGGACTCTGCTGGGGACACCAGATGTATGGAGGGACTCTGCTGGGGACACCAGATGTATGGAGGGACTCTGCTGGGGACACCAGATGTATGGAGGGACTCTGCTGGGGACACCTGATGTATGGAGGGACTCTGCTGGGGACACCTGATGTATGGAGGGACTCTGCTGGGGACACCTGATGTATGGAGGGACTCTGCTGGGGACACCTGATGTATGGAGGGACTCTGCTGGGGACACCTGATGTATGGAGGGACTCTGCTGGGGACACCTGATGTATGGAGGGACTCTGCTGGGGACACCTGATGTATGGAGGGACTCTGCTGGGGACACCTGATGTATGGAGGGACTCTGCTGGGGACACCTGATGTATGGAGGGACTCTGCTGGGGACACCTGATGTATGGAGGGACTCTGCTGGGGACACCTGATGTATGGAGGGACTCTGCTGGGGACACCTGATGTATGGAGGGACTCTGCTGGGGACACCTGATGTATGGAGGGACTCTGCTGGGGACACCTGATGTATGGAGGGACTCTGCTGGGGACACCTGATGTATGGAGGGACTCTGCTGGGGACACCTGATGTATGGAGGGACTCTGCTGGGGACACCTGATGTATGGAGGGACTCTGCTGGGGACACCTGATGTATGGAGGGACTCTGCTGGGGACACCTGATGTATGGAGGGACTCTGCTGGGGACACCTGATGTATGGAGGGACTCTGCTGGGGACACCTGATGTATGGAGGGACTCTGCTGGGGACACCTGATGTATGGAGGGACTCTGCTGGGGACACCTGATGTATGGAGGGACTCTGCTGGGGACACCTGATGTATGGAGGGACTCTGCTGGGGACACCTGATGTATGGAGGGACTCTGCTGGGGACACCTGATGTATGGAGGGACTCTGCTGGGGACACCTGATGTATGGAGGGACTCTGCTGGGGACACCTGATGTATGGAGGGACTCTGCTGGGGACACCTGATGTATGGAGGGACTCTGCTGGGGACACCTGATGTATGGAGGGACTCTGCTGGGGACACCTGATGTATGGAGGGACTCCGCTGGGGACATCTGGTGGCAGGCGACAGTGGCAAGTGACACATTCAGGGCTCCTACTAATTCGGCATTATGGTGAGTTGAACGATTTAATTTTATATTACAATGTAATAATATAAATAATGCGCTTCAATCATCCTGACACCATAACAACCATGGTGCCGGGATGATTGAAGCGCTAACACCAGGTGTTTGGAGTATCTTTATCTGCTGTTTGTTAAACTTTCTGGAATACACATTTCTATTGTTAATGTTGTGTAGGATCTGGGCCTGCTGTCCCACCATCTCTCTCTCTCTCATTCATCTCAGTCTCTAACCACAGCCAATTAGAGCCATGCCCCTTTAAGCCATGCCCACTATTCCGCTAAAAACACGCCCATTTTTTTGCTGCAGTGCGGCACATTTTCCTGTTTTGCCATGCCACGCCTACAAACGAATGCCCCACCCCATAATTATAGCAAGGCTCCACCTATATGCAAAAGTGTCCCTATACATTTTTTTACAATGTTGGCAACTATGCATATGACGCCCGCCCATGATGGGATATCCCATCTGCGGACGTCATATGACTATAGGTGGGGAAGGAAGTGGTTAATGAACTTCAAGGGCGCTGGTGAGCGTTCTCGTAGTCCATTGATTCTTCCTGACATTCAGTAACTGCTGTATTGAATGTACAGGCAGACAGTGTACTGAGAGTCTGCAGGATCCTGGCATTGTACCCACGATCTGCTGATTGTGGGTGCAGTGTCTTAGGCCTGGTTCACACCTCTGCATTTTTTTTCTGTGTTTTCAGTTTTGCAGAAACACACTACAGTCCATATAACATGGTTTCCTATGGGTCATGTTCACATCTGTGCATTTTATGGAAAGGGCCAGGGACTTTTTTTTTGTTTTTTAGTTCCATAGACTTCAACGGATCAAAAATGTGTATTGAAAAATGCAAAATGCACCTGGAATATGCAAACTGCAACCGGCATAGGTGTGAATCAGGACTTGCAGGCTGCAGAGTAAAAAAAAACGAATGGCTTTGATTTGTGTTTTATATCTGCCTGCACTTTAACTTCGTTCAACTTATCAAGATAGAAGCTACAAATGCTAACTGTGCATAGAAAACTTGGATCACACTTTTGGCATCCAACAATGATGTGCAATTTGCTGGCTAGACTCAGAGTTCATGTTCGAACTTGCAATGCAAGTGTACCAGAGCAATTATTCCTGTTTGTTTTTTTCCCTTTTAGTAAATCATTGGGAATGATGTACTAAAGGCAAATAGGCTGTTCACTTTGCAGGTGGAAATTGCCCCAGAGCTTGGTGAATAAAAGGAAACTATGTTGACTTCTATCATCCAATTATGTGCAAGCAATGTATTTTTTTTTCCTTGCCCATGATGGGGTATTCTTTGCAAAGTGAAACCTCACCACAATCACTAAGCTCTGGGGCAGATTCCTTTGGAAAGTGAACAACCGATTTGCCTTTACTAATTCAAATCCATCATGTCCTCACAACACAGAGTAGCATGCTGTGGATTTACTTTTTCTGTAGCTTACTATTAGCTGTACGAGTAAACTTGTTGCTAGGGATGAGCTCCGGCATTGTTCGCATTGAACACGTTCAGAGCCCGCCAGGAAGTGACTGTGGGCGCCCGGCTGTGGCTTCACAACCAAGCACGCACTGCGCGAGCCACGCTGAACACCGTGATTGACCGGGCAATAATCTGTGACGTATTCCATATGATTGCCGGGAGAGGTGAACTTCATTCCGGCGGTGTCCCGGGAGGAAGTGGGAGCTGGAACCCTCTAAAAAGGGGGTTTCTGCTCCCCCCCCCAAAAAAATGACATGCCAAATGTGGCATGTCAGGGGGTCACCTTCCCTTAAAGCGGAAGTTCCATTTTTGGGTGGAACTCCGCTTTAATACTTTCAGGCCTAATTATTACATGTTTAGTTTTTTGTTTGCTGTGCAGCGTTAAACATGCATGCAAGCTGCAATATATGGTGATCAGAAACTAAGCGCCAATGGGCAAAATGCCCACGTTCCAAAAAATACTGACCTTTTTAAACTGTTGACTTTGTTCCAAAAATGTAATCAGCAATAGACAAAATAAAAGGAGTTAATTTGTGTTGAACCTCCTGAGACTTTGATGTTGTTTTATAAACTGTCAAGCTTGCCAGCTAGGTTGTAATTACAATCTAGTCTCCCAAGCACATACTATCTCTCGGGCCACGACCCCTCCCTTACTCAGTTAACAGCTTCAAACAAGTTAATTAGGGAGATTCTGTATAATTAATTAGCTCTAGGCACACACATCCATTCCTAACTATCAATATTCTTAATGTTCAGTTTGCCAAAATGAAAAACCTGTGTGTGGAACCGGGTCAGTGACAACAGCTTGAACCTCTGAGTGGAAATTTATGAGCTGTGATAAAGAGCAGTTCAGTCTGTGTGCCAGAGGACCCTGCATTGCTCTTACCACAGTAATACATACACACTCTGGGTTATTCCGATTAGAAACAATGTACAAATTTAAGACCTAGATAAAACCCACATCAATTCTGAGAATGCACACTGCATAACAGACTATTGACGTGCCGCAACGCTTACAACAGTAAACACATTTCCTTTGTTGCAGTGCATCAGAAATAAAAATGGGTTTTGGTGCATGAATGAACTTTGAGAGGACCCATGGGAAAGGAATCGGCACAGGAACCAAAACGCATGTAGATACATGAAGTGTTTTGCCCTTAAAGGACAACCGTACCTTTTAGTAAAGTTCACCACCCGTCCGCAATGTACTGCGGATGGGCGGCTGCTGTAGGCATAGCCTGAGCTCCCAACTGTCCCTGATTTCGAGGGACTGTGCCTGATTTGGAACAAAGTCCCTCCGTCCCTCTGTCCCTCCATTCCTCCTGATTTGTCCTTAATTTTGGTCTGATCTAGATAGTTGTATATAAAATGCACTTTTATCTTTCAAAAAGTGTTTCCCAGTGCAAAACCTTTTATCCAATTTCTAAATTGCTGCATTTGTAAATTTCAAGAGCCAATAGAAAGAAAAAGTTGTGGTTAACCGGTTCCCGACCGGCTAATGCAAATATACTGTGTCAGAATGGCTCCCCTGGGCGGAACCCCATACGGATACATCCTTAACGCGCGCACGCTGCATGGCAGGGAACCCGATGCGCGTGGCCGCCAGCCACGTGCACGAGCGCCAGCACAGGGATTTGTGTGTGTAAACACACAAATCCCTGTGCTGTCAAGGAAGAGGAAACATATAGTTTGTTCCTACTAAGTAGGAAAAACCTATACGTCTCCTCTCCTAGTCACTCCATCCCCATACAGTTAGAACACACTGATGGGACACAGTTAATACCTTAATCGCCCCCTAGTGTTAACCCCAACCAGGATATTTGCCAGCACACCATGGATCGACACAAAGTAGCGTCCAAACTGATAGTTTATTGCATGATCACAACACAAGGAGAGTACAACGTTTCGGAGTCATGCAGGACCCCTTCGTCAGGCATGTGATATGTGATAATCGCATGCCTGACAAAGGGGTCCTACGTTGCACTCTCCTTGTTGCTACTTTGTGTCGATCCATGGTGTGCTGGCCAATATCTTCGTTGTGACTTGAACCAGTATACAGCTGGTTGTTGCTGCAGCACCCAAATTTGAGAGCTCATCCAGGAATGTGTGCGATGGGAATATGAAGTATTAGTAGTGATAACCCCTTCCCTGACAGTGACATTTACACAGTAATCAGTGCATTTTTATAGCACTGATCGCTGTATAATTGTCAATAGTCCCAAAAAAGTGCCAGTCTCAGTATCGCTAAAAATCGCAGATCACTGCTATTACTAGTAAAAAAATTAAATAAAAATGCCATAAATCTTTCCCATAGTTTGTAGATGCTATAACTTTTGCGCAAACCAATCAATATACGCTTATTGTGATTTTTATTTTTTTTAACAAAAATATGTTGAATATATATTGGCCTAAACTGATAAAGAAATGTTGTTTTTGGTTTTTAAAGTTGGGGATATTTAGTATAGCAAAAAGTAAAAAATATAGTTTTTTTTTTTCTTTCAAAATTGTTGCTCTTTTTTTGTTTATAGCGCAAAAAATAAAAACTGCAAAGGTGCTCAAATACCACCAAAAGAAAGCACTATTTGTCAGAAAAAAAAGACGCAAATGTCGGTTGGGTACAACATAGTACGACCGTGCAATTGTCACTTCAAGTGACGCAGTGCCAAATTGTAAAAAGTGCTCTGGTCAGGATAAGTGTAAAATCTTCCGGGGCTGAAGTTGTTCAAGCACTTGTGGGTTTAACCAATATTTTTTTTGTTTAACCACTTGCTTACTGGGCACTTAAACCCCCCTCCTGCCCAGACCAATTTTCAGCTTTCATCGCTGTCGCACTTTGACGATTGCGCGGTCATACAACACGGTACCCAAATTAAATTTTTATAATTTTTTTCCCCACAAATAGAAAAATCAAAATCAAAAAGACCGATTTAAAAAAATATATATATATTTTTTTTTCTATATTTTGTTATAAAATTTTGCAAACAGGTAATTTTTCTCCTTCATTGATGTACGCTGATGAGGCTGCACTAATGGGCTGCACCGATGGGCTGCACTGGTGGGCACCGATAGGTGGCACTGGTGGGCATTGATAGGTGACAGTGATGGGCACTGATGGGTTGCAATAATGGGCACTGATCGGCACTGGTAGATTACACTAATAGGCAGCATTACTAGGTGGCACTGATGAGGCATTGATAGGTGGTACTCGTGGGCATTGATAGGTGGCACTCGTGGGCATTGATAGGTGGCACTCGTGGGCATTGATAGGTGGCACTCGTGGGCATTGCTAGGTGGCACTCGTGGGCATTGATAGGTAGGACTCGTGGGCATTGATAGGTGGCACTGGCAGGCGGTTTTTTAGGGCACAGATGAGGCAGAATTGCCTCTTCCTCTTCGGGACCGATGTCCCTTGTACACAAGCAGGTGATCGGCTTTTTTTCTCTTTTCGTCCATGGACGGACACAGCCTTCTTAAGTCTTAACAGTTGGGTTATGTTCTTGTTCATAGGAGAGGACTAGGCAGACATGTTGGATATTTCAATACATGTTACTTTAACAGAGTTGAACAGCCCCGCCCAGGGGGCGTTCCCTCCAGACATAACCCTCTGCCCTGCAGCATGCAGCCTCAGTTTTGTTCTGCCTAGCAGAGGAGATGGACGTGACTCCCTTTGGGCCCAGAGTCTTGAGGAAAAATGTCATTACTCTTTCGTCCATGGACCGACACAGCTTCTCTATTGACAAAGTGGGTATTATCCGTTAATTAGGAGTGACTAGGCAGAAAAACTTGTAAAAAGTGTTGCATCACACCTTCTACAGCACCGCCCAGGGGGCGGACCCTCTGGGTATAACCTCTCAGTCTGCATCTTCGCAGATCAGTTTTTTTCTGTCTAGCAAGGAGTAGGACATGGCTCCCTTCGGGCCCATTGGTCCGGGGAAAAAAAAATATATATATATATATATTTTTCATTTGTTGTTTCCTGCGATCTTCGATCAACTGCCGACTGGGTGACAGGCTGGATCCTCGATCCTTGTAGTCTCCCCAGTTTCGGCCATCGAGCGTGTGCCGACCCTAGCTACGCGCTGGGTTTTCCACGACATGCCCGTCGCTCCATGGGTGGCCGGTGAGCCTACGCTCCAGGGCCTGCATCGGACCGCTCAGCTTCGGCTGACCTTACGGCCGAGTCGCAGCAGCCTGGCCGGTGAGCTTACGCTCCAGGGCATACATATGAACGTCCCTTTTGGGTCCAATCACAGCATGCCTGGCCAACAGTCACCTTCCGTGCGCGGACGATGACCTGTTTGGAATGTCTTCCAGCATAATACATGCAGGATAGGTAAGTAAAACTCCCCTGCCTCGGCTGGGTGATTTAGCTGGACATTCCTGGAGAGATTAAGTAAGTGGTTGTGGAACCTTTCTTCCCTCTCTCCCTGCCTTTCCCTTCTCCCTGGGCTTCTAGCTAAAGGTTGCTGGGTGCTGGGGGTCACCTAAGGGGTTCCACTGGAGCGGGGCTGGCTGTAACTAACATTTAAAAGAAATGTAATTTCTGCTTACCTGTGTTTGTGTGCTTCCTCCTCCATGCTGTCGGCGGCCATTTTGAGGTGGTCCATGCCGAGTTCGGCCTCTTGTGACTGCCCGGCGGCCATCTTCCTGTGGTTCGGCCACACCCACTGGCCCCTATCAGCTGATCGGCGGCCATGTTTGTCCACCCTGTATGCATATATTGCCGTTCGGCGGCCATCTTTTTGTGGGCTATGGCTGCTTGACCTCTATCTTCGGTCGGCGGCCATTTTCTTAGAGCCCACATTATCTTCCATACAGACGTTTTTGGCAACCATTTTGCGAGAGCCTCCGGCCTCTAGGGTGCATTACACTGGTGCGAAAATTCACACAGGAAATGCTGATAAAAGAAGCAGACTGACACAGCAGCAGTGGGACAGCATCACAGGCGCAGCACACGGCAGCATAGCAGTACCGGTCCAGGGTGGTGAGTCCTCTGGGTGACCCAGCATCTCTGCAGCGCAGGAGGGTGGCCTGTTGATATCTTGCCTGGAGCCCTGTGAGTGTCAGCGCGTGGTCAGCATGGCATCTGAGCTAGATGTCTTCTCCCCTGAAACACCAGATTTAGCAGCTGGTGCCCCTGAGGTGTCTATGAACGCTATGACGGCAATCCTAGAGGCGTTTGCTGCCAGGGTGGAAGCAGCACACGGGAATACAGGGGGTAGTAAACGCCCCGTCCCCTGCAAGCTTCTGGGGATAATTCTGGTGCAGAACCAGGTCCAGCTACGGCTCGGGGCCCAGATTCTGACGCATCAGAGACTGCAGACCGTGACCGGACAGTGAGGATGACTCCAAGTCCAGGTCAGTACGCGAGACGGCTTTGGTATCTGACCTTATTACTGCAGTGCGGGATATGCTAAAATTGGAAAATACTGCAGAAGCAGCAGAGACTCCGGTCCACTTGGGTTTCATAGACCTGCCCGCACTGCTAAGGTGTTCCCTTGTGTGTCTTTTGATAAACTCTTATACAAGGAATGGGAGAACCCACTGAGGGTCTTTACAGCCCAAAGAGGTTTGCGGTACGGTACCCCTTTGAGGAGAGTTTTCTGAAGAAATGGACCTCTCCCCCCTATAGTGGACCCTCCGGTGTCCAGACTTAATAGAGCCACCACAATTCCTGTAGAAGGGGCTCCTGTTTTTAAGGACCCTGTGGATAAGAAGGCTGAAGCACTCGCTTGCTACCTATACTCAGTGGTAGGCTCGGCAGTACGCCCGGCATTGGCGGGGGCCCTAGTGTCTCGCACACTTACTGAATGGGCAAGATTGCTACTCCAGGGGTTAAGGAGCGAGATGCTCCTCCTGATGAGATAACATTGGCCGACCTGTTGGTCCAGGGCCTTAGGTTTGTCTGCGAGTCAGACATGAATACTATTCCCCTGCTGTCTAAAACTTCGGTTTATGCAGTAGCAATACGCCGCCTGATCTGGCCAAAAGGCTGGTCTGCGGACCAGACTTCCAAGAAAGCCCTGTTGGATCTGCCTTTTAAGGGCGACAGACTTTTTGGGGCTCTCTGGATGACATCATCAAGGATGCCACAGGAGGTAAAGGCACTTTGCTTCCCCAAATTAGCAAGGGTAAGGGGCCATGCCAAGGGCAAGGGCCCTCCTTTACTGCACGCAAGCGGTTTTTTTGTCCCCCTAGGGCAACAGGGAAAAGACCCCAGGCCGATAAAGCGCCTGCCCAAGGACAAAAGCGTCCTTGGTCCCGCAGACCCAACAAGCCTGCGGACAAATCTGCGTCCACATGAAGGTCCGCCCCCACCCAGCTCTCGGGTGGGGGGACGTCTTCGCGAATTCGCGACTCAGTGGACTGCTCTAGTCTCCGACAGGTGGGTTTGCGAAGTAATCTCCTCAGGCTACAAGATAGAATTTCTCTCTTGTCCACCGGACAGATTCATCACCTCCAATCTCCAGCTACTACCGACCCGTCGGGAGGCCCTGTATGGGGCGGTCCAGGGTCTACTGGAATGCGGGGTAGTTATTCCAGTTCCAGAACAGGAACGGGGTCAGGGTTTTTACTCAAATCTGTTCATTGTGCCGAAGAAGGAGGGGGTTCGGCCAATCTTGGATCTCAGAGCCCTCAATTGCTTTGTGAAAGTACAAAGATTTCGGATGGAGTCGGTTCGATCTGTAGTCACGGCTCTCCATCCGGGGGACTTTCTGGCCTCCTTGGACTTCAAGGACGCATACCTGCATGTCCCCATATACTCCAGACACCAGAGGTTTCTGCGATTTGCTATCGGGAAGGACCACTACCAGTTTGTGGCCCTCCCGTTGGGCCTTGCCTCAGCACCCAGGACGTTCACCAAGGTGCTCGCTCCGATTCTGGCACTTCTAAGACAGCGGGGTATCGCTATCACAGGCTCCTTATACAACCTTCTGCTGAAGGCCCCTTCAAGCTCAGAATTAGAGGAAAGCGTGTCCATTACCTGTCAGACTCTTCGAGACTGTGGTTGGAGACTAAACACGCAAAAGTCAGTATTGGTGCCCACTCAACGCCTAGTGTACCTTGGGTTGATTCTGGATTCTTCAGAGGCAAAGGTATTCCTCCCTGTGGAGAAGTTGCAGACCCTCCGGGCTGCAGTACGGCAGCTGACTTCCAGGAATTGGTCGTCACTCCGTTTTTTGCATGCAAGTGTTGGGCCTCATGGTAGCCTCCTTCAAGGCGGTCCCATATTCTCAATACCACACTCGAGTGTTACAGAAGGAAGTTCTGTCCAGATGGAACAGATGTCCATCATCTCTGGATTATCAAATCCGAGTGAGCCACCTAGTCAGGAGATCCCTGGTATGGTGGCTGACAGCACCGGCTCTAATGGCCGGGAAGTAATTTCTTCCGGTTTACTGGATAGTGATCACGACGGATGCCAGCCTTATAGGTTGGGGGGGAGTCTGGGGTGTTCAGTCGGTGCAAGGTCGCTGGACCCCAGAGGAAGCCCTCCTGCTGATCAATGCCCTGGTAATCTGGGCGATCAGGCTGTGCCTCTTCAAATGGTCTCAGAGGCTGCAAGGGCGTCCAGTCAGGATCCAGTCAGACAACACCACAGCAGTGGCATATGTCAATCATCAAGGAGGAACAAGAAGCTCAGCTGCAGCATCGGAGATCGCTCGCATCCTGAAGTGGGCAGAGCGGAGCGTACCGGCACTGTCGGCCGTGTACATTCCGGGTGTGGAAAACTGGCAGCCGGACTACCTGAGCCGCCAGATGCTGGACCAGGGAGAATGGGCCTTACACCCGGAGGTGTTCCAACTCCTCTGCCGAAGATGGGGCACACCAGACGTAGATCTTCTGGCTTCCCGACTCAATCGGAAGGTATTGAGGTTTGGCCCAGGCAAGAGACCCATGGGCAGACGCAACGGACGCGTTGGTAGCATCGTGGGGTCAGTATCGGCTAATCTATGCCTTCCCTCCCTTAAGGCTTCTTCCTCTTCTGCTCCGCAGAGTGGAGACAGAGGGAATTCCAATGATCCTAATCGCTCCAGATTGTCCTTGGTACGCCGATCTAGTACGTCTGGTAGCAGACGTCCCCTGGCGCCTACCACTACGGAAGGACCTGCTATCGCAAGGTCCCATACTCCATCCTGCTTTACAGTCATTGGCTTTAACGGCATGGCTGTTGAGAACCAGGTACTGAGAGACCGGGGCCTGTCAGACTCAGTAATTTCTACTATGAGAAGTGCTCGAAAACCGTCCTCTAGGAAGGTTTATCACCGCACTTGGAAGGCCTACATCTCCATGTGTGAGGAAATGAAATGGCATCCGCGTACCTATTTGGTTTCCAGAATCCTGCTGTTTTTACAGCATGGGGTGGACCAAAGGCTTGCCCTAAGTACGATTAAGGGACAGATATCTGCCCTGGCTGTCTTTTTTTCAGCGACCCCTGGCGACTCACTCTCTCGTGAGTACATTTGTGCAAGGGGTTCGACATGTGGCCCCTCCGGTCCGTCCCCCGTTACCTCCGTGGGACTTGAACCTGGTCCTCTCGGTGCTTCTCGGTGCTTCAGAAGGCACCGTTTGAGAAGATTAGAGATATTCCCCTGTTGACACTTTCTCAGAAAGTGGTCTTTTTGGTGGCTGTTACGTCAGTTAGACGAGTCTGAGCTGGCAGCCTTGTCCTGCAAGGCTCCCTATTTGATTTTCCACAAGGATAAGGTGGTGCTGCGGCCGCAGCCTTCCTTTCAAAGGTCGTTTCGGCTTTTTATCTCAACAAAGACATTGTACTTCCATCCTTGTGTCCTCAGCCGTCGAATCCTAAGGAGTCGGCGTTGCATTCCTTGGACGTTGTCCGAGCTTTGAGAGTATACCTATCTGCTACTTCCCTGTTCCGGAAGTCAGACTCGCTGTTTGTTTCGGTGGCTGGTCCCAAGAAGGGCCAAGCAGTCTCATCGGCCACCATCTCTAGGTGGATCCGACAGATAGTAATCCAGGCTTACGCCTTAAAGGGTCAAGCGCCCCCCTTCCCGGTCACGGCGCATTCGACCAGGGCAATAGGTGCCTCTTGGGCTTTCCGACATCAAGCGTCTGTTTCCCAATTATGTAAAGCTCACACTTTCACAAAATTCTACAAAATTGATGTAGGTGCATCTTCGGATGCCTCTTTCGGCCGCAAGGTTTTACAAGCGGCTGTTTTAGAGTTGCAGCTCCTCCGTTGGAGGAGTGCTGTTTTGTGTTTGGGGTGAAGTTTATTTTTATGCTGTTACCACCCCTCGTTTTTTCTCTGACACTGCTTTGGGACGTCCCACTTTCTCAATAGAGAAGCTGTGTTGTGCTGTGTCGGTCCATGGACGAAAGAGTAAATAGGATTTTTTACTCACCGTAAAATCCTTTTCTCTGAGTCCATGGACCGACATAGCACCCACCCCTCCTTTTTAAGTTTGTACTGCTTTTTGACGAACTGATCTGCGAAGATGCAGACTGAGAGGTTATACCCAGAGGGTCCGCCCCCTGGGCGGTGCTGTAGAAGGTGTGATGCAACACTTTTTACAAGTTTTTCTGCCTAGTCACTCCTAATTAACGGATAATACCCACTTTGTCAATAGAGAAGCTGTGTCGGTCCATGGACTCGGAGAAAAGGATTTTACGCTGAGTAAAAAATCCTATTTTTATTGTACTTTATTTTGTGATTCTTCTATCAACAGTCGGCTGGGCGACAGGCTGGATATATAGATCCTTGTAGTCTTCCTAGTCCGGCCAGCGAGCGTGTATAGTCCCTTGCAAATAGGCGTCGGGTCTGTCACGACATACCCCATGGCTCCAGGGGTCGCCGGTGAGCTTCTGCTCCGGGGTCCACATATGACTGGGCTGCTTGCTGTCGCAATCATAGTGGACCGGGCCGACAGCTACTCCGTACTGCTCGGTTGTAGGCCTGTCAGGAACGCACCAGCAGGTCCTTGTTAGGACGGGTAAGTACAGTTCCTCCTACCTCGGCAGGTGGGAACAGCTGGGTGTTCCTAGGAATAGGGGGTTCTCCTGTCTCCCCTTTCCCTGCTCTCTGTCACCTTTACTCCCTCTGTCCTAACGGCGCTGGCTGCGACCGGGGCGTACCTGTGGGGACTCCAGGTCCTGGTAGGGGTCCGGGGGTGTCGGGGTCCGTTTCTCTGTGGGGGGATACTCTGCTCCGGGGCAGCCATGCTGGGCCTTCTCGTCCACATCGCGCTGCTCGGGCGCCATTTTGGCGGTGCCGCCGCCATTTTCGGGGTGTGTTTTCTATTGCATTGATTTGCCCATTGGCAGCCATCTTGCCGTGGCCACGCTATGGCGCAGTTGTTATTGCGGGCGGCCATTTTCTTGTGGTCGCTCCCTTTCCTTCTCCCTGAGGCGTCCGGTAGCTAGCTTTAGTGGAGGTTTTGGCACCTAGTGCTGGCTCCTTGAAGCGCAGCACGATTCTCCTCACAGCTTTCTCACTGTTTCCTCACACACTGCCTCTAGAGCAGCATGGATAATACAGTGATGCACAGTCTTTGTGTATAGAGGCGGGCAGTGGCACTGAGCAGTCTCATTCTGGGCTGGTGAGTCCCCTGGGTGACCCCCCCGGTCGGTGCAGCATGGTGGGGGGGACTTTATTCATTAATTTTGTCTAGTCCCTGAGAGCTTTCTGTGTAACATGAAGTGAGTATCTGAGAGGCAACAGCAGAGCCCCTGCACCTGTGGTTTCCCGCCATATCCTGGGGAATGCTCTGACTCTGACAGGACCACCGGTCGGAGGTGTCAGAGGTTGTCTTTTACCTGCAGTTTGGTGCTTGCTTCGGCAGCACATATACTCAGATTGGAACGATACAGAGAAGATTAAGCGCCCTCTGCGCAATAGTTTAAACATACACAATATGTTTATACACAACACTGGATACATTCACAGTGTATGTATGTATTATTGCTCTCTATGTCTGCGTGGGTTTCCTCCCACGCTCCAATGACGTGTGCGCCTTTGGCGCCATACACAGTATAAACATACACAATATGTTTATACACGACACTAAATACATTCACAGTATATGTATGTATTATTACTCTGTGTCTTCGTGGGTTTCTTCCAGGTACTCCGGTTTCCTCCCACGCTCCAATGGTATGCGCGCCTTCGGCGCTATGCACAGCATAAACATGTTCAATATATTTATTCACACATACTAAAATACCTACACAGTATGTGTATGCAGTCTGCGTGGGTTTCCTCCGGGTACTCCGGTTTCCTCCGGGTACTCCGGTTTCCTCCCACACCCCAATGGTGTGCGCGCCTTCGGCACTTTGCACAGCATAAACATGTTCAATATGTTTATTCACACATACTAAAATACATACACGGTATGTGTATGTACTATACTCTGTCTGCGTGGGTTTCCTCCGGGCACTCCGGTTTCCTCCCACGCTCCAATTGCGCGCTTTGGCGCAATACACAGTATAAATTATGTGTTTGTACAATCAGCACTTATCAATGAAGTGGCTGCTGGAACATCCACTGAGGTGTCAGTTCTTCTTTTTTTTTTTTTTTTTTCTTTGGGGGGGTCGCGCTCTATATAGGTTTTTAAGGACTGGGGATTGCCGCAGAAGTCATTTTTGGTCCCTCAGTGCACAGCGGTCCGTTATTCCTTTGTAGAGCATTTTTAAAAAAGATATGGGTTTTTTCCCATGAAGTTGACCCCCTGGTATCAGGGGTACCACTATCCCGATAGGGGGACACCTGCCTTTAGGAGGTGATCAGGAGCAGTGGCTCGGACCGTGTTCGCCACGCTGAGGTCAGTGTTGCGCCCGTTAGTGGCTGCGTCTCTGGTGTCTCTGACACTCACTGAATGGGCATAACTTTTGTACCAGACAGTGGAGGAGCTTCAGCTTCCTCTAAAAGTTGTGACACCTGTCACCTGGGGGGGCTGATATACTGGTCCGCTGACCGAGTTTCTATGGAAGCTCTGACAGATTTGTCTTTCAAAGGCTAAGAGTAGGGGCGCCCTGTAAGCCGGGACCTTCCTTCACCAATATATTGCAGTGTTTTTGAGGGTTGTCATACCCATACCGCCTGTGTTTAGCGGTCAAGAGGAACCAATATTAATTTCTGACTCTCCCTTTTGACCTAGTGGTAGCACCAAGAGTTTCACCAGGGTGCTCGCCCCGATTCTAGCCTTGCTGAGTCAGCGCGGCATTGTCATCGTTGGTTCTTTGCATGGTCTTCTTTTATAACCTGTTTCCAGGTTTGAATTAGAGGAAGACGTGTCTATAGTCAGTCAGACTCTCCAAGACTTCGGGTGGGTGCTGTACCTCCAGTTGTCGGTACTAGTTCAGACTCCGCGCCTAGAATACCTGGGGCTGGCTCTGTGCTCATCAGAGGCAAGAGTTTTCTCCCTCCAGAGAGGTTGCAGATGCTCCAGGCTGCAGTGAGTTGGATCTCATGATGGCCTTCTTCAAGGCAGTACCGCTTGCCCAGGTCCACATTTCGAGGGGAGATTCTGTCCTATCGGAACACATCCCCATTGTCTCTGGATCATCAGATTCAGGTGAATCGCCTAGTCAGGGCCTCTCTGACTTGGTGGCTGACATTCCCGGCATTTCTGTCTGAAGTTTTTTTCCTTCTTTTCTATTGAACTGTGATTACAATCCAGCCTCAAAGGCTGGGGGGGAGTCTGGGGGGGTCCAAGGTCGCTGGACTCTGGACGAATCCCGTCTGCCTGTCGATGTTCTGGAACTTCGGGCGATTAGGATATGTCCCTCTTCGTAGTCGTGCAGACTACAGGGGCGCCCGATCAGGATCCAGTCAGACAATGCCATGGCTGTGGCTTATGTCAACCATCTGGACATCCTGCGGTAGACGGGAAGAAACGTGCCGGCTCTGTCGGCCGTCTACATTCAGGGTGTAGAACTCTAACTGGCGGACTATTTGAGTCGCCAGTTGCTGAACCAAGGGGAATGCTCATTCCATCCGGAGAGGTGTCTACTCCTTTTGCCGGAGGTGGACGTCGGTCGTGGACCTCCTGGCTTCTCAATCGCATGATGTCGAGATTCGTGGCAAGGTCCAGAGATCCCTGGGCAGACGCGTTGGTGGCCCCGTGGGATCAGTATCGGCTAATTTATGCCTATCCCCCACTGATGTTGCTTCCTCGTCTGCTCCTCAATGTGCAGATCGAGGGGATCCCGGTGATCCTAATCGTTCTACATGGCCCCGGCGTCCTTGCTACGCCGACATTGTACGCCTGGTGGCGAACATTCTGGCGGCTGCCTATGTGGGAGGACCTTCTGTCTCAAGGTCCCATACTTCATCCTGCCTTACAGCCACTGGCCTTACAGCATGGCTATTGACAGCCAGGTACTAAGGGACCGAGGTCTTTCGGATTCGGTCATCTCGAACAGGCTGAGGGCACAAAAATCTTCCTCCTGGAAGATCTACCATCGCACTTGGAAGGCTTACTTCTCCTTGTGCACAGAGATGGAGTGCCATCCACGGACGTTTTCGGTTTCCGGGGTCCTGCTGGATCAAAAGCTTGTTTTAAGCACCGCTAAGGGTCAGTTTCAGCCTTGGCTGTTTTCTTTCACTGGCCTTTGGCATCCCATTCCCTGGTGGGTACCTTTTTTGTACAGGAGGTTCGACTGGGGCTTTCCCCAATTAGACCACCTCTCCCTCCTTGGGATTTGAACCTGGTGCTCTCGGTTCTTTGGGAACCTCCCTTTGAGAACATCTGAGAGATTCTTCTCTTGACGTGATCTCAGAAGGTTGCCTTTCTAGTGGCCATTACTTCTGTCAGAAGGGTTTCTGAATTGGCGGCCTTGCAAGTCCCCAGATTTGATCCTCCATAAGGATAAAGCGGTACTACGCCCGAGACCTTTGTTTCTTCCAAAGGTGGTTTCGGCTTTCCATCTGAATGAGGACATTGTACTTCCATCCTTGTGTCCTCGGTCATCGCATCCTAGAGAGTCTGCGCTTCACACTTTAGACGTGGTACGTGCCTTGCGGGTGTACCTGTCTGCTACGGCTTTGTTTCGGAAGTCTGGCTCGCTGTTTGTGTGGGTGTCTGGTCCACAAAAAAGCCTTACGGTCTCGTCGGCCACCATTTTCTAGGTGGATCAGGTAGACCGTTGTGCGGGCCTATGCCCTTAAGAGGCGCGTGCCCTCCTTTCCAGTCACGCCGCTCCCAACCAGGGCAATTGGTGCTTCCTGGGCTTTCCGACATCAAGCGTCTCTCTCACAGGTGTGCAGGGCGGCGACTTGGTGGTCCATGCACACTTTTCTCCAAACTTTTTTGAGGATGATGTGAGTGCATCCTCAGATGCTTCCTTTGGCCGCAAGGTTTTGCAGGTGACTGTTTAAGGTTGCAACTCCTCCGTTGAGGAGCTCTGCTTGCTTGGGGTGAAATTGTTTTTTTGATTACTGTTCCTACCCCTCGTTTTTGACACTGCTTTGGGATGTCCCAACTGTCAAGACTTAAGAAGGCTGTGTCCGTCCATGGATGAAAAGAGAAAATAGGATTTTTTGTACTCGCCGTAAAATCCTTTTCTCTGTCGTCCATGGACGGACACAGCACCCACCCCTCCTTTTTAGGTTTGTCCTGCTTGTTACGAACTGAGACTGCATGCTGCAGGGTGGAGGGTTATGTCTGGAGGGACCGCCCCCTGGGCAGGGCTGTTCAACTCTGTTTAAGTAACATGTATTGAAATATCTAACATGTCTGCCTAGTCCTCTCCTATGAACAGGAACATAACCCAACTGTCAAGACTTAAGAAGGCTGTGTCCATCCATGGACGACAGAGAAAAGGATTTTACGGTGAGTACAAAAAATCCTATTTTGTGCCTCACGCTGTCAGCGTGAGGAGAAAAGAAAACCAATTACCGATCCTTTGTTTACATCATGTGATCAGCTGTCATTGGCTGACAGATGATCATGTGGTAAGGGGCCGGGACCGGCCCCTTACACGGATCTGCGATCACCCAAGTCTCAGTGACTCAGTGATCACTGCGCGCGCCCTGCAGGTGCAAAGGGGAGGGCGTCTATTGACGGCCTCCCGGATTTTCAGGTCCGCGCTGTGACCGTCATTCGGCTATAGCGCGGACCCCTAGTGGTTAATAATTTTTTGTTTAATTCTCCTTTAACCACCTCAATACAGGGCACTTAAACCCCCTTCCTGTCCAGACCAATTTTTATAAATGAAATTTGTGTCCTTTTTTTTCACACAAATAGAGCTTTCTTTTGGTGGTATTTAATCACTAGTGGGGTTTTTTTTTGTGCTATAAATAAAAAAAGACCGTACATTTCGTGAAAAATTGCCTTTTTCTTTTGTTTCTGTCATAAAATTTTGCAAATTAGTATTTTTTCTTCATAAATTTTGGCCAAAATTTATACTGCTACATATCTTTGGTAAAAATAACCCAAATTAGTGTATATTATTTGGTCTTGGAGTTTACAAACTATGGTACCAATCCCTGAAAATTTATCAATCTGATCACAACTGAAGTACTGACGGCCTATCTCATTTCTTGAGACACTAACAAGTCAGTAAAGTACAAATACCCCCCAAATGACCCCTTTTTAGAAAGTAGACATTCCAAGGTATTTAAGTAGCATGGTGAGTTTTTTTAAGTTGTAATTTTTTCCCACAATTCTTTGCAAAATTAAGATTTTTTTTTTTTTTTTTTTTACAAAATTGTCATATTAACTGGTTATTTCTCTCACAGAGCATATGCATACAACAAATTACACCCCAAAATACATTATGCTACTCCTCCTGAGTATGGCAATACCACATGTGTGAGACTTTTACACAGCCTGGCCACATACAAAGGCCCAACATTGAAGTAGCACCTTCAGGCGATCTACGAGCATAAATTGCACATCTCATTTCTCAACCACCTATTACACTTTTGAAGGCCCTGGAGCACCTATCTCAAAGTTGGGAGGTATGCGGTTATTGTACACAGATGGTCAATAATTCATAGCCGGGACATTCTAATCGGTTGTGTATGTTCACAGCCCAGAGCTCTGTGTTGACATTCAACACAGAGCTCTGTACAGAGGGAACGACCTCTGTGTTTGCCTTGCAGGGATGAGAAACTTAGAAATCGGTTAGTAAAAGCAGCACACTATACACATATTACATTTGCAGTTATTTTCACATATATTTAGGCACATATTTAACCCCTTGATCGTCCTAGATGTTAACCCCTTCCCAGCCTGTGTCATTAGTACAGTATATTATTAGCACTTTGTCACTGGTGATGTCAGTGGCAGTTAGTCAGTGTCAGATTGTCCATCGCAGTACCATTATAAGTAATTGATCGCCGCCATTAGTAGTATAAAAAATTTTTTTTAATGAAAATTGCAGTATACATTGCCTTGAAAAATTATTCATGCCCCTTGAAATTTTCCACATTTTGTCATGTTACAACCAAAAACGTAAATGTATTTTATTGGGATTTTATGTGACCAACACAAAATGGCACATAATTTGTGAAGTGGAAGGAAAATGATAAATGGTTTTCAATTTTTCTTACAAATATCTGAAATTGTGGCATGCATTTGTATTCAGCCCCTAAAGGCCCATACACACCATACGAAAATCGAATGGAAATTTTTTGGATCGTTAATACGGTGCTTTCGGCAGCCGATTTCGCTTTTTCGTCAGACAAAAGCTGGATGTGCAGACTATAACATTTTTGTCGGATGTGAACTCAATGTCCGATTTTCGTTTCATTAGTATGGTTTTCGTATGGAAAAAAATCGTAAGAGCAAGACTACGCATGCTCAGAAATGAAAGAATACATAGAAAACTATTCAACACATTACGTCACTTCTGACGTTGTATTCTGTCGTACGAAAATGTTCGTATTGTAAGTAACCTCTTCACTTTCAAAATTAAACTAGAATGCCACAAAAAAAAACAGACGTTCGGTCGTCCAAAAATCTAGGCGTGCGAGACTTTACTCTGTTACCCCCAACTAAAATCTAGTGGAACCAATTGCCTTCAGAAGTCACTTAATTAGTAAATGGAGTCCATCTGTGTGTAATTTAATCTCAGTATAAATACAACTGTTCCCTGAAGCCCTCAGAGGTTTGTTAGAGAACCTTAGTAAGCAAATAGCATCATGAAGGCCAAGGAACACACCAGACAGGTCAGCAAGAACGTTGTGAAGAAGTTTTTAAGCAGGGTTAGGTTATAAAAAAATATCCCAAGCTTTAAACATCTCACAGAGCACTGTTCATTCCATCATCTGAAAATGGAAAGAGTATGGCACAACTGCAAACCTACCAAGACATGGCCGTCCACCTAAACTGACAGGCCGGGCAAGGAGAGCAATAATCACTTTGTTGGAGAACCTTTGTGAACAAACCGCATCACGAAGGCCAAAGAACACACCAGACAGGTCAGGCATAAAGTTGTGGAGAAGTTTAAAGCAGGGTTAGGTTATAAGAAACTATCCCAAGCTTTGAACATCTCACGGGGGACTGTTCAATCCATCATCTGAAAATGAAAGAGTATGACACAACTGAAAACCTACCAAGACATGGAAGAGTGGCAAGAAGAAAGCCATAAGAAGTCCCATTTGCAGTTTGCGAGAAGCCATGTCGGGGACACAGCAAACATGAGGAAGAAGGTGCTCTGGTCAGATGAGACCAAAATTTAACTTTTTGCCCTAAAAGCAAAATGTTATGTGTGGCAGAAAACCAACGCTGCACATCACCCTGAACACACCATCCCCACTGTGAAACATGGTGGTGGGAGCATCATGTTGTGGGGATGCTTTTCTTCTGCAGGGACAGGGAAGCTGGTCAGAGTTGATGGGAACATGGATGGAGCCAAATACAGGGCGATCTTAGAAGAAAACCTGTTATGTGATCAGTTTTCCTGACAGGAAAAATGCGATGTGAGGTTTTTGTCAGGAAAACCGACCGTGTGTATGCTCCGTCACACTTTTTCTGTCAGTTTTCCTGCCAAGAAAAGATTGAGAGCAGGATCTCAATTTTCGTGACAGGAAAAAATCCAATCGTGATCGTCTGTATGCAATTACGACGCAAAAATAACCGTGCATGCTCAGAATCAAGCAAAAGAGCCGAACTGCCTATTGAACTTCATTGATCTCGGCTCGTCGTACGCGATGTACGTCACCGCGTTCTTGACGGTCTGACTTTCGTCCAAGATTAGTCCAAGATTAAAATGCCCTGTATGGAAGTGGTTAAATAAGGTACTTAGATTTTTTTTATTTATATTAAAGTGGTTGTAAAGTCTTTAAAGCGGAGTTCCGCCTAAAAAAACAAAAATAAATAAAAATAAAATAAAAACAAATACTGCAGCTACTGACTTTTAAAATAAGGACACTTACCTGTCCAGGGCACCCGCGATGTCCTCACCCGAAGCCAACCCGTCCCCTCGGCTCTGGTTGGAGGCACAGGCATTGCTAGTAAGGGAATCAGGAGGTGAAGCCTTGCAGCTCCACAGCCTGGTTCCCTACTGCGCATGCGCGAGTCGCGCTGCGCGTTCTGAGTGGTCCCTGGTGTCTTCTGGGACCTGTGTGTCTCCCAGAAGACAGCAGGGGGTGGAGGAGGGGCTTGAACATGGCGTAGATCGCCACGGATACTAGGGCGATCTTTCGCCAGAAGTGGGAGCAAATAAACAGCCCTAGCGGCGGGAGGGGAGGAGCGGGCAGGAGATGGCAGACACACAGACTACTGATCTGACAGGCAGGGAGGGAAGGGGAAATGGGGAAAGGCCGCGGGAAGACGGAGGCACGTAAACTGACCACGGTATCATGGATCAGCAGGCACGATTACTGTGGTCAGCATACTAAGGGGGACACAGGAAAAGGAAGGATCAACCAGGTATTTTACAGCATTGAGAAGGACAAATGACACCGAACAAGCACTATGATGTATAACCTGCTTTAAAGGAACAGGATCATTTAAAAAAAATTTAGAGTAACAACCACTTTAAATTAAATACAGTAGCATGATCTTTATACCTAAAATAGAAGGGATAATGGCAACTAAACATTGTATCTTTAGTATCACTTTAATGGGTGTATTCTGGTATAAAGTAAAGCCTAGTACACACTAGTAGTTTTTTTTTTTTAAACCCAGCAGGGCTGAATGAAACAAAACTGACAGCTCAGGAGATGCCCTTGTGCTAACTATCCATTGTCAGTACAGCGATCTCCCCTGCTGTTCTATTGTGCACTGATCAGGCGCCGATTGGCAGACGTTTTTCGGTCATGCCCAATGGTTTGGCTGGCTTCTGTTGGACCGGCTGCAGTACTCAAGGACCGAAAGTCGAGCAGTTTCTATTAATATATTCATCCACTCACTTATATTTTCAGAAGTCGAGTTCATGGAACACCCTCTGGTCACCTGCCCCTAGGAGGAATTTACAAGTGCTCTTGGCTCCCTCAGGGTGCCTCATTCTCAGCTCCCGCAGTGGACTTTTTATACAGGTCCTTGTCCTTTTGGTTTCCATGCACAGTTGACGTGAGTATTTCCAGCGTTGTCAGTTTGGTCCCTCAGACTTGCTACTTTTCCCAACCTTTGGGTATACTTATTAGACTCGGCTACTTATATGCATTTGTATTTTTATAGAATGATGCTGCATCAGCCCCTGAAGAGTTGGCACTGTTCCACGAAACGCGTCGGGTTTACACAGATGCACCATGTCCTACAGATGGTTTACCATATTTTTAATGCAATATATTTTAGACCCAAAATGTCATATAGTTCTACAGGGAATCCTGTCATGGAGGTTATTCTTCCACATCATGTTATGTGTCATGCCATTTATGTTACAATCATGTTTTATTACAAAATGTGTATCTATGCATGTACTTGCTGTCATATAATTGGAAAATCACCATTGTAGAAGGAACAAATATATGTTTAACTATTATTCATTACCCAATAATATGCCTCATACAAAGTCCCAATCTCTTTCCATTTCTCTTTCCATTCTTTCCATTCCACAGCAGGTCTTCTCCTGGGCCACTACCAAAGCTGATTTCTCACTATTTCCTTTAGCTTTTTTTTTTGTATACTTTATAGGAAGTGTTGCATCTGTCCTGCTTGTGTAACCCATTTTAACAAAATAAAGGTTTAACAAAAAGCAGAATAGGATAATGATGATCTAACGACTGTTGGAGAAGCATATGAAATGGTCAGACAGCGACATACCAGTACGTCACTGGACTTTGAGTGGTTATACCGGGATGATGCCTGCAGCTGCAGTCATTATCCTGATATTGTTTTTTCAGCTGCCCGTCGGTTTCTTGCAATAACAATTCTAGTGACTAATTAGCCGCTGGATTGCTTTTAGCAGCAGTGGGAGGGGACCATGGCGTAGCATAAGGGGTTGCAGGGGTCACAATTGCAACCCCGCTCCAGGGGGCCCCTGCAGCCTTCTTTGTCATATCATATCTTCCACAAAGTCCAGTTCCGACCTGCCCTAGAGCCAGACAGCCATGCTCTTGTACTGGGCTTCCACTTTGCCTTCCACAGTCCACACCCCTCTGTTCTCATTCGCTGGGGAGAAGCTGTGAGCCATTTCCTGAATGGAGAGAAGCATGGGGTGAGAATAGCACAGGATGGGGAATTGTCTGTGCTGCGTGCTTGCAACATGGAAAGGTACCCGAGCTCAGCGAGTTAAGAGGAGGAGAGTGCCGTCCTGTAGCCATGATGGGACCGATGTCACTGGTGAGGTAAGACACTGCTTATTGTCTCCTAGTCACCAGCTGGGATTCTCTTTAAAGGGGGATGTCCGCTTACCCCACTTCCCTGACAACTGGGGAAAAGACGCACACCTCCGGGAGGTGACGTTCCCCCAACACCTGCCAACACTGACGGAGAAACCTTCAGAAATTGCTAAAACAAATCCCTCAACACCTCCTGAGGGGCTGCAGGCTCAAGATTTTGTGTCACATGGCTTTGCTTCCCAGCTCTAAGTTGCAATCCCCAAAATCCCCTGACCACACTTTCCACCCTGGATGCTATGCCCGGCTGCTGAGCTCCTTTCCAGTTACAGCACTCTATACCGCCCCTCCTCCGTAGGGCTAAAATCACATTCCTTTACAACACAGCCAGTCAGCCACGATCTGCACAGGGTGTATCGGCCTACTGCAACTATACTGCCGTCCGGACCAGAGAATTTCACAGGTCAGAACAGCAACATAAAAGCCAGATACACCCTGTGAATTCTGACAGACTGTGCTGTAAAGGAATGTGATTTCAGCCCTGTGTAGTGTGGGGGTGAGGAGCTGTATACAGTGCTGTGATGGCAAAGGAGCTCTGCCAAGTGACCTGCCAGGGATCCCTGTCCTCTGATTCTCCAGCGGTGACCCCTGTCCTCTGATTCTCCAGCGGTGACCCCTGTCCTCTGATTCTCCAGCGGTGACCCCTGTCCTCTGATTCTCCAGCGGTGATACCTGTCCTCTGATATAAGGAGGAACTCTGGGAACTCAAAATTCTTAAGCCACTTTTAGTATCTTGGCGTGCAGTTCGTGTATCTGCACGCACGGTAAAAGTGGTGGGTGGTAGTGGAGGGGGGGCCAGGTCACCTTTTGCATCTGGGGCCACAAGCTTCAAGCTAAGCCTCTGGAGGGGACGTCTCCCCCTGTCACAAAAGTGTACTCACCAAGGCCGAGATGCAGAGAGCGTCTCACTCTTGTGACTAAGCGCACTTCACCCCCTGGAGATGGGACAGAGGGCGGATGGCACAAAGAGGCACAAGCTACCAGTAGGCTTAGCAGAACTTGCGTAAAGGTCACAGAAGACAGGTACAGGAACTGATGGTGATCAGAACATAGCTGGTGTAGTTGTGCAGAAAGTCCAGAGCAGGCCAGGGGTCAAACACCCAAAAGGAGGGAAGTCCAAAGGCCAGCAGAGGGTCAAGTACTGGAGACTGGAGGTAATCCGGGTCACAGGCAAGACGGTCAGGTGCAGGAGGCTGGCAGCAAAGTCCTACTGGGAAACTGCCTACTGACCATAGAGCTGATCAGGTAACGGAATGGCTCCGGTCATCTCTATGGTGTAAGAAACTGGAAGCGATGAGCATTTCATTACTTCCCGTTTCACAAGATGTAAACAAACCCTTAGTGGTTTGAAAAAAGAATCAAGTCATACTGATCTTGGTATGATCCAAAGCTTTTAAGGGCAGAGGAGAAATCTGGGGTCTAATAGACCTTAGATCTCTCAGTAAAGGGTACCTGTCACTGCCTATTGCTATCACAAGGGATATTCACAAAGGTTCATCAAAAAGTTTCCACATTTTTTTTTAACCAAGTTATACTGTATGAGATATTATTTATATATATATATATATATATATATATATATATATATATATATATATAAATATAATATAATTTTACATACAGTGTGTAAACTTCTTGAAGACCCCTCATATTTTTCCCCGTAATAACAATAAAAGTGGTTACAAAATAATTAAAGGTACAGTGTAAAAATAAAATAAATAGTTAAAAATAAAATGTTTTAAAGCCCCCCCCCCCCCTGTCCCCCGGTGCTTGCGCATAAAGGTGAACACAGATTTCGATCACGCATGTGTGTAAACATCGATCGCCCCACATGTGAGGCATCACTGTGAAAATCAGATCAAAGGCAGTAATTCTAGCACCAGATCTCTTGTGTAAATCTAAAGTGGTAACCCGTAAAGGCTTTTAAAGTGTCACCTATGAATAATAAAATTTACATAGTTTGCCGCTGTTGCACGTGCGTGCTCAATTTTAAAGTGTGACATGTTTGGTATCTATTTACTTGGTGTAACATCATATTTTATATTTTACCAAACAATTGGGTGTTATATAATATTTTTGTGCATTAAAATTCAATATAGAAAAGTCCAAGGAGGGCAAATGCCTAGGCAACATGCAACATGCAATATATCAACTGTCCATTAGATTTTAGGGATCATACCTATGTAGCGGGGTCTCCTTTAAGACTCTCAGCACTACCTTACCCAGAACCCCATTCGGCATCCAGGATGCAATGTTTCCACCCCAGAGACTCATGGGTGGGGTTATATAAGGAGGAGGTGAGGCTGCGCTCGGCCTCTTTGGGACACGAGACTTCAGTGGAGAGATCTTCCTGTGCGGATCCGCTGTGGTGCAAGGCCTGAAGCCTGGGGCCTGGCGCTGCTACCCAAAAGAGCCTTCCACCCCATCGCGAGCCTGGGTGGCATCTGACTCGGTTTCCTCAACCGCTGCTGAGCCGGAGACCAGACCGCTGGAGACGCTGTGTGTGGAGACACAGCAGGTGGACGTTCCCGGACTGGGATCGCGTCCGGAGGGGTGAGCGAGCACCTGCTCAATCCATATACTGTACCATATTGTTAGGCCTACAGACTGCCGTGGCCCACCAGTTCATATTTAAGTCTCCACTGGAGATCCATAGCAGAACTGAGTCAAACGGATCTCTAGTGGAGTGTTCTGTGTTGGCACTTTTACCCTTTGGATTACAAATGTGTTCCTGAAATGTGCACCACCGTTTAAAGACTTGCATGCGAAGAATTCATCCCCTAGAGACTGAGTTATAGGGTCAGGCCTGGCCGGCCAGATAGTTTATTTAGTTGCTGCGCCATAGGGCGCATAGTGAAGTACTGTTACACGTGGCGTGTGTGCGCCATATCTTACTAGTTATAGTATGTCTATTGCTGCAGGGCTCTGCAGATAGATTTATGTGATTTGTTACAACTGTAAATTTTTATTGCCAGCAGAAAGTAAACTCGTTATTCTCCTATCATTGCACTGGTGTCTGAATTTAACCATAGAGCATAAGATATATATATTACCCTAGACTAACTGTGTCAGAGTGGGGGTTGGCGGAGCTGTCTTCAGGGCCCAAACTAAATCTGCGGCCCTCTTAGCTGAAGGTAACGCTACACCTAAAAACTTACTGGACTGTCGATATACAGTACCTTGCATAAGCATTGAAGTTTGGTATATCCCAGGGAGGGAGCTCTGCTGTAAATTTATTTGATCACATGAAGTGTGAATAAGGTGCCAGAATTCAGTCCCCTCACATGGTTGTAGAAATGTATGCACTATCAAACGTTTATAGATTTTGTTATGTGTTCTTCAAATATCTTTGCTTGTACTAGTTGAAAATTTAGTAGAAAAAACATTTTTCATTGTGATTCAAAAAGTAATTTAGCAAAAAACTAGACATTTGTTGGTTGTATAAAAATTTGTCCCCAACTAAAACTTGGTTAACCAAACACATATACATTTGAAATTCTCTATCAGCGTTGTACACCTGGAGCCTGCACGGTTTTACTTTTTCCTCCTGGCTTGCTGTATCTCTGCCATGTTGGCTTGGGGACAGTTTGTTAACAGAAATTTTCAAGTCTCATGCCGTGTACACACGATCGGTTTTACTGATGAAAACAGTCCGATGCACTTTTCTCATCGGACAAACCGATCGTGTATGGGCCCCATCGGTCTTTTTTCCATCGGTGAGAAAAAATAGAACATGTTTTAAATTTATCCGATGGGGAAAAAAAAACGATAGCAAATTCCGAACGTCTGTGTGGAACTCCATCGGACAAAAAACCCATGCATGCTCAGAATCAAGTCGACGCATGCTCAGAAGCATTGAACTTAATTTTTCCTCGGCTTGTCGGAGTGTTTTGCGTCACAGCGTTTGGGACGGTCAGATTTTTGACTGATGGTGTGTAGGCAAGACTGATGAAAGTCAGCTTCATCGGATTTCCGATGGAAAAATCCATCGGATTAGTATCAATGGGAAATCCGATCAGGGCTTTACTGTGAATTCTCTGTTGGATTGGAACTTAAGCAGTCACTGGTCATTCTTTAACAATCAGTAGTTTGAGATAAAGATCCAAGAAAAAAATGGGTCTATGCTGCTCAACTGCATGATTGTAGGGTTATTATTAACAGCTCAAGATACACAGTTATTACAATGAAAACCTTGAATCAATATAAAAGTATTTTTAAGATTTGTATATTAATGTGTCTCCTGAACTGTTAATAAACCTATGATCAAGCAAAGTGGACATATTTTTTCTTGGACGTTTTCTTGTGCATTGGGACCAGGTAAGGTCCCGAAGTCTCAACTGTCAAGGTGTATAATTTATGCAGGTCTTCCTATGGGCAGCGGGGAGTTAAATGTAACTTCATCTTGACCAGTTTCCCAATCTTAGTCAAAGAAAAGCATCCTAACAACACGATGGTGCCACCACCATTCATCACCATGGGAATGGTGTTCTCTGGTGTTGATCCCCTTTTTTGAAAGTGAAAGTAAAGAAAATCCCAAATTTTGGGTTGTCCCCAGATAAGTAATAGAAGGAAAATCTTCCATTGAGGGTGCGAATTCTGGTAACCCGAAGGTCCCCAAGGAATTCCCTTAATTTGTAGGGATTTCCTCTCACTTCCTGTTTAGCTATTTAACAGGAAGTGAATGGAAATTTCCGCAATGGGACACAGATGGAGAAAAAAAAAAAACTAACAGGGGTTATAACCCTCCCTTGCTCTACCCAAAATGAAAAAAAAGTTTTGCCTATAGTTCTACTTTAACCACTTCCATACCGGGCATTTTCACCCCCTTCCTGCCCAGGCCAATCGCAATAAGGGTATATTGATTGGATTGCGCAAAAGTTATAGCATCTACAAAATAGGGGATAGAATTATGGCCTCTTTTTTTTCTACTAGTAATGGTGGCGATCTGCAAATTTTTTTTTTTATTTTTTTTATCGTGACTGTGACATTGTGGCGGACATATCGGACACGTTTGACACTATTTTGGGACCATTCACATTTATACAGCGATCGGTGCGATAAAAAAGGCATTGATTACTGTATAAATGTGACTGGCAAGGAAGGGGTTAACACTAGGGGGCGATCAAGGGGTTAATTGTGTGTCCTAGAGAGTGATTCTAATTGTAGGGGACTCACAAGGGAAGGAGACTGATCGGTGTTCTTCTGTAATGGGAACACGCGGATTGGTCTCCTCTCACCTGACAGGACGTGGATCTGTGAGTTTACACACACAGATACACGTCTTGTTCTGTGACGAGCAATTGCGGGTGCCTGGCGAACATCGCGGCAGCCGGGCACACACATCGGGTCCCCAGTGATGCAGCGATTGCGCGCTCTCCACACTGCAGGGAATGTCAGGATGTCATATGACTATACAGCGGTGGGGAAGTGGTTAAAGAAGAAGTATAGCCAAAGGTTGTTTGGCTGAACTTCTGCTGTGGATCACAGGAGTGCAATTAGTTTTGTGACCCGTTTCCAGCAGAGAGCGGGCTGAAGTCTGCTCTCTGCTGACTTCACAGAAATTGGTCCAGGGTCTGCCTCATCACGACAATGGAAGTCGGGATCCGACAGGTCCCTGGACTGACACCCAGCTCAGCAGGGATCTCTCTCTGCCCCCATTCCAGGGGCCCCTCTCTGCCCCCATCCCAGATGGCCACTCCACCCCCTCCACAGCTCAGCAATCCAGTGAGCGAGGAGGGGGCAGAGCAGAGAGCTATGATTGACAGTCTGCAGCTCTCTGCTCACGGAGCTGTGAGAACTGAGCGATCGGCGGTGTTTGATTGCTTGGGTTTCAGTGTAGAGGCGTCGGGGGACAGATCCACCTAGGTAAGTATGATTCTCAAGAAAAAAAGAAAAAAAAACGTATTTTAAGCTTATTTACAACCTCTTCTGAATTACCAGTGGCCTGTTAGTTAATTCTGTGACTAATGTCCTCCATACTAGGGATGAGCTGAAGGTACAGTTCAAACACAAGTTTGGACCAAACCTTGGCTGTTTGGGCACTCGGACAAACACCCAAACATTTACCTATTCGGTGTGTGCCAAACACCATGTATAATAGCGGTATTAGTTCTGCTATTATACATGACAGCTTCCCTCTGTCAATGGTTTACCAATCCTTCACAACCAATGATGTCATCGGCACCATTGACCTACATGGCCGGGGATATTTTTTTTTAAACATATAAATTGTTATATCTTGCCAGGGAGGGACCCCTCTGGCAAAACATCCTGTCCCTATGTTGAAGAGGATAAGGGCCTCTTCCCCAATCCCTGGCACAATGGTTGAGAGAGGCTGCAGGTAGGGGGCATATAGAAATCTGGAAACCCCCTTTAACAAATAACATACCTCTCCCATCTCCCCCCCCCCAGTGTTTTAAAAATCCTTTAATTAATAAAAAAGTCCCATGATGTACCACTGCCTGTCAATTACATCATTCAGCATGTAGATCCTACTCAATCACAATGCATCTGGTCCCACTGATTTACTCAGGCCGAATGACAGGTCTGGACGATGACAACTCACATATACAAGGGGGTAGAGTCTCCCAGGTGATGTCATTGACCAAATATGGACATGAATATATTTGGTCATTGACCTCACTGAGGTGCCTTTTTTTTGCGTGGGGGGTCCCCCTTAAAATTCATACCTGACTTAAAGCCATGACTGGTGCTTAAAGCAGAACTAAAGTCCCTCAAACAAAGAATAACCAGAAGGTCGAGTTTTTTAGCAGAAGAAACATGCAAAGTCTCTTTTGCCAAAAAACATTTTCCCTGCATCCTGATGAATGTTTTTGTGTTTGCATTGCACGGCGCACGAAAGAATAAAGCTGGCTGCCAGCATGCGCAGGAGTTACATCATCAGAGGATATCCAATGACCAAATGGATGACCAAATTCAATAATGCTGTTTATTTAGATATGATTTCTAATGCCGCGTACACACGATCGGAATTTCCGACAACAAATGTTCGATGTGAGCTTTTGGACGGATATTACGATGTGTGTAGGCTTCATCGGACATTTGCTGTCGGAATTTCGGACAACAAATGATTGAGAGCTGGTTCTCAATTTTTCCGACAACAAAAGTTTTTGTTGGAAATTCTGACCATGTGTATCCAATTCCTACACATGCTTGGAATCAATTCGACGCATGCTAAGAATCATTGAACTTAATTTTTCTCGGCTCGTCGTAGTGTTGTACGTCACCGCGTTCTTGATGTTCGGAATTTCCGAGCAACATTTGTGTGACCGTGTGTATGCAAGACAAGTTAGAGCGAACATCCGTCTGAAAAAAATCCACGGTTTTGTTGTCAGAATGTCCGATCGTGTGTACGCGGCATAACAAATTTTAAGGCCTTACAAAAATGGTTCTGTTGAGACCATGCAAATACACTCCAGCTTATTATGTAAGTCAATTAGTTACGGTTTCACAGCAAAAGGGGTGAGTTTTTTTGTTATTAATTTGGAAACCTGTACATTATCAAAGATTTTGTGCAGATCAGAGATATATAAAAAAAAAAATAATACAAAATAGTAACAATACAAAATTACAAAAGTCCAAGTGACAATATATTTAGTCCCTACCTATACAAAGTATTAGAAGAAATGAAATAGAAAATTGAGGTCAATAAAGCGCCATGAGTTTTTCAGACGGGACACACAGCTGTTGCACAACAGGGGGAGCCATTTCATGGACTAAGTGAATATTCAAAGAATGTAGCCTATAAATATCCTAATAGCCAGTATACCATGGCTACTTGCTAGAAAGTAAACACTCTGCATTCTTTTATTTTCATGAATATTATCAAAGCCCAAATCTAAAAATTGTGTCTTGATGTCACCAGATTTTTCACATATGGCTATTCTCTTTTGGTGAATAATCCTTTCCATTATATGTAGTGTAATTTTATAGTAATTTCCTTCATTCTGCTTGTTCTAGGTCAGTGACAAAGTTCTAAAGCTAAAGACAGCCAGTCATCTATCATTTCCAGAAGGACATCAGTATTGGCAGCCTACATGTCTGTGTAACAATAGTTGATGGAACACACTTTGCAATATTTTCATTATTGCAAGAAAGATTGGTAGACCGCAGGGGTCTCAAACTTTTCACTTTGAGGGCCACATTGTATATTTTACACACATTTGCATGCTGAAAAAAACAAAACAGTTATTCATAAATGTGGCATACTGTAGAATAGAATCTCACAGGCAGTACAATTGGTCCCCATCAGGGTCTCACCATAAATATTTGTCCCTATCAGTATCGCCGCACATTTGTGTCCCCATCACCCATCAGAGTCTGATGGTGTCCCCATCAGGGTCCCCACACATATGCCCCCATCAGAGTTCCCCCACACACGTCCCTATCAGGACTCCCCACACGTGTCCCCATCAGGACTCACACTCATGTGTCCCCATCAGAGCCCCCCACACATGTCCCCATCACAGCCCCCACACAAATGTGTCTCCATCAGGGCCCTGACACATGTGTCCCTATTAGAACCCTCCCTCACATGTCCCCATTACATGTGTCCTCATCAGGGTTCCCCCTCTCATGTGTCCCCATCACAACCCCCCACATATGTCCCCAGCAGGGCCCCCCCGCAGGGACCTCACATCAGTGGTGTATTTAGGTTTTGTGCTGCCCTAGGCCTGACGAAACTCGCGCACCCCCTACTTTATATATGACGCACCCCTTCCTGTCAAGACTACGCCCCTTCCTTTTTAAGACCCGTCCTGTCATTTTCATGGGAGGACAGAGGGACAGAGTGGGATGAGGACAGGGGGACAGGTTGGGACGGGGACAGAGGGACAGAGTGGGATGAGGAAAGGGTGGGATGAGGACAGAGGGACAGGGTGGGATGAGGACAGGGGGACAGGGTGGGATGAGGACAGGGGGACAGGGTGGGATGAGGACAGGGGGTCAGGGTGGGATGAGGAAAGGGGGTCAGGGTGGGATGAGGACAGGGGGACAGGGTGGGATGAGGACAGGGGGACAGGGTGGGATGAGGACAGGGGGACATGGTGGGATGAGGACAGGGGGACAGGGCGGGATGAGGACAGGGGGACAGGGCGGGATGAGGACAGGGGGACAGGGCGGGATGAGGACAGGGGGACAGGGCGGGATGAGGAAAGGGGGACAGGGCGGGATGAGGAAAGGGGGACAGGGTGGGGAGGGGCAGAGCATCTTTTAATTTGGGGGGAGAGGGGGGTGTGGGGATATGTGCTGGGGAGTGATTTGGGAGGGGAAAGGATATGTGCTAGTGGGGGGGAATCAGACCCCCCACTAGCACATATCTTCTTCCCTCTTAAATCACTTCCCAGCACATATCTCCACACCCCCCCTCTCCCCTCCCATCACTTCATTATTTCACCTCTTATCTGCCTGCCTGTGTCCTCTCTCACTGACGTTGTCTCACATACCAGCAGCACGGCTCTCGGCTCTCTCACTGACTGAAGTTGTGTCTCTCTCATTGGCTCCTCCTCCTGGCTTCCTGGCTGTGTACACAGGAACATTGATCCAAGAGGGGGGAGGAGCCGGAGACTGACTGTGCCATGTCAGTGGAGAGAGAGAGGGACGGCTGCTCGTAAAGCTGATTGACGCTGCGGGACCCCGGGCGGCAGGTGTCCCGGGTGACCGCGCCAGCGCATCTTAGACTGACCAATTACCGGAGCTCAGTGCCGAAACTTGTCGTGGCACTGAGCTCCGTGATTCAGCTGTGCGGCTCTCCGTGCGGGAGGAGGGGGGGTTCGCGCGGGGGGGGTGCGGCGGCCCGCCGCCCCCCGCAAAGTCCCGCCCTAGGCCTGGGCCTTGTCGGACTAGGCCATAATACAGCACTGCCTCACATATGTATCCCCATCAGGACCCCCCCACGTGTCCCCATCAGAGCACCCCTAAACATGTGTCCCCATCAGATCTCCGACCCCCTTTCCCTGCCCTTTCTATGGCTATCAGTCAATCTGTATATTTGTGTCCACCTCACATTTACATCAGTGTCTTTTTACCTGTGCAGTGTGCCTTTAGCAGTGATTAGACTGGCTGTGCTTCTCGTCTCCAGTCCATCTCTGAAAAATTACAGCGGTAAAGGACACTAATGTAAATGGCGGGATGGAAGCCGGGAGGTGTGGTAGGTCTGCAATGAAGGAATTCCTAGCAATCAACAACCTAGTGAAAAGTACATTTTTTTGTGCAGTGCTCAAAAAATGAAAATACACATATATATATATATATATATATATATATATATATATATATATATATATATACACAAACTAATGTACACTGTGCAATGACCACAAAAATTAATAATAATGAAAAAGAGATGTGAAATTCACACCCAAACTAAAGTCCATGTGCCATCATATAAAGGTTCTTTTAAAACATAACAATCTTTGAATGGACAGTGAAAACAAATGGTGTAAATAGAAGTGGGATTCCACGTGACATCAATGTTGGAAGACAGTGAAGACACAGACAATAGACCCACCACCGGTTAGTGAGGATGCTTACCGGAGTGAGAGGCCTCAAATGGGCATATACTCAGTGAGTGAGCAAGGCTTATGATGCAACCACCAAAATATGGGACCTCCACATCTGGGCTCCAGATCAAGTTGTAAGACAATCCAATTGTCAAAAGATGTCACCGAGAAGCAGTCCTCAGAAGCAGCCAACTTGTCAGACCAAGTCCTCTCAAGTATTCAAAATGGCATGACCAAAAAAGAAAATACTCCACATAGTGTGAATCCGTATAAACGTAAAAATTTATTAAAAGAAAATTGTAAACACTCACATTTAGAAAGTTGATCAAGCGCTTAAAATTGAGGTTTGTGGGTAACTCAATGACCTCAGCAGGGCTCTTCCTGATGTCATTGCATCTTAAGCCTCGTACACACGACCGAGAATCTCGGCAGAAAAAAAATAGGATTTTTAAAACAGCTTACCTGTAAAATCCTTTTCTTGGAGTACATCACGGGACACAGAGCGGCATAGTCATTACTATGTGGGTTATATAGAATTACCTTCAGGTGCTGGCACTGGCAACTTCCAAAACAGGAAGTACCCTCCCCTATATAAGCCCCTCCCATCCGGGAGTACCTCAGTTTTGTAGCAAAGCAATACGTGTCCCCAAAAGAGGGGTGGGAGCTCTGTGTCCCGTGATGTACTCCAAGAAAAGGATTTTACAGGTAAGCTGTTTTAAAAATCCTATTTTCTTGTTCATACATCACGGGACACAGAGCGGCATAGTCATTACTATGTGGGACGTCCCAAAGCAATGCCAAATGAGGGGGGGGATACACCATACATAAGCTGGGCACCATCAGGCATGAGGATCTTTTGCGGCCTGCAACACACTGCGCCCAAAAGCGACATCCTCCTGACTTCTAACGTCCATCTGGTAGAACCTAGTAAACGTGTGTACTGAAGACCATGTTGCGGCCTTACAAATTTGAGCCAGGGAGACCTGGTGATGCACTGCCCATGAAGTTCCAACTGCTCTCGTGGAGTGCGCCCTAACTTTGAACGGAGGCGGTCTACTTCTCAAGCCATAGGCTTGTATTATGACCTGTCGAATCCACTTGGCTAAAGTAGATTTTGATGCTGCCTGACCCTTTCTGGGGCCTTCCGGCAGAACAAACAAAGAATCCGTTCTATGAATCTGAGCAGTGGCTTTTAGATAAGTTTTAACTGCTCTTACTACATCCAAAGAATGCAATAACTTTTCCTCTACCGAGCTTGGTTTGGGGAAAAAAGAAGGAAGAACCACATCCTGGTTCAAGTGAAACCTCGATACCACCTTAGGAAGAAAGGCTGGGTGAGGGCGTAATACTACTCTGTCCTTATGAATAACCAGATATGGCTCCTTACAGGACATGGCGGCTAATTCCGACACTCTTCTAGCCGAGCATATGGCTACTAAAAATATCAATTTTCTTGTGAGTAGAACCAAGGAAATGTGCCGCAAAGGTTCAAATGGCTGCTTCTGCAGAACCGACAGAACCAAATTTAGATCCCATGGGCATATGGGAGCTTTATTCGGTGGAATAATACGAGTCACCCCTTGCATAAAGGATTTGACAAGTGAATGCATAGCCAGGGGCCTTTGAAATAGTATTGATAAGGCCGAAACCTGACCCCTGATAGTACTTAAGGCAAACTTCCTGTCTACAGCCCACTGTAGGAAGTCCAGAATTCTGCCTATAACGTACTTACGTGGATGCCATTTTCTGGCCTCGCACCAAGTGATGTACGCCTTCCAAACTCTATAGTAGATCTGCCTGGATACAGGCTTCCTGGCATTGATTATAGTTGATGCCACAGAGTTAGAGAGACCTCTCTTCTTTAGGATGTGGGATTCAATAGCCAGGCCGTTAAACTTAGAGTTAGTAAGGAAGGGTGGTATATCGGTCCTTGCGAAAGCAGGTCCGGACGACGTGGAAGGGTCCAAGGACTCCCCACAGATATTTTGATGATCTCCGCGTACCAGGCCCTTCGGGGCCACACTGGAGCCACCAGGATCACCGGCTTCTTTTCCAACCTGACTCTGCGAAGGAGTCGAGGCAACAATTGTAGCGGAGGGAATGCATATATCAGTCTGAACTGATCCCAAGGGAACACCAGAGCATCCGAGCCGCAAGCGAGGGGATCCCTTGTCCGGGAGACAAATCTGTCCACCTTTGCGTTGAATCTGGATGCTAGCAGATCTACATCCAGTGTTCCCCACCGCTGACATATTGCTCGGAAGACCTCGGGATGAAGGGACCATTCCCCTGGGCATAACTGTTGGCGACTCAGAAAGTCCGCCTTCCAATTCTCCACCCCTGGAATGAAGACAGCTGATATACATGGGACATGCTTTTCTGCCCATTCCAGGATGTGACTTACTTCCCTCTGGGCTGCACGACTCCTGGTGCCTCCCTGATGATTGATATATGCCACTGCTGTGGCATTGTCTGATTGAATTCTGACAGGGGACCCTTGGAGTCTGGATGTCCAGGCTACTAGGGCATACCGGGCTGCTCGTATCTCTAAGAGATTTATGGGCAGGGTTTTTACTACATTTGACCATCTGCCCTGGAGAGACCATTGCTCCAGTACTGCCCCCCAGCCTATAAGGCTGGCATCTGTAGTGACCACCTTCCAGGATATCGGACTGAAGGGTTTTCCCTTCTGGAGATTCTGGGGGATCAACCACCAGCAGAGACTCTTCCGAACGGAAGGGGACAAAGCCATCGGGAAGTCTAGAGCCTGAATTTTTCCGTTCCAGGCTGACAATATGGCCCTCTGTAAATTCCTTGAGTGGAGTTGGGCATATGGCACAGCTTCGAATGATGCTACCATCTTTCCTAGCAGCCTCATGCACAGGCGTATGGACGGCTGTCTTTTTGCACAAAGCAGACGGACCAAGCCCCTCAAAGAGGATACCTTGTCTAGAGGTAAGAAAATCTTCCTCTGGTCTGAATCCAGCCGTAGCCCTAGATATACCAGGTTTTTCACTGGCTGTAGGGCTGACTTGTCCAGGTTGATGACCCAACCGTGAGATTCTAGATACTTGATTGTATCGACAATTACCACTTCTAGTTTGGCAACTGAGTGGTCCATCAACAGGTCGTCTAGGTATGCCATTATCGTTACACCTCGTGTTCTTAGATCGGCCAACAGTGGGGCCAGAATTTTTGTGAACTCTCGTGGTGCTGTGGCCAGACCGAATGGTAAGGCTCTGAACTGAAAATGGCGCCCTTCTACTGCAAAGCGTATACATTTTTGATGACCTGGAAAGATGGGAACATGCAAGTAAGCATCTTTGATGTCGATCGAGGCTAACCATTCCTCCCCCTGTAGGGCAGCGGTGACCGATTGGATCGACTCCATCCGGAAAGACCGGACGTTTAGAAATTTGTTTAGACTCTTTAGGTCCAATATGGGTCTTATGTCCCTGTTTGGTTTCGGGACTGTGAAAAGGTTTGAGTAGAAACCCAACCCCCACTCTTCCATAGGAACCTCCATAATTACTCCTTGGAGCAATAGTTGTTCTAACGCCAATAGGAGAGACCCTCTTTTCAGAGGGTCTTTTGGCATGCCTGACCACATAAAATGGGAAGGAGGAGACTCTTTTAACTCCAACTTGTATCCCAGAGTTACTGCGGAGAGCACCCATCTGTCTTTGATCGTCTCCCGCCAGGTCTCTGCGAACAACTGAAGTCTTCCCCCCACCCGTTTGAGTGGGGGCAGCCCTTCATAGGCTTGACTTGGAGGCTGGTTTAGTACCCCTTCGGATCCAGGGTTTCTTATTACCCTGTGACTGTCCCTGATTTTTACCCCCTGAGTTTGACCGAGGAGGCCGTCAGAACTGCTTAGTAGCAGACGTCCCAGGGATAGGAGAGGTAGTCCTCTTAAAAGATGGACCCCTAGACCTCTTTTTACTCGGTAAGAGAGTACTTTTACCACTGGAAATCTTCTGGATATACTTATTCAGGTCTTCGCCAAAAAGGCATTCCCCATGAAATGGGAAGCTAACTAAGAGCTTCTTACAGGGAGCTTCAGCAGACCAGTTCTTGAGCCACAGAAGCCTACGCATATGTACCAAAGACAGCGTGAGGCGGGAGGCCTGATGGATGGAATCCTTGATGGCGTCAACCACAAAGCATAATGCTCTAGACAGATCAGCCAGAGCCTGGGCCTGCTGGTCTGGCAAATCCCTCAGGACCATTTTCATCTGATCCTTTAAAGCTTGGCAGACCCCAATAGCTGCCACTGCTGGCTGTGTAACAGCCCCTGCTGTGGAAAAAGCAGATTTTAATAAAGATTCCAATTTTTTATCTACTGGATCTTTGAACATTTGAACATTATCTACTGGGCATGTCAGTGATTTGTTCACAGAAGAGATGGCTGCATCCACCGTAGGAACATTCCATCTCTGGGTGAACTTTTCCTCCATGGGATAGATCACCGGAAATTTCTTAGGCGGAACAAATAGTTTATCAGGATGTTCCCAGTCCTGGTATATAAGTCCTTCCAATAATGGATGTATTGGAAAGGAGCAATAAACCTGGGGAGCTTTTAGCGACCCCAATGAGGAGACAGCAGTAGTTGATGGTTCAACAAGAGGCATTTTAAATGCAGATCGAACCATGTCAGTTAGGGTCTGGACCCACAATCTTTCAGTCTGTGATGCTGAAAATGGTTCATCTACTGTCGATTCCTCAAAAACAGAGCTAACCTCCTCCTGATCCCCTTCAGGTAGGTCAGTTCCTTCCTGGGACTGTTGCTCTGCCAACAGGCACTCTAATAGAGGTGATGGAGATCTGGCGTGCTTTCTTTCCTGTAGAGAAGAAGCGATCAATGCTGCCAATCTCTGCTCCAATCCCTCCAGAGTTGAGGCAAAAACCTCCTCTGTTATATATGCAGGAGCAGGTGGACTGAGGACAGCCGCAGTACCTGGCACTCCCGGGGGTTCCTTATGGGTATTAACCTCTGATTTCTCAGGGGAGGAAGGTGCAGATGACTGCTCCAGATCCTCAGAGCCCGATGGAGACCCCCTACACTTCCTGAGAGGTATATCTCGGAGTTTTTTAGGCGGCATATTCCTTAGTTCAAAGCTGAGGTATTCCAGCCGCAATACACCCCTTTACTGAAATAGTCTAATGCAATTTGCTGCTATGTACATCAGTGGGTGTCTACTAATGCGTCTTTCTGGGGATGCCTGTATCAACCGCCCGCTGTAAGCCCCTATACCATGCTACCAGCTCCTTTTCATGCTCTGTGTCCATAGCAAGCAGCGTGGACTGAGTCCTTTTATCTTGCTGGGACGCCCGCACATGCGCAGAAGCGCTAGGCGCACAGAGCGCGTCATCCGCCAGGCTCCGCCCCCTTTTTTGAAGCTAAATCTATAAAAAAGAAAGCGTGTGCGCGCGCACGTGTGCGCTCTTGGCGCCATGTAGGGAGAGGAGCCAGGGTCCCTGTTTCACCAGGACTCGGGGATGGAAGGAAACTACTTGGCAGCATGACAGAGAAATGCAGCTTCCCTGATAGAGAGCTCACTCATCTGCCTGGACTTTCACAATGGAAGGAATAGTCCCAAGAAAAAAAGACGTTCCACAGCGGCCTCTAGTGGACAAACACAGGTACCGCACTTTTGTCCTTTTTTTTTTTAAAACCTCCTTTATGAAAAACATTTCCAGGTTTACAGTTTTTTTTTTTTTTTTAAAACTTCCTTTATGAAAATACATTTCTAGGATTTCTTAGGCAAATACAGCTATTAGCGGGAATACCTTTAGGTAACAGGCAGAAAGACATATTAGGCTTGGGGGTCCCCTCAATAGAACCAAGTTCCTGAAGGGCCCCCACTTACCTTTTCACCGCCGCAGGACTTTGTTTGGTCCACAGAAGCCCAAACTTCACCTCTCACGGCAGGCATTGTACTAGACCTTCAGGGACCGGGTTCCCAAGGATTCCACTCCCCTGGACCTGTATAGCACCCTGCACAGATAGCCTCTTGGTTTTGGGTATGACCAGAGCTCTGGATCCCAGGGTCCAGCCCTCCTAAGAGAGGCATTACAGGCAAAACCCTGCTCTTCTCTGCAAGGCCCGGGTACCGACCGTTTAGCTATGAAGCTTTTTTGGTCGGATCCGGAATGGCTTGCTAAGGCCCAGAGAACCTGTACACAAGCCCAGATGAATACATGTTAACCTTGGCCAACACCTTAGACACTGGCAAAAAACTGAGGTACTCCCGGATGGAAGGGGCTTATATAGGGGAGGGTACTTCCTGTTTTGGAAGTTGCCAGTGCCAGCACCTGAAGGTAATTCTATATAACCCACATAGTAATGACTATGCCGCTCTGTGTCCCGTGATGTATGAACAAGAAACATTTCTCGCCAAATGCTTCTAAACGCGGTAACCCGCGTTTAGCAGCGTTTCGTTTATAGGCGTTTTTAGATTTTGGCCATTTTTTTGAAACGCTTCTAAACGCAAACGCTCCTAAACATGGCATGTAAACGCGGCAAAACTGACATTTTAAACGTGGGTTACTATTTGTCAAGGTAAATCGTTCAGGAGAGGTTGTAAAAATGTCCCGTGTACATGAAGCCTAAAACTATTTCCTGAAAAATAGATTACAGGGCCATTATGTAGTGGATGTGTATGGAGGATTTTTGGAGAAAAAAAGCCAAACACATGTGCCCATATTGGGACCACAGTGCAATAGGCATAAGAGACTTACCGTATATACTCGAGTATAAGCCAAGGTTTTCAGCCCTTTTTTTTGGGCTGAAAGTCCCCCCCCCCCCCCCCCCCTCGGCTTATACTCGAGTCAGCGAAATTGAATATTGTAAAATGTACCTGAAGGCTGCGGCGTCCATCGTTTAAAACTCGCGGGCTCTTCCTGGTCCCTTCCGTGATAGGCGGAACTGTGTCTGCTGAGAATCGACTATCACAAACGTTCTCTCATCCTCAGTTTCCCAGCAGAGATGGGTGAAGATGAGAGAACGTTCGTGATGGGCGATTCTCAGCAGGCATTTCCGCCTATCACGTCAGAGACCAGGAAGAGAGCGCGAGTTTTAAACGATGGACGCCGCAGCCTTCAGGTACAATTTTACAATGTTCAATTATAATTCTAGGGAAACAGTGAGGGTGGGCACAGGTGAGGATGGGAACAGTAAGGTGGCAATGGGCTTAGTGAAGTTGCAATGGGTAGGCATTGTTGACCCTCGGCTTATACTCGAGACAGTACATTTTCCCAGGTTTTTGTGGTAACATTAGGTACCTCGGCTTATACTCGAGTATATACGGTATGCTCTTTCGCTGCATGTGGCTTCTTGAATGGCCTTTTCCACTAGTCCTAAACATTATGCCTTTTTACCAGTTTAGAAAGAAGTTCTAGATGAGTCTTGTGTAATTAGGTTAATGATCTCTTTAACGCCTTCTGCTAAACTGTAGGCCACTGGTTCTAATTCTCCTACACCTTTAATGGTGGTGGTATTGGCAATTATCCTATACTTGTATGGTATTGGCGCTTAATTCAGAGGTACAAGAATACATGAATTTTGAATACTGGAGTTTATTAAAGGTTAACCACTTAACGACCGCTCACTGTATATATACGTCGGCAGAATGGCACCGACAGGCACAATCACGTAGAGTGTACGTGATTGCCTTTGTACAGTTGGGGGGTCCAATCGGACCCCCCTCCTATACAGTGAGCGGTGGCTAAGTGTCCGGGAGCGTTCCGGGATGAGGGGGCAGCCATTCGTTTCTGGCCACCCCCTCGCGATCGCTCCCGGCGAATGGAAATGCCCCCTCTGTCTGTGTCAGACAGAGGGAGCAGGAGGAAGTGATGTCATCTCTGGTGCGGCGCTCACATATACCGAGCGCCGTACAAGAGAAGATATCAGGTCAGTGCACACAACACTACACTGACACCAGGACACATAGGGACATAAATCGCCCCCCCAGGCCCCCCCAGACACCCCAGATCACCCCCCAGATCACCCCCCCCAGCCCCCAGTCACAGTGTCACTGATTGCAGTGACCATTTATTTAGTGATCACTGCAATCAGTGACATTTGTGACTGTAAAAGTGTCACCAAAGTTTAGTCTTAGGTCCAGTGTAGCCCCCTAACCCCCCCTAATAAAGGTTTAACCCTATGATCACCCCCCAGATAACCCTTTCACCGCCTATCACCACTGTCGCTTAGCGATCATTTTTCTGATCGCTGTCTTAGCGTCAGTGATGCCGATCGGCAGCCAGTAATTTTTTTTAGGTTCGCCGCAGGTTTTTATAGCGTCAGGTACCCCAATATATTATCTAATAAAGGTTTAACCCCCTTGATCGCCCCCCAGGTAACCCTTTCACCCCCTATCACCACTGTCGCTAAGCAATTGTTTTTCTAAACGCTGTCTTAGTGTCGGTGATGCAGATCGTAGCCAGTAATTTTTTTTAAGTTCGCCGCATGTTTTTATAGCGTCAGGTACCCCAATATATTATCTAATAAAGGTTTAACCCCCTTGATCGCCCCCCAGGTAACCCTTTCACCCCCTATCACCACTGTCACTAAGCGATCGTTTTTCTAAACGCTGTCTTAGTGTCTGTGATGCAGATCGGTAGCCGGTAATTTTTTTTAGGTTCGCCGCAGGTTTTTATAGCGTCAGGTACCCCAATATATTATCTAATAAAGGTTTAACCCCCTTGATCGCCCCCCAGGTAACCCTTTCACCCCCTATCACCACTGTCGCTAAGCAATTGTTTTTCTAAACGCTGTCTTAGTGTCGGTGATGCAGATCGTAGCCAGTATTTTTTTTTAGGTTCGCCGCATGTTTTTATAGCGTCAGGTACCCCAATATATTATCTAATAAAGGTTTAACCCCCTTGATCGCCCCCCCAGGTAACCCTTTCACCCCCATCACCATTGTCGCTAAGCAATCGTTTTTCTAAACGCTGTCTTAGTGTCGGTGATGCAGATCGGTAGCTGGTAATTTTTTTTAGGTTCGCCGCAGGTTTTTATAGCGTCAGGTACCCCCATATATTATCTAATAAAGGTTTTAACCCCCTGATTGCCCCTAGTTAACCCTTTCACCAGTGATCACCATATAAGTGTTACGGGTGACGCTGGTTAGTTAGTTTGCTTTTTATAGTGTCAGGGCACCCGCCGTGTATATAACCCAATAAAGGTTTAACCCCCTGATCGCCCGGCGGGTGATATCAATTAGGTTTTAGCGTCAGAGAGGGTCTGAGTCACACCCCAGGCAGCGTCAGGTTAGTGCCAGTAACGCTAACACCCACGCGTGAAGCATACACCCCCCTTAGTGGTATAGTATCTGAACAGATCAATATCTGATCTGATCAGATCTATACTAGCGTCCCCAGCAGTTTAGGGTTCCCAAAAACGCAGCGTTAGCGGGATCAGCCCAGATACCTGATGGCACCTGCGTTTTGCCCCTCCGTCCAGCCCAGGCCACCCAAGTGCAGTATCGATCGATCACTGTCACTTACAAAACAAAAACACATAACTGCAGCGTTCGCAGAGACAGGCCTGATCCCTGCGACTCCAGTGCTGTAGGAGGTGATTTCACCACCACAGTTAAAAAAAAAAAGCAAATATGCCAAAGCATTGGGGCAGCAGGGGCGGAGGAGCGATTTTGCTCCTAATGCCGCGTACATACGGTCGAAATTCCGACGGAGGCTTGCCCGTGGAAAAGTCTGACCATGTGTGTGCGGCATAACTTTTTTGCGGGAGGATGCCCCCATGCTTCGGCATATATAAATGGTGCGTGTATGCCCATCATTGGAAGTGGGTGGATGAAGGGCGGTATTCTAATGGTGGGCATACCCACCCGATCAATCTCTTTTTTTTCGTTCAGCCAACAGGCTGCATGAAAAAAAAGATTACAATACATGTCCAACAAGGACCAGCAACGTACTGGTATGTTGCTGGACTTTGAATGTTTATACCAGAATGATGCCTGCGGGTTTAGGTATCATCTTGGTATCATTCTTTTCAGCCTGCGGCCGGCTTTCATGTAAAAGCAATCCTAGCGGCTAATTAGCCTCTGGACTGCTTTTACAAGCAGTGGGAGGGAATGCCCCCCCCCCGGATATAAAAAGCGCCATTGGGAAATTGGGAAAGCATTTTATCACACCGATCTTGGTGTGGTCAGATGCTTTGAGGGCAGAGGAAAAATCTAGGGTCTAGAAGACCCCAGTTTTTTCAAAAAAAGAGTACCTGTCACTACCTAATGCTATCATAGGGGATATTTACATTCCCTGAGCTAACAATAAAAATGATAAAAAAAAAAAAATACTTGGAAGGAACAATTTAAAAATAAAATACAAAAGCAAAATTAATAATAAAAAAAAAAAAAAAAAAAAGCACCCCTGTCCTGCCCTGCTCTTGCCCAATGGCGAACGCAAGCGTCGGTCTGGCGTCATATGTAAACAGCAATTGCACCATGCATGTGAGGTATCACCGCGAAGGTCAGATCGAGGGCAATCATTTTAGCAGTAGACCTCCTCTGTAAATCTACTGGGGTAACCTGTAAAGGCTTTTAAAGGCTTTTAAAAATGTATGTAGTTTGTCGCCAATGCGCGTTTGTGCGAAATTTTAAAGCATGTCGTGTTTGGTATCTATGTACTCGGCCTAAGATCATCTTTTTTATTTCATCAAACATTTGGGCAATATAGTGTGTTTTAGTGCATTAAAATTAAAAAAAGTGTATTTTTTAACCCAAAAAATGCGTTTGAGCAATATATCATTTAGTGACAACTTTTTGTAATTTTTATTTTTTTTTGTCATTATTCAATCACTTGGGACAAAAAAAAATTATATTCAATGGGCTCAACAGGCCTCTCAGCAATTTCCTTGGGGTGTCTACTTTCTAAAATGGGGTCATTTGGGGGGGGGGGGTTTGTGCTATTTTGGCATTTTATGGCCTTCGAAACTGTGATAGGTAGTGAGGAGTGAAATCAAAAATTTGCGCCCTTAGAAATCCTGAAGGCGGTGCTTGGTTTCCGGGGTCCCGTACGCGGCTAGGCTCCCAAAAAGTCCCACACATGTGGTATCCCCGTACTCAGGAGAAGCAGCAAAATGTATTTTGGGGTGAAATTCCACATATAACCATGGCATGTGTGAGCAATATATCATTTAGTGACAACTTTTTGTAATTTTTTTTTTTTTTTTTTAGTCATTATTCAATCACTTGGGACAAAAAAATAAAAAATTCAATGGGCTCAACATGCCTCTCAGCAATTTCCTTGGGGTGTCTACTTTCCAAAATGGGGTCATTTGGGGGGGTTTTGTACTGCCCTGTCATTTTAGCACCTCAAGAAATGAGATAGGCAGTCATAAATTTAAAGCTGTGTAAATTTCAGAAAATGTACCCTAGTTTGTAAACCCTATAACTTTTGCGCAAACCAATAAATATACGCTTATTGACATTTTTTTTACTAAAAACATGTGGCTGAATACATTTTGGCCTAAATGTATGACTACAATTGAGTTCGATTTTTCTTATAACAAAAAGTAGAAAATATCATTTTTTTTCAAAATTTTCGGTCTTTTTCCGTTTATATCGCAAAAAATAAAAATCGCAGAGGCAATCAAATACCATTAAAAGAAAGCTCTATTTGTGGGAAGAAAAGGACGCAAATTTCGTTTGGGTACAACATTGCATGTCCGCACAATTTACAGTTAAAGCAGCGCAGTGCAAAATTCTGAATTCACCTCTGGTCCTCTAGCTACCAAATGGTCCGGGGCTTAAGTGGTTAAAGGTCACAGCAAAAGACTTGTATCACCCACTTACTTTGAAAATCATTAGTACCGGCTGTTATAATATTGGTTGTTGATGCCAGGCACAGTGACAGTTTTTTTGTAGAAATCAAAACTGTAGGGAGAAACCCCCATATAACAGGACTCATAAGGCAATATTGCCTTACGAGTCCTGTTATATGGGGGTTTCTCCCTACAGTTCTGATTTCTACAAAAAAACTGTCACTGCGCCTGGCATCAACAACCAATATTATAACAGCCGGTACTAATGATTTTCAAAGTAAGTGGGTGATACAAGTCTTTTGCTGTGACCTTTAACCTTTAATAAACTCCAGTATTCAAAATTCATGTATTCTTGTACCTCTGAATTGAAAGAAGAAACCTATTAAAACTGTTACTTTTTTGGCTGTATATATACACACGTGATCCAACATGTAAAGTTGAAATATAACATGTAGTGGCACATTGATGTCACATTCTCTTGCTTCCACTGCCATGGGTTTTTGAATATACAGAAGACTACATTAGGTGGGAGACAGATACCCAACACGTTTCGAAAGGCTCACGTTTCAGATGACGTGGAAGGTGAATGTGCCAATGTGCACACATTCGCCTTCTGAGCCATTGCACCATACTAAAAGACACTGCATTGGGGAATTTTCTTTCCATATATGATACACCCAAGTTTTGGAGTATACTTGAGGGAGTCCATTTCTCCTTATATATGAGCATCTGGCCTCAGCAATATCTGTCCTGGCTTGGATGACTGGCGATGGCGGTGACCCCTTTGGGTTACAGTGGCAATGACACACCTATTTTTAATCTATTGTATACTGGCTGTATGTTATGTTGACATTCTAGCACTATAGATTGAAAATCATTCCTCTGTTTGTAGATCCCTGAAGAAGAGAAATACATTTTCAACCCAATGTAATCTTCAGTATATTCAAAGACCAATGGCAGTGGGACCAAGAGGACTGTGACATCAATGTGCTGCTACATGTTATATTGCAACTTTATATGTTGGATCAGGTGTGTATAGTGTCTTGAAAAAATATTCAGACCCCTTGACATTTTCCACATTTTATCATGTTACAATCTAAAACGTAAATGTATTTTTGGGGGATTTTTTATGTGATAGCCCAATACAAAGTGGCACATAATTGTGAAGTGGAAGGAAAATGATAAATGGTTTTCAAATTTCTTTTACAAATAAATATGTGAAAAGTGTGGCATGCATTTGTATTCAGCCACCCTGAGTCAATACTTTGTAGAACCACCTTTCACTGCAATTACAGCTGCAAGTCTTTTTGAGTATGTCTCGACCAGTGACATTTTTGCCCATTCTTTTTGTTTGCAAAATAGCTCAAGCTCTGTCAGATTAAATGAAGAACGTCTGTGAACAGCAATTTTCAAGTCTTGCCACAGATTCTTAATTGGATTTAGGTCTAGACTTTGCTTGGGCCATTCTAACACATGAATATGCTTTGATCTAAAACATTTCACTATAGCTCTGGCTGTATGTTTAGGGTCGTTGTCCTGCTGGAAGATGAACCTCTGCCCCAGTCTCCAGTCTTTTGCAGACTTTAACAGGTTTTCTTCTAAGTGTAGCGGGGTCTCCTTTAAGGCCCCGGGACTACGTTACCCAGAACCCCGTTCGGCACCCAGGGTGCATTCAGCCACCGCAGAGACTGATGGGAGGGGCTATATAAGAGGAGGGCGAGGCTGAGCTCGGCCTCTTTGGACACCGTGCTGCAATCAACAGGTCTTCCTGTGCGGATCTGCTGCAGTGCAGGGCCTGAAGCCTGGGCCTTGCACAACTTCCAGAGAGCCTTCCACCCCACTGCAGAACCTGGGTGATACCTGACTTTGCTGACTACTTACATCAGTAGGATCGGAGACCCGACCGTTGCAGACGCTGTGTGTGTAGACACAGCAGGTGGAAGTCCCGGACTGGGATCGCGTCCGGAGTGGTGAGCGAGCACTTGCTCAATCCTATAGACTGTACTGTTGTTAGGCCTAGAGACTGCCTTGGCCCATCGGCCTTTATTTACTGTTCCACTGGAGACTAGTGGCGGAACTGAGTTGAGTTAGTCTCCAGGTGAAGTGTTCTTTATTGTCCACCCCTTTGGATTACAAATACTGTTCCTGTTGTGCACCACCAGTCAAGTTGCATGCGAAGAAATCGTTCTACTAGAGACTGAGTTAAATCTGAGTCAGGCCTGACCAGGAGTTAAAACTTTTGCTGCTGCGCCATAAGGGCGCATAGATAGAGATAGCTGCACTAGAAGGGAAATAGCCTGTATTATCAGGGTGTACTATATTTTTGCTGCAGGGCTCTGCAGACATGTATGTGTGATGTGTTAACCTTGTGCCTTTTACCCAATGTAAAGAAACCGTTATACTTCATCACTTGCTATCAGTGTGTAATCATTATGCAAAGAGGTTACCTTTACACTACAGGTAGATTGTGTGCATGTACTGTTAGACCGTGATACTAGAATAACCCCTAGACTAACTGTGCCAGGGTGGGTCGAGTAAATTGCCAGGGTTGGCGGTGCTGTATTCAGGGCCCGCAAACAAATCCAGCGGCTCTCTTAACTGGGGGTAGCGCTACATAAGATTGCCCTGTATTTCGCTCCATTCATCTTCCGATCAACTCTGACCAGCTTCCCTGTCCCTGCTGAAGAAAAGCATCCCCACAACATGATGCTGCCACCACCATGTTTCACGGTGGGAATGGGGTGATGTACAGTGTTAGTTTACATAGTGTTTTTTGCTTTTAGGCCAAAAAGTTTCATTGTGGTCTCATCTGACCAGAGCACCTTCTTCCACATGTTTGTTGTGTCCCCCACATGGCTTCTCGCAAACTGCAAACGGGACTTCTCATGGCTTTCTTTCAAAAATGTTTTTCTTCGTGCCACTCTTCCATAAAGGCCAGATTTGTGGAGTGCATGACTAATAGTTGTCCTGTGAACAGATTTTCACACCTGAGCTGTGGATCTCTGCAGCTCCTCCAGCGTTATCATGGGCCTTTTGGCTGCTTCTCTGATTAATGCTCTCCTTGCCTGGCCTGTCAGTTTAGGTGGGCGGCCATGTCTTGGTAGGTTTACAGTTGTGACATACTCCTTTCCATTTTCGGATGATGGATTGAACAGTGCTCCGTGAGATGTTTAAAGCTTGGAATATTTTTTTTTTTATAACTTAACCCTGCTTAAAACTTCTTCACAATGTTATCGCTGACCTGTCTGGTATGTTCCTTGGCCTTCATGATGCTATTTTCTTACTAAGGTTCTCTAACAAACCTCTGAGGGCTTCACAGAATAGCTGTATTATATATACTGAGATTAAATTACACACAGATGGATTCTATTTACTAATTATGTGACTTCTGAAGGCAATTGGTTCCACTAGATTTTAGTTAGGGGTATCAGAGTAAAGGGGGCTGAATACAAATGCACACCACACTTTTCACATATTTATTTCTAAAAAAATTGAAAACCATTTATCATTTTCCTTCCACTTCACAATTATGTGCCCCTTTGTGTTGGTCTATCACAGGGATATGCAATTAGCGGACCTCCAGCTGTTGCAAAACTACAAGTCCCATCATGCCTCTGCCTCTGGGTGTCATGCTTGCTGCTGTCAGAGTCTCGCTATGCCTCATGGGACTTGTAGTTTGGCAACAGCTGGAGGTCCGCTAATTGCATATCCCTGGTCTATCACATTAAATCCCAATAAAATACATTTATGTTTTTGGTTGTAACATGACACAATGTGGAAAATTTCAAGGGGTTGAATACTTTTTCATGACACTGTATATACAGCCAAAAAGGTAACAGTTTTAATAGATTTCTCCTTTTAATGATGCTTCAATAAAACATTACACATTTATCATACACAGTCTTTAATGTTGCCTTAAGGCCTCATGCCCACTGGCGTTTTTACAGCTGCGTTTTTGAGCGTTTTTTACAGCTTAAAAACGCCTGTCCATGTTATTGTAAATATTTTTTTTTTTTTTAAAAAAAAAAAAAAAAAAAAACGTCGGAGCTAAAAACGCGACCGCGCGTTAGTGCGCGTTTTTTGCGCGTTAGTGCGCGTTAGTGCGCGTTTTTGCGCGTTTTTTGACGCTCGCGTTTTTTCCTGCCTAGTTCTGACGCTGAGGAACGCACTGGCCCTGGGTTTTTTTTACAGCTTACAAACGCCTATGCTCTTTACAGCTCAAAAACGCCTAGGTGGGCATGAAGCTATAGACTAACATGGACAGGCGTTTTTTAGCTGTAAAAAACGCTCAAAAACGCGGCTGAAAAAACCCGTGGGCATGAGGCCTAAAAGTCACGTTATATGGGGGTTTCTTCCTACAGTTCTCTATTGTTGGGACGATAGTAACCATCCATATGACTCCTGCATCTGGCTACCGAGTATTTTTGAAAAAGTCGGAAACTAGCCTATCATTGGTTCTGCTCCTGTCTTCTATTACTTTATCTCTTCTTCATTCCTCAGTTAATACACTAGCTAGACAGGGCTTCTAAATATTACATTATTTGGGGATTAATTATATATTAGTCCCTTCACTAATTTGGTGTTTTTTGTTATTTATTTGCAAGACAGGGTCTCTTTGACTTGCTTCATATGACTATAAGCTAGAGGTTTGTTGCCTCCCTGACCTCTTATGGTTGCTTTGACCTGTGATATTTATGTGTGATAATAAAAGTGTGAAGTCAGAAGGAAGAAAGCAGTGAGGACTTTGCTCGCTGACATCACCTCCAAGTAGTCTGTTTGTTTTTGTCTGGGTAGCGTCTACATTCTCATGGCTACGTGAAATAATTGTGTAGTCTTGTGAGAAACTGCAACAGACTCAAACTTTGCCCCAAGGCTGAGTAATGCTGAATGAGGGAATCAATATCACAACTAGAAAATCCAGATGGATAAAGGTGACAGATACAGTTACTGTATGTCTAGGAGATGTGCAATAGATGGACGAGAAGAAAGGCGATCTCAGAAGGTTCTGTAAAAAATAATAAGTCAGAGCATAATTTATCCAAACTTTATTTTCAGCTAGGCCCACTATATTTCCTTGTCTGTGTACACTACTGTAGGCAGGTGTAACCCTAGGGCTTTGTTTACCTTTGCACTTAGGCAGTGGTAAAAAGGTGCGATTAAGCTGTGTTTTGCTGCTCCCCTTTGCTGCAAAGGCAGCGGACAGGGGGTAAACATGCCGGGGGGGGGGGGCTTGATTCTTTACATTGCAGTGTGGCAAAAATGATCCCCCAGTCATGTATGGTGGGCAGTACATTCTGCCAGACGTAACCCATTCAACTGAGTGAGGGCCGCACCACAACCACTGCAGTGGTATGGGTCTTAAGGAGTTAAAATAACCAGCAAGGAGGTAACATAAGGCCTCCTCACCTCCTGCCAAATGCTCTCTGGAAAGTGACCCACCACGGATTGCTCATCAGAGGGTGAAGCTCATGGAAATGAATGAAGTAAGAATAGTGCAGGGCTTGCAATGTGGAGTGTACAGGGACATTAGAATCGGTCTAAAGGCCAATACACACAATCAGACTTTCCAACAACAACTGTCCGACGGACGTGTTTTATCGGACAATCCGACCGTCTGTATGCTCCATCGGACAATTGTTGTCGGTTTTTCAACAGACAAATGTTCGCTGTGCATGCTCTCAAACTTTTAGACAACAAATGTCCGATGGAGGATAATCCTATTGTGTGCACAAGTCCATCGGACTAAAGTCCAAAGTACAAACACGCTCCGAACCAATGCTAAACATCAGACAACAATAGCAGAAGTTGCCCAAAGGGTGGCGGTAAAGAGCTGAAAAACCACATGATTTGGTGAATGTTGGCGGAAAAAGTTCTGCCGTGTGTATACCAAGTTCACGGCCAATGCCCCTTCGGACAAAAATCCACGGAAAAGTCAGATGGAAGTCCGAGCGTGTGTATGAGGCTTTAACTGCACAATGTGAGCAACGAAAAACTATAATCAAAATTAATGAATACACAGTGCTTGTGACATATATGAAGTGAAGGTTGTAAAATCCATAAAATAAAACAAACTACATAATAAGTCCACACATTCCTTGATGGGGCTTCTATGGAATGTTCATAATCGTCACATCCAAAATAAGTGAAAAAATAGTGAACAAGTGAAAGTGAATCATCCACCACCGATAAGGTAAAAGCTTACCAGATGGTTTGAACTCAAAAAGACATACGTCCTATGAGTCAAACGTGCTTGTGTTGGCAGACGCCAGAAAATGGGAACATCAACTTTTGAGGCCTTTTCGTAAATGAAGCAAATCCACCAATGGTCATTGGGATAGTACTCTCCGTAAGAGGTATGTCATATGAAGAAAAGGACATGAACCCTAACATATTTGTTCAGAAGGAATACCAAGATAGGGCATACATTTGACATTATATGTTCAAGAGGCCTAATGAAAACATTGTTAATAATACAAGATAAAATATTCCGTATATACTTGAGCATAAGCCGAGTTTTTCAGCACATTTTTTGTGCTGAAAATGCCCCCCTCGGCTTATACTCGAGTCTGTGTCCATTTGCATACCTGATCAGTCCGTCCCATGTTCAGACGGCGGCCGACCAGTGTATAAAAGCCGCGCCTCGTCCTCGTCCGTGATAGGGGTACACTCAGTTTCCCAGCAGTGAGTCAGTGTTCCACCTATCACGAACATCCTCTCTTCCTCGTCCCACGGACGAGGACGAGAGGATGTCCGTGATAGGCGGAACACTGAACACTGACTCACTGCTGGGAAATGTGTTCCGCCTATCAAGGACGAGGAGAAGGCACGGCTTTTGTACACTGGATGGATGGCCGCCGTCTGACTGCATGACAGGGGCTGATCAGGTATGCAGATAGGCACAGTGAGGCATGCGATGGGCACAGTGAGGCTTGCGATGGGCACAGTGAACCTGCAAATGTGTATTGTTGACCCTCTTTTCCACTTACAGTAGCTGCTGCATTTCCTACCCTAGGCTTATACTCGAGTTAATACGTTTTCTCAGTTTTTTGTAGTAAAATTTAGGTGCCTTGGCTTATATTCGGGTCGGCTTATACTCAAGTATATACGGTACCTAAGGTAATAAACAAACAAGTAAAAGAAGAACATATAAACATAACTGACATTGAAATGTATCCCTAAAAAAACATAGGGATATAGCAGATTTGTTACAAAATCAAACAAGTAAACTAATATCTTGTTTAAACAAGATATTAAAAGGATTAACATATGTAGCGGGAGCCTCACTCTCCCTCTCGGTCTTCTCGTTTGAGTGGCTTGTGTCTAGGGGTACCTGGGAGACGAGAGTGCAGGACCACTACGCCAAGCTCTCCCCTCGTATGTGTATGAGGGTTGAGCACAGTCACTTTAATTACCTCCGAGTCTGTTCACTGCATACGAAGCCTCTCCTTGTACTGTGGAGATGTGTCTGCCAATAATAGAGCCCCACACCAATCAAAAGTCCAACACTCCTTTATTTCTCTGCTTTCAGGGTGAACACGATTAGTTTAACTTTTAGTTACAGACAAACAGGGGTGTGGATACGAGTAGGCCCAGGCACAAATGAACTCTCCTATTCCTTTGCTAGCGAATAGGCCTAGCGCACGGTCTCTGCCACCGACCGTGAGTTTTGGTCGCTGCCACCGACCGGATGAACCGTTGAGGCCTCTGCCACAGGCCTGATAGCAGGTCCCTGCCACTGACCTGAGTTGAATAGTTGGACCGCTGCCACCGGTCATAGAATGTGAACCACCTTCCTCTATGAACTTGGCCCCTGTTCGGGAAAGATATCCCTCCGGGCGGTCTCCAGAGGTTCACCCGGCACTGGCAATATGCTGCACCAGATCTTCGGATGAATCACTCCTCCGGTCCCTTACGCCTCTGGATTCGGATGCCCAACACCCGGGGCACCCTAGGACAATCCCTCCCTCGTGGGACCCAGCGGAAGGTACTGGGCCCCTGGCCTCCGGCTGAGTACCTCACCCCAGACTGAAGGTGTCTGGGATGGAACACGAACTCCAAGTGTCCAGGCCTAGGCCGCCTGGACACCGACCGCGAACAGCAGCCCTCAGGCTGAAGGTGCCTGGGACTCGAACCTAGTGGCGAAGATGTCCGCCCCTTTATACCCTCTCCCAGCAAGCACATCAGGTTCCCCGCCCCGCCGTACAACTGCTACAAGAGGTCACAAAGGGTACGGCACTGCAGTGATGGTTCAACCCCGGCCCAAAGTGACAGCGCCACCTGCTGGGCCGCAAGGAACTAGACATCACTGATATCTTCACCAGATTTAAAAGTATATACCCGCTACACTCTCCCCCTGGTTATTGGACACTGGTCCCCAGTGTCTGGAGCAAACCATGCCCAAAAGAGGCCGACATAGCCTGATCCAGAAACCGACTAACAATTTCAAAAAATACAAAAATTTTGAAAACTAACCAACAGTCGTGCCTGAACCTAACATGAAAGGGAAGGGAAACAAACAACACGTAACAACAACATTTTGCATCACATGTTCACATTAACATCTTCCCCCACCCATCCTGGCTAAGACCCATCCCATTCTCAGTGGTCTTGATGGGATGCTCTCCTGCAGAGGGGAAAAGAAATGTTAGACACACAAATCCCTGACACATATGTTCATGTGAGAACGAAAAAACTTCTCCGCAGAGAAATCCTTTCCTTCTATAAGTGTGTGTGTGTGAACAGTGAATATCGGTGCGCAACACTGCCACCTGGTGACAGCGCCACGGTAACTGCACTGGTTGAAGATCCTCTCTTTTTTTTTTTTCTTCTCTGTGGCTCTAACTACCCCAAAGTCCATGATCACTTTGTGGGATGGAAGAATGAAGACCAAACAACGGCAACAGTCCTTCAATTCCTCCAGAGAGCACAAACACCCATTAACATGGGCACAGTCACTGGGTTTTTCCGGGAAACAACCCCGGAAAGTTCAGCAGCAACAAGGCAAAGCAAGAACGGAGTCTTTTTTTCTCCTACAAATAGAACTTTGGGTGCGGCAAGACAAGGGGTTTTAAGTGCTGGTCTATTGTCCCTACATGGTATTCGACATCCTCCCCTTCTTTTCGCCGAATTAACACCTTGTCTGCGTGGATGTGCCGACCCAACATCCATTCTGCCTTGCAGTCCTTGAACCTTTGAGAGGCTTTGGGGGAACACGCGAGGTACCTGCGGGCATGTGGGACCTGAATGTGCGTCCACACAAAATCGTTGTACCAGCGTTCCCGACTGACTTCCACTTCATACAAAAGTTCCTAAGGTAAGTACGGGTATTCCCACCAGTACTCGTTAGCAACTTTTTGGCAAAAGAGGCGCTGTAGTCTCGCCAGTGGAGGCATAGTGGCCCGGTCTTCATCACCCTGTAGGACGATGGAGTCCTGGTGACGAGGGGCCTTGATCACCTCCATTCTGGGCATAGGCGCCCGCAACAACAGTCTCTTTTCCCCGGTGCTAGATGCAGGAGGCACCGGAGGTAGAAGGGCGGACTGGGGACGGGATCCCTCCTCAGACGCTGGTGCCTCCACCCAGGGTGTACTATCCCCTGTAGACATGGGTGGATCCCTGACTCTGCGGGACGAGGAGAGAGGCATCTTGTCCCAGCCCTTCTTAGCGAAAAGTTCAACTATGATGACGTTGTCTCCCGGATCAGAGAGCGACTCTAGGTCGGAGGTGTCACACTCCTCCGCGGGCTGTTAGCCTGTAGTAGAGGCTGAATTGCTACCCCCGCGGGCACACAGGGCCGTGAATCCCCGACACCTCCGCCCCAACACCAAGACCCTCCGCCCGGCTTACCTCGGCCCAAAGTTGAGAAGCGATGTCCGGGACTCTTCCGACCGGATCCATCCGGGGTGGGCGTAGGCGAGCAGGGTGATCCACCACGACCGCTGGATGGGGCAACAAAGCCGGTCTTCCTCTTTGGCGGTGGACGCTGGGAAACAGTGGTGACCAAGTCAGCATCCTCGGATTTCTCCCGTATCTCTGTGATTGCGACCTCCCCTGCGGTTGCTGTAGTGTGCACAGGGATGGCTGTAAAAGCAGTGATTCCTCCTTCCTGAGTGGTGTGGCCTGTTGCGCGGTTGAGGTGGATGGTTCTGGGTTTCTCAATAGGTGGTTCCACCTCAAATAGGAACTCTCCGCAGGCCTTGCAGCGCCCAAATGGCTTCAGCTGACACACCAGTCCCGAACAGCCGGGACAAATCAAACCCAGGGCCTCAACGTCCATGCATGAGTACAGGGCGAATCGTCCCCGGGGCTTTAGCCGAATCTCTGTATCCGTTATCGGAGCAGCAGTAGTAGTCAGACTTGTGGTAGTAGGATGAATTGGAATCCACGATGCATTGATGAACATGGCGACTCTCTGCTGATACATTGCGCACTGCATTGTTGGCGCCAAAGTCTCCATGTGTAGTCCTTCACACGATTGGACTCCTCCACTCTTACACTACAGTTCGTGGGCTTTCTCCTTCCCTGGGTCACGTCCACAAACTGAGCAGGGAGGGTGTGCCTCGTGGCACAGTGGCCAATATGGCCGACCTACTCGGAACTCTTCCGGGCAGACACTTTCAAATTCCGACATCAGCTCCATTGTAGCACAAACACATCCCGGACGAGCCCCCTCGTGTAGCGGGAGCCTCACTCTCCCTCTCGGTCTTCTCGTTTGAGTGGCTTGTGTCTAGGGGTACCTGGGAGATGAGAGTGCAGGACCACTACACCAAGCTCTCCCCTCGTATGTGTATGAGGGTTGAGCACAGTCACTTGAATTACCTCCGGGTCTGTTCACTGCATACGAAGCCTCCAGTTGTTCCATGGAGATGTGTCTGCCAATAATAGAGCCCCACACCAATCAAAAGTTCAACACTCCTTTATTTCTCTGCTTTCAGGGTGAACACGATTAGTTGAACTTTTAGTAACAGACAAACAGGGGTGTGGATACGAGTAGGCCCAGGCACAAATTAACTCTCCTATTCCTTTGCTAGCGAATAGGCCTGGCCCACGGTCTCTGCCACCGACTGTGAGTTTTGGTCGCTGCCACCGACTGGATGAACCGTTGAGGCCCCTGCCACAGGCATGATAGCAGGTCCCTGCCACTGACCTGAGTTGAATAGTTGGACTGCTGCCACCGGTCATAGAACATGAACCACCTTCCTCTATGAACTTGGCCCCTGTTCGGGAAAGATATCCCTCCGGACGGTCTCCAGAGGTTCACCCAGCACTGGCAATATGCTGCACCATATCTTCGGATAAATCACTCCTCCGGTCCCTTACACCTCTGGATTCGGGTGCCCAACTCCCGGGCACCCTAGGGCAATCCCTCCCTTGCGGGACCCAGCGGAAGGTACTGGGCCCCAGGTCTCCGGCTAAGTACCTCACCCCAGACTGAAGGTGTCTGGGATGGAACACGAACTCCAAGTGTCCAGGCCTAGGCCGCCTGGACACCGACCGCGGACAGCAGCCCTCAGGCTGAAGGTGCCTGGGATTTGAACCTCGTGGCAAAGATGTCCGCCCCCTTTATACCCTCTCCCAGCAAGCACAGTGGGTTCCCCGCCCCGCCGTACAACTGCTGCGAGAGGTCACAAAGGGTACGGCACTGCAGTGATGGTTCAACCCCGGCCAAAAGTGACAGCGCCACCTGCTGGGCCGCAGTGAACTAGACATCACTGATGTCTTCACCAGATTTAAAAGTATATACCCGCTACACTTATAAAGTAGAATTAATATTGTTATTAATCACTAATCAACTGAATAGTGTTTTTAAAGTTGTTCAAAATAAAATAATTCATAAAAAAATAAAGGAAACATAAGAACATAAAAAATGTGGGCAAGGCGAGGACAATCAAGGTTTTCCTTTCACAAATCTCTAATATTTAGTTGGGCATTTTAAACAGGCCCTAAGCCAATAACGTAAAGCATTGCAGAGTTACAAAAGTCTGTGTGTCAGGCCAGGAACAGACATTTTCTGACTGCTTCAATAATCAGATAATCTTCCCCAAATCTCATTATTATTGGAAACATATAGCAACAAGGAGAGAAAATATCAAGGAGGACTTAAGCCTCATGCCGCGTACACACGGCCGTTTTTCCCGTTGAAAAAAACGACATTTTTCCCATTCAACGAGAAAAACGATAGTCTGTGGGCTTTCTGTCGTTTTTTTAGACGAGAAAAACGGCATTAAAAACGACGAGAAAAATTAGAACATGTTCTAGTTTTTTTCGACATGTTTTCCGCGGCAGTGTTTCCCATAGGGAAACACTGCCGCGGAGCCCACACACGGTCGTTTTTTTCGACCAAAAAAAAAATGACATTTAAAACGGCCGTGTGTGAGGGGAACAAGCTGTTCCTCGTTTTTAACGTTGATTTTCTCGACGGTGTTTTCACCGTCTAAAAAATCGATCGTGTGTACGCGGCATCATACACACGATCGGATTATCCGACGGAAATTGTGTGATGACAGGCTGTTGTTGGAAAATCCGACCGTTTGTATGCTCCATCGGACAATTGTTGTCGGATTTTCCGCTGACAAATGTTGGATAGCATGCTCCAAAGTACAAACACGCATGCTCAGTAGCAATACTCACCATAACACAACATCTCTGACTTTGTTGATGGAGGAATCAAGCAATTTTCTTTTCCTTCCACCAAAATCGCACAATCTATGGCCAGCTTTAGTTGGAGGGAATACAATTTTGTTACTGTCTGGAACAAATCCTTAATGAGTAAACTCTAAGGCCCCTTTCACACTGAGGCGCTTTGCAGGCGCTATTGCGCTAAAAATAGCGCCTGCAATGCGCCCCAAAAAAGCCGCTCAATAGTATCCAATGTGAAAGCCCGAGGGCTTTCACACTGGAGCGTTGCGCTTGCAGGAGGGTCAAAAAACTCCTGCAAGCCGCATCTTTGAGGCGCAATAGGAGCGCTAAAAATAGCGCTCCTATAGCGCCCCTGCCCATTGAAATCAATGGGGTAGCGCCTCCAATATGCCCGCAAAATGCCGCAAAGAGGCGTTATTGCGGGCGTTTTTAACCCTTTTTCGGCCGCTAGCGGGGGTTAACATACCCCCGCTAGCGCCCGCAAATCGCGGCAAAAAAAAAAACGGTATAGTGGCGCTAAAAATAGCGCCGCTATACCGCCAGCGCATCCAGTGCCTCAGTGTGAAAGTAGCCTTACAATAAATTTAAAGGTGTTTTATTATATCAGTTCAACAAGTGTGAAAAAAAAAAAGCTGTTCATTCAGCCAGAAATCTTTTGAACTGACAACTTCCTGTGATCTCTGCCTCTGGACTGTAATCAGTTAGCATGGTTCCCTGCTATCTCCATGGACTACAAAACATCTCCCTCTGTTAGAACAGGGGGAGGTCTTATGTAGTCCTAATATCATATGTAGTCCTGTCCTAGGGTATCAACACTGCTCAGTACAGTTGTCACCCAAGGACGAGAAGTGAGTTAATTGCACAATTACCAGGTTAAAATAAAGGGGGAAAAATGTTTAAAAAAAAAAGAAAACAAATGCAGCCACCACATCCACTGACGGGTAAGATACATGACAATCAATTTTTGTTCTTGAGTTTAGACACGCTTTAAATGATCAATTTTACTTATGAGAATACAACTAGGGCAAACATATGACATATCACCTCCTACCACATGTCCAACACCTCTGAAAAGAAATCCAACACAAATCACTTTTCAGCACAAAGAGAAAGAGAGCCATTGGCATACTGGACACCCTTTTATTTGTTCAGTACATGCATTCACTTGTTGTATTGCCATGTTCAACTATCCTGTATAGACTCAACATAATGAGCACTGAACGCTAAAAACTGCCCAGTATGCAATGACATCTTCTACAGCATAATACACCCTATACAAATAAAGTTTATTACTGCATGTAATTGGTATAACAGCAAATTAAAATGATAATAACAGGTATTAAGCATGAAGTGCATAAAACACTGATGAAAGTACAATTATAGTATTTAAAATGGTAGCAGACACAATGGGGTTGATTTATGAAAAGTAAATGGGCTATTAATTTTGTAAGGGAAATTTCACTTAGCTTAGTGAATGGGGTGATAATCTACTTTGCAAAGAATACCCAATCATGTGCAAGGAAAAAAAAAAAAAAAAACTATTTTTTTTCTTGTAAATGATTGAATGATGGAAGTCAGCAGAACAGAAAAAATTACCATACAAAGTGAACGACCTATTTGCCTTTACTAAATCAACCTTGATGTGTCAAATGTCTGGGAAAAGCATCTACTTACAGAAAGAACTGATTAGAAACTTTTGGTACACTGCCGAAATACACATGTAAACCCTAAAGTGTATCTAAACCCAAAAACAAATGAAACATATTCCTTCTTACTGGTCCTTAGTTGTGACCACATTAGTTTTCTTTTTTTTCACCTGGTGATCCTGCTAGTAACACACTTCCTGCCTTAGGGTGGCTCCTTTATCAATGGAGGCTCAATGGGGTCACCCTTGGACAGCATTCTCAGTTAGTGTGGAGATTGTAGTGTTAGATTGACTTTACATACACAGTTCGAATCTGGGGCGGTTCAACAGGAATCAATCGATCAACTTGGGTACAACCAGCCTGCCAGATTCTCTTACAATTATCGCTAGTGACTGCTGTAGCCACCAGCGATAATCCACAAGGACAGGAGTGTGTCTAAGTGAATGTTTCATCATTCTTCCAGAAACGCATTTATGAGCTCAGACACTGATCTTGGACGAGAAGGCCTGGCTGGCAGTCTCCACTCTAATTCATCCCAGAGGTGTTCTATCGGGTTGAGGTCAGGACTCTGTGCAGGCCAGTCAAGTTCCTCCACCCCAAACTCGCTAATCCATGTCTTTATGGACCTTGCTTTGTGCACTGGTCCAAATAATTGGGTGGAGGGGGATTATGGTGTGGGGTTGTTTTTCAGGGGTTGGGTTTAGCCCCTTAGTTCCAGTGAAGGGAACACTTAAGGCGTCAGCATACCAAGACATTTTGGACAATTTCATGCTCCCAACTTTGTGGGAACAGTTTGGGGATGGCCCCTTCCTGTTCCAACATCACTGTCCAGTTGAAAAAAAGAAATTAGAAAAATAACAGACAAAATTTGGCCTAAAACCTCGTACACACGGCCGAGAATCTCGTCAAGAAAAAACACGTCGTTTTTCTTGACGAGATTCTTGGACAAGAAACTTGTCCCGGCCGAGTGTACACACGATCCATTCAAAGAACCCCCGGTTCTTTGAATGGAGCGAACGCGGTGACGTAATCGACTACGATGAGCGTGCACTCGTCACATTCGATGCTGTCGCTGCCATCTTGCTACACCCTATCTATGCCTAGGAAGCTACCGCGCATGTGTCAAAGTCATTTCGAGCATGCGCAGGCTTCCCGGAGGACAGGTAAGTGTACACACACACACACACACTTTTCTCGTCGAGAAACAGGCTGACAAGAATCTCGACGAGAAAAAAGAGAGCAGGTTCTCTATTTTTCTCGTCAAGATTCTTGTCGGTTTTCTTGACGAGAAACATGATAGCCGCGTACACACGACCGATTTACTCAGCAAGAAAGCTCTGCCAGCAAGTTTCTTGCTGGTTCTTGCCGAGAAACTCGGTCGTGTGTACGAGGCTTGACACATATAGATTTTGACAGCCGGTAAAATTGGCTGTCCAAATACAATAGCCTCAGCTTGAGATTCATCCACCCACTGTTGCGTGGATGGAGGAATCCATTTGATTTTTTTTTATGGTTAGCCTGCAGGCTGACTTCGCCAGAGCTTACGTGCGTTGGGCATTTTTTCTGCCCAAACGTTCCTCTCCTGAATGCAATTTTGGTGCATTTAGATTTCTGCCCATAAACACCCTTACCGCTAAATACCTGTAAATGCCTATGTGTGCATGGACATAGAGGGGCTAACATAGAGGGGTGTTTAGGGGCAGAAAAAAAATGGCAAATGCCTTAAAAATGTGCATTTAACAGCTGCAGTGTGGATGATGCCTTATTTTCCACAAATACATCCATTACTTAATGACCCTGTAATCTTTTTTTTTTTTTCATGAGGTCATTTCTTACTGTGTTTTTCTTTCTTCCATGTAACATCCTCTGTCTATGAGCATGTCTATCAACAATTTACACTTATATTGTACATTCTCATCAGTCCCTGCCCTCATGGAGCTTACAATCTAAGGTCCCTAACTCACATTCATACATACACATACCAGGATCAATTTAGACAGGAGACAATTAACCTACCAGCATGAGTGTGGGAAAAAACCAATACAATGCCCAGGGAGAATGTGCCAGGTAGTGCCATGGTTGGGATTTGAACCAATGACCCTAGTACTGCTAGGTGGAAGTGCAAACCACTACACCACTCTGCTACCCTAAAAGGGGTTTGACTTTAAAGCGGAGGTTCACCCGATTTTTTTTTTTTAAATCCAGCAGCTACAAATACTGCAGCTGCTGACTTTTAAAAAATGGACACTTACCTGTCCAGCGCACCCGCAATGTCAGCAGACGAGGTTGAGCAATCGCTCGGTCCTCGGATGCTTCCGCCGCCATCCTCGGTGAGGGAATCACCTTTTGGCTTGACTGCCCGGTTCCCTACTGCGCATGCGCGAGTATCGCGGCGCGCCGTCACTGGTCCCCACTCTCTCCTGGGAACAGTGTGTTTCCCAGAAGACAGCAGGGGGGGGGGTGACGCGAAGGGGCGGGACTCCCACGGGAGTCAGAAACCGGAAGTGGTGCAAATACCTGTTTTATACAGATATCTGCACCCCCCTCCCCCCTGAAAGGTGCCAAATGTGACACTGGAGGGGGGGAGGGTTCCGAAAAGCGGATGTTCACTTTTTGTGTGAACCTCTGCTTTAATATCACTGTAATCCTTGCCTATGTTCCTGTCTAGGTTGGTGCCATGACCACTCCCCCAGTTTCCTGTTTCAGGTTGACTCCTTTCTCTTTTAGCATCCTTTGGAGCTACCCTTGAATGCAGGGACTAGAGTTGTCTCCCTACACTGTGTGCATCAATAGAAAGACATAGCCCTGTGGCCTAAAATGTCAAGGCACTCCTCTGCCCCCCCCCCAATTTTTCCAAGCTAACAGATTGTCGCCAGACTGCACTGTCCACTATTAACTCTTTCCCCCTGAAGTCTGGGGAAGCAGCTTGGCTTTCGGGCGCTCTGCAAGGTCCCCCCATGGGTCAGTGAGCACTTTTTGTTCACCTCCGGGTGAGAAGCCATGTGCATACCACTGTGGGGCACACGTTTATTTTCTCTGGTCAAGCACATACAAGGTGTCCTGATGAAGCAGAAACGTCTATGAAATGTGTGGGCCACTCATGTCATTGTGATTGTCTATTGTTACACTTGTATGCCTATGTTCTAAGTTCTGGTCTGTATCTGCCTTTTGCCAATTTTACAAATAATCTTTGTTAGATTTTCTAGAATAAAAATTGTTTTTAAACCGTTTTCTATTTTTTTCCTGTATGCATTTATGCATAATTAAAAGAAGTTTGGGTTTACTTTTTTTTTTTTTTTGCTTCATCCTATTGCTTGTGAGCTGCTAGTACATAAAAAAGTCTTTCCATCCCTTTAACAGGTGCACACTTTCTGTTAGCATCAAGGAAAATACCTGTGGGAGGGGCTACAATAGTCTCTGGATACTTATGTAGCGATATCGACTGCCAGCAGAAAGCAATGTACCTTTCAGTGTTTCTAGACATTGCTTGTCCCTTTGGTAATCAGTGACCACATAACTGTGCGTCCAACAAAGTGAAATATGGGACGTATAGTTCTTCTTCAGACTAATACTATGCAACCATGTACCCTAAGACTACACATCCCAGGGATCTTCGCAGGAGCAAAAAGCCCGGGCAGAAATCTCTTCCACCTGGGCCTGGTGCCAGACGGAACTCTCTGTGTAACAGGGAGAGAGAGATCGCGGCCTACCACGCCGAGTCCTACTTCCACCCCAAGAGCTAAGGGGCCTAAGCTCTGTTGTTCGCTGTCGGACATCCTGTCGCTAACATCACTTGGATCGCCTGCCCGTCAGTGTGGGTGTGTGGGGCAAGTTTCACTTCGAAAAGACCGAGACAGCGGATCCGCTGCCCAAGTGCTGCTACACGTGTTCCTGTCCAGAAGACCTCGGATAGATTTGGTTGTTGGTGGGAGGGCAAATTGCTCAACCCTTTATCTATTCATTGCTACTATTACAGAACACTGTGCACAGACATCTTTACCCCAAGAATACTTTACTGCATTGCTTGAACACTGTGCGCAGATGCCTTAGATCTTAACAACTAGATTACAGTTTACAGATTACAGTTTACAAGCTCCAACTAGCTAGCGAAGAACATCAGATCTGCAACGTGGAACTCTTTTGCCATTATTCATAGGAAAGCCTATATTATTACCTTTTGTAGACCTGCTCTTTCATTAGGATAGCATAGGCTGGCTAGATTACATCTTTCTCAAAGTGGCAACATAAGTAGTTAACTGAAACATCCACTAGGAGGTGACTTCGGATCTAAATATAGTGTGTGTGTATACATATATATATATATATATATATACAGGTCCTTCTCAAAAAATTAGCATATTGTGATAAAGTTCATTATTTTCTGTAATGTACTGATAAACATTAGACTTTCATATATTTTAGATTCATTACACACAACTGAAGTAGTTCAAGCCTTTTCTCGTTTTAATATTGATGATTTTGGCATACAGCTCATGACAACCCAAAATTCCTATCTCAAAAAATTAGCATATCATGAAAAGGTTCTCTAAACGAGCTATTAACCTAATCATCTGAATCAACTAATTAACTCTAAACACCTGCAAAAGATTCCTGAGGCTTTTAAAAACTCCCAGCCTGGTTCATTACTCAAAACCGCAATTATGGGTAAGACTGCCGACCTGACTGCTGTCCAGAAGGCCATCATTGACACCCTCAAGCAAGAGGGTAAGACACAGAAAGAAATTTCTGAACGAATAGGCTGTTCCCAGAGTGCTGTATCAAGGCACCTCAGTGGGAAGTCTGTGGGAAGGAAAAAGTGTGGCAGAAAACGCTGCACAACGAGAAGAGGTGACCGGACCCTGAAGAAGATTGTGGAGAAGGACTGATTCCAGACCTTGGAGGACCTGCGGAAGTAGTGGACTGAGTCTGGAGTAGAAACATCCAGAGCCACCGTGAACAGGCGTGTGCAGGAAATGGGCTACAGGTGCCGCATTCCCCAGGTCAAGGCACTTTTGAACCAGAAACAGCGGCAGAAGCGCCTGACCTGGGCTACAGAGAAGCAGCACTGGACTGTTGCTCAGTGGTCCAAAGTACTTTTTTCGGATGAAAGCAAATTTTGCATGTCATTCGGTAATCAAGGTGCCAGAGTCTGGAGGAAGACTGGGGAGAGGGAAATGCCAAAATGCCTGAAGTCCAGTGTCAAGTACCCACAGTCAGTGATGGTCTGGGGTGCCATGTCAGCTGCTGGTGTTGGTCCACTGTGTTTTATCAAGGGCAGGGTCAATGCAGCTAGCTATCAGGAGATTTTGGAGCACTTCATGCTTCCATCTGCTGAAAAGCTTTATGGAGATGAAGATTTCATTTTTCAGCACGACCTGGCACCTGCTCACAGTGCCAAAACCACTGGTAAATGGTTTACTGACCATGGTATTACTGTGCTCACTTGGCCTGCCAACTCTCCTGACCTGAACCCCATAGAGAATCTGTGGGATATTGGGAAGAGAAAGTTGAGAGACGCAAGACCCAACACTCTGGATGAGCTTAAGGCCGCTATCGAAGCATCCTGGGCCTCCATAACACCTCAGCAGTGCCACAGGCTGGTTGCCTCCATGCCACGCCGCATTGAAGCAGTCATTTCTGTAAAAGGATTCCCGACCAAGTATTGAGTGCATAACTGAACATAATTATTTGAAGGTTGACTTTTTTTTGTATTAAAAACACTTTTCTTTTATTGGTCGGATGAAATATGCTAATTTTTTGAGATAGGATTTTGGGGTTTTCATGAGCTGTATGCCAAAATCATCAATATTAAAACAAGAAAAGGCTTGAACTACTTCAGTTGTGTGTAATGAATCTAAAATATATGAAAGTCTAATGTTTATCAGTACATTACAGAAAAGAATGAACTTTATCACAATATGCTAATTTTTTGAGAAGGACCTGTACATATAATATTGTTCGTTGCTGAACCATTGTTTGTGTCATTGGGAGGAATTTGTTTGCTGAGTTAGCGCTGTTATCCTGGCTCAGCAGATTTATTACCTCCTTTCTGTGAAATAACTTCCCCTATTTGGTTCAAGTAAAATATTTCAGAACCTAATATTACTGAGTTGTTTGATTCTTGCTGCACAGTGTTACAAGGATGTCTAAACCCAGAGTGTCAGGTGGGCTGGAAGGTTCACTTGGTCATGGCCGTGCAAATGAGCAGGTAATTCTCAGCAGTCCCCAAGGGGGCAGTGCTACACTTATGCCAACTATCTTGTCAGGATCCACCTCCTTTCCTTCTCCTCTGTTTGATTGATGTCAGCTCTGGGCTGTCTGCTCTCCCCCTTCTCCTACTCCCCTCACACAGCACAGATCAATTCTCTTAAAGACCAAGCCTCTATCTGCACACTGTGTAGCTGGATTCTATGCCACACAGCCATTCTTGAAGTTGTATCTGTCCACTCTGAACTTTGAGACAGCAAATGGACTGTTACAGGGACCTACATGACAGATGAAGTGCCATGCTAGAAAAACAAAAGGATGGAGGGAAGAAATAACAGCTGATTTATGATTATGGTAATACATGTTTAATTATTTAGCCTATCCTATACTTCTCCTTTAAAGTTCTGCTTCTTTTGTTTATTTTTTTGTTTAGGGAAGCAGCACTGACAGGGCAAGAGTCAGCAGCATTGAAAGTTGTAAACTATAAAAGCTGAGTTAAGAGTTTTAAAGTGTTACTAAACTAGCAACAGTAAAATAAGTCTGTACTTATCAGTGCAGCCTATCAGTACCCGTCAGTGCCGCCTATCAGTACCCGCCAGTGCAGCCTATCAGTACCTGATCAGTGCAGCCTCATCAGCACACATCAGTACCCATCAGTGCAGCCTATCAGTACCCGTCAGTGCAGCCTATCAGTACCTGATCAGTGCAGCCTCATCAGCACACATCAGTACCCATCAGTGCAGCCTATCAGTACCCGTCAGTGCAGCCTCATCAGCACATATCAGTTCCTGATCGGTGCAGCCTCATCAGCACACATCAGTACCCATCAGTGCAGCCTATCAGTACCCGTCGGTGCAGCCTATCAGTACCTGATCAGTGCAGCCTCATCAGCACACATCAGTACCCATCAGTGCAGCCTATCAGTACCCGTCAGTGCAGCCTCATCAGCACATATCAGTTCCTGATCGGTGCAGCCTCATCAGCACACATCAGTACCCATCAGTGCAGCCTATCAGTACCCATCAGTGCAGCCTCATCAGCACACATCAGTGCCGCCTATCAGTACCCGTCGGTGCCGCCTATCAGTACCCATCAGTGCAGCCTCATCAGCACACATCAGTACCCATCAATGCAGCCTCATCAGCACACATCAGTACCCGTCAGTGCAGCCTATCAGTACCCGTCAGTGCAGCCTCATCAGCACATATCAGTTCCTGATCAGTGCAGCCTCATCAGCACACATCAGTACCCATCAGTGCAGCCTATCAGTACCCGTCAGTGCAGCCTCATCAGCACACATCAGTACCCATCAGTGCAGCCTATCAGTACCCATCAGTGCAGCCTCATCAGCACATATCAGTTTCTGATCGGTGCAGCCTCATCAGCACACATCAGTGCAGCCTATCAGTACCCGTCAGTGCAGCCTATCAGTACCCATCAGTGCAGCCTATCAGTACCCATCAGTGCAGCCTCATCAGCACACATCAGTGCCGCCTATCAGTACCCGTCAGTGCAGCCTACCAGTACCCATCAGTGCAGCCTCATCAGCACACATCAGTACCCATCAGTGCAGCCTATCAGTACCCGACAGTGCAGCCTCATCAGCACACATCAGTACCCTTCAGTGCAGCCTATCAGTACCCGTCAGTGCAGCCTCATCAGCACATATCAGTTCCTGATCAGTGCAGCCTCATCAGCACACATCAGTACCCATCAGTGCAGCCTATCAGTACCCATCAGTGCAGCCTCATCAGCACACATCAGTACCCGTCCGTGCAGCCTATCAGTGCCTATCAGTACCCATCAGTGCAGCCTAATCAGCACACATCAGTGCCCGTCCGTTCAGCCTATCAGTACCCGTCAGTACCCATCAGTACAGCCTCATTAGCACACATCAACGAAGGAGAAAAAAAATTACAAAATTGTATAACAGAATTGAAGAAAAAGTTTTGTTTTTTTGAATTTTTTTGGTCTTTTTTTTATATTTGTTTAGCAAAAAATAAAACCCCAGTGGTTATTAATTACCACCAAAAGAAAGCTCTATCTGTTTTAAAAAAAATGATAAAAATGTCATATGGGTACATGACCGTGCAATTGTCTTTGAAAATGCGACAGGGCTGAAAGCTGAAAATTGGCCTGGGCGGGAATGGGGTAAACGTGTCCTGTAGGTAAGTGGGTAAAGTGTATTAATAAAGAAATCAAACCAATTGTGGGTGATAATACTTCTTTAAGATGGTGAGGTGACCACTGTATTTAGAGAACGCCTTGCCTCTACCCGCGGAGTCACCCCAGCCCTGCCCTGAGTGTGGCAGTGATGAGCAGCGTGCTGGTGACGTCACCCCGCTCTTCCTCCCGTCTGGCTGGCCATGGGCAATGCTGGAAGCGGGATGATGCGGGCGGAGTACACGGGCTGTATACATCCCCTTTGCCTGGATCCTCCGCACTGGGCTGGGTGTGTGGAGCCAGACTGAATGAGTCACCATCTGTGCTTCCCAATTCTGAAAGAATGCAACTTTCCTTAGATAGTCTCAACACGCTGACAGCACCAACCAATCCCCGGAAAAGGGGGGGACGTACTTCTCAGCGCCCACCTCTTCTTTTCATAAACTAAACTGGAACTTAGAAGTGTGTGTGGTGTGAGAATAGTGTCCGTCACCAGGGCTGGGCTTCTGAATCGTAGTCCTGAGGGGAAAAGCAGCTTTATTGTTAGCTAGGAGAGCAGCGGTCCCCCCCCCCTCTCCGGCGCACTTGGTACGCTCCTATGTTAGAGGTTACCCAGTGTCTGTACAATAGCCTTTCCATCAGCTGCTCTCCTCCTATCTGTGCTCAGGGATTGGGAAGTTGTGATCCATCGTAAGGGGGGGGGTGGGGGAAGAGGCACCCCAACAAAGGAGCAGGGAGATCACCCCCAGAGCCTGGCTTTATCTGGATGTGTGTGCTGGGAGGGGGTTGGACAAGATTCTTCCCTCCCTGGTGGTGATGAAGAAGCCTTTCTTCCACAACTGTTAATCGGATCCTGTTGCCCTTAGGAATGAGACTGCATCAATCTCAGCCCTGATCGTGGAAAAGAAGAAGAGAGGAGCAGAGGAGCTAGCACTCTAAGACAAAGCGATCCCTAGGTGTGTTATCACTTGTGGACATGGACAAGCAGACTGGGGAGACCACACCAGAGGAACACACAGCAGCAGCAGGTAAGGCTCCTTATCAATAAATATCCTCAGCTATGATCAATAAATATCCTCAGCTATGATCAATAAATATCCTCAGCTATGATCAATAAACATCCTCAGCTATGCTATGAGTGCTGGAGTTTGGGAAGTGCACAGTGATTTCTGGGTACTTGTTAGATCTCAGCATTGATGGGTGCTTTGGAGTTGGTGACCATCACTTGTGCATCTTGATGAGATTGTGCAGAGCTATGGCATATGCCAGCCCCCCCCCCCCCCCCCCCAGCCTGGGTGAGGTCACCGCTAGAGAATAGTCTACACAGCCTGGCTGCTTCTAGCTCTGTGCCCCCTAATGACGCTGCAGATTCCTCCACTGGACACTAAAATACATGCTCTCTCCTTCCCCCTTTAAGCATACAATGCTCCAGATAGTCATCATGGAGGAAGACTACACAATAGACTGATTGAGGCGGAGGGGGGGGGGGGCACTGTCCCTCCACCCCCCCCCCCCTTCCTCGCAACCAACAGGCTGTGAAAGAAGATATACTTTGTGTGTCTCACCCTGTAGCTGCTACAGGATCTGAATTTCAATGCCCAGATGTCTCCTAGACAGGGATTTTTCTTCTAACTTTCAAAATCTTTTGTCTAGTCCAGTCATTCTTAACCAGGGTCTTGTGGAATGCTAGGGGTTCCTCCAGAGGTTGGTAGGGGGCTCCTTTAAAGAGGAGCTCCAGGCTCCCCCACCCCCCTAAACAAATGCTGTAGCTGCAGACTTATAATATAAGGACACTTAACTGTCCAGGGATCCAGTGATGTCCTCACCCAAGCGGATTCGGGGGCAGATGCCAGTATCTTAAGGGAAACCGGCAGTGAAGCCTTAAGGGGGAGGGGGTTTGTGGTGAACTTCATTGACATCTGACCGGAAGTGGGAGAAGGTACCTGTCAAAACCAGGTACCCGCTCCCCACCCAAAAAAAAGCAGTGCCAAAAGGGGCAGTGGAGTGCGGGAGGATGCCAGTAAGCAGAACTTTCCCTTTTTGGGTCAAGTTCCACTTTAGGCTGATTGACCTCCCTTTTGATTATACATGCATAGTTCTTGAACCAGTGCCGATTGACTTCCCTTTTGATTATACATGCATAGATTTTGTGCCAGTGCCGATTGACCTCCCTCTTGATGGTGCATGCATAGTTACGGTGCCAGTGCCGATTGACCTCCCTCTTGATGGTGCATGCATAGTTACGGTGCCAGTGCCGATTGACCTCCCTCTTGATGATGCATGCATAGTTACGGTGCCAGTGCCGATTGACCTCCCTCTTGATGATGCATGCATAGTTACGGTGCCAGTGCCGATTGACCTCCCTCTTGATGATGCATGCATAGTTACGGTGCCAGTGCCGATTGACCTCCCTCTTGATGGTGCATGCATAGTTACGGTGCCAGTGCCGATTGACCTCCCTCTTGATGGTGCATGCATAGTTACGGTGCCAGTGCCGATTGACCTCCCTTTTGATGGTGCATGCATAGTTACGGTGCCAGTGCCGATTGACCTCCCTTTTGATGGTGCATGCATAGTTACGGTGCCAGTGCCGATTGACCTCCCTTTTGATGGTGCATGCATAGTTACGGTGCCAGTGCCTATTGACCTCCCTTTTGATGGTGCATGCCTAGTTACGGTGCCAGTGCCGATTGACCTCCCTTTTGATGGTGCATGCCTAGTTACGGTGCCAGTGCCGATTGACCTCCCTTTTGATTGGTGCATGCATAGTTCTTGAACCAGTGCTGATTGACCTCCCTTTTGATTATACATGCATAGATTTTGTGCCAGTGCCGATTGACCTCCCTTTTGATGGTGCATGCAGAGCTCTGGAACCAGTGCCGATTGACCTACCATTTTTGATGGTACATGCATAGTTTTTGAGCCAGTGCCGATTGACCTCCCTTTTGATGGTGCATGCATAGTTCCAGTGCCAATTGACTTCCCTTTTGATGGTGCATGCAGAGTTCTGGAACCAGTGCTGATTGACCTCCCTTTTGATGGTGCATGCATAATTCCAGAGCCAATGCTGGTTAACCTCTTCCTTGATGGTGCCTGCAAAGTTCTGGAACCAATGCCATGTCCGTTATCTTTTTATTAGTCTGTAAGGGTGCCATTTCGACCACTAACGTAAAGGGTATTTTTTTTTTCACCGACCTCCAATGAATTGCAGTCATTCCCTGAGACCTAAAATTTATTTCAAGGGTTCTTTTGGAACACTAGTTCCCAACCTTAGTCCTCAAGTATCCTCCACAACGGGTCACGTTTTCAGGGTTTCCTTCACCTTGTTCAAGTGCTGTAAATCAGTGGCTTGGTATGTATGACAGCTATTTTATCTGTGGGGAAATTCTCTTTTTATTATGACTAAGGCCCTAAGGTTGGGGCAGAAACGCCTCAAATTCTTTTATATGATGAATACTTTTATGTCTTGATGGATATTTTAATAAAGCTTGAACCATTTTATCATCAGTCAAGTTGGTGTTGGATTTCCTACTTTTATTCAAATTCCCAAAACATGACCTGTTGGGGATACTTGAGGATGAACGTTGGGAACCACTGCCCTTGGGTAAAAAGGTTAGGAAAGGCTGGTCAATAGACTAGACCAGCCTTTCCTAACCTTTTTACTCAAGGGCAGTGGTTCCCAACGTTCATCAAGTCTGGTTTAAAGTGTGTGTGTGTGTGTGTGTGTGTGTGTATGTATATATATATATATATATATATATATATATATATACATACATACATACATACATACATACATACATACACCTAGTGAAGTGACTGACCTCACAAGTTGTAGCTCTCTATCTACAGTCTTCTCTACATCTGTTCAAAGTGCTGAATTTTTAAAGCTTGTCTGAGAGTTAAAAAAAAAATGGGCGGAGAGCTGAAATTACACACTGCAGAGCTCAGTGAGGAGAGCTCCAAAAGCTGATTGGAGAGAAGAGACAGATCTCTTCCACACAGGAACAGAGCTGAGGCTGTCATTCAGCTGGAGGTCCCTCCCCTGTCACCATTTTTCACTTGGTGTCAGGAAAACTTGTCTGAAGGGATTCATGCTGATCGCAGAGGAATAAAGCAGCAGACAAAAGTGAAACTTGGTGCTCCTAATTGAGACAAGTACACTATAGAGGGATATGCTTTGTTCATATGTCATGTCAGAGAAAATTCATTTTAGACCTGTAAAGTGATGTCAGCACTCCAAGCCTGCATGAAACTCCCCCTGAAAACTCCAGTCCTAGGGAGAAAATGAATTGTCACAGTAGATAAAAATGTTGTATTTCAGAATGTCATAGTTGCGTAACCAGAGTCAATGCTAAATATACTCATAGACATGTGATTTCTGGTTCCTGTGGATTTACAGAATCCACTGACCTCTCCTTCAAGGGGAAAAGGCTATTGTCTTGGTTGGAATTTTGTTGGCCTTTGTTGCACAAGGTAATAGAGGGGTCAGGGGTGTTACGTGTAAATGACATGGCATATGTATGGACAAGTTAAGGGGAACAAAAGATTGTTTAGAGATGAGATTGCTAATATTTGCTGATCGTCCTTTGGCTGTGGTCAGGCCTAAAGAAGACCATAGGCAGATACCAAGAATTCCAGCACTCGGTGATAATTATACAGTGCATGTACAGTAACTGGAACAATTGTTGCAGATGAACTATGTGAAAAAGTAATAAATAGGTGATTGGTCAGGCCTGGAAACGTTAGGAGGATAATGCAAGGTATGTTATGTCTTGGCACATGTCCAAAACTTCATCACTGTTTGTAGCCACCTGTAGCTTTGCATAGCAGGACTAATATTGAGATGAAGACATTGAATGGATCAACACATGCACTTTTGGTCATTCAGAATATTAAAAAGTAATAAGGGTAGTAGTATGTTTATGAAGGCGCCTTAATTTGTTATAGTTACCACTGCATGTCAAAACTATTCTCCACTGCATGTAGCTGTCATGACTTTTCCCCTCCCCTTTAAAACTCCTTTATTCTCTGAAACGCGATCTGTGGTGGTCAGGCATTCAGGAGACGATCTTGCCGCCCCTTGTTATTTATATTTTTATATATATATATAACAATTATTTTTGCAGACTGGCAATTTTCAGTGGGAATAATGCACTGCCATTGCTGGCCAAGTGTCACCTGTCAACTTGACATACTGGGGTTGATTTATTAAAACGGAAAAGTGCAATATCTGGTGCAGTTGTGCATGGTAGCCAATCGGCTTCTAACTTCAGCTTGTTCAATTAAAGCGGAGTTCCACCCTAAAAATGAACTTTCTATTAACAGCTTGCCTTTTAATGTAATAATAAAAAAATAAAAAAGAAACATTTTTTACTCACTTCTATCTGGCTGTTACTAGGCAGATTTCGTAATCTGCCTTGTTCCTGGTCCTAGGTGGTTCAACTTCCTGTCCTAAGACCCCACTGCCTCCTGGGAAATGATGACACTCATTTCCCAGGAGTCTCTGGGCATTTCTGTGCCTAAAAATTGCCCAGCATGCACCTCTCCCTGAAAACCAGGAAGAAAAAATAACTGGGCTTCACATGCCCACACATATGATGGATACGGCCACAACATGAGCTGGAGGATATAAGGCAAGTGTTTGCAATGATTTCTGGAACGATTGGGGAGCTATTAATATGTTTTAGGGACTATTTAATGTGATTTAATTTTAGCTTACAAAAAAAATTGTGCCCGGAACCCCGCTTTAAGCTTTGACCAAAAAAAAACCTGGAAACTGGTTACTATGCAGACCTGCACCAGATTTTGCACTCTCCAGTTTTAGTAAATCAACCCTGCTATGTTAAATTTGCCAGGACGCAAAGCTTTGTGAGTGCAGCATGTGAACAACACCCTACGGCTGTATATTAGGCTTTAGGTAGGTGGTTGAAGGCAGTAAAACAGCATCTCAGCAGCCTGTTTTTACTGTCTCCCTGGTGCCCAATGTGAAAGGGCCTTACTTTGTTAATCAAACCAAAAGCACTGTTTTTTTTTGCTTGTGTACCATTGGCATGTGCCTGTCTGTAGTATACAGAATGGCCCTTTACATATTTCTATGCTTACCAAGTCACATATTTTTGAGTATTCTTTGCTATACCGGTTTGCAGTATTTTCTTCTTTTTCCAGCTCAATGTAAGGGTTTTTTTTTTTTTGTTTACCCAGCTTGAGCAGACATTACAACCGTGTTTTCCATACCTTTCATTAGGACCAACCAGCAGTGCATATTGTGCTTGGTAATCCCACATATTCACAGGTGAAGTGACCTAATGTCTCAGCAATTTGATTTAGTTACTTGTGTGGATATCTATAAAATATGAGTTGTTGGTGAAACTTGAGGACAGGTTTGGGAAACGCTATTCTACACCATGGGAACTGTACGATAACTGTGTCTGTGAAGGTTCTCATTTATCCAGGTCATGGTATATCTAGCAATAGTCACATTTACCTGGACTTGTTCTGTAAGGTTAAAGACGTTTCGTAGTTTTCTCCAAGCTGCTTTTTTCTTTGAGTGACAGGGGAAAAAAAGGGGGGCTTTCCATGTGGCTATAAATGCTGACGTGTTTTCCTGACACTCATTAGAACTGAAGAAGTTGCTGGGTCAAGCCACGAAATGTCTTCAACGTTGCAGAACAAGTCCGGCTGATGTGACTACTAATAGGTGTAGGTTTACTACAACAGCCTGACTTTCATTTGGATAGAGAAAAGATGAGACACTGGACACTAGAGATCACATCTTACAGCCCCTTTACAAGCCAATGCTTTCACAGTTTTGCTCCCTACATCCCCCTTTAAAATGACTTGTTGCTATATACCAGGGGTCTTCAAACTACGGGCCTCCAGGTGTTTGGGAACTACAATTCCCATCATGCCTAGTCATGTCTGTGAATGTCAGAGTTTTACAGTGCCTCATGGGATTTGTAGTTCCGCAACAGCTGGAGGGCAGTAGTTTGAGGATCCCTGCTATATACAGTATGATTTCTATCTATATATATATATATATATATATATATATATATATATATATATATATATATATATATATATATATATATATATATATATATATATAAAAGAGTAAAACAGCCCATAGATGAGTAATAGCTGCACGCTGGGCACCAGTGATTGGCGCTTTTTTTTTCTCTGGTGACAAGATATTTAGAATTTTTCCTTTCTCTAGGTCTAGATGGTAGTGGTCACCAGGACAAACAAAAGGGATACATTTCCACAGCTGAGACACAGATAGCAATAAATACTTTAATCCCTCACCATTCTATTGAAAATGCAAAAGTTTTGAGTAAAGCCTCACATAGAATAAAGTACCATCATCCAAATTTAATATAGGGAAGCAAAAAAAGGATGGGAGGATAGGGGCAGTTGCTGAGGCTGACCATACATGTATACCCACCCCAAAGGGTTGTAATGGACTATCTCTGTACTGATATACAATGTTTTTTTTTCAGTACAAAAATTTGTTTAATACACATGAAAAAATTCAATAAAATATCAACCACTGTTGAAGTGGAGTATAGACAGGTCTTTCCTCAACTAGTTTCGTGGAATGGAAGCTCTTCTTCAGGAGGCGTTGTCTATGAAACAAATAATACAGTAAGATACATAATGAATACAGTATGATACAATTAGAGAAAACATAGTAATACAGCCAATAATGTAATACAGAGATCGGCTCACCCAAATGGTCAAGACATTCTATTGAAAAATAAAAGTTTTGCATTTCTTTACAATATAAGTTGCCCCAGTTAAACGTTTTGCTCTTGTGGTTCAGAACATATAGTATGCCCAGTGATCCAAATTAAACTTGCAGTGGCGCTCTAAGCTGAGACAGAGATCTCCCTGCCGGTTGCAGTGAAGGGAGCTGGCGTCTGTGTACCATTCAGGGATGAAAGAGCAGAAAGGGCGCCGCTCGCCAACCCAGCGTATTAGTATGTAGATGAATGTGGCCTCGGCCACTGTGACCAAGCCCCGGTGAGCGTAGTGGCGCTGGCTGAGGCCACATTCATCTATACACTATGCCCAGTTATACTAATTTATTTGGATTTTGGTTGTGACAAATAGTTGAATTTTCAAGTATATGGATACCATGTGTCCCATTATTTAAAAATGTAATACTAACCCACCTCTTTCCAACACTGTTTCCGCAGGGGCTGATGTTCAAAGGTGGCTTAAAGTTTTACAGTAGCTGTAGAAAGATTAGAGTAGTATCTTTTAGTTTCATCCTTATCTGGAGTTACAATTCCACTAATAATGTGTCTGGCACTTTGTTTTTGAGGAAACAAATTGTTGCTGGCATCGGCACAAACAGCCTTTCTTTGCTGGGCTTTATTCAGTAAATTGCATGGATGTCCTTTCATCAAGTGTTTGCTTGTTAAAGGCCAAAGTTGAAGCCAAACTGTTCTGCCTGTGAAATTCTCTTGGCAAGATGGAAGATGCACTTATCTCTTTAACCTAGATGGTTCACTTTTTTTTTTTATTCTTGAACAGGACTGTTCATCTAAGATGAAGATTGAAATGCACATTTTCTGTGTGGGTACTAATTATTTTCTGTTGTGCCATCTACAATCTGCCAAAATGATATGTTCAGTGTCACAACCTTTTACCGATTCTTCTGGAAGATAGCCAAAATGGTGTTAAACTTATTGACGTGACCTAAGCAAGTGCATGGCTTCTTGACAGATGCGAATACGTTTTTAGGCCCCTTTCACACGGGCGCCTCCGCTAAGCGGAATCTGCTTGCTCAGGGGGGGAATCTCTAGGCTGAGCAGGCGGATGACAGGTCAGAGCACACACGGACACAGTACTGCTCTCCTCCTATGGGGCAATTGGATGGAAACGGGCCACCTGTCCGTGTTCATCCGATCCGCCGGACGAATGGGGAATAGGACCACCATCCATCTGTGTTTGGCGAACAGGATCGGATGGTGGTGGATGTCGGCGTACATGTGTTTGCTGACATCCGCTGCTCCATAGAGACTGGGGAGGTACAATCAGGTCAACCTGAGAAACTGACAGACGGACCTGATCGGACAGACTGTGTGAAAAAAGCCTTAAAGCAGAGTGCCACCCAAAAGTGGAACATCTGCTTTAAGGACTCCTAACCCCCTAAAAAGGCACATTTGGCATGTAATTTTTTTTTTTTGGGGGGGGGGTGGGTACCTAGTTTTGACAGGTACCCAGCTCCCAATTCCAATTGCGCTGCCTAGGCAACGACTCGTCTCCTTCCCTGCAATCTTCTCGGACATGTCACAGGTCTCAGAAGATTGCTCGGCCATTCAGGACTCGCAGCGAGACTCGCGCAGTGCGCACCCAGCTGTGAAGCCGCAAGCTGTCACAGCCGGGTGTCCACAATAGTAATGCCGGGAAGAGAACCGAGGGTTCGAATGGCCGTATCACTGGACGATGGGACAGGTGAGTGTGTTTTATTAAAAGTCAGCAGCTACACTTTTTGTAGCTGCTGACTTTTATTAAATAGAAAAACAAGGGGTGTTTTTTACAGCTGCTTTTAGCAGCATCAGACTTTTTTGCAGCTTAAAACGCCTCTCCGTGTTATTCTATGTGTCTATGCACACACAGGCTTTTAGGAGCTGTAAGTGGCATAGGCGTTTTCAAGCTGTAAAAAAAAACTCCTGGCCCGTGCATTCTGAGGACCGGTGTTAGAGCTGTAAAAACGTCTGACGCTGGTAAAATCTGCTAAACGCAGAAGTCACACCACAGGTTGGATCATGATGATCTGACTTGCGGTGCGGCTTGTGTGCCGAGGATCTTGAAGGGGAACGCTTGCCAAAATAAAAATAAAATGTTGACGAGGACAATGGCCTCTTCCCGACAACCCTGGCCGATGGTTGTCGGGGTCTGTGGGCGGGGGGCTTATCGGAATTTGGAAGCCCCCTTTAACAAGAGGGCCTCCAGATCCTGGGCCCCCACCCTAATGTAAATTAGTATAGGGTACATTGTACTCCTACCCATTCACCCCCAAAAAAGTGTCAAAAATAAAAACGGTACACATGTTTTTGATAAAGTAATTCATTAAAGCAGCTCCGGCGTCTCTTCTCCTTTCAATTTTCTTCTCCCTCCGGCGATGTCTTCATCCTCCTGGTTCTTCTCCCTTCACTGATGTCTTCTCCCACTGCCGGTTCTCCTCTCTCCGCTGTGTTCTCCCACTGCCGGTTCTCCTCTCTCCGCTGTCTTCTCCCTCTGTTCTTGTGATGTTCTCCCGACGCTCTCTCCCGTTGTAATGCTGGGTCTGCTGTGTGCCATTACTTATATAGCCATGGGGCGAGACCACCCGGTGACGTCATCCGGAGGCCATGCCCCTTGTGATGTCACCGCCCCATCATGTCCCGGCTGAAGCCATTTATTATCAATCAACTTTTTTAAATCATAATGACAACAGAAACTACCCAAATGTCCCTGATCAAAAGTTTACATACCCCAGTTCTTAAAGTGGTTGTAAGCCTTCTTTTTTTTTATATTTAAAATGACAAATATGTCATACTTACCTCCACAGTGCAGCTTGTTTTGCAAATAGATGCTCCAATCGTCCTCTTCTGGGGTCCCCCGGTGGCTCTCACGGCTCCTCCTCGCATCAGATAACCCCCTAGGAGAAGCGCTCTCCCAGGGGGTTACCTTTTGTGGGCACGCTCCCGAGTCCAGCATTCGGCGTCCATAAACACGAATCCCGGACTCTGCCCCACCCCCGCATCATTGGATTTGATTGACAGCAGCGGGAGCCAAGGGCTGCGCTGCTATCAATCTATCAAATCAAGAGCCGGGACCCTGTGCAGAGTGACAGAGCATCTTTGCCAAGGGAAATACGGGGGCTCAGGTAAGTAAAACGGGGGGCTGGGGGGCCGGTGACTGCCAGAAGTTTTTTCACCTTAATGCATAGGATGCATTATGGTGAAAAAACACCAGGGTTTACGACCCCTTTAATACCGTGTATTGCCCCCTTTAACATCAATAGCAGCTTGAAGTCTTTTGTGGTATTTGTGGATGAGGCTCTTTATCTTCTCAGATGGTAAAGCTGCCCATTGCTCTTGGCAAAAAGCCTCCCAGTTCCTGTAAATTCTTGGGCTGTCTTGCATGAAGTGCACGTTTTGAGATCTCCCCAGAGTGACTCAATGATATTGAGGTCAGGAGACTGAGATGGCCACTCCAGAACCTTCACTTTATTCTGCTGTAGCCATTGACAGGTCGACTTGGCCTTGTGTTTTGGGTCATTGTCATGTTGGAATGTCCAAGTACGTCCCACGCGGAGCTTCATGGCTGATGAGTGCAAATGTTCCTCCAATATTTTTTGATAACATACTGCATTCATCTTGCCATCCATTTTGACCAAATTTCCAGTGCCTTTGTAGCTCACACATCCCCAAAACATCAGCGAACCACCTCCGTGTTTCACAGTAGGAATGGTGTACCTTTCATCATAGGCTCCATCTCCAAATGTAGTGTTTATGGTTGTGGCCAAAAAGCTAAATTTTGGTCTCATCACTCCAAATGACTTTGTGCCAGAAGGTTTGAGGCTTGTCTCTGTGCTGTTTGACGTATTTAAAGGGGGTTACTTTGTGGCATTTGTGTAGTAATGGCTTTCTTCTGGCGACTCGACCATTTAGCCCATCTTTCTTCAAGTGCCTCCTTATTGTGCATCTTGAAACAGCCACACCACATGTTTTCAGAGAGTCCTGTATTTCACCTGAAGTTATTTGTGGGTTTTTCTTTGCATCCCGAACAATTTTCCTGGCAGTTCAGTGGCTGAAATTTTAGTTGGTCTACCTGACTGGTTTGGTTTCAACCGAACCCCTCATTTTCTACTTCTTGATTAGAGTTTGAACACTGCTGATTGGCATTCTCAATTCCTTGGATATCTTTTTATATCCCTTTCCTGTTTTATACAGTTCAACTACCTTTTCCCGCAAATCCTTTGACAATTATTTTGCTTTCCCCATGACTCAGAATCCAGAAATGTCAGTGCAGCACTGGATGAAAGATGCAAGGGTCTGTCAGGAGTCCAGAAACGTATTGACCTTTTATACACGCACACTAATTACAAGCAAACAGATCACAAGTGAGGATGGTTACCTTTAATAGCCATTCAAACCCCTTTGTGTCAACTTGTGTGCATGTTATCAGGCCAAAATCACCAGGGTATGTAAACTTTTGATCAGGGTCATTTGGGTAGTTTCTGTTGTGATTATGATTTAAAAAGATTAAACACAGTTGATTAATAATAAATGGCTTCAGCCAAACACTAACCATGAGCGAAAGAAGAGTTTTTGTGTTACCATTCATATTCTCTGAAAAATGGCCAAGAAATCATAAATTCTGCCAGGGTATGTAAACTTATGAACACAACAGTGTGTGTGTGTGTGTGTGTATGTGTGTGTGTGTGTGTGTGTGTATATGTATATATATATATATATATATATATATATATATATATATATATATATATATATATATACACATACACACACACACACACACACACTTTGAGTTCAATAAGAGTGTGATTTTTTTTTTTTTTTTTTTTCGACATGCATTGTGATATGTCTTAATTTGCTCCTGAAGACACCTCGTGTGACTTAGAGGGTTGCCAAATTCTCCGTGCTTATGCTTTCTTTTCCAGCGAGCCTTTTCTAAACCCTAGAACAGATTTCAAGTAGCTTTTTGGAAACAGAACGCAAAAGTATAAATGGCACCTGTAATAAAAGTTCTCCTTTTATACTAGGCTGTACATACTGTAGTTGGTACATTATTATGCATGACTTGATGAAATGACCGCACACAAGGCTTGTTTGCCAAGAGAAGCCTGGGAAATTTAAAGGCTGACAAGGATTTAGTATACTGGTTGTGACCCATTTTAATGGACCATAAATTGCCCAAATACATAGAATGAGCTTTCAGATCTTTTAACTTATAACACACACATGTTTTTCGGTATAGGGTACCTGTAACCTGTAGTGTTGGACTTTGTACAATGGCCAACCTTTTTTTTCTTGACGTTGGGTTTCTGATAAAGATGGCTTTCACTACTACAACTCCCAAATCCATAATAGGTGTTGCACAATGGAAACATTGTCTATCCTTTTTACCTCTAAGTAAATTGTTACTTTGTAAGTAGTTGCTAGGAGGATGCTAATCATGCTGTTATAAAAGAAGATTCCCACTTTTTATACTGTGTCCAGAATTGAAACACTGTTTACACAGTCTATGTACTTAGTCTGGATTTCTGCACTGTGCTCTAAATTATTTGCTTTTGCTATTCAAATAAGCAGTTACATCATCTGCAGATTCCATCATTAGGATGACAATCAATGTTAGATGTTCTGATTTAAAAAATCTCAGTATCGTTATACAGCATAAAGGACCTTAACACTTTCATTTGTTGAATACGCTTTTTAACAGACATCTAAGGAGACGTCTACATTTCTGTACTTATAAATACGAAGGGTAAATGTTTTAAAAATGTGTTCTTCATTTTATATTCATTGCAGTGCCTTTTTAATGTTTTGGGGGAGCACGTTTGCATGCATTTTAAAGCGGAACTCCACCCTAAAGTGGAACTTCCGCTCATCGGAACCCGCTCCCCCTCCGGTGTCACAATTGACACCTTTCAGGGGGGAGGGGGGTGCAGATACCTGTGTAAGACAGGTATTTGCACCCACTTCCGGGAGTCCTCTCTGCGGGAAATCTGCGGGAAGCACGTCACTTCCCGCAGAATACCCGTTGTGTTCTGGGAGACACTCGGCTCCCAGAACACAGGAGGACGAGTCAGAACCGCGCAGCGCGACTCGCGCATGCACCGTAGGGAACCGGGCAGTGTAGCCGCAAGGCTTCACTTCCTGGTTCCCTCACCGAAGATGGCAGTGGGGGCAGCAGAGTGCTGCTCGTCCTTTTTTGGCGGAGCTCCGCTTTAAGATCATCTTTGTGTGTGCATGCTCCAGTTTTTCGCTAATGTAAATCTAGAAAAAAACGTGCAGAAAGGTGCATTTTTGCACACACTCATTGAAGTCTGTTTGGGCCAAAGCATTTGACTATGTCCCAAAAGAAGCTTATTTACATTTTCAACCAACACTACAATCTAAGGCGAACTTGGCAGCATTGAATGTAATGGTAGAGCAATGTCAAGTGATGAAGCACTTTTAACAAAGCCTCAAAATGCTCGGGGCCCTAGACATGTATTTACTCATACAAATGGACAATTATTATTATTAAAATGCAATTGCACCTTTTATTTAGAAGGCTAGGGAGACTCGCCCTCCCAATTCTCTTGGTATCCATTGTTAGCAGGCCAAGTACTGATGGAACTTAAAAGTTCAACATTTTTCAACAGAAATAGAGGGGAGAGCTTCAAATGGGATCACCTGTTTCCAGTGACGGCGAAGACCAAATTTTTCCTCCAGAGAGAAGTTTCCACTAATTTCTGTCTCTTCTTCTATGCGATAAATAATAAAAAAAAATTTGCGGCCTTATAAATCCAATACTCCTATGTAAAGTAAAAAAAAAATTGTTTAGAGGTGCCCTCTAGTATAAGTTGAGTGTGCTGCTATTTTTGCAATATTTTTGAGTGCACAAACTGCTTATCAAGCAAGAAAGTTGCAAATGATGAACAGATGGAAAAATGTTTTTAAGTTATGCTAAACTCTGGTTTAAAAAATAAAATTCCATTCAAGTGTAGCATAAACCCTGAGCTGTTCTCACTGTTTGTCCCAGGTTCTGTTCCCTATTCGGTGCACAGCAACCAGGCACATAGCAGTTTCTCAGTCTCCTCCACGCAATTACCAGGCCAAAGTGTCTTTTTAGGATTTATTGCTTTGAAGAACATGGATAAGGTATAGGGTGAGCCTTGGGATACTCCAGAACTAGTGTTAACTTTAACTGAGGACATTTCTTTAGTAGTACTTAATCTTTTCAAGGTAGGCCTCTAGTTCAAAAGGATGTGGACATAACCGCTTCAGGGGATCCCACACTGGAAACTGGTTAATTTTTTTTTTTTGGGGTTGGCGGGTTTGGCAAACAACCCACCCGCGCCCCCCTGGGGGTCTCGCAGTTGGCCGGTCATCCAGCCCCGCACTTACCCCATCTAGGTTCCAGATGGGTAGTGCTCGTATGGGCAACGGCATTTCCGCCTCGTCTGCATCAAGGTGGCTTCCGCTGTGCGTCTCCTCCCTCCTCCTAGGCATCCAATAGGATCGCCTGTCCTTTCAGCCAATTTGGGTAACTGGTCTCAGGACCTGCTTCCTGATTGGCCAGGAGGAGGATCAGTGTGAGAATAGCGAATATTCATTACTTTTTGACTATTTCCACACAACTGGGTGGGCACGAAGCGCAGTGCTCTGCGCCCCGAGCCCACCCTTTTTTGAAGCCTATAAGAGCCTCTGGCTCTAATCATCTGCTTAAAAAACATGTAGATTAGGGGGGCCGGACGCATGGCTAGGAGGGGGGGGGGGCCCTAATGGATGAGCCGCCACTGCTAGAAATGGTTCTGAGCCAGCATATCCAGAACAGTTTCTCCCAAAAGAGGTCAAACAGCAACTGTCTCTCTGGGATCTCTCTCCCGGGCCTTTACTCACTGTGTTCCTGTATACAGTGGGGGAAATAATTATTTGATCCCCTGCAGAGTTTGCCCACTTACAAAGAAATGAAGGGTCTATAATTTTTTTTTTTTTATCATAGGTCTATTTTAAATGATAGAGACAGAATATCAACCAAAAATCCAGAAATAACACATGATACAAATGTTATAAATTGAATTGCAGTTCAGTGAGTAAATTTAAGTATTTGATCCCCAAGCAAAGCATGACTTAGTACGTGGTGGAGAAACCTTTGTTGGCAAGCACAGAGGTAAAACATTTCTTGTAGTTACCAGGTTTGCACACATCCCAGGAGGTATTGTAGCCCATTCCAGCCTTGTGCAGGTCTACAATGTTGTCCTTGACAACCTTTGACAGCTCTTTGGTCTTGCCCATGATGGTGAGGTTTGAATGGAAGAAAGAGATTCTGTGGACAAATTTTATAATACACATAATGAGTTGTTGTTAGGAACACCTTCTGAAATTGACAGGACTAATCCGTGTACCACATGAGCAAATACTATAGCTAGTCTGTGCTAGTCAGAATTATTGTTGGTTGGTGGGGGATCAAATACTGTACTTATTTTACTCACTGAACTGCAACTCGATTTATAAATTTTGTATCATGTGTTTTTTTGATTGATATTCTGTCACTATCATTTAAAATACACCTATGATAACAATTCTAGACCCTTAATTTCTTTGTAAGTGGGCAAACTTACAAAATCTGCAGGGGTTCAAATAATTATTTTTGCTCACTGTACATGGATGCCTCCCTCCAGTATCAGCCAGACCCTTTACCGTGAGCCTCCAGGACATTCTTCAGAATGTTCTCTCAGCTTCAGTAGTCCCCCTCCCTGAAATGGGACCATGATGAATCTTCTGTAGTTTTCAGCTAAATGGCCCAAACTGGCCTTTCAGGCTGTCTCTCTCCACCAGGGCAAGGACCCTGCTGTCCCAGGCCCTGGGCTATTTATGCACACCTCAGCACCCTGCTGGTCACCCTCTTGACCAGAAATTGGCTGAGGCTGCATCAAAATTCACCCAAGGGTCTGCCTCTCCCAGTCCACCTCCAGAAATTACTGGAATGCAGGGGGACGTAGTTGAGGCTGCTGCTGGCAAAACCCAGAACAGTCAAAGGCAATCAAATCCTGTTCTTCTGACTACAGAGGAGTAAAAAAAAAAACAAAAAATGACCTTAACTTATTAGCAAGTTAACTATCAGGGTGCTACACATGTATGTATTCTTGACTCAAAAATGCACATTCTATTGCTCCTTATTCTCCTCCAAATTTATGTTTCCCTGCTGCTATGATGTGCCTTCTTCCTAGAAGTTTAAGGGAGGTTCAAGAGGACATTACAAGCAGGCAGAAAAACACAGCAAGAAACTATTTCATGAAAAATAACTGTACTTACACCTCTAAAACAGGAAGAGCAAATGCCAGGCTAGGACATTGTAAGCTGTGATTTTACATTAGTGTGGGCTGTGCTAATTTTTTCCTTATGTCTCTGGTTTTATTTTGGCCTTAAAACCCCTGGTAACATCTCCCACGCATTGCAGGCACTCAGATGCCCTTAGGATAAACTGCAGACGGATATCCAGTGCCATCTTGGCATTGCATAACATTCCTATAGTTGTCAGCTGTCTGATTTTTTAGGGGTAATGCTGGCCTTAAATAGTAATCATCACACTTTTTATCTCATTCGAAATCTAATATTCAGTTCCACTTCTTCTGCTATGTACGGAATATCTAATCATGATCAGTGTACTAAAAAGTGACATTTTGTTGAATAAATGAGCTGTAATGGGATGTGCATCAAAATTGGCCTAGACAGTAAAATAATGTGTGTGATTGCAAGCACTTAGTGGCACTTTTATGTCACACAGCAGTCAGAGATGCTTGGATATAATTTTCACATTGTAAGAACAGTTGGTAATGCTGCTCCTTCTATTTTACAGATGGCCCTTTTTGTGTTCTCTACATGATTTTTTGATCTCATTGTAAGGTATTTGATTTGAACTACAGTAATGAGCCCTTTGATGGTCAGGAAGGAGGCTTAAAGTGGTTGTAAACCCGCGGGGGGAAAAAAAACCCTGCAAGACAAAGGCATACTAGCTCATTATGAATTACTTACCTTACATCGAAGCCCCCGCAGCGGTCCTCGTACCCCCCCTCCTGCCGGCGACATCTCTCCCGGGGGTTACTTCCGGGCATCGCAGCTCCGGCGCTGTGATTGGCCGGAGCCGCGATGACGACACTCCCGCGCATACCACCAGTAACGTCACGCTCACTGTAGCAAAGGCACGTACGTGCCATTGCTTCAGTTTGCCCCAGTGCACATGTGCTGATGTCAATCTCCTAAACCTGCACGGTATCCTGGGTAGCTACAGGTAAGCCTTATTATAGGCTTACCTGTAGCATAAAGTGGTCTGTAAGGGTTTACAACCACTTTAATGCATCCTATACATTAAGGTGAAAAAACTTCTGACACTGACCGGCCCCCCAGCTTCCCCGTTTTTACTCACCTGAGCCTGTTCGTTCCCTCGGTGGATTGTGCAGATATGCTCCAGGTGCTCTAGTATCAAAAAAAGCATACTGGTAAGGCTATTAACCATGTAGCCAGCATTAAAGCATAACTAAAGGCAAAACTTTTTTTTTGTTTTTTTTTGTTTTGGATAGAGTAGAGATGGATTAGAACCAATGTCATATTTTTTTTATTGCGGTCTGTGTCGTCATTAAGGAATTTCGCCCTCTCTGTTTATTCTGTTTACCATTATCATTGGAAGTAAAAGTAAAAAAAAAAAAAAGCCAAATTTTGGGTTGTCCCCAGAAAAGTAATGGAGGGGAAATCTTCCAATGGAGACCCTAGTTCTGGTGACCTGGGGGTCCCCAAGGAATTCCCTTAATTTGCAGGGATTTCCTCTCACTTCCTGTTTGGCTATGAGACAGGAAGTGAAGGGAAATCTTCCCAATGGGACACAGATGGCGGGGGAAAAAAATCGGAGTTATAACGCTCCTTTACTTTATCCAAACTGAAAAAAAAATGCCTATAGTTTTAGTTTAAACTAGACAGACCAATTGAAAAATAATGTAGCTGCTTTATAATTTAAGTAGGGGAGCAAAGAAATTACAAACTTTATAACTAATATATTAACACAAACATGGAAGGGCAAGCATCCAAAGTTGCATAATTTTTTTTATTTCTTTTTTTTTTCATGGCAAATACCCTGCTCAGTGAAATGCACTTAACTATTCCTTACAGTAGGTGACTAAACTACATGGAATGATGACAACAATGAATTACTTTTCTAAGTCTGCGAATTAAAGATTGGTGTGTAAACAGATAAAATATAACTGTAAATTGCTGTTCATTTCTATTGACTTATAGTAAGTGAGGCTAGAGCAGTTTAGCCAGTTATGTAGCACATTACCATTGGTGTAATTTTGCTTTTATTGCAGCAAATTGGTCCAGTTTACAGTGAACACAGCATGGAGCGTAAGGCTCGGTTCACACTGATGCAACATAGGATCTGACTCGTGAGACTCCAAGTCAGATGACATGTGAAATTCAATGTTTTCCTTTTGAGAGTCGTCTTAACTGATACTACATAGGTCTGTCTGGCTTTAAAAAAGGTTCCTGCACTACTTTGGTCCGATGTTGATATGACGTCAATGCCACAGAGTGCAAAAAGTCACATCAAAGTCCGTATCCCAAAGTTGCATTGAAAGTGGCATGACTTTGGAGTCGGGCTAGTGTGAACCGAGCCTGTAGGAGATGTAGGACTTTAGTTGACTCGGAGTTTGAGATACATTGGGCTATGTAGAAATTAGGGCACTCCTTAAACACCGCTTAATGGTAATACAAGGCAGGAAGTTTTCAGAACTCAGCGCAAGTATTCATAACACATTTTAATGGGTAAGAACACGCTTGTTGAAGCATTTCAGGATAAGATTCTTCAAGCACATGAAGCAGCCTTCTCCCAAACGGCGAAATAAGATTAAACACTAACCACTAGGTCTAAATCAAGGTAACACACTCCAACTGTCTGTCTTACCACTTGGAGCTCTCTTGTATGTGTTTTTTTTTTTTTTTTTTTGGTCCTCGGTAGACAGGCTTTTTGATGTACGTAGCTTAGGTTGATGGGAAAGACTCCAATCCATCCATTTCTTTCCATCCACTAGATGAATCTAATGCTTAAAAAGACGGCTATTTATACTGGATAATGAACATCAATGTGTTTAAAAATAGATTGGTATCTGTGCAAATGCAAGAAAATTAGAACAAAATGTCTTTGTCAGGCCGGATTCACACTAGCTGTGGCCGCGGCTCGCAGCAGGGGGTCTGGTGAATCCCTGTTCTCCATTTCAAGAGCGAATCAGGCCAGAATTTTTGCCTAATTTCGGAAACTGAGAAGAGACTCACAGGACCCTTTTCCAGTGTGGATTGCAGCCGCCCCGGAGGTGTGTGAACCGACTCCATTGAGAGCCGGTCGGTCTCCTCTCATGCGAATTGGATGCAGAGAAACATGCATCCAATTTGCATAAGTGTGAACCCAGCCTTAAGCCTCGTACACATGATAGGATATCCTATGGATTCTAATCCGATGGGTTTTGTCCATCGGAAATCCGATGAAGCGGACTTCCATCAGTCTTGCCTACACACCATCAGTCAAAAAACCGACCATTCCAAACGCTGTGACGTAAAACACTCCGACAAGCCGAGAAACATGAAGTTCAATGCTTCTGAGCATGCGTCGACTTGATTCTGAGCATGCGTGGGTCTTTTATCCGATGGACTTGCCCATAGACGATCGGAATTTGCTATCGGTTTTTGATCCATCGGAAAATTTTTAAACATGTTCTATTTTTTAAAACGGATGGAAGAAAGACCAATGGGTCCCATACACGATCGGTTTGTCCGATGAAAAAAGTCCATCGGACTGTTTTCATCATTAAAACTGATCGTGTGTACAGGGCTTTAGACTACGCATTGATGAACATTAGATAGGGGAGACTTGCTAACTATATTTTGACTTTCACCCAAACTCGTGCGAGCTTTCCCTTTTTAAACATCTTAGTTATGTCTGTTGCATGCAAGCTGTACTGTATAATAATGTTAATTTATTTTTCTAAGTAAATCTTTCTCACAAATTTTCTAGGGAGCTGGGAAACCTCTGCAAACAATGTAGTACAGCAAATTCTCCTTGTTGCTCATTTATTAGACTTACAGTGAAAAGGGCATGGGATTGCAGATCATTCCCTTTCGACATCAGAGAAGGTTTTCGTTTGGAGGCCATGTTTTTGATGAGTAGCATCGACATTCCCATTGCACACTTTCCTGGATAAGGCTTTAGGAGTAACAAGTGCTGCAGCAACAATCAGCTGGGACTGGAGACATCACAGATCAAATGCACATATTCCCCAGCACACAATGGATTGTCAAATACGTCCAAATCTTTATTGAAGAATAATCACATCACTGAAGACATAGTGCAACGTTTTGGATCTGCGCAGGATCCCTTTGTCAGGCTTGTGATGAAGGGGTCCTGCTCAGCTCCAAAAAGTTGCAATATGTCTTCTGTGATGTGATCATTCTTCAATAAATATTTGGACGTATTTGACAATCCCTGGTGTACTGGCTAATATGTACATATTTTTTATGAGACCCTTTGGTAGAGATTACTTCTGGTCCCCTGGCATAACAACTTGGGTGGTACATCCCAGTGTGTTCCAATTGGGGCTTCCTGTGGGCTTTTGATGTATTTACACAAACAACCGTTACTGGGTTTTGTGCTGTTTTAATCATTTTGTATAATAAAGATGGATTTTTATGTTTTCCAACATCGTTGCAACTAATTGCCTCCAAAATCCAGTTGGTGCAAATTCTTTGTATATATCATTGTTTAATGATGGTGGCACTTTCAGGAAACGCCTCATTCTTGATCTACAGTGAAAAGGAAGAAATTGTGGCTGCTGTATATACTTTTTTGGATGAGCGATTGATTGAATCTTGATAATTTAAAGTGTATTTAAACCCCACTGTACAAAATAGAGAGAGCCTTGTGAGCAAGGCCACTAATCATTATAAAGAGGAAGCAGCTTTATTCACTGAGACTAAAGTATAGGAGCAGGAGATGAAAGCAAATCTTGAATGCAAAAAACATGAGTTACCCAGCTGTGAGAAGGGGAGATGGTTTGGTAGTCAGATAAAATCCAGAGACTTTTTTTTTTTTTTTTTTTTTTTTAGCTAAAACTAATTTTAAGTTGAAATTGCAACATAAAATATCACCTTACTGAAAGTGGTCTTGACTTTCAGCGCCTTAGTAAAAATAACACCACGAGAACAAAATTTTAGTACAACTTATGTTTTAGAGTAATTTGAGAGAATTGGTTAAACTCTGAATACTTTTGCAATGCCAAGGGGGTTCTGAGTTCACATGCACTAAAAGCACGATCTGCTTGCCTATTTGTATGTCCTATTTCCTCCCACGTTCCTAAAATCATAGCAAGGGTAATTGACTTTCTAACAAATTGGACTTGTGTGTGTGTGTGTGTGTGTGTATGTTACAGTGAAAGGGACATTAAAAGAGAAATATGGGGTTCAAAATAAACAATAATACATACTCACCTAGGTGGATGCAGCATCAATCCAATGCTGCATCTGTCCCCTGCCCCCTAAGACCGGGAACCCAACAAACAAAGACTGCTGATCGCTCAGTTCTTGATGTTCATTGAGCCAGTCACCGGCTCTCTGCTCTGCCCCTCCAGTGCTCACTGGAGCCCTAGGTTGTGGAGAGGACTGGAGCAGCTGGCTCAGTTTCCCAGCAGCGTGCTGAGAGGCTAAGCCAGCTGCTGGTAAGGCATCTGGGTGTATCCCTACTCCTAAAGTCCAAGATGCCTTCAGAGTCCAGACTGGCTAAGTGGAGTTAGCCGACGACAGATTTTTAGACCACTGTAGGCTGAATACGGGTCACAGGTGTGCAGAACGAAGGGCAGTCCTATGACCCACAGAGAAGTAGGACCAAAGGAGTTTTGGTCCTACTTCTTTAAACTTTAAGGCCTCATGTACACTGCTGCTTGCTGGTAAATGGACGTTTAGGAGCATTTTTTTTCAACTGCTCCTGAACTCTCCTCTGTTATCTTATCAGTACATGTACACTGGTTAGTTTATAGTCATTTCCAGGCAGTTGTGTTTAGAGGCTTTTTCTTGAACCCAAAAAACGCGGCATGTAAACGCAGCTAAGCCCAGGTTCACACTGGGCTGCGGGAGTAAAGCAGTGCGAGTTCAGCTGATTTCACTCTCGCTGGCAGTCCCGATTTCAGCCGCGATTACAAAGACATCTGTGCAGGTTTCTGCACAGATTTCAATGTAAATCACGGGCCGAAATCGCAAAAAGTAGTACAGAAACTACTTTTTGAAATCGGTGCAACGCCGTAGATGCGGCATCGCACCGATTAGGACGGTGCCATTGCCGGCAAATATCGCCGTTTTTTGACATGCGATTTGACATGCCAAATCGCATGTCAAAACGCACCAGGGCTAAACGGAAGTTTTTAGACACTGGTTTCTAGCTGTCAAGTTAAATCGTTCAGGAGAGGTTGAACAACGTCCCGTGTACATGAAGCCTTAACTACTTTATATAAGAGACTGATATAAATTGGTTTGATGTTGGACCCTCTGCTTTTTTTCTCCTGCACGCTTCCCCAGCCTAATGCCTTTTGCGCTACTTTCCTACACATACTGTCCACACTTTGCCACTCGTTTTTTTTGCTCATACTAGCTGCAGGTTTACCCTCCACATACGTTTTCCACCTTGTATCCTCTGAACCCACTACCCACTGTTCCCACTTCACTCCTCTCACATATTCAGTTCTCCACACTCCTATTCACATACTACCCAAACTCGTATCCTCCAAACTTCACTCCTGTACGTACCACCTACTGTCATATCCTCCAGATTTCACTCCTGTGCATACTGTCTACCGTCATACCCTCCAGACTTCACTTCTGTACATACCATCTACTGTAATGCCCTCCATTCTTGCACATATTGGCTGATGTCATACCCTTTACCATTTCCCCCCTGCACATCCAGACGTATGCTCTACACTCTGGTCCATCAGAACAGGAAATCTCTATTGTAATCCGCAGACATCACTGCAGGAAGTTGACTTGTGTGAAGAGATTCTAAAAAAAAATTATGCATATTAACACGCAGGAGAAGCAAGGGGGAGTGAACAGTTGTTGGTCAACCTGCTGGAGCCACCACACAGGCCAATGAAAAAACTCAAGTGGGGGGGGGGGGGGCTTCTAGAGGAGAAAGTGAAGGCTTCCTAACAGGGAACTGGTGAAGCATGTGCAAGAACCAGATGATCATTTGCTATAGCGTTGCTGCTTATAATAAGGGATTGCATTGAATTGGCACAATCAACCAGGTAATTGCAAATAATGAAAATGTGCTTGATGCAAAATTTAGGCACCCAGGTAGAGCTCACACTTTGAAAATGACTTACAAAATTGAGTTTATTGACGCTTTAAATTGGCTCCTAGATCTTGGTGATCTTGGATCTAGATCTTGATCTCCTAGATCTCCTAGATCCCAATAAATTGCATAGCAGTTTGTGGAGTATTATCTGAAAATATATTTTTATGTATACCTTGCAGTTCTAAAGGCAAAACTACAGAATGATGTGTTTTATGTATGCGTTGGCATTTTCTGACCTAACAATTATACCAATTATTCCTTGTTTCATTATCAGCCCTGCGGTGTGCTTGTTGTGCTGTATTACAATAGGGGTGTGTTTTGCCTGATCTGCAGTTTTCTTCCATCACTTCACCCTCCCTTTCTTCATTGCTGTCCTAGGGATGAATGCTCTGCTGCTCCCATCTACTGCTGCTGAATGTTTTATTATCAGGCCCAGGCCTAGTGTGCCAGCGCATGCGACGTACTTTATACATGATCTGCTGGCACAGACTACTTGATGTAGATCATTCACACTGGCAGTGAGAAGCATCCCTTGTAAGGAAAGCAGTGAGTAGTAAAGCTTAACTCCTTGCTTGAAATACATACAGTATATCTTAACTGCTGCCTTTCAGAGGATTTGTAGTCATGCTCAACTAGTGATGATCAAGGCCCCCTAGCAGACATTGTAGCCAGTTCATATGTCTCGGGCTTCTCTGTTGGAAAAAATTGGATATAAACCCTAGCTGTAGGAATCAGTTTGCCCCTGCTGCAGTGAATTTCATGTAAATGCAAAGCCAACGCTGTACATTAGAGGGGCTGTGATGGGCGGGGGGGTTTAGTTAATTTTGGCTTAGAAGGGCTGAGGGGAGTTACCTGGGGTTGCCCTTTAATGGAAAGGCTCAGTGTGTTTTTAAAATACGCCATTGTAGAATTTTTTTTTAATCTTTCCATTAGCACTTTCATATGAGCATAACATTTTGTACCATTTACTGTGGCCCAGAGCAGGGTTTAAGTAAGCTATTCTTTGACCCTGCTAGTGACTGCATCTGTGTGGCTCCCTAAGCATCTGCATATACAGTGGAACCTTGGATTACGAAAATAATCCGTTCCAGGAGAATGTTTGTAATCCAAAGCACTCTTATATCAAAGCGAGTTTCCCCATCGAAAATAATGGAAACTCAGATGATTCATTCCACAACCATTTATTTATATACAAATTATAAAGGCAAAACAGAATGCAGTATAAAGTATACTGTAAACATAAAATAAATTAAACTGCACTTCAAAATACTGTACTGTACCTTTTGTGTTGCAAAAACTTTAAGGTAAAGAAAAATGTGCACACTCACAATGTTAAGGAGTCTGGTGCTCACCTATTTAAAGCCGCTGTGTATACTGTATGTAGAGTAAACCTGCTGGTGTACAGTATACAGCTCTGTATGTGGCCAGAGGTTGGTGCTCATCTATTTAAAGCCGCTCTGCATAAAGTACTGTATGTTCAGTAAAGTCGCCGGTGTAAAGTACAATGCTGTATGTGGCCACAGGTTCAGCTCACAGCACTTCCTAGAGAACTCGGGAACTGTTGACATCACTTCCGGGTACGCCCACCCCTGCTGGGAGTGTCTGAGTGTCTCCAGGAAGCGCTGGGAGCGACTATCGCCCGCAACGCAATTGAGGCCCTCCACTGACCAGCCATTTTGCTGTCCCCTGTCATTATATCATCATGCAATTGCAGTTTTCTGGAGCCTGAGATCACCCTGCTGCTTGTCAGCCAGTGGGACCATTACAATCCGTTTTTAAAACCTAACAAAAAAAATAAAAATTGCAAATGTTTTATAAATACACTTTAAGGGCAGGGTTACTTTAGCCACTTGAAGACCAGGCCTATTCTGACACTTTTTGTTTACATTACAACTGTATTTTTTGCTAGAAAATTTACTTGAACTCCTAATGATTATGAAGTTTTTTAAGCAGAGGCACTAGAGAATCAAATTGTGGTCGTTGCAATTTTTTATGTCGCACGGTATCAGGGCAGCAGTTTTCCAAACAAAATTTTTGGGGAAAAAGTACACTTTTTTTTTTTTTTTTTTTTTTATGGATTTTAATGCAAAAAAACCCCTTATTTTTTGGTAAATATAAAAGATGATGTTACGAGTAAACAGATACCTAACATGTCACACTTTAAAATTGCACATGCTCATGGAATGGCTACAAACTACGATGCTTAAATATCTCTATAAGCGATTCAGATTACCAATTTAGAGTTACAGAGGCAGTCTAGTGCTCTTGCTATAATGTTCACAGCGATACTTCACCTGTGTGGTGCGAACTCTGTTTACATATGCGTGCGCGACCTATGTATGCATTTGCCCTTTTTTATTTATTTTTTTGATCACTTTTATTCGTATCACAAGAAATGTAAACATCTCTTGTGTTAGAAATACAGCATGACGGGTCCTTTTTTATGGAGACATCTGGGATCTATAAGACCCCAGATCTCTCCTTTACCCTTGAAAGCATGAGATCCCAAAAAAAAAGCCATTGATCTCATGCTTTACAAGAACAAAAAATGGCAATGTTTACATCCGCCCTAACGGGAAGTGCAGAAAAAACTTGTTGCTTACAGTCTCCTAGACCATAAGGCCTCATGCCCACGGACGTTTTTACAGCCGCGTTTTGAGCGTTTTTTACAGCTTAAAAATGCCTGTCCATGTTGTTGTATAAATTTTTTGGCCGTATTTAAAAAAAAAAAAGTCAGAGCTCAAAAACGCAATCGCTGCGTTTTGAGCGTTTTTTAACGCTTCACGTTTTTTTTTTATGCCTAACGCCGACTCAAGCACTGGTCCTGTTTTTTGTTTTTTTTTACAGCTTAAAAACGCCTTTGCTATTTTCAGCTCAAAAACGCCTAGGTGGGCATGAAGCTATAGACTAACATGGACAGGCGTTTTTAAGCTGTAAAAAAAACGCGGCTGTAAAAACGTCCATGGGCATGAGACCTTAAGGTGATCAGAGACGTTCTGGTCTCTGATCACCTCTATGATCAGCCGGCGCAACCACCTGCCTTGGTACTGGGCTTCCCGATCACACAGGAGAGACCAGAAAGGCACCGGCGGTGGGGAGAGCCCCATTTCCGCCGATTAGAAAAACAATCCAGGGGCTAATTATATGCTAGGATTGCTTCTACTTTGTAGAGCATCGCCAGCTCTAAAAAAAATCAATAGTGGGGTTATTGCTGACAGCTACTGCCATAACTCCGGTATAACCACTTATAATCACGTACATGTATGTGACTTGGCGGCAAGTGGTTAAAGCGTATCAATGTCTCAATAGTCAATGAATATATTCATTAGCACATTGTCCTTCAATGTCTTCTAGCCTACTTCTGGTAATCCGGTAATGTCTGTTCTGTCTTTTGGTGACATAGGCTCTCTGGTGTTGCACGTTTTATGCTCCTACTCCCCTGACGATGCAATGTGATACAAAACTAAGGGGCCACGAACATGTGACGTTTTTCACACCTGCTGATGCCAGTTGTTGGCGAGGCTCCATGCAGTTTGAATGCTTTATCATTTGAGTACCTTGTGGCGTTTTTAACAATAAACCTGTACTAGCAGTATTCACGCTATGTGCAGACTATGTTCCTTTTTCTCTATGGAGGCTGAGTTGAATCTGAAGTTTTGGCATTGGTGTTGGGGAATATCATATGTTGATACCCAGTGGACCATATTAATCCCATTTAGAGACACCCGGAGAGGTCCATTATTTCTCATATGTGTTTTGATCTCTGTAATTGGTTACCAAAACCATCTAGTAAGACAGTGGTCATCAACCCTGTCCTCAGGGCCCACTAACAGGCCAGGTTTTATGTATTACCTTAGGGAGATGCAGACTAGAATACTGCAATCACTGAGCAGCAAATTATATCACCTGTGATGTATTCCAGTTTTCTTGCAAACCTGGCCTGTTAGTGGGTCCTGAGGATAGGGTTGATGACCACTGTAGTAAGAGACTTATTTAGGGTGGAGGGCACGTGTATATGGTGGAATTCCTAAATTCACGTGGTTTGCTACCTGGTGGGATATAAGAATTAGATATACAGTGCCTTGCAAAAGTATTCGGCCCCCTTGAACTTTTCATCCTTTTGCCACGTTTCAGGCTTCAAACATAAAGATATAAAATTTTAATTTTTTGTGAAGAATCACCAACAAGTGGGACACAATTGTGAAGTGGAACGAAATCTATTGGATATTTTAAACTTTTTTAGCAAATAAAAAACTGAAAAGTGGTGCGTGCAAAATTATTCGGCCCCTTTACTTTCAGTGCAGCAAACTCACTCCAGAAGTTCAGCGAGGATCTCTTAATGATCCAATGTTGTCCTAAATGACTGATGGTGATAAATAGAATCCACCTGTGTGTAATCAAGTCTCTGTATAAATGCACCTGCTCTGTGATAGTCTCAGGGTTCTGTTGAAAGCGCAGAGAGCATCATGAAGACCAAGGAACACACCAGGCAGGTCCGTAATACTGTTGTGGAGAAGTTTAAAGCCGGATTTGGATACAAAAAGATTTCCCAAGCTTTAAACATCCCAAGGAGCACTGTGCAAGCGATCATTTTGAAATGGAAGGAGTATCAGACCACTGCAAATCTACCAAGACCTGGCTGTCCCTCTAAACTTTCAGCTCAGACAAGGAGAAGACTGATCAGAGATGCAGCCAAGAGGCCCATGATCACTCTGGATGAACTGCAGAGAACTACAGCTGAGGTGGGAGAGTCTGTCCACAGGACAACAATCAGTCGTACACTGCACAAATCTGGCCTTTATGGAAGAGTGGCAAGAAGAAAGCCATTTCTCAAAGATATCCATAAAAAGTCTTGTCTAAAGTTTGCCACCAGCCACCTGGGAGACACACCAAACATGTGGAAGAAGGTGCTCTGATCCGAAGAAACCAAAATCCAACTTTTTGGCCACAATGCAAAACGATATGTTTGGCGTAAAAGCAACACAGCTCATCACCCTCAACACACCATCCCCACTGTCAAACATGGTGGTGGTAGCATCATGGTTTGGGCCTGCTTTTCTTCAGCAGGGACAGGGAAGATGGTTAAAATTGAGGGGAAGATGGATGCAGCCAAATACAGGACCATTCTGGATGAAAACCTGTTGGAGTCTGCAAAAGACCTGAGACTGGGACGGAGATTTATCTTCCAACAAGACAATGATCCCAAACATACAGCAAAATCTACAAAGGAATGGTTCACAAATAAACGTATCCAGGTGTTAGAATGGCCAAGTCAAAGTCCAGACCTGAATCCAATCGAGAATCTGTGGAAAGAGCTGAAAACTGCTGTTCACAAACGCTCTCCATCCAACCTCACTGAGCTTGAGCTGTTTTGCAAGGAAGAATGGGCAAGAATTTCAGTCTCTCGATGTGCAAAACTGATAGAGACATACCCCAAGCGACTTGCAGCTGTAATCGCAGCAAAAGGTGGCTCTACAAAGTATTAACGCAAGGGGGCCGAATAATTTTGCACGCCCCACTTTTCATTTTTTCTTAGTTAAAAAAGTTTCAAAAATCCAATAGATTTCGTTCCACTTCACAATTGTGTCCCACTTGTTGGTGATTCTTCACAAAAAATTAAAATTTTATATCTTTATGTTTGAAGCCTGAAATGTGGCAAAAGGATGAAAAGTTCAAGGGGGCCGAATACTTTCGCAAGGCACTGTACCTTCATTCCACTATATGGTTTTTATTGCTATTGGCACATGGACTTATTTCCATAGTGAACATTATGGACAATTCAATTCACGGTTTGATTGTACATTGATACATTTTCAGTATTTCATTGCTTGCATAGTAACCAGAGGCGCACTATTTATGTACCGTGTTTCCCCTAAAATAAGCCCGGGTCTTATATTAATTTTGGCCACCAAAAACACAGTAGGGCTTATTTTCAGGGTAGGGCTTGCCATGCAATGTGCCAAGTGTGAATAATAGCAAAAGTGCTTGTAAACTGCCAGAATCCTCGCCACTACAGCAATATGCAATGTAAAAAGGTGTATGTCTCGCCTTCACTGCAAAGGGGGGGGGGGAGATCCCCCCTGCTGACATCCAGGAGAAGAGAAGGGGAGAGCAGTGAACATCAGCTGAGCGGCGCTTATGTGGCCTGCTCCGAGCAATGCAGGGGGAGGGCGGCCGAGATCCCCCACTGACAGGAGAAGGGGAGAGCAGTGAAGATCAGCTGAGTGGCGCCTCCATGGCCCGCTCTGAGTAATGCAGAGGGAGGGGGATCGATATATATATTGACATCACTTTTGGTATTCGGGTGATTCTATACGTGCAACTCTTTGATTCTTCAACGAGAAAACATACTTTTTGTTTAAAAAAAAATCTGGTGATGTCACTACTTTGTGTTGCTTACTGTTCTGGCTGGAGGCTCTGACATGAGGAAGCAAAGCCCTGCCTCTACCAATATGGCTGCCTCCACTCAGACACAGTGCAGAATAAGGCATGGCAAGTCAATATCGGGGGGGAAAAGCTTTCTGAGATTAGTTCCTCTTTAGATCTAGTCTTTTTCATTTCCTCACCAGGATATTTTGTACTGTGTAAGCATGTAAAAAAAGGAAGTATAGTGTGATTCACTTACTGCATTGATGACACTATATGCAGATGACCACTAATGAAATCAGGTTTTCCAGCTAAATGTTATTAAGAAAAAATGGCTGAAATTAGATTTTTGGTTTCCGTGTGGCAGTGTGTACCTGTAATACAGATTGTCCAATAAGAGCCCCATCACTCCAAGCCGTTGCAATGTTTGTACATGCGTCAGAAATTTGTAACCTCTGTATTGATTGGTTGAGCAATCCGCCTGAAGGTTGGCACAGGCACACTGCAGTACAGGTAAACTTTGCAGGGTTACTTCTAAGTCAAATGGCTGTCTCATCTGTCCTAGATCTTACAATTGTTTTAGATTTAATGAGCTGTTTTTTTAATCATTCCTAACTGTGTTCACACAGCTGCTAAAAGTGGGCACATGGGAAGTGTTGGTGTTTGTCAAGGAACCCAAAAACACAGGAAAGGGTTAATTCAAGAGGGCAGAGTGCTGGGTACACACTTTGACATTTGTCCGGAATCACAACATGCCAGTCTGAATGTCGCATTTAGAATTTCCAGCAATGGCTTCAACAGCACTTCTGCCAGAACGCAGGCCCAAACGTGGTGTTACTATTTGTATTCAGGCAGTGCTGATTTTAAAAGGGGCATTTGTCCCACGTCCCCTACCAGATAGGTGACTGCCCCTTTAATGTATCTTGGAAAGCAATAGGTTGTCTGCAATCATCAATAAAAGTTGTATAATATTGTATCAGTTTGTAGAATGAAAAGCCTACCTTGTTTACTTGTACCTACGGGTAAGCCTAAAATAAGGCTTACATATAGGTACAGGGGGTCCCCGGGTTACAAACAAGATAGGGACTGTAGGTTTGTTCTTAAGTTGAATTTCTTTGTAAGTCGGAACAGGTACATTTTTTAGGGGTAAATATCTCCTAAACATGCACCGTTTAGTAGTAGGAATGGTCTCGGGCATGTTCGGGATCCAACCAGAAAGCTGACACCGCACACGGCTAATCACAGGCAGTAAAACATTTCCCGGCCCTCAGCTGCACAGATCAGGAAATGTCTCGCTGCCTGTGATTAGCCGTGTGCGGGATTGGGCAGGTGGGATCCCCAACACGCCTCAGCCCACCTCTATTTAGAAGATATTTAGGCCCCTTTCACACTGAGGCGTTGAAAAAACGCTCAAAAATTATGAGATTTTGTACCGCGATTTTACTGTGTTCGCGGTAAAAATAACGCCTATGCGTTTTTACCGCGTTCGCGCAAAAAATAGCGCGAACGCGGTAAAACCGCATAGGCGTTAGCGTTATTTTTTAAAATAACGCTTATGCCTATGCGTTTTTACCGCGGTTCCCATTCATTCCAATGGGGATAGGCATTTTTACAGCGCTATTTTATGCGCCCTAAAGTTGCTCTAAAAAAGCTGTTTGCAGGATTTTTTTCAATGCCCAGCCAGCACAACTCCTCAATGTGAAAGCCCTCAGAGATTTCACATTGAGAATGCTGGGGCAGGATTATTTCAGGCGTTATTACAGCGTTATTTTTACCGCGAAAACGCGGTAAAAACGCCTCAGTGTGAAAGGGGCCTTACTATAGTAGCAGCTGGTGACATCACGGGCCCAAGCACACTCAATGGATGACGGCGTGCTGTCCGTTGAGAGAGCTGTCCCGCGGCCGTTACTCCCGCTTGGTTCAGCCAGTCAAACTGCAGTTTTTTTTTAATTAGGAAAGACAATTATTGACTGTCATGTGTTGGTGTCGGTGTACACAGGACTTCATACTCAGCAGGTCAGACACAGAAAACAGGCTTGTATATGGGGGCTTCCATCAGTTGGAGCATGCACTAGAGATGGAGGCATTCTTCATATGTGAGAGAGGTTTCTTAAACTAAGGTCAGAAGCAAAATTCAAATACCTATGTACACTACTAAAGAGCAGACAAGCTTTATAAAAAAAAAAAAAAAAAAAAAAAATCATAACCTAGTTGCAGTTTTCACTTTTTATATGCAGGCCTCTACGATTGTCCAGAACATGCCTGTCATGATCCCCACCTATCCACGCTCTGAGTCAGTGCTGCATCCACATCCCGTATCTAAAATCATCTTTCCATAACGCAGTGACTAAGAGGTATCCGTAAAAAGAATGAGGTGTGTCCTCTCACTTCAGCTTCAAGCCACAGTACCTATGACAGCCTATGTATGTGCTCCTTACGTTATTCATAGGGTCTATACTGTACATTTATTCATCTGTCTAGATTTAAAATATGTATGTATGTATGCGTGTATATGTATATATATACATCTGTAATGGCAATGTCAACTAGTACATTCAGAAATGTGATTGTAAAGTCTTGTTTGTTACTTTAAATTTATTTTTCTATATATAAAAAGAAATACATACATATATACTTGCTCTGTGTAGTGGATTTGCACAGAGCAGCCCAGATCCTCCTCTTCTTAGGTCTCTCTTCAGCTCTCCTGGCCCCTCCCTCCTGTTGAGTGCCCCCACAGCAACCAGCTTGCTATGGGGGCAACAGAGCCGAACTGCAGCTCCCTGTGTCCATTCAGACACAGAGCTGCGGTTCGGCCCCGCCCCCTCTCTCTCCTGATTAGCTAACGGACTTTGACAGCAGAAGGAGCCAATGGCGCAGCTGCTGTGTCTCAGCCAATCAGGAGGGAGAGTTCTGGACGGCCGACCGAGACACTCGTGGACATTGCTGGAGAGAGATGGGACTCTGGTAAGTATTAGGGGGCTGATTGGGGCTGCTACACACAGAAGGCTTTTTATCTTAATACATTGAATGCATTAAGATAAAAAAAACTTCTGACTTTACGACCCCTTTAAACTCAGCTGAATACATTTCCATTATGAGGGTGGCTATGCTTGTTACATGTTACCCCTGCATGTGGGATGTAGCCACCTTTCTCAGCACAATACCAGTGTAGCGCCCTTCCCAAATGGTTGGGACGCTATGTGTAAATTTAAGGGTATGTCTGAGCCATAGTTGGGCTCAGATCAGTTGATTGTTCTGCTCTGGGTGTGATACTGCCTGGCAGTAGTGTTCCCTGTTCGCCTGCAGGTGGCATTGCTACCACCGGCCCAGGTTGAACTACAGGGGTATCACAACACTTTGGGTGTCCTTTCTCGGCAGTGGACGTGGTTAAGCCGCTGTGCATGCTGGGAGAGGGTACATAAGGGGCAGACGCCATTAATCGGGGTTCCTGTGTGCGCGCCTTGTGGCCCGCATGGCACAGGGTGCGTGTGGGTGTTCTAACCCCGGGCACCTTCAGCCCGAGGTTACATCGCTACCTGGTAGGCCCTGCTCTGCTGGCTGGGGCCTATACCTTCGGAAGGGATCCCAAGCTACCCACCTGCGGGGAGCCTGCTCTTGGGAAAGGAGGCCAGGGGAGGATCTGCCCCAGAGGAGACTAGCGACGATACTGCTGTCTCGGGAGGAGGCCTGGAAACTCATCTAGGGAGGGATCCATTATTATAAGCCCTGCAATATGCCGATCTGGCATAAAGGTTCTCTATATATTGCTTGGCTGGGAGCTTCGGGACTTTGATAATCCTGTGGCAGAGGATTCCTGATCGCATCCTTAAGTTCTCTGATAAAATTGATCCGTGCATCATCCCGGCTGCTAGGACCAGTGAAAGGGACTAATAGGGGTGAGCAATACCCACTCAGGCTTGAGTGGTGACGTTGTGTCTTTAGTGCTGCGTGCCTGAACCTTCCCCTGTTCTTCTCTCGTTTTCCTACTTTCCTCTCAAGTTCCCTCAGCAAAGAAAATAAAGCCTTATTGTTGGGTTTTACATCTGTGTGGACATTGGCCTTTCTGGAGACTTTCTATACCCTGACAACGGAAGCCTTGGAGGTAGTTTGCAAGACCCAACAAAACGAGCCGGTCCCTTAAATGGGGGTAAGTGCTACACCAGTATGGACCACGTTCACACATGCCCATATATCCTATGCCAGCACTTACCAGCTCTACATTCCTCTTCATTTGTCACAGCGCCACCCATGGGAACCAGGTAAAGAGTGACCGCATTACTTCATGGTCGTGTCACACACTCTAATCATCTGTTGGTGAATGCCAGTGGCCACGTATGCACACAAGTATGCAGGAGTTGCAATGCACATGACTTCAATATACACTCACCGGCCACTTTATTAGGTAAACCTTGATAGTATCGGGTTGGACCCCTTTTTGCCTTCAGAACTGCCTTAATTCTTCGTGGCAAAGATTCAACAAGGTGTTGGAAACATTCCTCAGAGATTTTGGTCCATATTGACATGATAGCATTATACAGTTGCTGCAGATTTGTCGGCTGCACATCCATGATGCGAATCTCACGTTCCACTACATCCCAAAGGTTCTCTATTGGATTGAGATCTGGTGAGACCCGGTTCACACAGGGGCGGCACGACTTGTCCCGGCGATCTCCACACGACTTCAGAGGTGACTTGCAAAATGACTTCTGTATTGAAGTCAATGGAAGTCGTCCCAAAGTAGTACAGGAACCTTTTCTAAGTCGGAGCGACTTGAGTCGCTCCTATTAGAACGGTTCCATTGTACAGAGCGGAGCGCGACTTGTCAGGCGGCTAGGTCACCTGACGAGTCGCTCCTGTGTGAACCGGCTCTAAGCGTGGAGGCCATTGGAGTACAGTGACCTCATTGTCATGTTCAAGAAACCAGTTTGAGATAATTTGAGGTTTATGACGGTGTATTATCCTGCTGGAAGTAGCCATCAGTATTATCCTGCTGGAAGTAGCCCCTTTACTGTAGTCGTAAAGGGGCTACAGCGGCAGAAGACCTCATCGAGTGTCCCTCCTGTCAGCTAAGAACAGGAAACGGAGGCTACAATTCACACAGGGTCACCAAAATTGGACAATAGAAGATTGGAGAAGCGCTGCCCGGTCTAAAGAGTTTCGCTTTCAACTGCGACATTCAGAATTTGTCGTAAACAACATGAAAGCATGGATCCATCCTGTCTTGTATCAACGGTTCAGGCTGGTGGTGGTGGTGTAATGGTGTGGGGTATATTTTCTTGGCACACTTTGGGCCCCTTAGTACCAATTAAGCATCGTTAAAACGCAATGGCCTACCTGAGTACTGTTGCTGACCATGTCCATCCCATCTTCTTCAATGTATTTTGCATTCAGAGATAATATTCTGTATACCTTGGTTGTAATGAGTGGTTATTTCTATCATCTCAAACCAGTCTGCCCATCCTCCTCTGACATCAACAAGGCATTTTCGTCCACACAACCTCCGCTCACTGGATATTTTCTCTTTTTGGGACCATTCTCTGTAAACCCTAGAGATGGTTGTGTGTGAAAATCCCAGTAGATCAGACGTTTTTTTAAATACGTTGACCAGCCCGTCTGGCACCAACAACCATGCCACATTCAAAGTCACTTAAATCCCCTTTATTCCCCATTCTGATGCTCGGTTTGAACTTCAGCAAATCGTCTTCACCACATCTAGATTCCTAAGTGCGTTGAGTTGCTGCCATGCGATTGGCTGATTATCTATTTGTGTTACTAAGCAGAACAGGTGTACCTAATAAAGTGGCCGGTGAGTGTATATATTTTTTGTATATAATAGTCAATACTGCTTGTAAATCAAAAACAGACATTTGGGAAAAGCGCTTCCTAGGTGACGGGAGCTGAAATATTCTCAGCTAAAGTACCATATTGGTATTATGGCAAATTTAATATCAGAAAAAATGAAGACTACAACTAAACTCATTGTTTCAATTGAAGACACACTTCAGAGCTTTAGGAAACAGAATTATCATTTAAAGCGGAGGTCCGTCGAAAAAAATTAATTAAAAGCCAGCAGCCACAAATACTGCAGCTGCTGACTTTTAACCACTTGAGGACCGCCGCACGCCGATGTACGTTGGCAGAATGGCACGGCTGGGCACATGGGCGTACAGGTACGTCCCTTTTAAGAGCCCAGCCGTGGGTCGCCAACGCGCGCCGCCCGCCGGCGCGCTTGCAACCCGGTCCTCTTCTCCGTGACCATCCCCACGGGAACAGCGGATCCGATCGCCGCTGGTGTCCCGCGTCCGGGTCACAGAGAGGAAGAACGGGGAGAGGTAAGTGTAAACAAACCTCTCCCCGTGCTTCCTAATGAGCCTGTCACTGATCGTCTGTTCCCTGTCATAGGAAACGACGATCAGTGACGTCACACGCTAAGCCATGCCCCCCCCCCCCCCCACAGTAAGTAAAACACATCAGGGCACACTTAACCCCTACAGCGCCCCCCTCCTGGTTAACCCCTAAACTGCCAGTGTCATTTTCACAGTAACCAGTGCATTTTTATAGCACTGATCGCTGTGAAAATGACAATGGTCCCAAAAATGTGTCAAAAGTGTCTGATGTGTCTGCCATAATGTCGCAGTCACGAAAAAAATTCACTGATCGCCACCATTACTAGTAAAAAAAAAAAAATTATAAAAATGCCATAAAACTATCCCCTATTTTGTAAACGCTACAACTTTTGTGCAAACCAATCAATAAACGCTTATTATTTTATATATATTTTTTGGGGATATTTATTATAGCAAAAAGTAAAAAATATTGAATTTTTTTCAAAATTGTCGCTCTATTTTTGTTTATAGCGCAAAAAATAAAAACCACAGAGGTGATCAAATACCACCAAAAGAAAGCTCTATTTGTGGGGAAAAAAAGGACGCCAATTTTGTTAGGGAGCCACGTCGCACGACCACGAAATTGTCAGTTAAATCGACGCAGTGCTGAATCACAAAAAGGGGCCTGGTCCTTATGCTGCATATTGGTCTGGGGCTTAAGTGGTTAATATATGGACACTTACCTGTCCAGGGCGCCTGTGATGTTGGCAGCCGAAGCCGATCTGTCAGTCGGCTCTAGGCTGCTGCCGCCGCCATCCTCGGAAAGGGAATCAGAAAGTGAAGCCTTGCGGCTTCACTTCCTGGTTCCCTACTGCGCATGAGCGAGTCGCTCTGTGCGTCCTCGCTGGTCCCTGCTGTCTTCTGGGACCTGTGTGTCCACCAGAACACAGCGGGGGAGGACAGAGTAGGCGCCGGAAGTGGCGTAGGTCACCTCGATCACCGAGGTGATCTATGCCCGGAAGTGGGAGAAAATACCTGTATTACACAGGTATCTGCTCCCTCCTCCCCCCTGAAAGGTGCCAAATGTGACACCAGAGGGGGGGGGGGGAGATTCCAAAAAGTGGAAGTTCCATTTTTGGGTGGAACTCCACTTTAATGCATGTTTCCAAACTGCTGTATTCACAAATGTAAAAATGCATATTTTTATGATTCCTATGTGGTTTTCCACACTAGATAAAGAAAAACTAATCACATGTTGAATTTAATAAAGCAATCAGCGTTGTGTTTTTAATTTTGAATAAAGCAGGCAAGATGGTTAGACCGACAGTTAGAAATAAAATCTCTGTGACCCCATTGGTAAGACTTTTTTTTTCATTTCCTGTCCCTCTGATACCAGTACAAGAAATGACAGGAAGGCGCAGGTTTAAAATGCATGGGGGGCCCAGGGATCTGTGGACCCCTTGTATACAGGAGTTACAATACATGGCAAATAACCAAATTTACACATCACACAAGTCTATTTATTGCAGCCATTGGAACTGACAAGTTATACATACATAGAAGGGTTAAATGAGTAAATAAATGTATACTTGGAAATACATGCCAGCAAAACTCCAAGTAGGAGGTAAGACAAATTACAAACATCACTATGCTGCTTTGTTCGCTTCAGGTTCCATAGAGAACAATGGCTCGCTCAACAATTTACACAACAAGATCAAACTCGGAACCTGTCAGTAACACAGCGTCATTCTGAGGTTGCACGCACACACAATCGTAGGCTACCTTCCTTAAAGTGGAGGTCCACCCAGAATTTTTTTTTACATTAAAAATCCTAAAAAAAAGAGAAAAAAATTAATAGGAAAAAAAAAAATTATACTCACCCGAAATGCCTGTTGCTATGCGGAAGTCCCCTAATCTGCCTCTACTGTGCCTCTTCCTTGTCCTCGGATTGATTACTTCCGTTTTCCTCTTCTTGTGAATGGGGCGATCTGCCTTATGGGAACTGTGTGTATCCCAGGAGGCAAGCCGCCCATTCACAAAGCGCTGTGCGAGTGGCACATGCGCAGTAGGAAACGGGCAGTGAAGCCGTAAGGCTTCACTGCCTGTTTCCCTTAGTCAGGATGGAGGAGCTGGGTCCTGACAGCAGCGATCGATCGCCGTGGCGGGACCGACATCGCGGGCGAGTAGGACAGGTAAGTGTCCTTATTAAAAGTCAGCAGCTACACTGTTAGTAGCTGCTGACTTTTTTTTTTTTTTTTTTTTAAACTGGCTGCACCTCCGCTTTAAGGGTGTAAGTGCACTATGTATGGTGTTCTTGACCTTCCGAATTCCCCTTTTAAAGCTGAACTTCAGGATAAGCAAATTATGTCTAAATACAAGAGTGTATTCTTCCATGTATCTTGGTGTGCTGTGTGCATTTCTTCCAGATATGTGCAGTAGTTCATCATAAAACTTTCCCTCTGTGCAGAAGCCTCCTGAAATTAAGACCGCTCACTGCTGCTCTCTCTTCCTGTGCAGGGTGACTGGTCTGGTCTCCGCCCCCTCCTGTAGTTTTCTGCAGGCAGCCTGTAGTTGGGAGGATCTGCTGGGCCCCGCCCACAGCTCTGTTCGCTGCACAGGCTATATACATCTAAGGGGTTCACTGTGTGGCACTCACCATCGTATAAATCAGGAGAAGATGGAGGCTGAAATGCATGCATAAATCGGCGTCCTTTCCAGATGGCAAACAGGGGCACCGTGTTCTCTTGTGTATTTAGTCCATGTATATGATATAAAAGAAATCTCCCTGGGGCACTCTCCGCTTCACCTACTCTTATTTATTTAATCTGTACCAAATAGCAGCATGTTGTAAATAAAAAATTGTATCTGTTTTTAAAACATGCAGTTTTTTTTTTTTTTTGGTACTGATTAAATAAAGAAGAGTAGATGAAGCCAAGAGTGGCCATAGGAGATTTTCTTTTGTATCTTATGTACAGAACTGTGATTATCTTACTATTACTTTTACAAGGTAGTAACTGGGTTTGTTGAGGCAATTTGGTAACAATAAAGTCGATTATTAACTTTTGGAGCTATAGAGAAATATATAAAAATTTGTTTTTTGGCTGGAGCTTAGCCTTAAAGTATCAGTAATCCCACATCATTAAAAATTGTCAGTGCATGCTGTTCATGCTCACTTGGTCTTTATGGGCAGCACAGAGTCTAAGTGATCAGCACTTCCGGCAAGCATCACTAGAGTTGTCAGTTCGAATTCCAATCATGACATTACCTGCTGTGACAGCAGGAAGGTAAAGTCACCTGGTTGCATCCAGGGGGGTAGATATATTTCGCCCAGATTCAGGCTTTACGCCGACTTATACAACTAGGTGGAGAGTTGTATAAGCCCAGCTGAGGCTACTAAGCTCATGGATGACTCATACCTCTAGGGAGAGTGTGGGGCGTCGTGCAGACAGGGAGTTGATGAGACCAGCTGAAGCTTGTCAGCTCGTTTAGGCCTCTATAAGAACTCCCAGCTTCATTAGGTGTTAGCTCATGCCTGGACCCAGACCTGTGTGGACTGTCTAGGGAGAGTGAACCCCTGTGCGGTGAGGCAAAGCCTGTGTGGCTATTTGCTTGGACATTTAAAACCAGGGACTTAGGGACTAGGACAGCACTAGGCTGATCCCAGTTGTTAGTTAGGGAAACTTGTATGTTTAGTCAGAGGTCAAGTTGACCAGGATTTATTTTGTTTATGTTTCTTTTGGCTTTGCTGTGTTTTGTCACTGTAAATAGAAAATAAACCGCACCTTTTTTGATTTTGAAAACCACAACCTCCGTTTGCTGGGCCTGTTTTTGTGTGGGGAGCCCATCCAGGGGGTCACACACACCCGCTGCCGAGCTAACCCCCTCACACTGCCTAGAGTTTGTATGTTCTTCCTGTGCCTATGTGGGTTTCCTCTGGGTACTCCAGTTTCCTACCACAGGACCTGCTGGTAGATTTATTAGATCCTGTCTAAATTGGCTCTAGTATGAATATGAGTTAGGGACCTTAGACTTTTTAAGCTTTTTGAGGGCAGTGATTGATGTAAATGCACTATATATATATATATATATATATATATATATATATATGTATATATATATGTGTGTGTGTGTATATATATGTATGTATATATATATATATATATATATATATATATATTTGTGTGTGTGTGTGTAAAATTGATGGCACTATATCCATACCTATAATAAATATAAAATTGGGATTTGTTTTCTGTATTCTGCAAAAAACCTGGTTGATCCTGCTGTTCACTGTCCCTTCCTCTTTCTTTGTGTCCCTTCTGCAGCATGAGATTGTGTAGACCAGCTGTTGCCACCTCTACTGAGCATGCTCCAGTTTTCCCTTCTAAGCTGTTAATTTCCAACTTTCTCTTCTGTGCTGTCCACATGACTATAGAGTCATACACGGGGATAAATGCCAGTCTTCTTCCTCCTGCTCCATGCCCATTAAATTACTAAACACAATGGTGGTGGAAAATTACAAGTTGATTAACCACTTGCCGACCAGCCACTGCAGTTATACTGCAGCAGGTTGGCTCGGCTACGCAAATCACCATAGGTGTACGTCGGGGCTCATACACGGCAGTCTGTGGGCGTGCGCGCTTTGCCAGAGGCACACGTGTGCCCATTGGCCAGCGGGGGAACCAATCAGTGGGTTCGGCAGACTCCATGGCCGCCCACGATCGTTCCCCGCAGTGACAGAACGGGGACCTGCCATAGGACCTGCCATAGTAAACAAGGCAGATCTCCGTTCTGATAGGGGATCACACATAGATCCTGTCTTTCTGCTATGCAGGAAGATGGATCTGTGTCTTGTCCCAGCCCCCCCCCCCCACACACACAGTTGGTAACACACTGAGGGAACACATGTAACCCCCTTGATTGCCTCTGATGTTAACCACTTCCATGCCAGTGTCATTAGTTCAATGTCAGTGCATATTTTTAGCACTGATCACTAGAGATGAGCTTTGTGTTAGTCGAACCCATGTTCGACTCGAACATCGGCTGTTCACCGAATTGCGAACATCATGGGCCGTAAGTGGCGCATCATGGCCCATAATGCACTGCGGCATCGCAGTGCATTGCTGGCTGATGATTGGCCAAGCATGCACTATAACTCGCATGCTTTGGATAATCACCGCGCGCAAAAAAACGGAGAGCCATAATTGGCTTTGGCCAATTATTTCTCAGGGGGTTTAGTACACGCCCCACCCTATGAAAGACCACCTCCGTGGCGGCCTTGTGTAGTGTGTTGCGGTGGTTAAAGAGAGGGCTTACAGAGAGAGAGACAGAGAGAGAGACAGTGTTATTTTATTTTATATTGAGTAGGCAGGCGAGTCAGTTAGCTACAGTTACAGTGTGTAGAGGATATATATGCATCCTAGGTGTTGTCTATATATATATTTATACACTGTATTCAGTTTAGCTAGATCCGTTCCTGTTATTCTCTATACTGTGACAGGCAGGGAGGTGATTGTGCTAGCTGCAGTGTTTCACTTGGTGTACTGTGTGCTTTGCATAGCGTTCACCTAAAGCTTACCTGAATACAATTAGTGGTGTTCTCATAATAAAACCACAGGCAGGGAGCTGCATTAATTTCATTTAGTGTACTGCAGTACTTCTGTCATTTGCACAGCGTTAACTTAAAGGAACCTGAATACAATTTGTGGTGTTCTCATAATAAAACCACAGGCAGAGAGCTGCAAGTATTTTCAGTTAGTGTACTGTGTCCTCTGCACAGTGTTCACCTAAAACTAACTGAAGACAATTGCTGCTTTTCTCATACTAATACCACAAGCACCTGATGCTGATGTAACCGAATATTTTTTTTTGAAATGTCAGATCCCTTCAAGACTGCCTATGCTGATGCTGAGTGACTATCCTCTTCCTCCTCAATGATCATGCTGATGGCTTGTAAGAACATTTTTGGTTCTGGGCACCGCTCCAACTACAGTATCTGTGAGGGGTTGCAGTGTTGTGGCACCAGTGCCTAAGGCCCAATTTTTATGCCCCTGTTTAACAGGGGCATGTAATTACAATTCTTGATCTAATAATTCACAGCAGGGCCCATTCCTGCGCCCACCAAGACTAACTGTGAGTGCTTACAGTGTTGTGTCAACACCAACACCTCAGGGCCAAATTTCTGCAGAGTATATACGGCAGGTCCCTACTTTCAAACATCCAACTTACAAACGACTCCTACTTGCAAACGGAAGGAGACAACAGGAAGTGAGAGGAAATCTACCCCTAGGAAGGCAAATTCTCTCCTGTAAGAGTTAATATGAGAAAAAAAGTGTCTCCTCTCCACTGATGCTTTATCACCAATCCTTGTTTCACTAAAAACCCCAAATTTTCAAAAAACATTTGTCATTAGGACAGAAAGTGAGGTGAACTGTTCTGAACAGGTGCACACTGCACAGACAGCAAAACAAATGTTACAGGGGTGATAACCCTTCCCTATGTTTTCCAAAAAGCTTAAAAATATATTTTTGGGCTAGAGCTACATTTAAAAAATGTTCCTGTTCCAAATTACAAACAGATTCTACTTAAGAACAATCCTACAGTCCCTGTCTTGTATGCACCGCCTGTATACTGCTGTTCAGAGTATATAGGGCCTTTTTTAAATTTGGGTGCGGGGTTCCCCTTCATATCCATATAAGGCCCAAAGGTGTTTTTTTTGTAATTTTTTTTTTTAAACGCATGACCAGCAATAGAGGACTAGAAGCTCTGCCTGCTTAAGCCCTTTTCACACTGGGGCGGGCATGTGCAGTGGCGGTATAGCGGCGTGATTTTTAGCATCGCTATACCGTCGTATTTACCGCGATATTCGGCCGCTAGCGGTGCGGTTTTAACCCCCGCTAGCGGCCGAAAAAGGGTTAATACCGCGGTGTCCCATTGATTTCAATGGGAAGGAGCGGTATACACACCGCTCCAAAGATGCGGCTTGCAGGAGATTTTTTTTTTTCTCCTGCCAGCGCATCGCTTCAGTGTGAAAGCCCTCGGGCTTTCACATTGAGAATGCTGGGGCAGGAGTATTTCAGGCGTTATTTATGCGATATTTTTTGGCGCTAAAACGCCTGAAATACGCCTCAGTGTGAAAGGGGCCTTAAAGTTCTCTACAGATGGGCTGGGAAAGAGCTGTGTCGCATGACGGCTGTATATTAATTATGGGGAAAAAAATGCTTTTAGATTTTTATTTATTTATTAAAATACATCATCCATATACAGAAAGAGAAGGGATAATGTACATTAAACAGTGTGCGTTTTTAGTGTCGCTTTAAAGCTGACGTTTAGGTATGGCCATAGATGTGAACGCTGCTCCTTAGCATGTTAAAGCAGAGGAGGTATGAGTTGGCAACTAAAACCAGTAGGTACTTTCTGTGTACAGAAGAGAAGTACCTTGTCATGTATCAGTCATGGTGATGCACAAGCAGGGCGTGCTTCCCACTCACTCCCAGGAATCCTGAATCGGAGGTTACAATTAATTATACTTGGCATCAGACATAGAAGATCAGCAGATTGGGTCTAATCACGTCTTCCTCTTTCAGCTTCTGTTTCTTGCAGAAAAAGATCAGATTCAACCAAGCATTTTTTTTTTATTTAGAGATGTTTTCACAGCCTGAGATATTGAATATGTCCTCAGTGAGTGCCTAGTTTTCTGGAATACATTGATAATGGCAGTTACACACATGGAAGTAGCCCTGAAATGTAAAACCCGAGTAGCAGGTTACTTGATATGGCATTGTAAACATTTTGTGTTTTTTCTGCAAGACATTTGTTTTTCTAAAAGTTCCTTCTAGAAATGTGCTGACTGCATTGAGTATAGTAACAACTGTTTGGAAGAGTCTGATGTGTCAATGAGTGTCCGTACTAAGATACTAGCCTGCCCCGGAAATGTGACCCCAATTGCCCGGTGCCCAACCTTCAACACTATGGTACCTTCTGTGTGACCCTCAGGCCCCATCAGTGGATATTGTTTTCTTTACTTAGGTGCTTATTCAGGGACAGTAGAGGAGAACATTCATAGTAATAGTTTCTACTAGCTAAATGGTTTGAATTATTTCTTTCACCTTCTTTATTTTATTTTTTTATTTTTTTTGCAGTCTATACTTTTTTTTTCTTATTATGTGCGTTTATCTTCAACCTTTCTACAATGGGTCATATCCAGAGGAATATCAACTGCAATGCCATTTTTTTTTTTTTTTTAGGGATCTATAGTTGTTGTATTGGGACATGTACAGAGACTGACGGTGATCTTTTGCAGTTTCTTGTAACGTCTCCAGTCTCGGGCAGTCTCTTGCAGCATGTTCCCAGTCATCTGCCATACTTATAGTATGCGTGCAGTCTTTGAATATTTCCTGTAGCATGCCTACACTCTGACCGTTTACAATAGTCAGTGGAATTCAACAAAGTCCTTATGACATTTTTCAGGTGGTATGACCATTTAAAATAGCCTGTGCCAGATCTGAAAATCCCTGCCGCTCAGGTACTTCCTAATAGTACCACTTTTACATAGCGGCACTAATGCACCAATTTCAAAAATAATTACCTCCGGTTCATAGATCATGAAACCAGAGGTAGTTAAGATGTACTCTATGCCTGGTACATACAACCGGGATTCCCGGCAGGAAAAAAAACAACGCTTTTCCTGACGGGATTCCTCTCAAGCCTGCCTTGCATACACATGGTCACACAAAAGACCGCTGAACTTTTGACTGCCAAGAATACGGTGACGTCAAAGACTACGACCAGCCGACAAAATAACGTCTTATGCTTCCGCGCATGCGTTGAATTGTTTACGAGCATGCGTGGTTTTTTTCCCCTCGGGAAAGCATATAGATGACTGGTTTTCTCGTCAGAATTTTTTCCTGACGGGAAAAAAGAGAGCTGGTTCTCTTTTTTTTTTTTTTTTTTTTCCCCGCAGTTTTCCTGTCGGGAAAAGTGCGATGGAGCATACACACGGCCGGTTTTCCCGGCCAAAAGCTGTCATGGCAGTTTTCCCGACGGGAAAAACGGTCGTGTGTACGGGGCATTAGGCTGGCCATAGATCTTTTTTTGGGAATAGAGGAATCCTCCCCATTGCCTGGTCTCTACTGCCAGAATTCACTGATCAGTGCTGCAGTCAATTTGAGTGAAGCTGTTGCTTAGATTGACTTCTCTCGAGCGGAAATGGCCATAGATGAATTGAAAATCGTCCGGTTCAGCAAGAACCGGACAGTTTTCAAACCGTCTATGACCAGCTTTTTTTGGCATAAAGAGACTTGCAGAATGCCCGTCTCTGTACACTTTGTAGCAGAACACAAAATTTACAACCAATACGCCCTTTCTTTCCATCCTGTCAATGGTTGTTAAGGTTGTTGACAGCCTCATAGCCAATGGCCTCCTAGCAACAAGTGGCCCCAGGGAGCTAGTGTCTCAGCTTCCCCATCAGGCTCGGTCTACCGTCAGGGCCTGACAGTAGACCAAGCCTGATGGGGAATCTGAGACACTAGCTCCTTATCAGGAAGTCGGCAGATTCTATAGCCAGTAGCAAGATGTCCATTGTCCATGGATCTGCCTGCTGTCAATCACAATAGGAGCATGTACCTGATGGGGGAACTAGTGTCTGTGAATCACCTATCAGGCTATGCCCACTCATCTTTAAGAGCCCTCTGCTGTTGTGTTGTCTGTGTGGTAGCTGCGATGCCAGAGGAAGCTCAGCTGCTCGGAGGGTGGAGTGTCCGTATGTCTGTCCAAGTGTGTGTCCAAGATTCATTTACCTGTTTACAGCAAGTACATGAAGTTGTCATTCCCATCAACATTTGTCACGTGGAGGCATGTCTGAATTCTAAAGAGCATCTTAGATGTCCACTTTCTGTGTAGCTTTTAGATACAAAAAAATCTATGTGAAAACTTTAGATGTGATAAGGGGCTGCACTTGAGGCCACCTATACCAGGTAAGTTGAGCAGCACTGCTGTAGTTGGGTGGAATTGAGGGAAGAAACCCTGTTTGTTTGTATTGTTACATCAGATTATAATTCCACAGAATTTACAGATGTTTTTGTGGCCTAAAAATTTTTCTGTGACTCGTATGTCTGCCAGAAAAGGTTTCATAGATGATCATTTCATGGAAGCTGACCTTTTTTTCTTTTCTAAAAACAAATCCTTGAGGCAATTTAGATAGGCAGTAGTCTGTGTTGTCCTGGACCCCCCCCCCCCCCCACCCTTTATTACCTGCCTATGACCCTGGCTAACTACCTCCCAGATGATGTTTAGTGGTCCGCTAATAGGTAATGTACTAGAGGCGTAGTGTTGTATGTATGCTATAGGTTATATTTACTTTTGTGAAGTGTGGGGCCCAGGCAGAAGTGTCTTGCTTTAAATTTCATGCCAGTTCCAGGAAACATTTGTCTGCCGTTTTACCTAGTTCTAATTGGCACAGTAAAGAGCCTAGCCTGCACAATATTTTCTAAAAAAAAATCCAATTATTTTAATATACTAAACTTTTTATTTGTATTGCAGCTGCCAACCGAAATATACATTACATTGGTTATATCGATGACTGCTGGACAGATTTAGGGTATTTGTGTAGTTTACCAGCTACACGTGTATACGTGTATAGTTCTACCTATGTAAAAATTAGGGGACTTTGCAGCAAACCACAAAACTGCACTCTAGGAAGTAATGGAAGGTGGACCATGGATGAGAAAAAAAGGTTATCTAATGTAAGTGACCCAGCTCTAGCAGGCAGAAGCCCCAATTTTTTAGTGCTGGTTTTGTTTCACACCGTTTGTATAACTAGTTTGAAGCCAAGTAATTGTTTGCTGTAAGATCTGGTGCGGTTTCATGTGACTGTCAGCCCCAACTTAGCCGGCAGCACTGATCGTTGTATTCTGATGGCAGGGAAGTTTCCCCACCATCAGAACACAATAGCACAGAGTAAGGGTTTCCCTATATCGAATGTGTTGATGGGGGAATCGGATCATCTTTTTATCTTCCTCCTGTTGGTTGAATGAAAAATAATGATAAATGTGGTGGCTGCCTTAGTTTTGTTTTTCCAGGCTTTTTACTTCTTAAGCCTCAAGCACATGGCCACTTGTTTTTTAAAATGTGTCAGAGAGCAGATTTACAGTTAGTTTTTTGCCTGGACTTACACTTTAATTGTTAGGGTTTTGCATGCATAGTTCCTAAAACAAACCTTTAACAGGTTACGTTTTGGCTTTTAAATGGGATAGGGACTCTAATGCCGCGTAAACACGGTCGGATTTTCTGACAAAAGTCCGATGTGAGCTTTTGGTCGGAAATTCCGACCGTCTGTAGGCTCCATCGGACTTTTCCTGTCGGGATTTCCGCCAACAAAAATTTGAGTGCTTGTTCTCAAATTTTCCAATAGAAAAAATTCAGATCGGAAATTCCGATCGTCTGTAGCAATTCCGACGCGCAAAAATCCGACGCATGATCGGAAACAATTTGATGCATGCTCGGAAGCATTGAACTTCATTTTCTTTGCTCGTCGTAGTGTTGTACGTCACCGCGTTCTTGACGGTCGAGAGTTCAGAGAACTTTTGTGTGACCGTGTTTATGCAAGCCCACCTTGAGCAGAATTCCGTCGGAAAAAACATCCAAGGTTTTTCCAACGGAAAATCCGATCGTGTCTACGCGGCATGAGGCTGGATTCACATTTTCCTTTGAAATCAATGGAAAAGCATCAAAATGCAATGCATCTTGACACATCGTAACACACCACAGTGTACAGCAACACATATGTTATTAAATGTGTTTACATCCAATACAGTGTATTGCAATACACATTGGAAACCCGTGACACTGCATGTTAAGGTGCATCGATGCACATTGATATGCTTTTTGATTCCAACTTGTCTGGTTCTTGTAGCCAGTGCAACGTGGACTCTGCTATCCAGCAACTGTATCTTTAAAAATGTCATAGATGCAAGTTTGCCAATGTACTGTAGCTGTGACAGAGTATCACTGAAAAAAAAAAGTGTTAGTGGTCAGGGGCAGGTTTTAGATTATTGCAGCATTAAGTTAGAGCAGCAGAGGGGCGAATTGATGAATCAAGATGCAAGTTTATAGTAAATCTGTCTTGCTGTTCCTGTTTAGTATTCCCTTGCTATGCAACAGAATAAATAAAATTTCCCCAATACCCCTGTCGCACCAAGTAGAGCTGGGAACGGGCATTGGCTAAGAAATGTAAGGCTAAGTTTACACTTGTGACACATAAGCTAGAATAGAGGTGCTATTACAGGCTGAAAAAAAAAAAAAAAAGCAGCATTTTTTTTAAGCTCAGTGTGCATGAGGCCTAAAAATTATAATTGCAGGTTAAACAAAACCACAGAAATTTCCAGCTCAACTTACCGACCAGTCTGCTAACCAACCGAATTGTCCTGTCTAACAATATGTGTTCAAAAACAGGGGTTTGGTTTGCACACATTTGCAAATACTTGTGTAAGCTACAGAGCCCCATCAAGGCCCCCCATTATTTTCTGTAGTCCTAATTTTGAGAGCCTCCATAGTAGAAGCACATGCATTATAACGGCTAAGCAGAGGGTAGGTGAGCCTGGAGGGTGCCCACCCCTCTTTAAATGTATAGGGGCGCACTAGACACCCAGCATTTGGCAGCAAAGGTGTCCAGTGTGTCCCCTCACCAATATTTCAACAGAACAAACAAGTGGCCACTGCTCTCGCCTATAACTGGTCTTTGTAGCGAGGAGCACATGGAAGGTCAACGCAAGTAAAACAAAACCAAAGAAAATCCCAGCTCAACTTACCGACCAGCCTGCAACCAACCAAATTATCCTATCGAACAGAAGAGTAATCAGTAAGTTGAGCTGGGAATTTCTTTGGTTTTGTTTTGCATGTGTTGACTTTTCATGTGCTTTTCGCTACAAAGACCAGTTATAGGTGAGAGCAGTGGCCTCTTGTTAGTACTGTTGAAATATTGGTGAGGGGACACACTGGACACCTTTGCTGCCAAATGATGGGTGTCCAGTGCACCCCTATGCATTTAAAGTGGTTGTAAACCCACTAACTTTTTTTTTTTTTTGCCAACCTGCAAGAGAAAGGCACAATGAGCTAGTATGACTAGTATACTAGCTCATTATGTACGATCGGGGCCCCCGAAGCAGTCCGCGTCCCTCTTTTCAGACGCAGACATCACTGCGGCGATAGCCGGAATGTTACTTCCGGGTATCGACGCACCAGCCAATCACAGCACCGCTCCGGCGCTGTGATTGGCCGAAAAGGCGAAGACGTGACTCCGCGCATGCGCGCGGGAGCCGTCACATTCGGCTACGCCCAGCGGTTGCTGGGAAGTAGCCGATTTTGTGAATGGGATTAACCCCATGAATGCGCCGTTGTCTATGGCGCGCATGCGCCGTAGACAGCGGCGCCTGTCTTTTTAGTAAATATCTCCTAAACCGTGTAGGTTTAGGAGATATTTCTTGCACCTACAGGTAAGCCTTAATCTAGGCTCACCTGTAGGTGCAAGTTGAAAAAGTGGGTTTACAACCACTTTAAGGAGGGGTGGGCGGCCTCCAGGCTCACCTGCCCTCTTGCCCATCTATTATAATGCATGCGCTTCTACTATGGAGGCTCTCAAAATTTTTAGTTAGGACTACAGAAAATAATGGGGTGCCTTGGCATGGCCTGTAGTTTACGCATGCATTTGCAAGTGTGTGCAAACTAAATCCCTGTTTTTAAAGAGGAAGTAAACCCGTTTTTGATTTTCCTGAAAAAAAAACCCTCCAAGAGAAAGGCATAATGAGCTAGTATGCATAGCATACTAGCTCATTATGTGGCACTTATCTGAGATCGAAGCCCCCGAAGCGCTCCTCGTTCCCCTCTGCCGCCATGACCCCTCTGAGCGTCTTTTGTGTATCGCCGCTCCAGCGCTGTGACTGGCCGGAGCGGCGATGACGTCACTCCCACGCATGCGCGCGGGACCGGCATTATCCCATTCAGAAAACCAGCACGCTCAGTGCGCCTGCGCCATTGTCTACGTCGCGCATGCGCTGTAGACATCAGTGCAGTGTTTTCTTCAAATATCTCCTTAACCATGTAGGTTAAGGAGATATTTCTTGCACCTACAGGTAAGCCTTAATCTAGGCTTACCTGTAGGTGCAAGTTGCCAGAGTGGGTTTACAACCACTTTAATGCATACTGTTAGACTTAGATTAACAAATCGTAAAACGACTCTTTCTTTAAATATTGTTTTATGCAGTAGTGTATCTTGTATTTATCCTGACTACTCCCCTAATATCACACCGTTTTAATATTTGCTCAGTAGTATGTGTAGCACTATACACAGGCCACTGAGGACAAACTGCCTGCATTCTGGTGATTTCTAATTGGAAGGTCTTTAGTATTTAGTGTGCTGTTTTTAGAGAAGCAGTGGAAGAAAGTTCCCATCGCCCTACCTAGGAATCTCACAGTGTAGTTCTATATGGTCATGCCAAAAATAGTGTATTGTAAAGCTCTAAGCTGTGTAATTAACTTCCCGAACCAATGTAATCATTTTAAAAGCGAGTTCTTGATTTGCTCATTTTGATGCAAATTGCATAAGGGGCTGTGACGGATGGAGCTTTTGTTTTTATCAAAGAAGCAATAACTGGTACTAATAGAATGAGAATGGGACTTTGGCTCAGCAAACTCTGCCTGAATACACAGTGACATCAGATAGCAGGAAACAGGAACATGGTCCCTCCTTCCCCCAATTCCCAGATCTCTGTGTTTACAAAGTAACCACCGGCTGCAGATCCCACAGTGAATCCTTTATACCTAGTGTAATCACTTCTGTTTAGTTACTGTCAGACATTTAAAATAGATATTGTTACCATTAGCACTGAGTGATATCTGTTTTTCTGCTAGACTTCCTTGCTTTATAGAATTTTTAGCTTGGATTCCTTACTACATTGCTGCTTAGGCAGGTCATACACGGTTCGAATCTCTGCTGAACCGGTCAATATTCGAACCGTGTATGTGCAGACTGAATGTAGCAAGCTGATCGATCAACCACCAAACAGGGTGTTATCTGCAATTATCGCTAGCGGCTGCTATAGCCGCTAGCAATAATCACCTGTTTATCTACCTGAATAAACCAGAATTTACACAGGATCAGCTCTAAAAAGCAGGGGGCAGAAAGCTAAAGTTACCACAGTGAGAAGAGGTCTGAGAGCTGATTGGAAGGAACTGAGCTAAGGCTGTCAATCAGACTGTGCCCCCTCCTGTCGCCATTTTTTTTCTTGGTGTCAGGAAAACTTATCTGAAGTGATTCATGCTGATAGAGGAACAAGACAGCAGACAGAAATGACACTTAGTGCTCTGGATTGAAACAAATTCACACTATAGAGGGGGATATGCTTTGTTAATATTTCATGTCTGAGGTTTACAACTAACACATGAATTAAAGTGGATGTAAACACGAATTATTATTTTTTTTGCTGTCACAATGTAGTGTATAAGATTTCCTATCATCTGTGCCAGGTCTTGCCACAAAGAATTAATCCAGCTCTGAGCAATCCTCTTTTTTTTTTTTTTTTTTTTTTTCTTTTTTTTTCAGTAAGATAAACGGACAAACAGGAGAACTTTTGTCCGTTCCGCCCCCTTGCTGTGAGTGACAGGTTATTTACATATCTCGTGCACTAAGCCTGAGACGGGCATTATTTTTTATTTCCCACCCCCACTCCTTTTCTGAAGTCATGTGGTTACTTTTCTGGATTTTGACTGGATGTTAGTGATCATAGCAGAAGTTCAGTGTAAGGAATACACATGAGAAAATGCATGTTAACAAGGGGAGTGTAGCAGTGGGCGGGGAGTCTACTGACTTCACGACTCCACCCACCGAGCTCCAGACAACAGATCCACACACAGAATCTGCAGTTTTTCACTTCTTATAACAGACAGAGTGCAGACATTTGACAGATAAGGATACATGCAGGAGGCATCTATATCCTTATAGATCAGCACTATGGCAGTAGTTTAGAAAGGATGAGAGTGGGTTTACATCCACTTTAAGGCTCAGGAATCAAGCGCTGACATCATCTGCTAGGTGGAGTGCTGAGTTCATGCTCTGTTCTTCCTTTCCTTGCCAGGTCAACCACTAAGTGGCTTGTGGATCTTAGGTCTGGTTCTACTGCCTGCCTGCAGTAACTTGGTCAACTCTGGCTGCCTGAAACCCTCATCAGCACTAGCTGGCCAAGTTTGTGAATATTTGAGACACTGCCTCATATTCGGCCTTGTTGATTTTACTGCTGTGTGGCAGCAATATGTCCTCCCCAGGATAAACAGTAGATGGGACAGTCCCCCTGTCATAGATGACATCAGCCCATACTCCTCTAGAGGTTTTGGGGTGCTTACCTATTGTCCCCAAAAAGGACCAATACCTGTAATTCAGACCCTGGGACCCCTATTGTTGAAGGTTAATTTTTAGAGTCTTCTTTAGCACCATCAGGTGTGGCAGAGGCCTCCCTCATGTCCACAGGGACCTCAATGCCTACTCTGGACTTTCTAGATGTTTGTGCTCAGATTCTGGGGAACTCTGCTGGTAGAGGTTCTAAGTGCACTCTGGCACCATCCACCTGCAGAATTTGTCATCTTGCTTCATGCAGGGCATGGTGACAACATCTCTGAAAAGGCCACTCCCCACCTACCTGTGGGGGAACACATGTAAGGGGAGTATTAAGGTATTGCAATCCCTTAACACTCCCCTTTATCCGTGCTCCCCCTGAGCTCCTTGCTGCTCCTCAGCCAGGAACTGAGATCAGTGGAGTTGGTAACCTGGGGAAACCGTGTCGGCACTCCTCCAGTCATGTGTGATCAGCTGCCAACCCAGAGTACTGTCACAGGGTAGCAGGGCACACGTACCTCCATACCAAAATGGGCCAGGTATTCTTGTAGGTAAGAGAATATGGGGGTCAGAGGTTGGCCTTTCCAGAGACCTGGTAATCTTGCCCTTCATGTTTCACTTTAAAGCTCTAACTCCAGCCAGATCTTCTCTTATGCCGCGTACACACGACCGTTTTTAATGTCATTGAAAAAAACAAAGTTTTTCTCGACGTGATTCTTCTCAAGCCTGCCTTGCCTACACACTATCGTTGAAAAAAAATGCTCGAGTAAAGCGCGGTGACGTACAACACGTACGACTGCACTATAAAGGGGAAGTTCCATTCGGATGGCGCCACACTTCATGTTAGTAAAGTTTGTTGAGAGACGATTCGCGCTTTTCAGCCTCGTGCTTTTCAGTCCGTTACAGCGTGACGAATGTGCCATCTCCATTACGAACGCTAGTTTTACCAGAACGAGCGCTTCCGTCTCATACTTGATTCTGAGCATGCGCATTTTTTTTCACGTCGTTAAAGCCCACACACGGCCGTTTTTTATGACGAGAAAAATGACGTGAAAGACGACGAGAAAATTTAGAGCATGTTCTAATTTTTTCATGGCCATTTTTCATGTCGTGAAAAATGCTCTGAAGCCCACACACGATCATTTTTAATGACCATTTTAAGAAATGGCATTTTTCTCGTCATTAAAAACGGTCGTGTGTACGCGGCATTAAAGAAAGCGTTAAAATCTTGGGCAAGCTTTTGTTACTTTCCATTACCCCACTAGGGAGCTTGTTCACTTCCTGTCCCTGTAATGCTTATATAAGAAATGGAGGGTACAGATTTAAACTATTGCTTTAAACAAAAAGAACTATCTATCCTGGCAGAAAGTCTAATTGAATTTGAAAATATCGGTCTTTTTTTTTTTGTAATGCTAAGCAACCATTTTTTTTAGTGAAGGAGTTTTTGAAACAATATCACTGGATCAGTGGTATTGTTCCATTTATGGCCAACATACCAGTTTTTGAGTGTGAAAACCAAGTCCCCAAAATAATTTTTCTCTTTGTGTGATGGCACACCCAGGGCTGGATTAATAAGGGGGCAAAAGGGGAAATTGCCCCATGCCCTCCTGACAGAAGCGGCCCCCCTCTATATAAAATCATAATAAAATAAAATAAAATGTATATTTAAAAAAAAAACTACTTTCTTTTGATAAATTTATCTTGGGAAGTAATATTTTGCCGACCATCATCTGTAATACTTTGGACTGGTTGATTGTATAATTTTTCAAAAATGAATTTTGGCGGATCAAGCAAACCACAAATAGAGCACTATGACTGCTTGTGTGTGGGCATGAGTGACCTCAGAATACTGTTGTGTCATGCATTTTTTTTTTAAAGTGTGACTGTCATTAAAAATGTAAACCAACTATGTGTACAAGGGGGGGCCCCCTGAACCTGAAGTCCCCTGGGCAACAAGGTCTAAATTTGGCTATGGGCACACCAGCGCCATTGCACTGAAGACTGGTAAGGGGTTCATTTAATTACTTTTTCTACTCTGATTTGTTAGATTTCATTGTATATTACTCTTGGGTTATTCACGCCAACATTCTGAGATCTATGGGACATTGAAATGCATCTGTTTTGGTCTATGCAAAGTTTATTACATAGAATTTTGTTAGTGCTCAAGCGCAATCCTGAAGGTCAAGAGCAGTGATTAAATTTTTCGGGGTTTTCATCCGGCAGACTCATTGGTGATGTATGTATGTAATGAGATTTTGAAGTGAAAGCTGTGCTATGATCCTGCATATTGAAATGTGACAAAATGATGCTTCACAATTTGTTCTTCAGGTTCTAGCAGATTATCATAAGCGCCAAAAATATCAGGACTGGCTGCCTAGATGTGTCGCTGCTGTATTAGTTACCGTTTAATTAAATGACACCTTGGCATATGCTTTCTGCAAAACATATTTGGGGAAAGTTCTTTTCTATTTATGTAGATATTGTTTTGCAAATGAACATGTCTGGTGTATTTGATATCATTTGTGTATTGTGTAATGAAAATGTATGCACCTTCACAAATTCTTCAATTTGCAAAACTATCCAAAGAGCAATATTTCTGGGCCTGTGGCTTTTACGGGGTGCTGTATAGGTCTGAAAAGTGATGAATTGAACGTTCAGTTAAATTAAGGTGGTATTGCAAAAATATGCTGGAGCCCCAGAATTCCATTGAATGTCCTTAGATTACTGAGCGGAATTGGTGATATCTGGTGAGTTTTTACTTTAAATTTATATGCCAAACCTTCATAGATGCACTATGAATATTGTCTCCAAAGTCACCCCAGGCCAATCATTGCAGGGGCCCAGATTGTTTTGTAGCTTTGTAAATGACTCTATAGAGTGGAGTGGAGTGATGGGTGTGAATGTTTTGGAATGTTTTCCGGAAGCCCTGCATTGTCTTGTAATGTCCCAGTCTCCATTCACTCTAATCTGTTGCCTGGTTCATTTCCCGCTGCTCTTCCGACTCACTGCCTGGGATCCAACCTCTCTAGTAATCCCTATCTAACCAGTCCTGGTAGAAACAATATGGTTATTATTTTAAGGTAGCAATTATTATCGGTTATGAAACCATTTATCGTAAGCATCTGCATTAGCATTGTCCATATTGTACACAGATCATGATGTAATTGCACATGTCATAGCATGGAGTTCCGCTCCTCTTCCCTGTGTGAGTGTTACTGGATTCTTGGGTGGGTTGTGCTCATGGCTGGATCATATTATTATTATTTTTATTTATTTATTTATTTTTAATCCATTTTGATCTGATGAACTTGTATGATGGATCGCTTTTATGTATAGAAACTATTGCAAATGATAAACTGGTAAAACAAATTTTCCAATAAGAATGTAAATCAAACTGTGCAGACCATTGTATTCTGAAAATGGTATGAAGCGAGTGATAGCTCTGAATAATGAATAAGAGTTGTATGGAGGCATCTATTTGTATACAAGTTCAACTTTGAAATTTAAAGAACCTCTGTTATAATGCCTATTCCGATAAAAGTGACATGGCCTGTGCATAGACCAGCCCATGATCACTGTATACTTTACCTTCACAGCACTCCCCCCTATGCTTCTTCAATGGATGCTGTTGGAAAATATCCAGTGCGTCAAGGTATTTGATTTCAGCTCATGATGCAGTGCTTGGGCCTGGTGGGCAGTTTCGTTGTCAGCGTTCCCTCTTCTCCCCTGCAGTCGCCGCTGGCTGATACAAAGGAGCCGATTAGGTGACCAGACCGCAGGGGCCTGAAATTAGGTAAGTATATACATCTTTCTTACACGGGGTAATCAGAATAGGTGTTTGGGGGGGGGGGGGTGACATTTTTAAGAGCAGTTAGAGTCTACTTTAAAGTGGATGTAAACCCACTCATCTTTTCTAAACTACTGCCATAGTGCTGATCTATAAGGATATAGATGCCTCCTGCATGTATCCTTACCTGTCAAATGTCTTCCCTCTGTCTGTTATGAGACCCGAAAAACTGCAGATTCTGTGTGTGGATCTGTTGTCTGGAGCTTGGTGGGTGGAGACGTGATGTCAGTAGACTCCCCGCCCAACTCTACACTCCCCTTGTCAACATGCATTTTCTCCTGTGTATTCCTTAGACTGAACTTCTGCTGTGATCACTAACATCCAGTCAAAAGCCAGAAAAGTCACCACATGACTTCAGCATGCCTAATGCTGAGGTGTGGATCAGCCAATCCTGGAAGAGCTGGACAAGAAAGAAGGGGATGAGAATTACACATAATGCATGTAAATCACCTGTCACTCACTGCAAGGGGGAAGAACTGACTGGTTTTTCAATTCAGTCGAATCTTGCCTCATTTGTCCCTAAATAAATTTCTCCCTCTGTACCTGAGGCAGAGAAATGTTGCTCCCAGCGTTTGTGATCAGATTCAGCAGTGTTCAGGCCAGCGACATCTGACTGCATCTGATTACAGAGGGAACTATTCCATTGGGACAGACAGCCAACATCTTTAGCAATCCTGCCACTGGTGATTAGTCTCTAGCGGCAGAATCAAGCGTCTAACATCAGACTGAGGGCTCAGTCAGACAAGCGATTAGTCCTGTTCTTCATGCAGAACTGCTGACATGCACACAGCTTATAGATGTGGATGCACTCACAGCAGCTGCACAGACACAATCGCATGTCAAACTTTGGATCTGTGCATCCACTCCTGCCCGTATGAGATTGTGTCCATGTAGCTGCTGCATGTGTACAGGAGGTGTGTTACTGGCCAGATCACCAGGTGAAAACAGAGGGAAAAAGCCCCAAAAAAAGAAAACAAATGCAGCCACCACATCTTATGATTGGTAAGATTAAATATATAGCATTTTTGGTTTTGGATTGAATACCGCTTTAATTAGAAAAAAACATGGGGGAATGTGCGGAGATGTACTGCAAGATTTTATTTTGCCCTGACATACACTTTAATGGAGTAAATACTGGCTATTTTGTGCTGGTATGTTGTTGTAACAGAGAAAAATTTAATAACTGAAGTCCCTCCAGAGAACAGCCATGCGCATTTCAGTTGCATGCAGGAACATTTTCAACATATTAGTCAGGTGGGACTCCTGGGATGGTTTAAAAGTCAGTAGCTACAAATACTGTAACTGCTGACTTTTCTTAAAAGGGCACTTACCTATGCAGGGATCCAGTGCTGTGCTCATCTGAACTGCTTCTTTGTAGGCCTTTGGGTCCTGGGTGCTGGTGTTCTGTCAAATTATCCAACTCGTCAAACTCCAACCACGTCACTTCCGGCTTCCTTAAACCATCAGTAATTGGAGATTTTGACTAATTGCTGTTTGGACACAACACCGGCAACCGAATACAGTCTGGTACAGGAAGATTTAGCTGTTTTGACAGCACAGCGGCTAACGAGGACAAAGTTGTCGCCGCCTCAGAGGCGGACATTTTGTTGGCTTGTTTCGGAGCAGAGTAACAATCTCCGCTCATAATATTGTGCGCCGGACTGTATTAGGTTGCCGGTGTCGTGTGCAAACAGCAATTTGTCCAAATCTCCAATTACTGATGGTTTAAAGAATCCGGAAGATAAGTAGTTGGAGTTGCTGACGAGTTGGCTATTTTGACAGAACACCAGCATATTGACTGTGGTCAGCCAGCTGTGATTTCTTGCAGCTTCACAGCTGGCTGCCCAGTGCGCATGTTCGAGCCGCATTGCACTTTGTGAATGGTCCTGCAGCCTTCTGGGACCTGTGACGTGTCCTGAATGGTTTGGGGGAGGGGGAAGCGAAGAACATCCAGTGGATCGCTGTGGCGATCTGACTGGAAGTGGGTCAAAACCAGGTACCCACGCCCCCCCATGAAGTGCCAAAAATAGAAGGGAGGGGGCATAAAGCGTAACTTCCACTGTAGGGTTAAGTTCTGCATTCAAGACTTTTTAAACCTTGGGGGAAAAAAAACAAACCCTGCAAGACAAAGGCATAATGAGCTATTATGCATCGCTTACTTACCCTAGAACGATGCCCTGGATCGGCGTCGGCCCTCCGAGTACAGCGCGGACATCTTCCACTGGAGTTACTTCCAGGTTCGCGGCTCCGGCGATGTGATTGGCCGGAGCCATGATGTCATTCCTGCGCATGCGTGTGGCAGCCGCCAGTCACGGCACAACTCCTGAGGGCACAGCGGCCCGTTTCTTCAGTGCGCAAGCGCAGATGACGACAGCAGCAGCGCATATACTGAATATCTCCTAAACTGTACAAGTTCAGGAGATATTCAAGGTACCTACAGGTAAGCCTTGTTATAGGCTTACCTGTAGGTAAAAGTGGTGTAACAGGGTTTGCAACCACTTTAAGGACCTATTTCCCCTAAATGTTCAGTTGCAGCACATTAATGCATACTTATTTAAACTGTTTATGGCAACTCACCACTAGGAATGTAAAAACATACTCAAACCTTTTTAAGAAAATGCCACACACCACAATGCATAAGTTGTGGTGCACTGTGATGGGTTGAGCGGTGTGGTCTACTATACAATGTGTTGGGGTGCCATTCACAATGCATAAGTTGTGGTGCACTGTGATGGGTTGAGCGGTGTGGTCTACTATACAATGTGTTGGGGTGCCATTCACAATGCATAAGTTGTGGTGCACTGTGGTGGGTTGAGCAGTGTGGTCTACTATACAATGTGTTGGGGTGCCATTCAAAAAGAATAGCACAACAACACACTGCACATAGAGCAGTTTTGGCGCTATGTCTTGTGGGAATGCATGTTTTAGCGTACATTGCCACAACACACAAGTGTAAATGGGTCTTTAAGGTTACCTCATCACTGAAAGTTCTAGCTAGTACTAACGTGTAGGGTTGAAGATGAGGCCATGTTTTGCTGACAGATTGCAATCTCTAAGTGATGCCCTATTAGCTCAGCATGTGAAGCAGCACATTGTATAAAACATGTATTTCCTCAGTTCATGTGGAATCCTGTAAATTACAAGGGTGAAATAAAGAAACATTCCTGACTCATTTTAATGACCTACAGTTAGCCAATCTTCCTTTTATTCCATGACAGAAATCTACTTTGTATCCAGATGTGTCATACCTGAGCTGATTCACTGGCTCAGGTGTTTCTCTGTCTCTGTATTTTACAGAATGCTTTTCTACAAGCTCTGCATTCCTCTAGTCATTTGGGGAGGGGCAGGAAGTGACTCCTGGTGATTCACATCAGAAAAGATGAAGGGATGCAGCACACAGTAACATTCCCCTGCGGTTGGATGTGTCACTTTCCAGGTCACACTCTGTAACATAGGTAGGGTACAACGCAGAGCCCCAAAATGTCCCAGCTCACAACTATATACAATAAAGTCAAGGCTCGGTTCACACGGCTGCGACAGTAAAGTCGTACAACTTTGCCCTGCGACTTCCTTCTGATTTGATCCGACTTGGATACTATTTAGACACCGGTACAAGGGCTGAAATCGCACCGAGTCAGACCAAAGTAGTGCAGGAACCTTTTCTAAAGTAGGAGCTACTTGTCTAGTATCAGTTAAGATGTCTCTTATAGGAAAACCATTGAAATTGACATGTCATGCGACTTGGGGTCTCAGAACTCGGGTTCCCATGTCGCAGCATTGTGAACTGAGCACGGTGGCTAAATTCCAGGCAGATATAAAATGCAAAAATGAATGCAACAATGTAACCATTAAATATATTTTCTGGGGCTTGTGCACAGGATGCATCTGCCCATATATAATAGAAACTGGGTGTTTCATCATCCAGGAGTCACAGGTGATTGGTATAGCCCACTGCCAGCAGCCTGCCTGAATATATGACAGTCTAAAATACGCAGCAACCCACAACAAAGAGAAATTCCCAGCTCAACTTGCCAAAATACGCAGCAGCTGTACGCACATTTGAGCAGTACTCATGTACAGGAAAGTATGCCCTGAACAAAGAAAGTCTGCATTTAAAGTATACATCCCTGTACACATATAGCACTCTATGCGAGTACTGCTAGGATGTGCGTACAGCTGCTGCATATTTCAGTCCATCATTGATTTTGAAAGCGTTGGGACTTTCGGGCACCACAATACGCTCCTTTTTTACACTGTAGGGGCCAGTGTTGTTCATCTTGCGTTAAAAAAGTAATTATTAAAGTTACAAATTACTTCTTCCAAAAAGTAATTGAGTTAGTAACTCGGTTACTACATTGAAAAAGTAATTCGTTACTCAGCAAAGTAACTATATTGGTTATATTATATATACACTGAGGCGGGGCGGTAGAAGGATGATATATGTAATTTTTTTTCAGTGTATAAAAATAATAGGAGGGATAACAATAAATAATATTGGTTATGTACCCATGCCTCACTGTGCCCGTGTCTCACTGTGTGCCCGTGTCTCACTGTGCCCGTGCTTCAATCACTGTGCCCGACTGCCCATAGCCCCGTACCTGATCGGCGGCGTCCCGGCGGCCATTCCATTATTCAAAAGCCGCGCCTCCCGAGTCCTCGTCGTCTGTGATAGTCGGAACACTCAATTTCCCAGCATTCAGTGTTCCGCCTATCACAGACATCCGCTCATCCTCCTAACACAGACGAGGATGAGAGGATGTCCGTGATAGGCGGAACACTGCCTGCTGGGAAATTGAGTGTTCCATCTATCACAGGCGACGAGGACTCAGGAGGCTTGGCTTTTGAACACTGCAATGGCGCAAGTCTGTCTGCATGACACGCTGATCAGGTTTAGTTATACTTTAATTATTACAAAGCTGCAGTAAATGTGTGCCTTTTTTATATCCACCTGGAGTTTAGCTTTAAAGCCCTTTAATACAAATAATGTGCATACCTAAGTTTGACTTGGTATCAGCCTCTTGGAGTCTACTGTACAGCAGAGCACAGAGGGGGGAGTGAGAAGCAGCACAGGGAGCCAATCTGTTGTGTTTCAGGGAAAGGGGCTAGGAGGAGAGAGCAGGTTGACATAGAGATGAGCTCATCAGTGCGCTGCTTAGATTTTCCATGTCCAGTCACAGGCTGGGGTTAGGTGCATTAGTAAGATCAGGTCCCCTCTTCAGCTTGGCAGGACTGTTCTGTGTGACAGAACAAACTGTGTAAAATCAATAACTGGATGGACAGAAATACAAATAATTTGTCAAATAAAACAACTCCCATAATACTGTAAGTATTTTATTATGTATTTAACTTGTATTGCCTGGAGTTCAGCTTAAAAAAAAACGGAAAAAGTCATTACTTGTGTTTTTAGTTGGACATGAAGAAGTACAGTTGTTTGCTGACCGTTTATAACTGTCAAGGATCTTGGCAATACCAGTTCTGTCCTGTCATCCTCAATAATTGAACTTGCGTGATTTTGTACTCTGTAGAACACTCCACATGGGAACTTGTTATATGAAGAAATGAAAAATTGATCGGTCAATGAAAGGTAGAAATGCAGGAGCGGTTCCGGAGTGAGAATATGGCGACGTATTAAGCTGCCATCTTTTCTACATATCTCACAGTTTGGTTAGTGGCAGGGGTGTTATTCAACTATAAAACGGCAGAAAAGAATCGCCACCCACTTTTTTTTTTATCGTAATATTTTAGCCCTTTAGCATCACCATGCCCCTGAAAATGTCACTGCACCCCCATCACTGGATAAGCAGCCCTTTAACCCATACACATGATGTCGACCATCCCCAGCATAGGGTTTCTTCTGCAAATCCCATCATTTATCTCATTCCTGAGGTCAGCAAGTGTCCTTAGCAATCTCCTGATCCTCTATTCCTGGCCTGACAGCCCATTGTTCTTGGAGATTGTGTTTTCTATCTCACTGTAGTGTGCTTAGATATAATGCACCGTGATCTCTCTGACCCAGCGTTCCCCCTATAAGTACCTCTGTCCCTTTATCCCCAGCCTAGCTGGGCAGTGTCTAGGACAAAATCAATCTTCCATCAATAGCTCAATAGTAGAGTGTACCTGGAAATCTGTCTGCTGTCGTCATCCACCCATCCCCTACACCCCTAGCAGCTTAGGCCTGATTCACACCTATGCCGGTTGCAGTTTGCATATTCCAGGTGCTTTTTGCGTTTTTTTAATACACGTTTTTGATCCGTTGAAGTCTATGGAACCAAAAAGCAGAAAAAAATCCCTGGGCCTTTCCATAAAATGCACGTGACCCATAGGAAACCATGTTAAATTGACTGTAGCGTGTTTCTGGAAAACGTACTAAAAAATGCAAAGGTGTGAACCAGGCCTTAAAGTGGTTGTAAACCCTTTACAACCACTTTATGCTACAGGTAAGCCTATAATAAGGCTTACCTGTAGCTACCTAGTTTAGGAGATATCCCCTGTCCCCTGCATGTGCCAATGTCATCGGCACATGCACACTAAAGCAAACTGAAGCAATGGCACGTATGTGCCGTTGCTTCACTCAGTGTGCCTTTGCCGGCGGCTCCCGTGCGCATGCTCGGGAGTGATGTAATCGCGGCTCCGGCCAATCACAGCGCCGGAGCCGCGATACCCGGAAGTAACCGCCGGGAGAGATGTTGACAGCCGGAGGGGGGTACGAGGACCGCTGCGGGGTCTTCAAACTCGGGTAAGTAATTCATAATGAACTAGTATGCTGTGCATACTAGCTCATTATGCCTTTGTCTTGCAGGTTTTTTTTTTTTCTTTTACAAGGGTTTACAACCACTTTTAATGTCCATGCACAATGTCCTTGGAAGTATCATTAAAGTGGAGTTGTGTGGCTATTAAGCGTTGATATTTGCATAAATAACATGGGATATGTATGTGAACTCATGGCGTGTGTCTGTGTATATACACATGCACACCCATATCCCTGCTCTGCCAACATTTCTACTTGGCATGATTGTCCTCTGCCAAGAAAGCCCTATGATTGTGCAAAGCAGTGATGTCATCAGTTGTGTAAAGATTTGAGTTAATACAATCTCGACAAACCAAACCCAGTGGTTTTGTTTTTTTTGTTTTTTATTACTGTCATTTAGGAATGCAATGACTGAACCCCGGCATTACGTGTCTCAAAGTGCTGCTTGATGATTTTAAGCTCAGCTCCATGTGTCTCAAAAACAAGACTAACAGTAGCTTGTGCTTCCATACTAATGCCAATAAAAATCTTTAAAAAGCAAACGTTATCTTGAAAAGATGCTTTTATATCCTCCTCCTCTCTAAATTTCCCACCTGCTGTGCACTTTGCCATGCTCTCTAGTTTACAAACTGCTGCACAGAAGTGAAAATATGGCAACCCTACATCATTGTCTTTTGATGTGGCTCACAGGGTCCTTCATGACTACATCTCCTGGTGGACTTCAGGGCCACAGGTGGACTGCATCTCCTGGTGGACTGCATCTCCTGGTGGACTTCAGGGCCACAGGTGGACTGCATCTCCTGGTGGACTTCAGGGCCACAGGTGGACTGCATCTCCTGGTGGACTTCAGGGCCACAGGTGGACTGCATCTCCTGGTGGACTTCAGGGCCACAGGTGGACTGTGTCTCCTGGTGGACTTCAGGGCTACCTTTTGCCTGGAAAGCTTTGGGAATGTTGCACACCTTTTTGGGCTTGCAGTTTATACGTAATACGTGTATACGTAATATGTTGCAAGATCTGTTTTCTAACCAAGTCCTGGAAGTGCCATAGGCAGTCATATTTAGTCCTAAAGAGGAACTTCACTACCCCTTGGATTTTTTTTAATTTTTACCAACCCTTGCCTTTTGAACATTGTCTTCAGTTCACACTCAGCTGCCCAGCTGATTTTTCTGCTGCAATCCACTGCTCTGGTGTCACAGCCTGGGCCCCACTCCTCTTTGGGTTCAGCCAGCTGGCCATGATGACGCATCTGTCCACCGACCACTGTTGGTCCCTACGCTTACAGCCTCATGGGTTATGTGATTGGGAAATCCAAGGAGGCTGCAAGAGAAGGGACATGGAAGTCACCAGTTTTAAGTGAGGAGGGGTGGGGTGGGAGTAGAGAGAACTGCAGGGACTTTAGCTGTAAATCTGTTCTTTTCAGCAAAAGTGGCAGTTGGAGGGATGAGACAAAAAGTTTACCAGAGATGGACGGGGATAATAACAATGGTCAGCTTCAGGCCCCTTTCACTTCAAAGTCGCGCTATTTTACTGCGATTTTGCCGCTATTTGCGGCTGCGATTTTGCAGCGATTTCAAGGAATGCCTTTGTAAGTGGCATCAAAATCGGACCAAAGTAGTGCAGGGACTACTTTGAAGTCGGAACGACTTGAAGTCGTACTAATATGAATGGTTGTCATTGGAAATCATGGGAAAAGTGTGAAAGGGGCCTTAAATAGATTATTTAAAACTTCTATCCTGAAAGGAAGACTGTTGCTGTAACTGCTTAAGTGTTAACTGGACTAACAGTCAGCAGGACAGTCAGCACAGACAGCAGGACTCGGCTCTGCCCCCTGGCGCGCACGTCATTGGATTTGATTGACAGCAGCGGGAACCAATGGCTGTGCTGCTATCGATCTATCCAATCAGGACATGAGACACCGGCCGGAGCTGGTGTGCTCGTTCCTGTCATGTGAATTTTGGGGCTCAGGTAAGTATAAGGGGGGCTCGGGGACGCTGCTGCAGTAAAGAAGGTTTTTCACCTTAATGCATAGAATGCATTAAGGTGAATAACGGCAAGGGTTTACAACTCCTTTTAGCCCAGGTTTACACTGGGGCTGCGGGAATGAAGCTGTGCGAGTTCAGCTGAACTCGCACGATTTCACTCCCGCTTGTCAGTCCCGATTTCGGCCGCAATTTCAGAGACCTCTGTGCAGGTTTCTGCACAGATGTCAATGTAAATCGCAGCCCGAAATCGCAAAAAGTGGTACAAAAACGACTTTTTGAAATCGGTGCAGCGCCGCAGATGCAGCGTCGCACCGATTAGGACAGTGCAATTGCCGGCAAATTGCTGTCAAATCGCATGTCAAATCGTACCAATGTGAACCAGGGCTTAAGGTGAGAACACTCTATCTGATAATTGGCATCATTGCTTATGAGCTGAACAATTGCTTGCTTTTAAGGGGCCATTTGGGAAGCATAAGTCATTGTCCAGCTGCTTGCTGGTCAGTAGCTTGGGCTAACCAAATGGCCCTATAAAAGAGCCATTAGGGCAACCTAATGATTGTTTTCTAAGAAACCATTTTCTGGTTGACTAGCCAAAATTGCATAGGCATGCATACATATTGGTCTAGTTCCCCAGCTCTAGATTTTCCTAAACCCATGCCTCAATTATCTGTATCCAGCTACAGCTTGCCTTCTGTTATTACTCTTCACATTTGTGCCTCATTAATCCTTCTCAGTCAATGGCTCAGGTTTTACAAATCTTTTTTGTGTACCCATTGGCATGTTGTATCCAGTCTGAGCTTAGAATGAGTCCATTTCTGGTACCAGCACCATAGAACATAATACAACACTGCACGATTATTATATAGTACAGTCAAGCTATCTATCATAAATATGCATGATCACACTGGCTAAGCATGCAGGTTTATGCCATATCTGGAGGAGTGTGGGGTACAGTAGTGACCAGATGGGAAAATCCAGAGTCAGGGATAGCTTCTTCTACTGAGTCCAATGGTGTCTGCACAGATTGGCCACTTTCCAGCTGGATCAGGCTACAATCACTTTATGCCTATGGGTGGGTACGTTCTGACCCATGCTCCGAGCACAGTGCCTCACCTAATGTCACATTGAAGTAAAGCCAACTGCCTTCAACAGAAGATAGAGTCCAGTCTGTACTCCCAGTAGCACATGTCATGCAGGGTACAATTACAGCTAGTGCTGCACTTGGATCTGTTAAGGGTACACGAGTCCAGCCTTGCCTGGGGGATTGGACCAACACTGCGATTTGAAATGAGACAAGGTAACATATGAAAACCAGCTCTTTGCAGCTCTGCGGCATTTCATTTCTCAACTGTTCTGCTCTGTTTTTGCATTTCATTTGTAAGGTCTGTTGGTTATAATAGTGATGCAACTGGTAGTTGGTGCGTGTGGTAAGTAGAATTTGCATATGCTGGAGGAATCTGGAGAAGGGGAGGATGCTGGAAGCTCGGCTCCAGCCACAACAAGAAGGGTTAGAGCCAGGGTTGCCAACTTTCAGTAAATTTACAAACAGTTTGTAAAATCTATAATTGTTGCATCTGTCCATGAATGTCAGTTACGGACATGCAACCTACATGCCTGTAATGGACATTCATGGACAGATGCAAAAAGTACAGATTTTACAAACTGTATATTTACTGACAGTTGGCAACCCTGGTTAGAGCCCCTGTGTGGTTTTTATTGTTCTCTGTCTGTGTTAAGGCGATACAAACAAGAACACATTTTTAGGGGGTCATTCATATGGGCAGCCGACTCTACTGGCCCTCTAAGGCCTCATGCCCACGGACGTTTTTACAGCCGCGTTTTTGAGCGTTTTTTACAGCTTAAAAACGCCTGTCCATGTTAGTCTATAGCTTCATGCCCACCTAGACGTTTTTGAGCTGCAAATAGCATAGACGTTTTTAAGCTGTAAAAAAAACCCAGGACCAGTGCGTTCCTCAGCGTCGGAATTAGGCAGAAAAAAACGCGAGCGTCAAAAAACGCGCACTAACGCGCGGTCGCGTTTTTTTTAGCTCCGACGTTTTTTTTTTTTGTTTTTTTTTCCCAAAAAAAAAATTAAAAAAAATTTACAATAACAAGGACAGGCGTTTTTAAGCTGTAAAAAACGCAGCTGTTAAAAACGTCTGTGGGCATGAGGCCTAAAAAGCAATTTGGGATGGATTGATTTTTCAGAGGTTTAAGGCGCCTCCTGAAAGCCATTTATTTATTTATTTTTTAATCCCAATGTGGATTTTACACTGAACTACCACACAACAACCACCATAGCTGTAATTGAAACATGGTTGGGACCAAAAACACTATTTCATTCATTTTTAAAAAAACAAATCAAACCCCCCCCCCCCACCACCACCCATGTCTCCATGCTTTATTTTGCTGAGAAAAATCACTTTGAAAAACACCCTCTAGTATTTGACCGTGATTATCTTAAAGGGGTTGTAAAATCGGAAGGTTTTTGATCTTGATGCATTCTATGCATTAAGATAAAAAGCCTTCTGTGTGCAGCAGCCTCCCTGAGCCCCCCCTAACTTTTACCTGAGGTCCCTTTCTGTCCACAAGTATCTCGGCCATCCGAGATTCTCCCTCCTGATTAGCTGAGACACCGCAGCGGCGCCATTTTCTGCCGCTGTTGTCAATCAAAGTCAGCTAGCCAATCAGGGGAGAGAGGGGCGGGCCAGGCCGGGGCTTCGTGTCTGAATGGACACAGAGCTGTGACTCGACTCGAGAGTCCCCATAGCAAGCTGCTTGCTGTGGGAGCACTAAACAGAAGGGAGGGACCAGGATCACAGAAGAGGGACCTGGGAAGAGGAGGATCTGGGCTGCTCTGTGCAAATCCACTGCAACTGAGCAGGTAAGTATAATATGTTTGTTATTTTTATGGGAGGGAAAAAAAAACAAGACTTTACAATCATTTTAAGTAAAGGCAGATCATTTTATTATCTGGTATATGGAATCCATCTGACCTTTGCTAAGGCATGTAGTCAGGGGGGTATGCTTAGCAGAGAAAACCCCTCCTTAAGGCACTTCTAAACTGCCAGTAAAAACACTAAGCGCTTTTGAAGAGCTTTCTATTCATTTCAATGGAGAGGGAAGTTTTTCACAGCCCTGCCAGCACACTGCCCCAGTGTGAAAGCATTCATTGATTTTAATGGAAATTTTTCATGAGCTTTTTAGGTGCTGTTTTTAACGTGAAAGCGCCTGAAAAGCGCCTCAGTGTGAAAGTGGTCTAAGACTCCTGGAATGTATGACATCATTTGCCTAGGTATGGAAACCAGAAAAATTAAAAAAAAATAAAAAAAAGTAAATCTACTATACATTCCTATCTAATTACTAATATTAGTAGCATAATGATTAAAAAATTGTCAATGTTGATTGGGAGAGTGAAGTTTAACTACTTGCCTACTGGACACTTTTACCCCCTTCCTGCCCAGGCCAATTTTCAGCTTTCAGCGCTGTCACACTTTTGAATGACAAATACACGGTCATGCAACACTGTACCCATACAAAATGTTTATCACTTTTTTCACACAAATAAATCTTTCTTTTGGTAGTATTTTAATCACTGCTGGATTTTTTATTTTTTGCTAAAGAAATTAATAAAAGATCAAAAATTTTGAGGAAAAATATGTTTTTCTTCGTTTCTGTTATAACATTTTGCAAACAGGTAATTTTTCTCTGATGTGCGCTGATGAGGCTGCACTGATGGACACTAATAGGCAGCATTGATGAGCACTGCTGAGGTGGTACTGATGGGCACTGATTGGCAGCACTTCTGAGGAAGCACTGATTGGCAGCACGGTTGGCACTGATTTGCAGCACTGATGGGCACTGTTGGGGCTGGACTAATCATCAGGACACTGATTATCATTGCAGATGTCCCCTTTCACAATAGCTTTCACAATAGCCAGTTACTGGCTCTCTCCTCTCCTTGCGCTGTGGAAGCGTGAGCAAAAGAATGGCGATAACCGGCGAGTGTGCTTACATGGTGATCAGCTGTGATTGGACACAGCTGATCATGTGGTAAAGAGCCGCTGTAATTGGCACTTCACCCCATTCTGTGATCAGCTGTGTCCAAAAGACACAGCGATCACAGAGCGTGCAACAGCAGGAGCACGGTCAGGACAGGACATTATATGATGCCCTCCCAGAACTGGCTGACCACGCTTTAGCCATCATTTTGCTATAGCGTGGTCGGCAGGTGGTTAAGCTGGGTGTACACACACCAAAAATCATCCAGTTTAGCAGGGACCTGACACATTTCACTCTGTGTGTGTGTATCCCTGTCTGTTCAACAGAAGTTGATCATTGAACAGGCTGCATCGCTGATCTGTGTAGTCTGATGGGGGGGGGGGGGGGGTCCCTGCTGTAAGAATACACTAGTGTGGCGGGTTGAACCCTGCAGACACATCGGTTGTGGGGATCTTTCAGGGGAAAAAAAAACAACTCGTTGTATACCCTGCCTTTAAATGTGGAAATCAAGCTATAAGAGTGCTGCCCAATGCTAAATACTAACACATCATTACCACAGTGCAAAAAATTGATGTAAATAACAATGATCCATGACCATAACTAATTAAAGTCCATAAAGCTCATAAATTTCATAATCTTCCAGTGCAGCTTCAAATTTTCAATTGTGCAATGTAAAGTGCCAAGTGCGATCTAGAGCTGCCACGACGCGTCGCCTACGAAAATACGTCGACGTGCGTGAAAGACGTCGACTACTCGCTCCGCGGCCTCGGCCTTAGGAAAGGCCGCGGCTTCGGCCTAGCTCCGGAGCGGTGGCCATCTTGGTACACCCGGCGGCGGCTGCCTAGGTGCTCGCTGATGTCATCACCCCTCACCCTCACTGCTCGTGGATCTGATCTGGTAATAATATCTGATGGTAAAAATAATATCTGATGGTAATATCTGATCTGATCTGATAATATCCACAATCTCCCCCACTCACTGTAATATCCACAATCTCCCCCACAGAAATTAAGCCGGCTTAATTTCTGTGGGGGAGATTGTGAATATTACAGTGAGTGGGGGAGATTGTGACTATGACTATTACAGTGAGTGGGGGAGATGACGTGGATATTACAGTGAGTGGGGGAGATGACGTGACTATTACAGTGAGTGGGGGAGATGACGTGACTATTACAGTGAGTGGGGGAGATGACGTGACTATTACAGTGAGTGGGGGAGATGACGTGACTATTACAGTGAGTGGGGGAGATGACGTGACTATTAGTGAGTGGGGGAGATGACGTGGATATTACAGTGAGTGGGGGAGATGACGTGGATATTACAGTGAGTGGGGGAGATGACGTGACTATTACAGTGAGTGGGGGAGATGACGTGACTATTACAGTGAGTGGGGGAGATGACGTGACTATTACAGTGAGTGGGGGAGATGACGTGGATATTACAGTGAGTGGGGGAGATGACGTGGATATTACAGTGAGTGGGGGAGATGACGTGGATATTACAGTGAGTGGGGGAGATGACGTGGATATTACAGTGAGTGGGGGAGATGACGTGGATATTACAGTGAGTGGGGGAGATGACGTGGATATTACAGTGAGTCGGGGAGATATGTCGTGGATATTACAGTGAGTGGGGGAGATGACGTGGATATTACAGTGAGTGGGGGAGATGACGTGACTATTACAGTGAGTGGGGGAGATGACGTGACTATTACAGTGAGTGGGGGAGATGACGTGGATATTACAGTGAGTGGGGGAGATGACGTGACTATTACAGTGAGTGGGGGAGATGACGTGACTATTACAGTGAGTGGGGGAGATGACATGACTATTACAGTGAGTGGGGGAGATGACGTGACTATTACATTGAGTGGGGGAGATGACGTGGATATTACAGTGAGTGGGGGAGATGACGTGGATATTACAGTGAGTGGGGGAGATGACGTGGATATTAGTGAGTGGGGGAGATGACGTGGATAATACAGTGAGTGGGGGAGATGACGTGGATATTACAGTGAGTGGGGGAGATGACGTGGATATTACAGTGAGTGGGGGAGATGACGTGGATATTACAGTGAGTGGGGGAGATGACGTGGATATTACAGTGAGTGGGGGAGATGACGTGGATATTGCAGTGAGTGGGGGAGATGACGTGGATATTGCAGTGAGTGGGGGAGATGACGTGGATATTGCAGTGAGTGGGGGAGATGACGTGGATATTACAGTGAGTGGGGGAGATGACGTGGATATTACAGTGAGTGGGGGAGATGACGTGGATATTACAGTGAGTGGGGGAGATGACGTGGATATTACAGTGAGTGGGGGAGATGACGTGGATATTACAGTGAGTGGGGGAGATGACGTGGATATTACAGTGAGTGGGGGAGATGACGTGGATATTGCAGATTGCAGTGAGTGGGGGAGATGACGTGGATATTGCAGTGAGTGGGGGAGATGACGTGGATATTGCAGTGAGTGGGGAAGATGACGTGGATATTACAGTGAGTGGGGGAGATGACGTGGATATTACAGTGAGTGGGGGAGATGACGTGGATATTACAGTGAGTGGGGGAGAGGACGTGGATGCTTATTTTGCAAAGTGTTAGGCAGAATTTATATGGTATTTTCATGGCTGATACTAAAGTGTTTACATTTTATTTTTGGCACTTTATTTTGTATACTGTAAAAACTTCAACCACATTGAAGTATTTTTTGGAAAACATTTAATAAAAGTTGAAATATTATATTAGAAGTCGTACTTATCATTTTTTGTAAAGTTAGCCAAAGGATTAATTAGCTAATCACAAAAAGAACACACTAGATTAAGTAAAAAAATTAAATAAAAATAATCGCTAGTCGTTGACTTATCAAAGAAATAATCGATAGATTAGTCGACGGACAAAATAATCGTTAGTTGCAGCTCTAGTGCGATCCATTCTCCCCTCTGTGTGCACTCTCACTCACCAGATATCTATGACTCCCAAGCGCCTGTAGTGATGGCTGGGCTCTGTTGTCCAACGGGCTGCGTCTCAAGCTGTAGCGTAGGTTGTTCTCGGTATACCGTCATGGGATGTAAATGAATGGCAGAGAAAGCAATATAGTGTAATTCCATTTAATAATCATAAAAAACAAACTATAACCACTCACATGTTAACGCTGTATCAAGTGTTAAAAACCCAGAAGTAACCAACGACTTGTGTCTCACCGACCAGAAATTGCGTCACCGCCGGCACTGACGCATTTCGCCCCTCCCGCGAGACATTGTTAAAGGATATCAAAGGATATTTTTGTGGACTTTAGTTATGGTCATGGATCATTGTTATTTACATAAATTTTTTGCACTGTGGTAATGATGTGTTGGTATTTAGCATTGGGCAGCGCTCTTCTACCTTGATTTCCACATTTAAAGTAGGGTGACCAGACATCCCCGGTTTCAGGGGACAGTCCCCGGATTGAGGACACTGTCCCCAGACCAAGTCTGTCCCCAGTTTTGTCCCCGGATTTGATTTCAACGGGAGTTGGGGCAATTTCAAAGACAGTCAGTGCAGAATAAAGAAAAACAATTCTGAATTACACCCCCCCACTCCGTCGCACCTACTAGCTTAGGGAGGGTGTATTTTTTCCCATTATCTGTGTCTCTTTCTGGTGATGATGTGCTGGTCGGAGTGGAGGGACTATTTTTTCAGTTTAAGGTGCATGCCCATCCAGCTCCGCTCGCATGTTCTTCTGCCTTGACTCATATTCCGGCCAGCCGCCTGCCTGCTTATCTCCTTGCCTTCCACAGCGGAGTGATCTTCAGAAGCAGGATCACTTATATACGTGATCCTGCATTTCTAGGTATCTGAGCCAATCAGCGGACTCGATGACCACCGGTACCCGCTGATCGTTATGTACATAGGCAGAACAGTGGTCTGCCTATGTAAACAAGGCAGTTCGCCATTCTGTCAGTATGGAAGACATTGATCCTGTGTTCCTGCAAAGCAGGTACAGGGATATATGCCTTCCCTTAGTAAAAGCACCTCCCACAGTGAGAAAACACTTGTTAGGCACACATTTAACCCTTTGATTGCCCTAGATGTTATCTGCTTCCCAGCCAGTGTCATTAGTACAGTGACCGTGCATATTTTTAGCACTGATCACTGTATTAGTGTCACTTAGTGTTCGATTTGTCCACCGCAATATCGAAGTCCCGCTATGAGTTGCTGATTGCCACCATTACTAGTAAAAAAAAAAATATGTCCCCGGATTTCATTTTAAAAATCTGGTCACCTTCATTTAAAGGCACATGCACTTTTGAGAGCAGCAACCCATTTATTAATGTATTGTAACAATTTTATATTTGTTTATATATTTCACGTATCCATTAGCGCGGTAGTATATACTGGTGTGTCTCACACATCTATATACCCACAAACTCATTGTTATACCCTGCTTTCGTCTCTAAAGAATTTGTATAGCCATGTCACATTTCTTGCCACAAATCTGGATCACGTTCCAGCATTATTTTGTTTCCTTGTTCTTGTTTAAAGTGGAGTTCCAGGCTTTTTTTTCGTTTATTAAAAGTCAGCAGGTACAAAAAGTTTCGCTGCTGACTTTTAAGAGAAGAGGGAAAACGGGAAGCACCACCTTAGTGTAGCATGTTAAATACAATTTATTAGCATGGTAAGTAATGCACTTACAGGAAACAAGATACAATTATGCTCCTCTGTGTAAAGATGTGATGTAGGTATCGTCCCACAGTCCAGCGATGCGCCCCGTGCGGAGCCTCGCTCCTCTCCCCCCTCCTCTCCCCAGCACTTCCATTAAACTGTGGGCACCCGGTCGTGACAGCTTGTGGCTTCACAGCTGGGCGCGCACTGGGCATGCACCAGTCGCGCTGGGCTCTGAGTGTATAGGCAATCTTCTGGAACCTGTGACGTGTCCCAGAAGGGAGGGGCCGCCTAGGGGTAGAGGAGGAGTCACCTAGGTGGCCCGAAGTGGGACAGGAAATCCCACTCAAAATTAGGCACCCACTCCCCCCCCCCCCCCCAAAAAAAATGACATGCCAAATGTGGCATGTAAGGGGGCGAGGAGTGCTTAAAGCAGAAGTTCCACTTTTGGGTGGAACTCCGCTTTAAGATGGTTTATATTAATTTTAGTAACATTATCATCCAGCATGCCAAAGTTTTGCAGGGGGACCTGTTGGGAGCTCAGTTCCTACAGCTGCCACCACAAGTGCCCTCTCCCTATATACACATTATGTAGGCAGGCTCTGTTGAGTCACGGCAACATCATTGTTTTTCTGGATAAGAAATCGATGTACGCCTCTGCGGTACAACAGAGATGGGTGGAGTTTTGGGCAGATCGACTGTTTTTATTCTGTATTTGCAGCATTTTTTAATGGATAAAACAAGGGGAGATGAATTGTATGTTCTTTTGTTTTGCCCAGATGTACACCTAACAAAATTGGGAAGGGTTCTGACAATGTTTTTTTTCTGGTTATACCTCCCCGTGTGGGCGACGGTCACTGACATTCTTGCCCTGATGTCACAAGGAAAGGAAGTAAGGGACAAAAAGAGGAACAAATCTAGCAAACTTTTCTCCACTAGCAAAACTTGCAGAGAAAAAATGTTGACAGTAGTTAGGCTTGGACCTATATTGCGTGTAATATGCTAAAATATTTAATGAGAATAGATCAGAAGTATGAAAAGTGTTAAAATCTAGTGCAAGGAAGATGACAGTTTCCTTCCTCTCCTTTGCACTCCCCCACATGAGTGTGTTGAGAGTTGTTCACAATGCTACAGTATTGTACAGGAAATGTATCTTTGCTGTGTGGTGCAGCATCAGCTAAAAGTAGACATGCAGATAATAACCCTTTGCCAAGACATGTAACAGGAGGCTATCATTAAGACATTAAAGAATCCTGCAATCTTTGCTCTTTTGTATCCTTGTCAGTAGTGACCTGAACACAGAAATGCCATTTCTAGCGGTTATTGAATCTTAGTACGTCTCTGTCCTTGGCTGGCAGAGTTGTCATCTGTAATGCTTTAGCTGCATTAGATCAGGGGTAGGCAACCTCCAGCTGTTGCAGAACTACAAGTCCCATCATGCCTCTGGGAGTAATTGTAACTGCCAGCCTTGCAATGCCTGATGGGAAATGTAGTTTCACAACAGCTGGGGGGCCCCAGGTTGCCCACCCCTACATTGGATAAGACCAGGTGTAATTAAATGTCTGTTACACACAAGGTGTATTAGTATTGGTCAGGAAAAAAAAGAGGCATGATCTCTCTTCATTTTTGTATATTTAAAGCAAAATGTAAAGTCAAAATTGTAACTTGAACTCATATGCAAGCATATTATTTGTACTACAGACTTTTGTTATCCCCATCCTGCCAAGCCCTTTTTTGTTCAATATTGATGATAATTTTCCTGGCGATGTCGCTAGCGATTGCACATTCCATCATATGTTGTTGGCATCCTGATTGAGTCTATGGGGATGATTTATTAAAGGCAAAAAGATTGTGCACTTTGCAGGTGCAGTTGCTCCAGAGCTTAGTAAATGTGGTAAAGCTCTTCTGGCTTCCATCATCCAATCATGTGCAAGCAAAAATGCTGCTGTTTTAAATTTCTTGCTTGTGATTGGGTATTCATTGTAAAGCAAAGCTTTGCCTCATTTACTAAACTCTGGAGCAACTGCACTTGCAAATTGCACAGTCTTTTTGTCTTTAGTAAACCAACCTCTGAGTTGACTTGGCCTGCCTCCTATCGGTCCATCCATATGTGGGAATTTGGTGCTTTTATCAGTAGAGGATGGAAGAAGGGATGGGAAGATGAACACAAGCAGACACCCAAGATGGCACCAGAATTGAGAACAGCGGGGAGAGAGCGGCCTACACCAAACAATGTAAGAGCTGAAATAGTTATTTGGAGCATTGAGTCATTTAGACCCCTTTCACACTGGGGCTGTGCCGCGTTGGCAGTAAAGCACCACTAGTTTTTGCTTTTTTTTTTTTTTTTGTATATTTTATTTTTTAAAGAAAAAATTCCATTATACATAGGACAGTCATTTCATTTGATCTAATACCCCTAGTCATCAACACAACAAAATTTTATCTCAGTTCAAATATATCGCATCAGTCCAAATTCATAAACTTATATATACTATCATACAGAACGAACCAATATGCCCATATCAAAACATAAACTTTAAATAGATCCGTCTATACTCTAGACTCAGTCCCTTACTGTCCTAAATATACAAATTATCCACTTTACTTTAAACACTTTCACCACCAAGAAAAGAAAAGAAAAGCTAGCAAAACAAACCAAAAAAAAAACCCCCGCTAGAGGCCGAAGAAAGGGTTAAGAAAGCCCCCCATGTTGAGGCTTTGCAGGCATTTCGGCAGTGCTGCCTATTAATTTCAATGGGCAGGGGCGGTGGGGGAGCACTGTATGCACTACTCCCAAACAGCCCCAAAGATGCTGCTTGCAGGACTTTTTTTCCCATCCCGCAAGCGCACTGCCCCACTGTGAAAGGCTTTCACACTGGGGAGGCATGAGACGTGCTTTTTAAGTGCTTTACATGCGCTATTTTTTAGCGCTAAAATGCCTGAAAAGTGCCTCGGTGTGAAAGGGGTCTTACTGAACCAGGCAAATGGGTTTCTGTTTTTTTTTTTTTTTGGGACTAATGACAGACTTTACCTCTGCTTTAAGACCAATGGCGGCTGGTGCTCCATTTTTTTGGAGGGTGGCAAACAAACCCCAGTATTCAGCCTACAATCATATTCTATATAGCGTAAAACAAGAGAATGAGGTTAACAGATCTAGCCAGGAGAATACTCTCTCCTGGACCTGTGAGTCTTGGATAATATTAGGGGGGGGAGAGGGCAGGAGATCACCAAAGGGGTAGGGAGGGGGGCGGGCGCACGGGCTTTTCTCAGGTCGTGGTCCACCCAGCCCAGGGCAGGATTAAACTAAGGATCCTCATCTGGATCGGGTGGGCCAGCCCCGCACTTACCCCATAAAAGTCGCGAGCGGCTTCCCCGGCTTCTCCTCCTGGCCAATCTGGTCGCTGTTTCTCACTTCCTGGTCTGATTGGCTGGGAGGAGAAGCAGGAAGACAATAGCGAATGTTGATCCGCTAATGTCACAAGTGCTCTGCACCATGAGCCCAACCTTTTTGAAGCCAGTTAGAGCCTCCAGCTCTAGTCATGTGTGTCACTTAAACAAAAAAAAACCCTGTACAACTCTATGCGACTGGCAGCCCGCATGGAGATTAGGGGGCTGCGCCCTTTATGGACGGGCCGCTGCTTTTTAAGACCATTGGAATAGAGCAGTGGTCTCCAAATTGTAGCCTGGGGGGCCAGATGCGGTTCTTTTGCTTGCCTTTATCTGGCCCTTGAGTCATTATTCTTGCCACAGACACCAATGATAGGGCACTATTTCTCCCACTGACACCAACAATGGGACATAAGTCCTTCTACTGACCCCAACTTTGGGGCACTATTCCTCCCCTAATACCAAAGATGGGGCATTTTTTACTCCCACTGGGCACAGTCCGGCCCCCCTAAAGTCTGAATGACCGTAAACTGGCCCTTTGTTAACAAAGTTTGAAGACCCCTAGAATAGAGTAACACACGTTCTTTTGTGACCTCACTGAAAGTGTAAAAGCAGCTATAATAGTATCTCTGGGGGGGACCATTGTACTGTACTGTGTTTCTTTTATACATTTTGTAATCGTGTTATTAAAAGCCCGTTCCACTTGCTTCTACTTAGAAAGAAGCCTTGGGCACAATTCCAGTGTTGAAAAGATCATCATAAAATGTCGAAGAGAAAAATGATCAAATTAGGTGAATAGCCAAAACACAACACGGGCCGAATAAAAGAATGTATAGACTGATTACTTTTTATGACTGTGTAACCGTCATTGACAATGATTGATAGAATGCATTTAAATTCACTATTGGTTGTCAATACCAAGGAAGATAATTTAGTAAAGGCCATGGCCAGTCTGCCCTCAAGTTATCTACCTCAACAGACAGGACAAGGCCTGTGGGTGATTTTTAATGTTCAATTCCAGCAACACAATGCTCAATACATGATTGTTTATATTCTTATTTTTATAAACTTTCTGTTCCATAGGCTTATTGTGTTAGATAAATGAAGGGCAGCAGCTTTTTGCCTGCAATGGGAGGGACCACTATTTTCCCAGGCCTTTTCAGAACACACAAATGTGCCTGAACTGATGAACAGAAAGCAAGAGATTTATCGCACGATTGCTGCTTTTGGTGGCAGTGTGCAGTGAATGATAATGATCACAACAGACGCTGTTTTTCTTGATGAAGGGCTTTTGCTAAAGGAGTTATTAGTGGCTGCATTCTTCCGGCATTAGCTAAGTCCAGCCTATGAAGCCGAGAGTGTGGGGAGAGAGCTGTGATGTGGGTGTCTTCTGATGCATGGTCACATGATGGCCTGTCCAGGGGTGGTCTTGTTGTAATAATCTTCCAGCAATTCATCATTCTCTCACACTGTGCTTTCCTCCCTCCCTGATCAAAAATGTGCTTTACTAACTGTAAGGAGAGAAAACATAGACAAAGCATAGAATCTTTTTCTCTCCCTCTCCCCCTCCATCTCTCCTGCTCTCGCTCTCGCTCTCGCTCTCTCTCTCTCTCCCTCTCTCTCTCTCTCCCTCTTTGCCTTCCTCTCCCCCTCTCTGCCTTTCTTCTCCCCCTCTCTGCCTTTCTTCTCCCCCTCTCTGCCTTCCTCTCCCCCTCTCTGCCTTCCTCTCCCCCTCTCTGCCTTCCTCTCCCCCTCTCTGCCTTCCTCTCCCCCTCTCTGCCTTTCTTCTCCCCCTCTCTGCCTTTCTTCTCCCCCTCTCTGCCTTCCTCTCCCCCTCTCTGCCTTTCTTCTCCCCCTCTCTGCCTTTCTTCTCCCCCTCTCTGCCTTTCTTCTCCGCCTCTCTGCCTTTCTTCTCCGCCTCTCTGCCTTCCTCTCCCCCTCTCTGCCTTTCTTCTCCCCCTCTCTGCCTTTCTTCTCTGCCTTTCTTCTCCCCCTCTTCTGCCTTTCTTCTCCCCCTCTTCTGCCTTTCTTCTCCCCCTCTCTGCCTTTCTTCTCCCCCTCTCTGCCTTTCTTCTCCCCCTCTCTGCCTTTCTTCTCCCCCTCTCTGCCTTTCTTCTCCCCCTCTCTGCCTTTCTTCTCCCCCTCTCTGCCTTTCTTCTCCCCCTCTCTGCCTTTCTTCTCCCCCTCTCTGCCTTTCTTCTCCCCCTCTCTGCCTTTCTCTCTCTCTCTCTCTCTCTCTCTCTCCCCCCTTTTTCCGTCTCTCTCTCTCTCTCTCCCTCCCCCCCCTCTCTCTCTCTCTCTCTCCCCCCCCTTCTCTCCCCCCCCTCTCTCTCCCTCTTTTTTCCTCTCGCTCCCTCTTTTTTTTTCCTCTCGCTCCCTCTTTTTTTTTTCTTCTCGCTCCCTCTTTCCGCCCCCCTCTTTTCCCCCCTTCCTCTTTTCCCCCCTTCCTCTCTCCCTCTCTTCCCCCCCTTCCTCTCTGTACACTCCCACCCCCCCTCCTCTCTGTACACTCCCATCCTTTATTCTTTCCTGCTTTTTCTTCCTCTGTCTCTACCTGCCTCTCTCTCTCTCTCTCTCTCTCTCTCTCTCTCTCTCTCTCTCTCTCTCCGTCACCAATTACTGACCCATCAGTTACTCCGATTGTGAGGTTGGTAGCATCCAGTAGGCACTGTAGTGTGGGCCTACCTGACTGGATATAAATATCATGGTTTGAATTTTCTGGAGATGTCCAGTCTATGAGCATCAACAAGTAGCATCAATTTTACACAAGCCTAGCTGTTGCACTAATTGACTTTAATGGCAAATATAAGAATTACGCAGGTTGTAAGGTTGGTAAAATCCAGGTAGGCACTGTTGTGCGGGCCTACATTATTGAAGATAAATATCTAACAGGTGTGGCCAGGCTATGGGCATTACCAGACAGTATATTAGTATTACAATAAACTCTCAAGTTCGAGATTATTCTGTAAACTGAAGATGAATCGTTGCACAGTGCCTGTAGCTACAGAGGGACATTTGTTTTAAGACTCATTTAGTGTTTGTTAATGGATACACTTTTAGTTGGCATATTTTTACTCATGCTTTTGTGTAATTGACATTGTGCAGCTAGACGTTATAAGAGCCTAGCTATTTTATGGTGAGACAATAATTTGTATTAATTGTCCTAAGCCATGAAAAATTACTCGCCTACTTTTTCTAAATCGTTGTGGAGCATTAGTACAGATGACACCAATGTACCTACATGCATGAAATGACGTCTGGGCGCAGTGCTGCTGATATATTTATTTTTGCTGTTGTTGATGCCCTGGTAAATAATCTTCATCACCTGAATAAAAAACCTTGTCTGGTGTGCCAGCATAATTGGCCCTACCGGTGATGTTTAGACATTGTCCTATGTAATATCATGTGGCCGGTGTCTAAATCTCAGTCCTAAAAAGCACAAAGTACATATTTGTATTGGCATATTTGTGTTCATTCCACTTGTGCTTTGTTGTTTATACCATTCTTAAGGCAATTTAATTCAGTAGTCTACAGCTTCCTCTGATGTAGATACAGTACTTGGTATATTTTCCCCTTTCCTTTGTGCAGCAACTGTCAGCCTGCCTGAACTCTGAGCTGGCAGCCACGTGTTATTCATAGATGGGTGGTACATGGAGAGGACTGTGTGGAGCCTTCCCAGTCTTTTGATGGCTGCTGGCAGCTGAAAGCTGTGCAAGGTCAGATTGCAAGGGCTCTTATGTCATCCGATTCCTAGCTCTACCCAGCCAGTGAGATGGGCGCACAGTGATTTTTTTATTTTTTTTTGTACAAAATAAACAGCAACTTCTAGCTCACACGTGGTGTTTTAACAATTAAAAAAAAAAGTCCCAGAATGAAAGCATTATATTTATGTTCTCAAAATGAAGCCATACTATAGAAGGTGAATTATACACCAAAGTCCAGTGTATGTATGTATATGTGTGTGTATATGTGTGTGTGTATATGTGTGTGTATGTATATATATATATATATATATATATATATATATATATATATATATATTGTGAGGGGGTTAGCTCGGTAGCGGGTGTGTGTGACCCCCTGGATGGGCTCCCCACACAAAAACAGGCCCAGCAGACGGAGGTTGTGGTTTTCAAGATCAAAAGGTGCGGTTTATTTCTCTATTTACAGTGACAAAAACACAGCAAAGCAAAAAGAAACATAAACAAAATAAATCCTGGTCAGCTTGACCTCTGACTAAACATGCAGGTTTCCCTAACTAACAACTGGGATCAGCCTGGTGCTGTCCTAGTCCCTAAGTCCCTGGTTTAGTAAATGTCCAAACAAATAGCCACACAGGCTTTGTCTCACCGCACAGGGGTTCACTCTCCCTAGACAGTCCACACAGGTCTGGGTCCAGGCATGAGCAAACATCTAATGAAGCTGGGAGTTTTTATAGAGGCCTTAAACGAGCTGACAAGCTTCAGCTGGTCTCATCAACTCCCTGCCTGCACGACGCCCAGCACTCTCCCTAGAGGTATGAATCATCCATGAGCCCACTAGCCTCAGCTGGGCTTCATCAACTCTCTCCCTAGTTGTATAAGTCGGCATAAAGCCTGAATCTGGGAGAAATATACCTACCCCCCTGGATGCAACCAGGTGACTTTACCTTCCTGCTGTCACATACCCCCCCCTCTTGTTTTAACCTTGGGGTTGGAACACCAGCAATCAGGCATTCATGTACTCGAGACAAAGCATCCACATTCCCCATTTGAACGCCAGGGCGATGCTTTACTGTGAAGTTGAATTCCTGTAGGGCCAGGAACCACGTATTTACTCTTCTATTTGTCTCCTTGTTTTGAGCCATCCACTTTAACGGAGCGTGATCCGTAACCATGTCAAAGTGCCTACCTAGCAGATAGTACCGAAGGGAATCTAGAGCCCACTTCACCGCTAAACACTCCTTTTCAACCGTGGCGTAATTTACCTCATGGGACTTCAACTTCCTGCTGAGGTAAATGACTGGGTGCTCTTCCCCGTTCCAGACCTGGGACAATACTGCTCCTAACCCCACATCTGACGCATCACTTTGTACGACAAAGTCTTTAGAGAAGTCGGGTGAGTACAACACTGGCTGGCTACATAAGGCTTGTTTCAAGAATTGGAATGCTGCCTCAGCCTCGGGGGTCCATTTAATCATGACCGACCCTTTCCCTTTCGTCAGGTTGGTTAGGGGCACAGCCTTAGAAGCAAAGTGGGGAATGAAGCGCCGATAATAACCCGCGATTCCCAGAAAGGCTCGTACCTGCTTCTTGCTGTTGGGACGTGGCCAACTCTGGATGGCCTCGACTTTGTTGAGTTGGGGTTTTATTACTCCCCTGCCAATGGTGTACCCAAGATATTTGGCCTCCTCCTGCCCAATGGTACACTTCTTGGGGTTAGCCGTAAACCCCGCTTCCCGGATAGAGTCTAGGACTGCTTGCACTTTTGGCAGATGTGAGGCCCAATCTGTGCTATGGACAATTACGTCATCCAGGTAAGCCGCAGCATACTTCCGATGGGGCCTCAGTATCTGGTCCATTTTCCGCTGGAATGTGGCCGGCGCATTCTGTAACCCGAACGGCATTCTCTTATATTGGAACGCCCCGTCTGGGGTTACAAATGCGGTTTTCTCTTTGGCCGACTTGGCCAGGGGAATTTGCCAATACCCTTTTGTGAGGTCAAGAGTCGTCATGTATCGGGCTGTTCCCAGCCGGTCGATCAACTCATCTATACGTGGCATGGGGTAGGTGTCAAATTTTGTAACTTTGTTCAACTGACGAAAATCGTTACAAAATCGCCAGCTCCCATCCGGTTTAGGCACCAACACAATGGGACTAGACCAATCACTTTGGGACTCCTCTATCACCCCTAAGTTCAGCATTTTCTGTACTTCCTCCCGTATTGCCTCCCGTCGGGCCTCTGGGATCCGATAGGGTTTTAACTTCACCCTTTCACCGGGCGGGGTAATAATATCATGCTCTACCCCAGATGTTTGTCCCGGCAGCTCAGAGAACACCTCCTTGTTGCGAAGCACAAACTCCTTAACCTCCTGTTGTTGGGGTTGTGACAAGGTGGCTGCTATTCCAACCTCCGGAATCACGCAACCAGTTTGAGCTGGTGACCAAGTTTCTGCGACTAGGGACTCTCTATCCCTCCAGGCTTTCAACAGATTAACGTGATAGATCTGTTCGGGCTTTCGCCTTCCTGGTTGTCTGACCTTGTAATTCACTTCGCTCACTTTTTCCATTATCTCGTAGGGGCCTTGCCATTTGGCAAGGAATTTACTTTCAACCGTAGGGACAAGTACCAATATCCTATCCCCCGGGGAAAAGGTACGGGTCTTGGCTCCACGGTTGTACACTCTCTGCTGTGCCAACTGCGCTTGGGCCAAATGTTCCTTCATGATGGGCATTACCTGTGCAATTCGATCTTGCATCAGGGCGACATGCTCAATCACACTCCTGTGGGGAGAACTCTCACTTTCCCAAGTTTCCTTGGCAATATCCAACAGCCCTCTTGGGTGTCTCCCATACAGTAACTCAAAGGGGGAGAATCCCGTAGAGGATTGGGGCACCTCCCTAATAGCAAACATCAAATAAGGAAGTAGACAGTCCCAATCCTTTCCATCTCTATCCACCACTTTCTTCAACATTTGTTTTAGGGTTTTGTTGAATCTTTCAACCAGCCCATCGGTTTGGGGGTGATACACAGACGTACGCAATTGCGTCACTTTGAACAATTTACACAGCTCTTTCATAACCCGGGACATAAAGGGTGTACCTTGGTCCGTAAGCAGTTCTTTACAAATACCCACCCGGCTAAAAACAAGAGATAGCTCTTTGGCTATGGTTTTGGCCGAGGTATTTCGGAGAGGGATCGCTTCTGGATAACGGGTGGCATAGTCCATTATAACTAATATGTACTGGTGCCCCCTAGCGGACTTGATTATAGGACCTACCAAATCCATTGCGATCCTCTCAAACGGGACCTCAATGATGGGTAGAGGGACCAGCGGGCTACGGAAATGTGGCATCGGGGCCGACCTCTGACACACAGGGCAGGAGGAACAATAATTTTCTATGTCCTTCATCACCCCAGGCCAATAGAATCTCTGTAATACCCTCTCTCGGGTTTTCTCTGTCCCCAGATGACCTCCAAGAATGTGCCCATGGGCCAACTCCAACACCAACTTCCTGTAAGGTTTGGGCACCACAAGCTGCTCAACGGTTTCTTCTGCCCTTTTTGCCACCCGATACAGTAGGTCCTTCTCTACGCTGAAGTATGGGTAAGTGCAGGTATTATCTGGGTTCACTAACTCGCCATCTATTTCCACTACGTTTTCCCGTGCCTTTATTAGGGCGGGGTCTTTTAACTGTTCTGTGGCAAAATTTTCCCTGTGAACCTCAAGATCAGAAAACTCCACAGACGGTAGGTTTTCGTCTGAGGAGGTGGGCTCCTCTCCAGTTTCTTGAGTCTCGCCTGCCAATACTGACAAGGGAAATTCTGGAGAGTCCTCACCACTCTCAGAGGAGTTCTGGCTATCACCTTCCTGGTACATAGGGGCACCAGTGGGGGGCTCAGGATCATCCCACAGTTCCCAGAACTTCGGAAAATCCCTTCCCACAATGGCATCATGCGGTAGTTGAGATACTAACCCCACTGGATGAGAGAGGGTACCTTTGGGGGTCTTGAAACACACTGTAGTCACTGGATACTCTTGGGTGTCCCCATGCACACAAATAACAGCTACCTTGCTATTCCCAGAGACCTCTGTTTTAACTAATTCAGCCTTTATCAGGGTCACAAGGCTACCTGAATCCAGTAATACCACAACATTTCTACCATTAATACACATTTTGCATAAATGTTTCTCAGTTCCCCGAATGGCAGTGCATGCGACTGTCGCACACAGCGACTGACGTCTGTCCGTCAGAAAGTCACATTGCATGGGTTCCTCCACAACCGGGCAATTTGCTGCAATATGTCCCGCTTGCCGGCAGCGGTAGCAAACAATCCTTTTGGCTGCCTCTTGAGCCCCCGACTTCCCAGGCTGTTCTCGCCAAACCCTGGGCAGAGCTCCCACCCTCTCACTCTCTCCACCCTCACCCCTTGGAATCATCTTATCCGCCCCTGGGGATGGTCTGGTCTTAGGGTGGAAAGTCCGAGAGTCTCTGGAAGAGGCCGTCAGGTTCTCTGCAGCCAAGTATCTCTCTACACGATCCACAAGTTTACCGGCCGTTTCTGGGTCTCCATGGCTTACCCACTTTTGAATGGCGGTAGGAAGAGCTCTCAAGAAACGATCCATCACAACACGTTCCACAATCTCTGGTGCGGACAAAGTCTCTGGCTGTAGCCACTTCCTGCTCAGGTGAATGAGATCATACATTTGAGACCTGGGGGGTTTTCCAAGCTGGAAAGTCCAGTTATGCACACGCTGAGCCCGGACAGCCAGGGTGACACCCAGCCTTGCCAATATTTCAGCTTTTAGCATCACATAGTCTTTTGCTTGGTCAGGCTCTAGGTCATAGTAAGCTTTCTGCGATTCACCAGTTAACAGAGGAGCCACCAGTCCAGCCTACTGCTCCTCAGGCCACTTTTCTCTTTCAGCAGTCCTTTCAAATGTGGTCAAAAATACCTCTGGATCATCCTCTCCAGTCATTTTTGTCAATAAACGACTCACCCCAAAGGACGCGGTATTAGTGGGACGGCTTTCCTCACTGGTCTGCGGACGTTGCTGCATTACTGCTTCCATCTGTTGTTGTAGTCTCTGCTCTTGCTTCTGCAACAGGTCTATGAAGCGGGCCTCAGATTGCTGCTGGGCTTGTTGCTGGGCTGCGAAGCTCTGTTGTTGAGCTGCAAGGCTCTTTTGCAAACCTGCATTTGTCTGCCGTTGATTGGCATTTGCTAGAGCCAGGTGTTTCAGTATCTCCTCCATGCTGGCTTAAAAAAAAACTGCCACTGGTTCTCCACCAACTGTGAGGGGGTTAGCTCGGTAGCGGGTGTGTGTGACCCCCTGGATGGGCTCCCCACACAAAAACAGGCCCAGCAGACGGAGGTTGTGGTTTTCAAGATCAAAAGGTGCGGTTTATTTCTCTATTTACAGTGACAAAAACACAGCAAAGCAAAAAGAAACATAAACAAAATAAATCCTGGTCAGCTTGACCTCTGACTAAACATACAGGTTTCCCTAACTAACAACTGGGATCAGCCTGGTGCTGTCCTAGTCCCTAAGTCCCTGGTTTAGTAAATGTCCAAACAAATAGCCACACAGGCTTTGCCTCACCGCACAGGGGTTCACTCTCCCTAGACAGTCCACACAGGTCTGGGTCCAGGCATGAGCAAACACCTAATGAAGCTGGGAGTTTTTATAGAGGCCTTAAACGAGCTGACAAGCTTCAGCTGGTCTCATCAACTCCCTGCCTGCACGACGCCCAGCACTCTCCCTAGAGGTATGAATCATCCATGAGCCCACTAGCCTCAGCTGGGCTTCATCAACTCTCTCCCTAGTTGTATAAGTCGGCATAAAGCCTGAATCTGGGAGAAATATACCTACCCCCCTGGATGCAACCAGGTGACTTTACCTTCCTGCTGTCACATAATATATATATATATATATATATATATATATATATATATATATATATATATAATATATTGTTGTCTGCAGCCTTGACTTTATCTTTGACTGCAAATCTGCATAACATCACATCTGATGCTGTAAATCTCTAATTATTTACTGGTGTGACAATCCACAGACAATAGGAAACAGGCTAATGTGATGTATAAGTTAAAATATGTACAATCTTTGAAAGCTGGATGCTCTAAATGGCAACATCAGTAAGAGAAAAAAAGGCAAACAAAATTAGGAGTGAGTGATAACATGAAAACCTTGATCTTGCCAAAATCAAAACCTTCTTTTTTTTTTTTTTTTAACTGAAGAGAAAAACTGGCAACTGGGATAAGTGCAAACCACCCTTGCACTGTAGTCTAAAGCCTAGTACACATGTCGGGTGACGTCGGCCAGTTCAGTAAAAACTGGCAGACATTCGGCCCATGTGTATGGCAGCCGGTCCAACAGAAGCCGGCCATGCATTGGAGCTGCACCATTCTGGCTAAAATGAGAATCACGATTTTTTGCTTAGAAGATAGATCACGATTCTCGTGGCGTAACATCTTTCATATAAAAAAAAAAAAATTGGGCTAACTTTACTTTTTTTTTTTCATTGAAGTGTATTTTTTTCCCCAAAAATTGCATTTGAAAGACCTCTGGGCAAATATAGTGTGACAGAAAATATTGCAGCAATTGCCATTTTTATTCCCTAGGGCCTCTGCTAAAATATATATATGTTTGGGGGTTCCAAGTAATTTTCTATCAAATAATATTGATTTTAACTTAAACAAGTGTCAGAAAAACATTTAGACTTTAAGTGGTTAAACTTCCTGCATTTACACACAGAAGTTAGGCCCCTTTCACACGGGGATCGTTCTGCTGAGCCGGTGGATGACAGGGTGGTCCCCGCACACTGTGCAGGGACCGCCCTGTCAGATCTCCGCTCTCCCCTATGGGGGGATCGGATGAACACAGACCGTCTGTCCGTGTTCATCCGATCCGCTCTGCAGACGGATAGAAAAATAGGATTTTCCTCCGTCTGCGGAATCGGGGGATTGCGGACACGGAGGAGATCGGGTGTCAGCGGATGTTCATCTGCTGACACCTGCGATCTCATAGGGACCAATGTATGTCCCTTTTTCAGCCGTAAACGGATGTGAAAGGGGCCTTAGAAAGAAGCGTTAGTTACAATGTTTCATGTTGTTAAAAACTTGGCAGACTGCCCAGATTTTTTCTTTACACACGCAGAAGTTTATCCCTTTGATCTAAGAAGGAAGCATTAGATGCAATGTTTCCTGTTAAAAACTTGGCATACTGCCCGGATATTTTCTTTTGACAGCTGATAAGTCTTTCCACTTCTTATATGAAAGAATCGGCAAACTCTGCATTGAAGATCGTCAGCGGGGTTGAATCGAGATCACGATTTTTTAACAAGTAATTGTGCAGCTCTACCGTGCATGCTGAAAAACCAGCAGCCGACTGGCTCCCAGTCGGCACGTTCAGCCAATCGCTGAGAGCATTGACTGGCGTGTTCTGGTAGGGGGGCCGTCTCCCTTGCAGAACACAATAGCGCATAACAAGGGAGTTTACTGTACTAATGTTGGATTGTTAGTACAGCGGCTCTGACCTGAGCTGTGAGTTTTTTTTTTTTGTTATAGCTGGGTTGAATGCAAAAAACTAGTGGTGTGTACTAGGCTTAAGTTTACTTTTTATCCAGCAAATTTAACCTTGTTTGAAGTAGCCATGGAAAAGTCCACTTTTAATTACTACAATCTCAATAAAAGTTTAAATTCTGCTTTTTTAAGATGCCATGTATTACCCTATTCTCCATATACCCTAAGGTCTGTTTCACGTGGGCCTGTATAAGAGCAATGTGAACAGCATAGCTTTGACAAAACATTTGCAGAGCTTTCAGCAAGCTTTGTTGAAGCTTTTAAAGTAACATTCAGCTCTAGTTTGTAAATGCAGATCCTAATGGGAGTGCTGATTGTCACTATTATCAAGCTGCTAGCGGGCTTCAGCACTACTTGAAGCTTGTTGAAAGCCTGCTAGCAACTTGTTTAACAACTTGCTGCAAAATCACGTACATGTACGTGATTGGCTTCAAGTGGTTATACTGGGGTTAGCTAGAGCTGCACGATTAATCGTTAAAATCGTGATCTCAATTTAACCCCCTCACAATCTCTATGCAGAATTTCCCGATTCATTCATGTTAGTGTAGAGCAGTGATTCTCAACCAGGGTTCCATGGAACCCTAGGGTTCCTCCAGAGGTTGCTAGGGGTTCCTTAACATTGGGCAATTTCTGCCTCTCAGATAATTTCCTACTGACACCATTGATCTTTTTAGCTATCTGTAAGGAGGTAATTCTTCCCAATGACCACAAGTGTAAGGACCATCCTTCCCACTGACCATCACACAAAGGTATCATGAATTGTAGATTTCTTATTTTTAGCAGGGGTTCCCCGAGACCGGAGAACTATTTCAAGGGTTCCTCTGTGTTGAAAAGGTTGAAAAAGGCTGGTGTAGAGGGTTCTCTGCTCATTTAGCTGTCAAAAGAAAAAAAAAACGGGTAGCCTGCCAAGTTTTTTACAACATTGTCAGTGCTGGTAGATAACTATAAACATTGTAACTTTTCGTTCTTTGATCAAAGGAATAAACTTACTGTATATACTCGAGTATAAGCTGACCCGAATATAAGCCGAGGCACCTAATTTTACCACAAAAACTGGGAAAACTGATTGACTCGAGAATAAGCCTAGGGTGTCCATCTGCATGTCTCACTGTGCCCATGCCTCACTGTGCCAATGACTAGACTGACGTTTAACATGGGAGTCTATGGAAGGGGTGCCCGGCTTTAACCACTTGTCCACCGCCCACTGTCAATTGACGGCGGGCGGAGGATACTCTCGTTCTGGGAGGACGTCATATGACGTCCTCCCTTTAAAATGAGCTAGAAGGCGCGCGCGCGCCCGCCGCGTTCACAAGGCCCCGGTGCGTGTGCCCGGCGGCCGCGATTGCCGCCGGGCACCCGCGATTGCCCGGGAAACGAGCAGGAAAGTGGGTCTCTGTGTGTAAACACAGAGATCCACGTCCTGTGAGGGAGAGGGGACCGATGGTGTGTCCCTTGTACATAGGGACAACCATCGGTCACCTCCCCCAGTCAGTCCCCTCCCCCCACAGTAAGAACACATTGAGGGAACATATTTAACCCCTTCCCGCCCCCTAGTGGTTAACCCCTTCCTTGCCAATCACATTTATACAGTAATCAATGCATTTTTATAGCAGGGATCGCTGTATAAATGTGAATGGTCCCAAAAATTTGTCAAAAGTGTCCGATGTGTCCGCCGCAATATCGCAATCACAATAAAAAATCGCAGATCGCCGCCATTACTAATAAAAAAATCAAAAAATAAAAATGCTATAAATCTATCCCCTATTTTGTACACGCTATAACTTTTGCGCAAACCAATCAATACGCGCTTATTGCGATTTTTTTTTTTTTTTTTTTTTTTTTTTACCAAAAATATGTAGAAGAATACGTATCGGCCTAAACTGAGGAAAATTTTATTTAAAAAAAAAATGGGTATTTATTATAGCAAAAAGTAAAAAATCGTGTTTTTTTTCCCAAACTGGACGCTCTTCTTTTGTTTATAGCGCAAAAAATAAAAACCGCAGAGGTGATCAAATACCACCAAAAGAAAGCTCTATTTGTGGGAAAAAAAGGACACAAATTTTGTTTGGGAGTCACGTCGCACGACCGCGCAATTGTCATTCAAAGTGTGACAGCGCTGAAAGCTGAAAAATGGCTTGGGCAGGAAGGGGGTTTTCGTGCACAGTAGGGAGGTGGTTAAAAAATCGGTGCTCCCCGGCCGTAGGTCCCCCAAACAACAAACTTTACACACTTGTAGAGGAGAAATGGGGCTACAAGTGTGCCAAGTTCCGGGTCCAGGGGACCTACGACTGGCCAGTACCGGGTCCCCAAAGTCCGGGAGATCAGGTGCAAAAATTTTCAGCACAAAAAAAGTGCTGAAAAACTCAGCTTATACTCGAGTATATACAGTAGATCTGTAATTCAGAGAAGTTTAACCACTTAAAGACTAAACCTTTTTCTGACACTTGTTTCTTACAAAGTTAAAATCAGTATTTTTTGCTAGAAAATTACTTGGAACCCCCAAACATTATATATATCTTTTTAGCAGAGACCCTAGGGAATAAAATGGCGATTGTTTCAATATTTTATGTCACACTGTATTTGCGCAGCGGTCTTTAAACCGCATTTTTTGGGGAAAAAATACGCTTCAATGAATTAAAAATAAAATAAACAGTAAAATTAGCCCAATTTTTTTTGTATAATTTGAAAGATGTTACGCCGCCAGAATCGTGATCTTTATTCTAAGCAAAAAAAAATGTATTCTTACTTTAGCCAGAATTGTGCAGCTGAAGCCGTATGCCATAACCACTGTATCATCTAAAAATAATTTAGTTATTGGATTGCTTTTACAGGCGATCGGGGAGCCAGTATCTGATTTGGTGGTGCTACCGGGTTATAGAGCAGGCCAGGGACTGGAAGGTCCCCGGGGATCTCTATGATCTAGGACATGGGTCTCCAAACTGTGGCCCGGGGGCCAGATGCGGCCCTTTTCTTGCTTTTATCCTGTCCTTGGGGCAATAATCCTGCCACTGATACAAGACACTATTCTGCCATCGGACACAAACAATGAAGCATCATTTCTGCCACTAACACTAATAATAGGGCACTATTCTTCCTTATGATACCAACGATGGGGCACTATGCCTCCAACCTAATACCAAATGTGGTGATGTTTACTCTTACTGATGCCAGAAAAATTTCCACTCCCGCTGGCCATGCTCTGGCCCTCCTGAAGTCTAAAGGACAGTAAACTGACCATTTGTTTAGAAAGTTTGGAGATCCCAATCTAGGAGACCAAATGCTTGCTGTTCACATTGCTCTTATACAAGCTGAAGTCTGTGTGACACAAACCTTACAGAACCAGTACAGCATGTTGGTCCATTTCTTCCTGAACATTGTTACTGCATGCACACAAAGCTGAGTAATTCTGTGAGCAGGGTATGTGCCCTTGTAATGTCGGACTGGATGTTGGTATAATTGGGGAGTGTACATGGTGGCTGTCAGCTGCCTAGAGCGGTGTGGTCAGGGTTGTGGCTGAGACAAGCATTGGGATGACAGGTGCAGCATTACTGACAGTCCTGGAGAGGGCAGCTGTGGAGGGAATGCACACAGGGCAGCTGGAATCATCTCTGTCACTTCCCCCATCCGAGGGGCCTTGTTGTAGGGCTGTGGGGGAGGGATCCATTCAGAAGTGAATAAGAATTGTCACGCCACCTTAACACTTTCAAAGTAACCCAACCACAGCTGTGTTTCCTCCATCGATCCCTGAGCATCATTCAGCGCACGTTAAACATTCAAAGCCAATATGTGAGTTGGCATGTATGACAATAATAAGCACTTAGCAGAGCCCTATCTGCTGTAAGTCTGGTGTGGTAAAGGCTAAAATAAGCGACCATCATTATTTCCTCCCATAGATCATTGCTTATACCTGGAACCTGTCAAACCTGGTGTTTTGTAAAACTCTAATGCTGGCCGCACATGGTTATTTTCTTGTAAATTCAACCATTTTTAATCATTTGAAAATGTCAAAATGACCAAACAAGATAGTTTTCAGCTGACATGTTAAAAGTATCTACATCTTTCACGCTAGGCTGCCCCGATCCTCTTGGTGCTTCATGCAACTGAAAACTGGTTAGGAATTGTTGTAACTGCCTAAAAATGACTTTAAGCCCAGGTTCACGCTGGTGCGATTTGACATGTCAAATCGGCGATATTTGCCGCAAATTGCGTTCAATGGCACCATCCTAATCGGTGTGACGCCGCATCTGCGGCGCTGCATCGATTTAAAAAAGTAGTTTCTGTACTACTTTTTGCGATTTCGGCCGCGATTTACATTGACATCTGTGTCAGATGTCTTTGTAATCGCGGCTGAAATTGGGACTGCCAGCGAGAGTGAAATCGTGCGAGTTCAGCTGAACTCGCACAGCTTCACTCCCACAGCCCAGTGTGAACCTGGGCTAAATGATTTGCCTGGCAATTCTGACCTTTGCCATAAGAACTAATCTGCCTAGTGGTATAGGTGGGCTGGTGTGAATCCCTGTGGGCTACTCAGGCTTTAGTTTTTATATAGGCCTTGTTCACATCTTTGCATTTTAATGCAAAACAACACGCATAAGATGCAATGTAATTAAGTAAGGGTGTTCAGATCTCTACGGTGTTTTGTGCGGTGGTTTGAAAAATGAGGCCTAGTATAATAAAAGCATGCTACATCACATGCAAATAGATACATGTGGCCCTGGTCTTAAAGCGGAGTTCTGCCCATTTAAAAGTTAGCAGCTACAAAAAGTGTAGCTACTGACTTTTTTAATAAACAGACCCTCACCTGTCCCACGGTTCAGCGATGCGGGCGCACGAAGCCCCGCTCCTCTCCACCTTCTCTCCCTGGCGCCGGCATTGTAACTGTGGGCGCCCGGCTGTGGCTTCACACCCGGTTACGCACTGCGCATGCATGAGACTCGCTGCATGTTGTGAATGACCGGGCAATCTTCTTCGACATGTAGCATGTCCCAGAAGATTGCAGGGAGGGAGGGGGAAGAGGTTAACTTCCCTCTGGCGCCAGGGGAGGAAGTGGGAGCTAGCTGGGTGCCTGTCAAAACTGAGTACCCACCTCCCCTAAAAAAAAAAAAAAAAATTACATGCCAAATGTTGCATGTCAGGGGGTCACCAGTACTTAAAGCGGAAGTTCCATTTTTGGGTGGAACTTTGCTTTAAAGTATAACTAAAGACAAGACTTTTTCTTTCGATTTGGATAGCGTGGAGATGGATTAGAACACCTCTGTTTATGTCTGTGCCCCTTAGGAGATTCACCCTCTATTTGTTCTCTTTACTGTTATCATTGAAAGTAAAAGAAAAATAGAGGGGAAATCTTCCAATGGGGACACTAATTCTGGTGACCTGGGGGTCCCGAAGGGATTCCCTTAACCCCTTTCTGGCTAAGCCTTTTTCTGACATTTGTTGCTTACAAGTTAAAATCTATATTTTTTTTTCTAGAAAATTTCTTAGAACCCCCAAACATTATATATATATATATATATATATATATATATATATATATATATATATATATATATTTTTTTAGCAGAGACCCTAGAAAATAAAGTGGCGGTCATTGCAATATTTTATGTCACACTGTATTTGTTCAGCGGTCTTTCAAAAGCAATTTTCGGGGGAAAAATACACTTCAATGAATAAAAAAAAAAAAACTGTAAAGGTAGCCCAATTTGTTTTGTATAATGTGAAAGATGTTACACCGAGTAAATAGATACCTAACATGTCACACTTTAAATTTGCGCACACTCATGGAATGGCCACTACTACGGTACATAAAAATCTCCATAGGCAATATTTAAAAAATGTCTACAGTTTACCAGTTTAGAGTTACAGAGGAGGTCTTGTGCTAGAATTATTGCTCTCGCTTTAACGATCCTGGCGATACTTCACGTTTTTGGTTTGAACACTGTTTACGTTTGTGGTCGCGACTTGCGTATGTGTTCGCTTCTGTGCGCAAGCACAGAGGGATAGGGCAATTGAAAAAAATATATATTTTTTTTTTTATTTATTTTTTTTTACACTGTCTCTTAAAATTTTTTAAAATTCTGATCGCTTTTATTGCTGTCAGAAGGAATGTAAACCTCCCTTGTGACAGTAATATGCAGTGACAGGTACTCTTTATGGAGGGATCTGGGGTCTACAAGACTCCATGCACTTAATAGTATTCAAAACGCCAAGTTTGGCTTTTTTGACTACTGTCATTTTTTTTTTATTTGGCACCTTTAAGTCTTCTGTAAACCGGAAATTATGTCATGACATCGCTTCCGGGTTACTTGATCCGAGACCCAATCCAAGCCATATCCGGCTTAATTTGGATCTCCGCCCAGCCGGCGTATGTGCCAGCTGGTCCCTCGGGCCTCCCGGTGGTATGGGAGAGCCCGGGCGAGCCACGAAAGGCGGCAGAAGGGGTAGAGGACGTCCGCTCCCGCTGCTTGGGATAACAGCCGATTTGGCTTTTTGCCACATCGGTTGTTATTCCAAGAAAGCCAACCGCCGGCTCTAAAAAAAAACGGTACAACCCCTTCAAACCGAGCCGGCATATTTGCGTACAGTCGGTGGGAAGTGGTTTGCAGGGATTTCATCTCACTTCCTGTTTGGTTATGGGACAGGAAGTCCAGGGAAATCTCCCAATGGAGCACAGATGGCAAAAAATAAACCAACAGGGGTAATAACCCTCCCTTACTCTATTCAAAATGGGGGGGAAAAAAAGTTTTGCCTATAGTTCTACTTTCAAATAAAATAAAAAATACTGAGCTGATAATGGTACAAAACAGTTTTGTGCAGGCCAACCTAAGTTTGGATATGATATTCACTTTTTGAGTCTGAAAGTGTATTAATTTGACTTGGGGCGCTTTCTTTTTTTAATTATATTTACTTATACAGTATAGTCACCAGCACCTTCTATTTTCTACTCGTGAGGAATAATAATAACCCGGCTTTTTGCCAAATTTTGCTTCTTGCAGTGCATTAAGAGTTTAAGTTCTAACACATTTGCTCCTAATAGGAATTAAAAATAGTCTGTGGGTTGCTTATTCATTCTTGAAAGAATGTGACTCATGAAAATGTATCCTGCATAATATATAAGTGTACTGTATAGTATCCAACTAGAGATCCTAAGTACAATACCCGAACATCCAAATGTCATTACTTATTGAAATGACTTGGTGCCAGTACCCATTGATACCTCTGGTGAACTTTGGGGTTTGATCTAGTGATTTGTTGGTGCATATCTCTGATCTGTTGGATAGATCGATATGCTCCATGTATGAAGTTGAAAAGTCCCTGATCAGTTAAAGTATAACTAAAGGCAAAGCATTTATTTTTATTTTTTTTAGCTTTGGATAGAGTGAAGAGGGATTAGAACACCTGTCAGTTTTTATTGCTGTCTGTACCCTCTTTGGAGAGATTCACCCTCTCTTTTTTCCTGTTTACCATCATCATTGAAGGTGAAAGTAAAAGAAAATGCCAAATTTTGGGTTGTCCTCGGAAAAGTAATAGAGGGGAAATCTTCCATTGGGGACACTAGTTCTGGTGACTCCAGGGGTCCATAATTCTAATTTGCAGGGATTTCCAATTTGAGAACAAGCTCTCAAATTTTTGTTGCCGGAAATTCTGACAGAAAAAGTCAGATGGAGCCTACACACGGTTGGAATTTCCGACCAAAAGCTCATATCGGACTTTTCTTGTCGGAAAATCCGACCGTGTGTACATGGCATTAGAGTCCCTATCCCATTTAAAAGCCAAAACATAACCTGTTAAGGTTTGTTTTAGGAACTATGCATGCAAAACCCTAACAATTAAAGTGTAAGTCCAGGCAAAAAAATTGGGCCAACTTTACTGTTTTGTTATCTTTTAATTCATGAAACCATTTTTTTTCCAAAAAAAAGGCGTTCGAAAAATTATTGCGCAAATACCGTGCAAGATAAAAAGTTGCAACGACCGTCATTTTATTCCCTAGGGTGTCTGCTAAAAAAAACATTATATATATATATATATATATATATATATATATATATATATATAATGTTTGGGGGTTCTGACTAATTTTCTAGCCAAAGAATGATGATTTGTACATGTAGGAGAGAAGTGCCAGAATAGGCCCAGTATGGAAGTGGTATAAAAAGCCCAGGGTTGAAAGGGTTAAAGGACCTCTTAATGTATTTGCTGCAGCTACAATGGGTCCCTGTTCCTGGATGGAGAACTTTAGTGCCCCGGGTTAAAACATACAGTGCAAAGCACAGTAACGGAAATAATTAAAGTGGTATCTAGGGGAATCTACAGTGGAGCTGCAAAAGCCAGCACATTGATTATTCTCCATGCATTTCCGGTGCTTGTTAATGCGATTTCTGACCTGTGATGTCCCATGATGAAACTCGGGATGCAGAAGAAAGCATCCCTTGGTTCCTGTCACTTCTATTTTCTGCCCATTGCATATTATCTCCCGACAGTATATGTTGCTTCTACTTGCAGCTCTGCTGTGTATCATCATCAGGCAGCAATCTCTGAATCTATTTGAACATACACCAGTGTGACCTGCATTTACTATCAATAGTATTGATATTTGTATTGTCCAAAGGAACCCACCATATCTTGATCTCTAATCAACAGCCTAAAAATTTGAGTTACAACAAGATGGAATCCAGGAGAATATATTCCCTAAATGCCCTAGATACAAAGTTTACTGGTGATCTTGAAAAGTACTGAAGCCTTTAGATCAGCATAGGCAACAGGTAGCTTACTTCTATCCCAAGTATAGCTTTCACATATAATAGAAGATTACTGTTCTATTCCTTGTTTCATTATTTTTACTACAGATAAAGCCACCAAAGCATGACTAGAATGAACCACCCAGGACTTTTTCATAAAAAAAGATAACATTTTATTTCTATGATTTGTTGCTGTAATCGGCAGCTTTTTTTCCCTTTGCTCCAACGAAAATTAAAAGTCAGCTGCTGCAACACTGTAGCTGCTGTCTTTTAATAAAAGGACACTTACCTGTCCAGGGATCCAGCAATATCCTCACCTAGGCTGGTTCTTCACTGGTCTTCAGGTCCCTGGCGCCGGCATGTTTACTAAGGAAAGCTGGCTGTGACTCCTTGCGGCTTCACAGCCGGCTTACAACTGTGTGTATGTGTGTAACGTTTGTGTGAGCTGCGCTGCACTTTGTGAATGGTCCCACAGTCTTATGGGACCTATAATGTTTTCCAGAAGGCTGCAAGCAAAGCCAAAAAAATAAAAAAATAAGTTCCGTTTTTTATTATGAGCCTTTCTATGTGATAGTGGTACATATTCAAATTAAAAAGTTAAAAAAGTAAATGAAATCTGTAAAAAAAACAAAGACAGTCATTGCTAATGCACATGATAAATATAACTTTGTTCCGCATGCTTGATAATCTTACATAGTAAGTGTGCATCCACATTTGTACTCTGCTTTTGAACCTAAAAGACCAGCAACACTGTGTTTACATGAGTGGAGAGGATGAGCACCCCCAGGGAGAATGTAGTAGTAGGAGCTGCCCAAAGGAAGCAAAAGTGGGAGGGAGGGGGTGGATACAAGACTAGCAATTCTTCAAAAGGCGAGTGAGCAGCAGTGACTGGTCTATATTACAGGATACTGCCACACAGAGGCCAGGGCTTATTTCATGCTAGTTTACAACACAGATCTAGATAAAATAGACAAAGAATTCTAAAGTTTTTTTGTTTTTTTTCAGAATCATACTTGCCTAGGTGGATGCAGCATTGGTACGATGCTGCATCTGTCCCCTGGCGCCTCTAACACTGAGAATTGAGCGATCAAACACTGCCGATCGCTCGGTTCTCACAGCTACCTTATCAGAGAGCTGCTGACCGATCCAGGCATGTGGGCGGATCCCGATTTCATTGTCGCGATCTTGCCTGAGCCTGCACCGGTTCTGTGACGTCAGCTGACAGCGGGCTTTAGCCCACTGTCTGCTGAAAACGGGTCACAGGGGTGCAGAAAGAACTACACTCTTGTGATCCACAGGAGAAGTACAGCCAAACAAGCTTTGGCTGTACTTCTCCTTTAAGTAAGAATACACATGGCTCTTCTATTAAGACAATACATTGTTGGCATGGATGGTTGGATGGATGGTTAGCACCTTTTAAGGTTCATTCATCTGGGCGCCAAGGTAAAACGCTCTCTGTTCGCACACCCATCCCTACGCCCTGTCAAACTCAGCTGTGCGAGTCTGTATAGCCTCCAATGGTTATCACAGTCTCCAGTAATATAACGTGATCCAGTGCATGAGTTGATGTACCTACATACTAAGTTAGTCATATACAATAGTAAATCAGATGCCCATGGGACTTTATATGAGGTACAACACAGACAACAGTGCAGTTAAAAAATAAATTATATTGCAATAAAACAGTATGTATAAAAAACATGTCTTAATGAAATAGGCTAACTAATCTGCTATAATTAGAGCTATAATGTGCTTTAGTAAGGGCGGCAGTTTACCAGCTAACACAAATGTATCTATTTTTTTCTGTTCAGCAGACCATCTTCCTTCTGTTAACTAGATCTTTTTCTTTTCCAGGTGATAAAGTTACAACAGTAGAAAATGACATACAGAAAGCAACAAAGAACTCAGACACTCGATCAGAAACTGATCAGCTAAGCACAAAGACAGAGCAAGGAACTGCCAGCTCCACATCAACGGCTGAAAGCCATGACGCCACTTGTCAAAAGACTCAGGGACCCGTTTCTGCACCAGCAGATGAAGGGCCTTCTCCTTCATCACAGATGGAGAGGAGTACTTGTGATAAAACAGAGGAAGGACCCAGATTACCTCTTGAAGAACACAGTTCATTGCTAGAGACAGCAATCCCGAGCACATCGAAAATGGTGGAAAATGGCACTTCTCCAAAGGGACAGGTTCAGAAGGGTGATGTCTTAGCTTCACCTGCTGCTGTTTCTCCTACTACTGCCACTGGTTCCAGACAAAAACTAGGTGTGTATCCTGAATTCTTCTTTTTTGCTAATAATGTATCTGAAACGTATAAGTCATATGACCCAAGTTCTGCCTGCATTTTACCAGTGGTTTCACATCAGGACTACTACCGGCATGGCCAGATTTCTATCACTGGAGCCCTGTAGGCACACGACATTTGGCATCCAAAGCAACACCTGTCTGCTAGGCTTGCCTTACTTTACACAGAACAGCTTCTTGTTTCACGGCTACTAAACTAGCTTTAAATATTGTCAGTGTGTGTGTATTAGATGCCTAGATTTCTACTAATGATAGTAGAATGGGTGGCTGACAACTATACAGGTATAAGCTGCTTCTTTGTCTTTGCTGCCTAATGGTAAATTATTATTATTATTATTTAGGTACTTATATAGCGCCGTCAATTTACGCAGCACTTTACATATACAGTCCCTGACAAAAGTCTTGTCGCTTCTCTATTTTGTAGAAACTCCTGCTATTAACCTGACTTTTAATTAATCAATTGGTGTTAGAAATAGCTCATATGAAAAGCTAAAGCCCTCCCAAATGATGTTTAATGCACTGAAATAAATTAGTTTCACTGAAAAAAGATTTATCATTTAATCAAGACAGACAGGTCAAATTTTGGCAAGACAAAAGTTTTGTCGCCTATACAGAACATGAACAACTTTACTGAAAATCCAAAAATATGTCAGCAAATTAAGTAGTGGTGCTGTAAGATCCAAATTTATTATCTTGTATGACTTCCATGAGCTTGAAGGACCGCATCCTTGCGGTTTGGCAAGGATTCATACAATTTATTGATGAAGTCATCAGGAATAGCAAAGAAAACAGTCTTGCATGCCTCCCAGAGTTCATCAATATTCTTTGGTTTCGTCTTCCATGCTTCATCTTTCATCCTACACCACATATGCTCAATGATGTTCATGTCTGGTGACTGGGCTGGCCAATCCTGGAGCATCTTGATCTTCTTTGCCTTAAGGAACTTGGATGTGGAGATGGAAGTATGCAATGGAGCACCATCCTGCTGCAAAATTTGGCCTTTTTTATGGTTGGGAATATAAGAGGTAGCTAAGATTTCTTGGTATTTTAGACTATTGATGTTGCCTTCCACCCTGCAGATCCCTCGCACACCCCCATACTGGATTTAACCCCAGACCATGATTTTGCCTCCACCAAACTTCACTGTTTTCTGGGTAAATCTCGGCTCCATGCGGGTTCCAGTAGGTCTCCTGCAATATTTGCGGCGACTGTGGTGTAATTCAACAGAAGATTCATCTGAAAAATCCACCTTCTGCCACTTTTCCAGAGTCCATCCTTTTAGCAGGCTGTGGCCCTTGGCAAATGCCACACGGTATTTCAATTGTCTTTTGTTTAGTGCTGGCTTATGGGCACTGATTCGACCATGGAGGCCATTTTGAGACAGAATCCGACAAACTGTTCTGGTTGACACAGGGACTTCAGGTGACCAGGTCTCGTGGAGCTCTGCTGCAGTGGAAAATGGGCTGGCCTTGGATTTTCGAGCCAACAAACGGTCCTCTCAAGCAGTTGTCTTGCGGGGTCGGCCTGACCTGGCCTTGTCCAAAACGTCTCCAGTCTCTTCAAATCTTTTTTTTATCCTCTGAACTTGAAGCTGAGACACATTGAAGGTGTCTGCCACATCAGCAGTGGATCTGGTCTTCAGCCTCTTGATAATCAACACTTTAGTCTCCGGGTGAATCTTAGGCATGTTTGCAGAGGTCTAGTTGCAGTTGAGAAGGACTCTAGTGTACTGGTGTTCTTTTTATACACACCTGAGACCTAATTTATTCATTATTAGTCACAGGTGAAGCTCATATAACAAGGCGACAACACTTATGTCTTGGCAAAAATTGACTCAATGGGCTTTACCAAGCTGTGAATATTAGAATACTTTTTGTCAGTTTCGTTTTGCACTGAAACATTATTACAAAAGCTCTTGGGATTAAAATGACCCATTTCTTGTAACAAAATCTTGATTAGAAATATATTTTAGCAGCACTTCAGTTCAATTTGTACACAAGCGACAAGACTTTTGTCAGGGACTGTACATTGTACATTCACATCGGTTCCTACCCTCAAGGAGATTACAATCTAAGGTCCCTAACTCACATTCATATACTAGGGCCAATTTAGACAGAAGGCAATTAACTTACCAGCATGTCTTTGGAGTGTGGGAGGAAACCGGAGTACCCGGAGGAAACCCACGCAGGCACAGGGATAACATGTAAACTCCAGGCAGGTAGTGTCATGGTTGGGATTCGAACCAGCGACCCTTTTTTACTGCTAGGCGAGAGTGCTACCCACTACACCACTGTGCTGCCCAATCTGGCCCTGACTGCCAGTAAATTATACTGTGAGAATATATAGTCTATATCAGTGGTCACCAACTTTTTCGGACCTCATGGGACCACTAAACTCACAATTTTGAATCCCTTGGACTATCGACATGAATTTTACATGCCTTGGACACACAATGCTCTGGCTCTCTGCCCCTGTCCCCTGGATCACACTGCTGCGTTATACACACAATGCTTTGGCTCTCTGCCCCTGTCCCCTGGATCACACTGCTGCCTTATACACACAATGCTCTGGCTCTCTGCCCCTGTCCCCTGGATCACAGTGCTGCGTTATACACACAATGCTTTGGCTCTCTCCCCCGTCCCCTGGATCACACTGCTGCCTTAGGCCCGATTCACACCTATGCGTTTTTGGTGCTTTTTGCAGATTTGCACTACAATCCATTTAGCATGGTTTCCTATATAACACGTTCTGTAGTGCAAATCTGAAAATTGCAAAAAGCACTAAAAATGCATAGGTGTGAATCAGGCCTTGTACACACAATGCTCCGGCTCTCTGCACAACCCCCATCCCGCACTCTGACCCTTACTCAGACTCATCATTGGATCCCACCTCCTTATCCAGCCATGTGCTCAAGCTCTGTGCTCCCTCTCACGGTTGGTGATCAGCTCTGCTATTGGAAGTCCCCTCCTTCACCTCTCGCTCTCTGCACTACTCCCGGCGCCTCCCTCTGAGTTCACAGAAGCCGCAATTACAGAGGAGGCATTGGGTATGAATGCGCGCTAACAGTATTGACTGTCAGCACGCTTTGAGAACAACACTGGAAACAACATTGGGTAGTACTGGTATATATCCGCCACAATGTTGATTTGTGGCAGAACCACTGGGGACTACCAAAATTTTCTCATAGACCATCAGTGGTCCACAAGCCACTGGTTGGCAACCGCTGGTCTATATTATATAGCAAATAGCATCCTATTGTAAATAGTTGGAAAGGACCTTCTGTTCTTAAAGGAACAATAAATTACTTTGCCTTTTATAAAAGGACTCGGTTGCTAAAATAATTATTTAAAACAAATCGTACCCTACAAAAATTGAATACTTGCCTTATCCTGCTGACCACGCTGCTGAAGTGAAGAGGAACAACTGGCTGAATCCTGCAAAATTACACTTCTGGGAGTTAGGGCACAGAAGTAATGTATTTCTTTCTCGTACATCACGGGACACAGAGCGACATAGTCATTACTAATGGGTTATATAGATACCGTCAGGTGCTGGCACTGGCAACTTCCAAAACCGGAAGTACCCTCCCCTATATAAGCCCCTCCCATCCGGGAGCACCTCAGTTTTTTGCCAGTGTCTAAGGTGTTGGCCAAGAAGTAACATGTGTTTCACTGAGCTTGCGTACAGGTTCTTTTGGGCCTCAGTAAGCTATTCCGGATCCGACCAAAAAAGCTTCATAGCTAAACGGTCGGTACCCGGGCCTTGCAGAGAAGAGCAAGGTTTTGCCTGTAATGCTTCTCTTAGGAGAGCTGGACCCTGGGATCCAGAGCTCTGGTCATACCCACGACCAAGATGTTTTCTGTGCAGGGTGCTATACAGGTCCAGGGGAGTGGAATCCTTGGGAACCCGGTCCCTGAAGGTTTGATTACAATGCCTGCCGTGATAGGTGAAGTTTGGGCTTTTGTGGACCAAACAAAGTCCTGCGGCGGGGAACAGGTAAGTGGGGGCCCCCAGGAACTTGGTTCTATTGGGGGACCCCCAAGCCTAATTTGTCTTTCTGTCTGTTACCTAACGGTATTCCCGCTAATATTCTGTGTATGCCTGTTACTACTGAGAAAATGTAAAAATTTTAATAGTAGGCAAGAAAAAAAAAAAAAATGTAAGACCGCGGTACCTGTGTTAGACACTAGAGGCCGCTATGGTTCTTTTTCTTGTAATGTGGATTTTTTTCTTCCAGAATTAAATCCAGGCAGTTGGTATGTTCTCTGCTGGGAAGCTGTCTCCTCTGCCCTGTTGCTGCGCTCATCCATCCCCGGGCCCTGCGGCAAAGGGACCCTGGCTCCCATCTAGCTCCTGGTTGTTTTCAAAAAAGGCGCCGAAGGCGCACGTGCCCGCGCGCGTGTGCGTGCACGCGCCTCTATTCATAGAGGCGATCTGGAAAAAGGGGCGGAGCGGGTGGATGACGCTCAGGTGTGCGCCGCGGCGCTACTGCGCATGTGCGGGCGTCCAGCGTGTTTTGAAGCACATTATAGCTGGCTGTTGAAGTGCACAGACAGAGCTAGCAACAATATAAAGGCACATAGAGGCGGTTGATGCAGGCATCCCCTAGAAAGGCACTTTAGTAGACACCAACTGTGATATAGCAGCAATTGTGCTAGACTATTCTCAGTAAAAGTGGTGTATTACGGCTGGAATACCTCAGCTTTAGGCTTAGGAATATGCCGTCCAGAAGCTCCGGAACTGAATCTTCCAGGAAGCGAAGGGGGTCTCATCGGGCTCTGAGGATCTTGGGCATACTTCTGCTGCACCAGTCTCCCCTGAAGTTCAGAGGTAAGTGACCGTAGAGACCCCGCAGGGGTACTTGGTACTGTGGCTGTCCTCAGTTCACCTGCTCCTGTGTATGTAACAGAGGAGGTTTTTTCCTCAGCTCTGGGAGGATTAGAGAGAGATTGTCAACATTGATCGGTGCCTCCCTGTCAGGGAAAGCACGCCCGATCTCCGTCTCCTCCTTCAGAGTGCCTGTTAGCAGAGCAACAGTCCCATACAGGGATCGACCTGCCTGAAGGGGATCAGGATGAGGTTGATTCTGTTATAGAGGAATCAACAGTGGGGGAACCTTTTCTCAGCATCTCAAGCTGAAAGATTATGGGTTCAGTCTCTGAGTAACATGGTCCGATCAGCATTTAAAAATGCACCTTGCGGAACCATCAACCACTACTGTATCCTCGTTGGGGTCGCTAGAAGCCCCAGACTGTCTGTTCTTTTCCACTTCACCCTTTACTGAAAGGGCTTATTTACCAGGATTGGGAACGTCCTGAGAAAATATTTATTCCCCCAAGAGATTTCCGGTGGTCTATCCCAGGGAGGATAAGTTCATCAAAAAAAAAAAAAAAAATGGAAGGTCCCTACAGTGGACGCAGCCATCTCTTGTATGTATAAATCACTCACATGTCCAGTGGATAATGTCTAAATGTTCAAGAACCCAATAGATAAAAGATTGGAGTCCTTATGAAAATCTGCTTCTTTCTACAGCAAGCTTGGTGACACAACCAGCAGTAGCAGCTATTGGGGTCTGCTAAGCAGTGAAGGATCAGTTGAAACAGGTCTTGAGGGACTTGACAGATCAGCAGGCTTTGCCCTAGCTGATCTACCTAGAGCCTTAGGCTTTGCGGTTGACGCCATAAAGGATTCAGTCCATCAGGCTTCCCGCCTTACGCTGTCTATAGTACATATGCGTAGGCTCCTATGGCTCAAAAACTGGTCTGCTGAAGCTCCCTGTAAAGAATGGCTGGTTAGCGTCCCATTTCATGGGGAACGCTTATTCAGGGAAAACCTGGACAAATATATCCAGAAAATTTCCAGCGGTAAAAATACGCTCTTGCCGGTTAAAAACAGAGTTAGAGGTCCCTCTTTAAGAGGCCTGCTTCTCCAGTCCCTGGGGCATCGGCTGTGTAACAGTTCCGACGGCCTCCTCGGTCAATTCCCGGGGGTAAAAAACAGGGACAATAGCAGGGTAATGAGAAACCTTGGGTCAGGGGAGGTACAAAACCTCCCCCAAAGTTAAATTCATTGAAGCCCCCACTCAGTCGGGTGGGGGGAGGACTCCAGTTGTTCGCAAGAGACCTGGCGGGACACGATCAAGACAGATAGGTGCTCTCCGCAGTATGTTTGGGATACAGTTTGGAGTTAAAAGACTCTCCTCCTTCCCATTTTTGAGGTCAAACGTGCCAAGGGATCCCCGGAAGAGAGAGTCCCTCCTGTTGGCACTAGAACAACTATTGCTCCAAGGAGTAATTATGGAGGTTCCCCTGGAAGAATGAGGGTTCGGGTTTTACTCAAACCTCTTTACAGTCCCGAAGCAAACGCGGACGGGAGGCCCATATTAATTCTAAAAGGGCTATACAAATTCCTGTATATCAGGACTTTCCGATGGAGTCGATCCGATCGGTGGCCACTGCCCTACAAGGGGAGGATTGGTTAGCCGCGATCGACATCAAAGATGCTTATTTGCACATTCCCATCTTTCCAGTCCACCAAAAATTTCTACGCTTTGCAGTAGAAGGGCGCCATTTTCAGTTCAGAGCCTTACCCTTCGGTTTGGCCACAGCACCACGAGTGTTTACAAAAATTCTGGCCCTTTATTGGCCAATCTAAGAACACAAGGTGTAATGATAATGGCATATCTGGATGACTTGTTGCTGATAGACCACTCAGTGAAAAAACTAGACGTGGTCGTTCACAAGACAATCAAGTATCTGGAATCTCACGGTTGGATTATCAACCGAGACAAGTCAGCCCTAAAAACCAGTCAAAAGTCTGGAATACTTGGGGCTAAGGTTGGATTCAGGCCAGAGAAAAATATTCTTGCCTCGAGGAAAGGTGTTGTCTTTGAAAGATTTGATCCACTTAGTGGGTACAAAAAAGACAGCCGTCCATACGCCTGTATATGAGGCTGCTGGGAAAAATGGTGGCATCATTCGAAGCAGTACCCTACGGTCAATTCCATTCAAGGAATTTGCAAGGGGCCATACTGTCAGCCTGGAACAAAAAAGTTCAGGCCCTAGACTTACAATGTCCTTGTCCCCTTCCGTTCGCAAGAGCCTCCGTTGGTGGTTGGTTCCCCAGAATCTGGAAAAAAGGAAATCCTTCAGTCCGATTTCTTGGAAGGTGGTCACTACAGATGCCAGCCTTATAGGCTGGGGAGCAGTACTGGAGCAATGGTCTCTCCAGGGCAGATGGTCGGATGCAGAAAAGGCCCTGCCCATCAATCTCTTAGAGATACGAGCAGCCCGGTATGCCCTAGTAGCATGGACATCCAAACTCCAAGGGTCCCCTGTCAGAATTCAATCAGACAATGCCACAGCAGTGGCATATATCAATCATCAGGGGGGCACCAGGAGTCGTGCAGCCCAGAGGGAAGTAAATTACATCCTGAAATGGGCAGAAAGATATGTCCCAGCCATATCTGCGGTATTTATTCCAGGAGTGGAGAATTGGAAGGCGGACTTTCTAAGTCGCCAGCAATTAGGCCCAGAGGAAGGGTCCCTTCACCCCGAGGTTTTCTGGACAATATGTCAGCGGTGGGGAACATCGGATGTAGATCTTCTAGCATCCAGATTCAACGCAAAGGTGGACAGGTTTGTCTCTCGGACAAGGGATCCCCTAGCTTGCGGCTCGGATGCCCTAGTGTTCCCTTGGGATCAGTTCAAGCTGATATATGCATTCACACCGCCACAATGGTTACCTCGATGACTCCGCAGAATCAGGGTAGAAAAGGAACCAGTGATTCTGGTGGCTCCAGCGTGGCCCCGAAGAGCGTGGTACACGGAGATTGTAAAATGTCAGTGGGGAGTCCTTGGTCTCTCCCACGTCGTCCGGACCTGCTTTCGCAAGGACCGATATACCACCCTTCCTTACCAGCCCTAGGTTTGACGGCCTGGCTATTGAAGCCCACATTCTAAAAAAGAGAGGGCTCTCTAATCCTGTGGTATCTACCATGATCAATGCCAGGAAGCCGGTATCCAGGCAGATCTACTATAGAATCTGGAAGGCGTACATCACCTGGTGTGAGGCCAAGAAATGGCATCCACGTAAGTACGTAATAGGTAGGATTCTGGACTTCCTACAGTGGGCTGTAGATAGGAAGCTTGCCTTGAGTACTATCAAGGGTCAGATTTCGGCCTTGTCAATATTTTTTCAAAGGCCCTTGGCTTCGCATTCACTAGTCAAAGCCTTTATACAAGGAGTGATGCGTATTAGTCCTCCGGTTAATATTCCCATATGTCCATGGGATCTAAACTTGGTTCTGTCGGTTCTACAGAAACAACCATTTGAACCATTACATCATATTTCTTTGGTGCTTCTCACCAGGAAATTGATTTTTCTAGTAGCCATTTGTTCGGCTAAAAGAGTGTCGGAATTAGCAGCTATGTCCTGTAAGGAGCCATATCTGGTTGTCCATAAGGACAGAGTAGTATTACGTCCTCATCCAGCCTTTCTTCCTAAGGTGGTATCGAGGTTTCATTTGAACCAAGATGTGGTTCTTCCTTCTTTTTTCCCCAAACCTACTTCGGTAGAGGAAAAGTTATTGCATTCTTTGGATGTAGTAAGAGCAGTTAAAGCTTATCTAAAGGCCACTGCTCAGATTCGCAGAACGGATACTTTGGTTATTCTGCCGGAAGGCCCCAGAGAGGGTCAGGCAGCGTCAAAATCTACTTTAGCCAGGTGGATTCGACAGGTCATAATACAAGCCTATGGCTTGAGAAGGAGACCGCCTCCGTTCAAAGTTAGAGCGCACTCCACGAGAGCAGTTGGAACTTCTTGGGCAGTGCATCACCAGGCCTCCCTGGCTCAAATCTGTAAGGCCGCAACATGGTCTTCAGTACACACGTTTACTAGGTTCTACCAGGTGGACGTTAGAAGTCAGGAGGATGTCGCCTTTGGGCGCAGTGTGTTGCAGGCCGCAAAAGATCCTCATGTCTGATAGCGCTCAGCTTATATATGGTGTATCCCCCCCCTCATTGGGCATTGCTTTAGGACATCCCATTAGTAATGACTATGTCGCTCTGTGTCCCGTGATGTACGAGAAAGAAAATAGGATTTTTATAACAGCTTACCTGTAAAATCCTTTTCTTGGAGTACATCACGGGACACAGAGCTCCCGCCCCTCTTTGGGGACACTTATTGCTTTGCTACAAAACTGAGGTGCTCCCGGATGGGAGGGGCTTATATAGGGGAGGGTACTTCCGGTTTTGGAAGTTGCCAGTGCCAGCACCTGACGGTATCTATATAACCCATTAGTAATGACTATGTCGCTCTGTGTCCCGTGATGTACTCCAAGAAAAGGATTTTACAGGTAAGCTGTTATAAAAATCCTATTTTTCTGGTAAATCGAACCAGTGAGCATCTCTAAGGATCAGGAATCCTATGCTTTCTGAAGTATTGGTTCTGCAGAATCTTTACCCGGTGATTACATTTTGCAGTGCAGGCGAAACCCAAGTTATGTTTCATGTTATAGCCAGGAATTTTAATAAAGACATGCTGCTTGCTTGAACTAAATGAGAACTCAGCTGGACTCTGAATATTTTTGGTTTTACATTATTATAATCATGCAGATAAATATTTGCTTTAATTGCTATGCTTGAATGTCTGAGGTCAACTGAAAGTTGTGTGTGTCAGTCTTTGCTGACTTCCTTCTGAAAATGCTTGTTGCCATGCGCTTGTCCTAATTCATAGGCTTTAATTGTTATTGATCCAGTGGCCAGGATAAAGAATGCAGATCAGAAGTTCTAAATAGGTTTGCTTCATGCTTGTCCTAGGTCAATGGCTCACATTGTATTGATGTCAAAAGGTCGGACCTACTTCAATGCACTTGCATTTTCTGTAGGATGGCAGTGGCATCTTCCATTATTTTGAGATCCATGGCACTCTTGTGATAACTGTCACTTGCAACAACTCACCAGCAAGACTGCTATTCTGGGCAAGGTAGACTTGTTTCTGCATGTCACTTCCACGCTGGGCAGATTAGTGAAGTGGTGCTCCTTTAATTTCTGCAGTGCTTCCATTAGCCTAGCTGGGAGTGACACCTCACTTGTCTGGCTAGCCAAGGTGCAAGGAAACCGTGTGTATTTTCTTCCCTGTATACACAAGTTTGTCTAGGCAAATTGCTGCTTGAAGTGGCTATTTTTGGCCCTGCCCCTTTGGTTTCTAGCTGGCTGCCATTGTTCTAGCAACCAATGAGTGGTTGCTGTGCTTAATTGGCTGCTAGGACTATGGTGGCCGGGCTGCACAGTGTCATTGGCTGCTAGGACTATGGTGGCCGGGCTGCACAGTGTCATTGGTTGCTAGGACTATGGTGGCCGGGCTGCACAGTGTCATTGGTTGCTAGGACTATGGTGGCCGGGCTGCACAGTGTCATTGGCTGCTAGGACTATGGTGGCCGGGCTGCACAGTGTCATTGGTTGCTAGGACTATGGTGGCCGGGCTGCACAGTGTCATTGGTTGCTAGGACTATGGTGGCCGGGCTGCACAGTGTCATTGGCTGCTAGGACTATGGTGGCCGGGCTGCACAGTGTCATTGGTTGCTAGGACTATGGTGGCCGGGCTGCACAGTGTCATTGGTTGCTAGGACTATGGTGGCCGGGCTGCACAGTGTCATTGGCTGCTAGGACTATGGTGGCCGGGCTGCACAGTGTCATTGGTTGCTAGGACTATGGTGGCCGGGCTGCACAGTGTCATTGGTTGCTAGGACTATGGTGGCTGGGCTGCACAGTGTCATTGGTTGCTAGGACTATGGTGGCCGGGCTGCACAGTGTCATTGGTTGCTAGGACTATGGTGGCCGGAATTCACGATGTAGTTGGTTGCTAGGACAGGGGCAGTTGGGCCACACAGCATGATTGGATGTTATGAGGCAGGCGGCACCAGTGTCCTAGCAACCAGCCTAGTAATACCTCTATATCTATATATATATATATATATATATATATATATAACAGCTACTGAGCTGCAGTGAAGACGGAGTGTTTGGTATGAAATTGTACATACAACCTCCAATGATAGTTTGTGAGATTTCAGGTGCAGTGGTTTTACTTGCTTCTTTGAAGGGATTTGAGCTGCTACCGAATCAGGCAGCTGCCTAGACAAGCATTAGAACTAAAGGCAAAATTGTTTTTTTTTTCATTTTGGATTGAGAGAGTTCTAAACCCTGTCAGTTCTGTTTTTGCTATCTATGTCCCATTGGGGAGCTTTCCTTTCACTCCCTATACCCATAGGCGTGCACACAGGGTGTGCCAGGTGTGCCCAGGCACACCCTAATCACCCTGTGCAGCACAGATTCCCCCACTGCCCTGGCTCCCCCCCTTCCCCTCGCAGCGCTTCCAGCGCTTCCAGCTTCCCTTCTCTCTTCTCCCTGCGGGGATGTTTTAGGGTGAGTGGGGGAAGGGCAGGTAAATATGTAACTTACTGGCCCCTTCCCTTTCATCGTGAGTGATCAGTAGTATATGTTGAGCTTTGGGGTGCACACCCTAATGCAATAAGCTGCACACGCCTATGCCTATACCATAGCCAAACCGGAAGCAAGAGGAAATTCCTCCAAAGTGAGGGAATCCCTGGTTGTCACCAGAACTAGCCTCCCCATTAGGCCTGTTTCACATGGGCTTGTATAAGAGCAGTGTGAACAGCATGCTTTAACCACTTGCCTACTGGGCACTTTTACCCCCTAATGGGAGTGTTGATTGTCACTTTAAGCACACTGTTGGTAGGCTTTAGCAGGCTTTCAACAAGCTTTGAGAAGTGCTGAAGCCTGCTAGCAGCTTGTTTAAAGTGACAATCAGCACTCCCATTAGGAGCTGTGTTCAGCATTTACAAACTGAAGCTGAATGTCACTATAAAAGCTTCAGCAAAGCCTGCTGAAAGCTCTACAAATGCACTGCTCTTATACAAGCTGAGGTCTGTGTGAAACAGGTCTAAGAAGTTTTCATATTTTTTAGTGTTCTGGGGAAAACCCAACATTTTAGATTTTGTTTCACTTTCACCTTAGATGATGGTAAGCAGAACAGAATCATCCTAATGGAGGCACACAGGCAGCAATAAATACCTGACAGGTGTTCTAATCCCTCTTCACTCTCTCCAAAGCTAAAAAAAAAAAAAAAAAAAAAAAAAAGTTTTGCCTTTTATTTTTACTTTAAAGTGGTTCTAAAGCCTCAAGGTTTTTTGCCTTAAAGGAGAAGTATAACCAAATCTCGCTTGGCTGTACTTTTTCCTATGGATCACAGGCGCGTGCAGTTCATTTTGCACTCCTGTCACCCGTTTTCAGCAGAGAACGGGCTTAAGTCTGCTCTCTGCTGACATCACAGAAGTCGGTCCAGGGTCCGCGTCATCACAACCACGGAGTCAAGATCCGCCAGATCCCTGGACTGACATTTGGCTCAACGAGCTGCTGAGAGGCTCTGGTGGCACCCAAGGAGGCTCGCTCCTGAGCCACAGCCTTGCATGTTCATTCACACACAGAGCCGCGTGGCTCGGCCCTGCCCCCTCTATCCCCTCATTGGCCAATGGCTCTTGGCTCAGCCAATGTGCTGAGGCACTTGTGCACATCGCTGGATCGAGATGGGGCTCAGTCAAGTATTAGGGGGCTGCTGGACACAGAAGTTTTTTTTACCTTGAATGCATGAAGGTAAAAAAACACTTAAGCCTATAGAACCATTTTAAGATCAAAAGCCTTCTGTGCTGCAGGAACCCCCCACCCCCTTTATTCTTACCTTTGCCCGGTTTAATCCAGCGACGTGTACGAGAGCAGCAGCTCCCGCTGCTGTCAATCAAATGCTGTGACAAGAGGGCGGGGCCGAGTCGACCGGCATGTGTCAATAGACGCAGACCGGGTGGCTTGGCAGTGAGCACGTATTGGTGCCCCAGGGAAGACGCACGCTGAAGAGGAGGAACCTGGAGCGCCGGTGGGGGACCCCAGAAAAGAGGGATCGGGCTGCTCTGTGCAAAACCATTGCACAGAGCAGGTAAGTATAACATGTTTGTTATTTTAGTTTTAAAAAACAAACAAAAACAAAGGTGTAGTGTCACTTTAAAGCCAGCTATAAATCATCGGAGAACTTATAGTGAAATTTGTAACCACTACATCTCTCTGGTACAAAGTTGCTAGTATGATTCTTATCACATTAGCAACTTTGTAGCAGCTACTACGCTCTCTGTTATCTCTAGTGATTGGAACCGGCTACAGAGTTGCTGCTGTGGATGGCTACAATGCTGATTTAGGCAGCTACAAATCTCTAGTGTGCTGTGATCATCAGCAGCTGCTTTGGATACCATGGTTAGTCATTGAACCCGGTGATTCTTATAGCTACGTTCAAACACCTTTTAAAAAGCCAACCGCTTACCAAAAACATGAAGAAAAGTGACTCTGTAAATGTTGCGAATCACTGCTACAAAGGTGCCAGTGTGACATGGACCAGGGAAACCGTGCCAAGGTTAGGCCCAGTTTACACTTACACTTGCAGGTTGGGGATGAGGGGGGGGGGGGGGTTGGGGGTCAACATTTGTGGTAACGCCACGTCTTTACTGACCTCCCCCCCCCCCCCAAACCAATCTCCCATTGTCACGTTCAGTAGGTGGTAGTGCTGAATGGGGCAGAGATAGAATGCCTCCTTCTTTTGATATTAAATGCTCTCTGAAGAGCGATCAGATGCAGATTGCTCTTCAAAGGGCAGTGCAAGTCTAAACGGGACCTAAAAGACTATGTCCACAGGCTTTGGGCTTGTGTGGAAGAAGGCATCAATTTAAAATCAGTTAGGCCCCTTTCACACTGAGGCGTTGAAAAAACGCTAAAAAATAATGACATTTTTTACCGCGATTTTACCGCGTTCGCGCTAAAATTTGCGCGAACGCGGTAAAAACGCGGTAAAACCGCATAGGCGATTTTACCGCAAATCCCATTCATTTCAATGGGGATAGGCGTTTTTACAGCGCTATTTTATGCGCCCTAAAGTTGCTCTAAAAAAGCTGTTTGCAGGATTTTTTTCAACGCCCAGCCAGCAAAACGCCTCAATGTGAAAGCCCTCAGAGATTTCACATTGAGAATGATGGGGCAGGATTATTTCAGGCGTTATTACAGCGCTATTTTTACAGCGAAAACGCGGTAAAAACGCCTCAGTGTGAAAGGGGCCTAAGACACTTCAGAGATCATTCAGAATTCATTGACAGGTGGATGTGACCTGCAGTTGACCCCCTCATGACCTGCAATTGACCTGCCTCAAGTAGGTTTTGCATTGCCATATACTACGAATGCACAATTTGCTGACACTAGCCTCAGTGGTCACCATACACATTACAATATAACCATACCTTCTGTGTACAATCTACTTTAGATTTACCTAAACTATAAAATGTGAGGACCCAGCAAATCTATCTAAACAATGTGTGTCCAATCAGGCAGGTCCTGATACTACTACATATTTGTTAGTAGATCTAAAGGAGATTGAACAGGCGGGTTGTACCATGTGTGGTTGTAAAGGTACATGTTTTTTCACCTTAATGCATCCTATGCATTAAGGTGAAAAAACATTTGACAATACCGCCCCCCCCCCCCCCCCCTCCGAGCCCCTGTTTTACTTACCTGGCCCCTCGAAAGTCCCGCGCTCGCTCCCGTCATCCTCCGAGTTCCTGTGCCTGGCCGTTGATTGGCTACTGTGGATAGATTGAAAGCAGCGCAGCCATTGGCTGGCGCTGCTGTCAATCACATCCAATGACGCGGCGTGCCGGGCCGAGTGATACAGTCGGCGGCTATGGTCGCTGCTGTATCACGGGAGCGCGCCCGCAGTAACTCCACACCATGCTCGCTTGCATTATGGTGTGGAGTCCTTGCGGGGAGGAGCCGAGACAGCCACCGAGGGACCCCAGAAGACCAGGATCGGGGCCACTGTGTGCAAAACGAGCTGCACAGTGGAGGTAAGTATAAACTGTTTGTTATTTAAAATAAAAATTAAAATAAAAAACGTGAACCTTTAGTGTTCCTTTAAAGCTGAGGGCATCACTACTCGCATTCACATACAACTAAGGCCCCTTTCACACGGAGGTCCGTTCAGGTCCGCCTATCAGTTTTTTAGGCGGACCTGAAACGGATCCTCCATGTACCCCTATGGAGGCACGGATGTCAGCGGAGACATGTCCGCTGACATCCGCTCCGCTCTGCTCCGCCAAAGTGTGACGGAGGAAAACCCTATTTTTCCTTCCGTCGGCGGAGTGGATCGGATGACAACGGACTCTACGGTCCGTCGTCATCCGATTCCCCATAGGGGAGAGCGGCGCTCTGACAGGGCGGTCCCTGCACAGTGTGCGGGGACCGCCCAGTCATCCGTCGGCTCAGCGGGGATCAACGGAGCGATCCCCGCTGAGCAAGCGGAGCTTCACGGGGCGGATCTGCACGGATCCGCCCCGTGTGAAAGAGCCCTTAGAGTAGAGATGAGCTTGTGTGTCCTCCAACCTCATCTCTAGCCGATCTTTGAATCTAAAGTGGTTGTAAATCTAATGCATTCCCTGCTTTGAGGTAAAAAAACATTTTACAGCGTGCTTTCCTCCCCCACCTCCCTAAATACTTACCCGGGTCCTCAATTCATCCAGTGCTGTGCACAGCTGCATCTCTTCTCTCCACTCTTCCTCTACTTACAGGGACTTGGGGACCATTGGCTCCTGCTGCTGTCAAACAAATACTGTGAGGAGGGGGCAGTGCCGAGCCACGCTGTGTGTGTGTGTGTGTGTGTGTGTGTGTGTGTGTGTAAATAGATGCACACAACCCAGCTCGGGATGAAACCTGCATGTCTGCCCCCATAGCAAGCGGCTGCGGAGAAGAGATGGAGCCTAGGGCACCAGTGGGGGGTCCTGGACGCTCTGTGCAATACCAATAAGTATAACTTCTTTTTATAAAAAATAAATAAAAAATTAAATGTACTTTAGGAATGCTTTAAAGTGCTACTGACCCAGGACCCTACATTCACCATATCTAGTCTCCCACAGTACACAGTACATGGAAATGCAATTATTTTAGTAAATATAAACTGCTAAATACCGTTTTCTTATGAGCAGTACATAGAAGTCACAAGACTGCTATCAGTGTCTGGCTGAACACTGGTTAAAGCTTTTAGGAGGAGTTTTCATTCTCCTCTGACTGTCCTATGAGGCTGGAGGACCCCTAACCCTCTGTATGGACAGTGCTGATTGGCCCTTTGCTGATCACATGCACACTTCCAAAAAAAAAAACCCTTTAGCAATACACACCAAACTGAGCATGTGCAGAGTGATCCCAAGGCTCTGTACTATCAGGAAATGGATTGGGGACAGTGGAAGAAGGGGAGGGTCAGAGAAGACAGGATCAAACAGCCTTTTTATACAATGCGGATTAACCTCTTAGGTTCCACAGTGAATATAACAAGCATGTTTTACTGCATATACAGACTGGTTTACTGTTGTGGGCTTAGTAACACTTAGGGCTCATGCACACAGGAAGTTTTAAAAATGCCAGGGCTACAGCAGCGCTAAAAACCAGTGTTTAGCCACGTTTTTACATTAGCGCTATTGCGCATTTTCAGCTTGTTACAGCGTTTAGGGGCGTTTTTGGATGTTTTTAGACTTTTTTTATTTTTACTGCTCCTAGAAGCACAGGCTGTTTTTCTTTTCTACTGCCCCTAAACACTTATGCCTCCAAATGCCTCTGACAGTTTATGTGTGCATGGACACATAGGCTAACATGGAGGGGCATTTAGGCCCCTTTCACACTGGGGCAGGCAGGTGCGGTGGCAGTATAGCAGCGCGATTTTCAGCGCTGCTATACCGTCGTTCTTACCGCAGTATGCGGCCGCTAGGGGGGTGAATTTAACCCCCGCTAGCGGCCAAAAAGGGTTAATACCGCCCGCGGTTTGCGGGCGGTATTACCGTGGTGTCCCATTGATTTCAATGGGCAGCCGCGGTTAAGGAGCGGTGAACACACCGCTCCTTCACCGCTGTAAAGAAGCGGCTAGCAGGACTTTTGGAGCAGTCCTGCTAGCGCACCGCTTCAGTGTGAAAGCCTTCGGGCTTTCACATTGAAGGCTACAGGCACGAATTTTTCATGTGGTATAATAGCGCTAATATTAGCTCTAAACCGCATGAAAAACGCCCCAGTGTAAAAGGGGCCTTAGAGGCAGTTAAAAAAAAAAAACGTCAGACGCCCCTAGGAGCAGCTGAAAAACGTTGTGCGTGCATGAGCCCTTGTTTTCTGCTTAGGGTGGAGTCATTCCTGGCCCACAGCCTGCCCTTTTGTGTTTACATGAGGTGCCAGGTGGGAATGACCCAGCCTGCAGCTCATTGGAGTAAAACAATTGGGGAGTTCAGAATTCATCTAGAAATGAGTATGGAGGACACCCGAGCTCATCTCTGCTAAAGAGTAACTAATGCCTAACTAATAACTAATGCCTTGTTTCCACTGAGCGGAACGGTTCGGGTCGGTACAGTTTGGAACGGTTTGAATGGTCCGGTCTATTCTGGTGAGCGTTTCCACTGCAAGTCGGATCATCAGGGACCATTCAGGGCTTAGAAAAAATGCCTAGCGTGTCCGCCAATCAGTGGAATGTATTGTAGCTCCGCCCTAACCGAACCGTTCCATTTTCTATGGCCCCACATCTGAAGCAGGACCCAGAATGGTGCGGTACGGTTCGATTTTATGGCACGCTTTCATAATGGAAACACCCAAAATAGCGTACCGAACCGTACCGAACCGATCCGCTCAGTGGAAACGAGGCATAACTATACTCTACCTATACTAAATGTCATTTAAAATTCCAAACCCATACCCCTGTATGCAAAAATAAATAAAGCTTCCCTTGCTTTAATCTACTCCCATGTCACCATCTTGAAACAAGAGCTGGCACATGGACCAACAGAGACCCACAGCACTGGATGCAGAGACATGCCGATTGGGAATCCGTCAGAGAGCTGGCAGAGACCTGTAGCGTATCTGCGCATGCGCGGTATCTGGAGCACTGCCTCCTGGTTTGTGTAATGTAAACATCTCAAGACAAAAGGGAGGAGGAGGCAGCTGATAGGATTTTCTTGAAATGGATGGAGGTCTGCTTTAACATGACAAAACAATAAGAAAGATTGTTTTTATATATTTAACCAAGAGGTTTCAACTATTTTTCCAAAGACATGCAGGTAGGTTAGTTGGCTCCTGTTTAAATTCAATCCAGTATGTGTATGCACGTGGAATAGGGACCTTAGATTGTAAGCTCCCTGAGGGCATGGACTGATATGAATGTCCAATATGTAACGCACTGCGTATTTTGTCAGCTCTATAAAAATAATGAACATTATAATGCCCCAAAACATTGAGACCTGGTTCACACAGGGGCGGCATGACTTGTCCCGCGACTCTGCCGGGCGATCTCCACACGACTTCAGAGGTGACTTGCAAAATGACTTCTGTGTTGCAGTCAATGGAAGTCGCCTTGAAGTCGTCCCAAAGTAGTACAGGAACCTTTTTCTAAGTCGGAGCGACTTGAGTCGCTCCTATTAGAATGGTTCCATTGAACAGAGCGGAGCGCGACTTGTCAGGCAGCTAGGTCGCCTGACGAGTCGCCCCTGTGTGAACCGGCTCTTAGTGTCACTAAGTGAATCCAAATTTACTCAATCTTGTGTTTTGCATTCCTTCACAGACACCCAGAAGGCAGTGCAGCGGCAGAAACAGGCAAAAGAGAGGAGAGAAGAAAGAGCAAAGTATCTGGGTAAGTGGTTTCTCACATTGACAGAAATTAAGGCTCACCATACACTATGCAATCTGATTGTACAAAACAATGTAATATAAGGACAAACCTTTTATTGATCCATTTATTGTAGCAAATCAGGAAGGCCTTTGCACCACATTGATGGAAGTTCTAAAGGGGATTATACAATTAGCTTGCATAGTATATGGCTGACTTAAATCCATGCTTTGAGTTGTGCGCGAAAAATTTGATGCTTTCTAATCCAAGTAGTGGGGTGCTGAAGAGTGTCTGCTGGTACAGGATTGGTAAGGATAATACAAACGACTACAAAATGGAACATTCTGATTGGTTACAATGGCAGCACAGATGGGTCTTGTTTCCGGTGTTTTTAGAAATGGGCTCCATTGTCCACTTTCCAATAGAGTAGTGTTATGTGTTTCTTGTAAGATCTCTTCAAATCGTCACTTGCGGGTGAAGCTCACAAGTCAGACATATGAATATTTCATCGGCCACGGAGGCTGCACAGCATAAATATTTAACTTGTTTTAGAGACCTCTGGAAATTTAGGCCAAATTAACTTTCAAAAAATTCCTCCATTCCACATGCTCTTTACCTTGTCACTTATACATTCACTATGATTTATTTTGCATAACCTAGCATTCAGTACATTGTCTACTGCATGTGACACAAACACTTAATGAGACTATGCTAGTTTTAAGATAGCACAAATAAACCAGCATAAAAAAAAAAATGTAAATGTATCAAGTAAAATAAATGCTTTCTGTTGCATTAAAAAATGCAAATAAAAAGGAAACATCCTGTAAATAATTTGTATGTCAAGGGCTCTTTCACACCTGCAGCCGCTGAACACAATGTCCGCTGGTGTGTGCTGGGAAGATACAGTGCTGATGAGGATTGCACGGTTTACTTTTTTCTGTTTTTTTTTTTTTTTTTCTTAGACCTGACATTTGATTTGGTATGTTTTATTGGCCACAGCTCAGTGCTGTGGATTGTGTTGCATCACGCTGCGCTGAAAAAAAAAAAAGCACTGCATGCTGAACTGGCCCTGTATGGAGCAACGCTTTTTGCCTTGTCTTGCATTGAGACTGTGCTGGACAAGGGTGCACAATGCACCTGGTGCTGTAAACATCTAAATGTCCTCTTTTTTGGAATCTCTCTGAACTGTGTCCTTCTCTGCTGCACTTCTCTGACTTCCTTTTAGCGTGGTCCAATGCATCAGTACTACAGGTCCCATAATTCTTTGCACACTGTACTGCACATGTGCTCCCCCCCCCCCCCCCCAGCACAGCACCTGATCCTGATTCCCTGCTTGCTGCCCATAACACCTGTACTGCACATGTGCCTCCCAAGCACAGCACCTGATCCTGATTCCCTGCATGCTGCCCATAATACCTGTACTGCACATGTGCCTCCCAAGCACAGCACCTGATCCTGATTCCCTGCATGCTGCCCATAATACCTGTACTGCACATGTGCCTCCCGAGCACAGCACCTGATCCTGATTCCCTGCATGCTGCCCATAATACCTGTAGTGCACATGTGCCTCCCGAGCACAGCACCTGATCCTGATTCCCTGCATGTTGCCCATAATGCCTGTAATGCACATGTGCAACCGAGCACATCATCGGATCCCAATTACCTGCATGCTGACCATAATGCCTGTAATGCACATGTGCCTCCCAAGCACAGCACCTGATCCTGATTACCTGCATGCTGCCCATAATGCCTGTACTGCACACATGCCCCCCGAGCACAGCATTTGATCCCAATTCCCTGCGTTCTGCACATAATGCACGTGTGTCCCCCGAGCACAGCACCAGAGCATGGAACAAAGTGGCATATAAAACTGGCAAGGAACCTGCACATCAAGGTGGCTATGCATAGCCTACAGGTGACGCTAGTAATAGACACCCCCTAGTGGTGGAAAATTAACACCAAACTTTCAGAAGTTCATTGAGCTGCAAAGGCTGCATGTTTTCTTTTGGGGAGGTTTAATTACTGAATTAGGATTGGAGGTGCAGCAGTGCTGCCTCATTTAGCTTCTGAAGCTCCTTTAAATACCCTAGGTATGGTGGGGACCTGTGACCTCCCACAGTGCCTCTCACAGTTCAGGACTGAGCAGCCAGTCACCAGGACAGAGTACTTTTACAATGGGAAAGAAGGGTGCATCTAGCCCTGTTTTGACTTTTAAGGAGTTCCACAATACACAGAAATTTGGGTGTCGGGGAACTGCAGTGAGGTGTATACAGGTGCTTTGTGGTGCAGCTACTTTGATAAATAAACCTGTGGAAGAACATCTGTTTCCCTTCTTCTGACCTTCATTCATCTATTTTATTATTCTGAGGACTCTACAGTCTATCATAGAGTGAGCTTATTTTTTTCCTAGACGTACCTAAATGCTCAGACTTTTATAGTAAACCATAAATTTGTTATGTTTGCTCAGAGCCTGCCAAAGGTTTGCATGTGATGACTTGAATTTCTAAATAGTTTACCAGCAGCATCAACTTCAAAGACCCTTTTTTTTATTTGTATGCCATTTTGTTTTTGCTTGTAAAAGTCTGATCTATGCTGGATTGTAAAATAACAAAGTGGCTGCTAAATAACACGGAGACTCTTCAGTTCCTGTGTCAATCGCTGTATTCTCCGTATACATTCATGGGATATGGTGTGTATACCAAGGTTTGGGTACACCAGTTATGATGCGGTCTGTGTCCTTCATTACATATGTGTACCAACCATGGAAGTCCCTTTTTAAGTCAATGAAATGCTCTGGTAAATAAGTTGATGTGTTTTGAAACAGGTGCATTACATTATAATTACTTCAGCAGTAGAAAAGGTAACGTGCTATTAGATTCTCTGTGCAAATTGATGTTTTTTGCTCCATATATTAAACTGTTTAATGTTTTTACCTTCTACGTTTTTACACCACAACTTACATTTGCCCTGTGAAAAATCCCCAGATTAATGTTCCTCTCTGTTGTACTACAATCTAAACTTCTGATCTTGGAATGCCTACCATGTATTTGTTATGGCATGTTGCTTTGGAACTACATGCCCCATGATTCCTTGGCCACACTGCACATGCACAATCCTTAGCATGGCGCCTGAATGGTCCAGTGCTATGGTCCCTGACTACACTGCACATGCACGCCCTATGCACCGAAATCTTGTGAGCATTATAAGAAGGATCCCTACCACACTGTGCATGTGCGCCCTATGCACAGCACTCTTGTGAGCATTATAAGAAGGATCCCTACCACACTGTGCATGTGTGCCCTATGCACAGCACTTGAGCAGGCATAATAAGAAGGTCCCCTCGAACACTGCACATGTGCACCCTATGCACAGCACTTGAGCAAACATAATAAGAAATACCCTTGCCACACTGTGCATGTGCGCCCTATGCACACACTCGAGCAGCCATAATAAGAAGGACCCTTGCCACACTGTGCATGTGCGCCCTATGCACAGCTCTCGAGCAAACATTATGAGAAGGACCCTTGCAGCACTGTGCATATGCGCCATATGCACAGCACTCAAGCAGGCATAATAACAAGGACCCTTGCCACGCTGCACATGTGCACCCTATGCACAGCACTCAAGCAAACATAACAAGAAGGACCCTTGCCACACTGTGCATGTGTGCACGAAGGACAGCACTCGAACAAGCATAATAAAAAGGCACCCCTCCCACACTGCACACGTGTCCCCTAAGCAAAGCACTCAAGATGACATAATAAGTACCCCTGCCACACTGTGCATGTGCGCACTAGTAAAATATATTTGGTTAATGGTAGTAAGAACGTAGAAAAAAAATGAATAAATATCTGATAAATAATTACAATTGCTCGCCAAAGAAGAATGCAGATATGGCATGCCCACAGGGAAATCGTCTCACCCTGAGACTGCTCCATTGAAAAATAATGAAACCCAGAAAGTGTTACAGTGGTTCTAAAGGTTTAAAGGTTTTTATCTTAATGCATCCCCTCACCTATACTTACCTGAGCCTGATCTCAATTCAGCGATGGCATGAGAGCAGCATCTCTCTCCGCTCTCTCACTCATTGGCTCCCGCTGCTGTAAATCACAGCCAGTGAGCAGGGGGCGGGACCGGGCCGTGGTCTGTGTGTCAATGGACACGCAGACAGCAGCTCGGGAGCAAGCCAGCACAAGTGCCCCTCTAGCAAGCGGCTTGCTATGGTGGGCACTGGTCAGGGGGGGAAGAGCTAGGAGCGCCAGTGGGGGACCTGAGAAGAGCAGGATCTGGGCTGCTCTGTGCAAAACTACTACACAGAGCTGGTAAGTATAACATGTTATTAAAAAAAAAATATGGGTTTACAAACGCTTTAATATATACAGTAAGCATATGTGATACAATAAAATGGATGTATTGCTTTTCCTTCTGCAATGCAGCAATATAACCACCTCCATCTGGTCTCTTCTTTCCAGTCTTCATTTTGGTGCTCTGATCTGGAACTAATAGTTTCTTGTTCCACTACAATGTAGATGTTTCATTTTCCAGAGGGCTAAGATGATAGATGGCTGATGTCCAGATGATATGACTCCTGTCATTTGCCAGTGGTGTGTGTGTTACAGGATTACACCAGCAGACAAGTAGCTGTAAGGACCCATTCACAATACATTCCTTTACCTGCATTTTTCCTCAAAGGAAAGTGCAGATAAGGGCAATGACAGACCAGAAGGCAATGTTTCACTGCGTTTCTGAGCTGTGTGATATTTTTATATCACACCGCTCTGCATGTCACTGCCCAGCATTAATGAAGTGTCACAATGTCTCCTGACATTCTGTCTGTGTTTACGGGACTTTACTCTCACTAGCTGTTGTAATCTTTAAGCGCTTATTCCAGATGCTTTCAGGTGCATTTTCTAAATGATTGTGAACAAATGCACAGTAAAATCAATGTTTTTCAATAACCCTAGTTCACGCCACTGCATTCAGATTTAATACTTAAAAAAAAAATGTACTGCAGCACGCTTTTTTTTTTTTTTTTTGCACCGGAAAACATGTAAATGCACTTAGGTGCACATAAACATGGGGGTGGAGAAAAAAAGTTAACCTCTAATTTGGCTCCTTAGTCTTGGGAATGCAATGGCCAGGACCATAATTATGCCTTTAAGGACAGACATCCGAAGCACTCTGAAGATTCTCTGCACTAATGAACACACCAAACAATGGAGAAGACCAAAGAAAAAGCAGGAAGTGACCTCAAAGGATGTGCTAACATGTGCAGAACTCACTCTCTCAATCAACAGACTATTTGTAATCCTTATGCTGCTAGCATTAGTAACTAGATAGGAAGATAAATCATATTTGATTGTTTTAAACATTTTTTTTTTTACATTTCTTAATTTACTTCCTGGTTTCCAGGCCTAGGCAAATCATGTCATACAAAAGCAGCACTAGGGAGAACACAACGGGTCACCAACCACGGGATGCAACTATAGAAAAAAACTTTTATTGACACATTTATGAACCAAATTGGTAAAATACAGGGCCAGCGACCCTAACGCTCCAAACACCCACAGTAATAAAAATGTTTATGACAATGTTGTCACTTATGCCTCATTTACACTGAGCGGAACGGTTCGGGTCGGTACAGTTTGGAAGGGATTAGAATGGTCTGGCCTATTGAGGTGAGCGTTTCCACTGCAAGTCGGACCGTCAGGGGCCATACAGGGTTTAGAAAAAATGCCTGGCGTTTCCACCAATCAGTGGAATGTATTGTAGCTCCGCCCTAACCGAACCGTACCATTTTCTATGACCCCACATCTGAAGCAGGACCCAGAATGGTGCGGTATGGTTTGGTTGTATGTGCCGCTTTCATAATGTAAACACTCAAAATAGTGTACTGTACCGAACCAACCCGAACCGATACGCTCAGTGGAAAGGAGGCATTACATAAAACAAGACCGTGCCCCACACTCATACATGCAACGCACAGACATATACTACTCACCAAGCCTCTCAATAAATGGTCAGGCTTGAGTACAGAGAAACTGGGACCAGGAATGTTCATGCCTTCAATGAAGCTTGTGTACATCAACAGCAATAGTTTAATAAACCCCACAATCACCTGGAGTTCCCAGTGTCGCTGCACACCGCCCTCCATAATAAGATGGAAAGGGAGGGGGGCTTCAGGTGGTTAATTGGGCACAGAGAGCACTCTCCACAACCAGAGGTTTGTATGGCAATAGGGGCAACTAACCAAAAATATTAACACCATAAGCCCATGTGTGTAGCATTCAGTCTAGAATCGCACACGGTAAGTGGCTTTCCATAGGCATACCCGGCTTGGGCATATATAGATATCTGCAGTGTGTGAAAAAACGTATTCACCGCCTATTGGCTCAGATAGTTGAATCATCTTGCCAAATTGGTTCAAAACACCTGGATTTATAGCAGTGTACTGCACTCAGTGTACAAACTGTGTGGTTCTTAGCGGGCTTGTAGGTCTCTAGGTATAAATACCTCTGTCAGAGAAGAGTAAGTTGAAGTTGAAAAATTACAGGATATGCACCTATCCGTACACTGTCTGACTCTGCCAGAATCGGCCTCAGGACAGCGAAGACAAAAGTCTTAGACCAGGTACTAATTCAAAAGTTCCAGGAGGTGCATGTTCTAAATAGACTCATAAGAACTCTAGGGCAATAACAGCACAGTTTCACATGTAAACCTGTTAAACTGCCCTGAGGCTCTCGCCACTCCACTGCATTCAGGCTTGTCACACCTGCATTGCTCCACTGTGTTGCTGATGGATACAGTCCCATACACCATGCTGGTAGAATCGATTGAATTGACACGATGGTCCAGGTAATCAGCCCCTTGATTCCCGTTATATGTGTTGGGAAGTTCACATACCACTTGTGCACTATCCCTATTGAAGCTGTGCGCGCGGCCGATATGGCGACGCCAGGATGGTGGAACGTGTGATGGAACGCAGAGCCTAGCTGGTGCTGCCTACTACAAACGTGTTTCACACACGTGACCATAGGCTTCATCAGGACCATTATATGGGTTTAGGCCCCATTGTTTGTTTTTATTTTATATAAATGATGTCATACATCCCATGAGACTTGAGGAGGAGAGAAGGGAATTTCTTAGTTAAGCACACCCTCCTGCCTTCATGCCTGAGCTAAGTGCAGATGGATTCCAGGGAGTATATGCTACAGGAATCATCTACCCTTACTCAAGAGGGTCTCAGCTAGAAATGCTAGAGGGTGTTTTCTCAGAAAAATAAAGCATGGAGACATGGATGGATGGGTAAGGTTGCTTTGAATTCTAAAAATGAAAAAATGCACTGGAATGCTGAATGCAGGGATTGTGGGGTGAACTAGCCCTGAAGGGTCAGTCCATGAAAAACTGAAATTTATGTTTTTGGTAGAATCCTCTCAGGGTTTTGTGTATCTCGGGGACTGTTTTGTATCTGCCTTCAGTGGCCATTGTGAGGGGTTCTCACTCTCCTTGTCTCCCATATCTCCAAGGTGGAAGTAGTGTCTGCAGGAGCCTGACATTGCACCCGCAATCTACTGATCGTGGTTGCAATGCTCTGCAGGCGCTTTAGAAAAAATAATTGTACCTTTTTTTTTTTTTTCCTGCAAAATATGTGCATTTATTGTTTATTTCTTAAAGGTGAACTTGGCTTTTAAAATCTTACCTGCTTAACCACTTCCCGTCCAGCGACGTACCAGTAGGGAGGTCTGAGTTTTTCAGCCGGCAATGCTAAAGAGCCATTGAATACATTTTACAGGCGGCGCCCCCACGGCCTTTACCAGGCTCTCCCTTGCAATCGAGGAGCCTGGTAAGGATGCGACTGGCGGCATCCAGATCTGGGCACACAGTGAGAGGAACTGATGATGTTCCTCCCACTGTGTGACATTGGAAACCGGAAGTAACAAGGATTTTGTTATGTCCGATTTCGGCTTTGTGTTTACTGGTCGATTACCAGCCAGTAAATCAGCTGATCAGACTGTTCTGTGTCTGATCGGCTGCATTGGATGCCAGAGGAGCGATCTCTCCATAAAGAGGATCTGTCACGGCCCATGCTGTCAAAAGGGATGTTGTTCATCCCTGTGATGGAAAATAAAGTTGATAGAAAAAAAAATGAATGAGACATTGTAAAAAAATGTTTATTCGAATAAAATAAAATCTAACGTGCCCCTGTCCGCCCGTGCTTGTGCACAAATGCAAATGTGTGCGCCAGTCCCACACTCATATTTAAATGGTGATTGCACCACACGTGAGGTATCGCCGTAAATGTCAGAGCAAGTGCAATAATTCTATCACCAGACCTCCTGTGTAACCCTTTAAAAGTGTTGCCTATGGGGATTTTTAGGTACAGAAGTTTTACGTCTGCCCATTGAACGGCGCCAAACTACTGTACCTAAAAATTCCCAAGGGTTACACAGGAGGTCTGGTGCTAGAATTTTAAAGCGTGACATGTTTGGTATCTATTTTACTTGGCGTAACATCATTTTTTATATTTTATCAAGAAAATGGGTATTGTGATTTTGTGCATTAAAATTCATTAAAGTGTATTTTTTTTTTTCCCCCAAAAAAATTTTGTTTGAAAAACCGCTGCGCAAATATCGTGTGACATAAAAATATGCAACGCCCACCATTTTATTCTTTAGGGCCCTTGCTTACAAGAATATATGATGTTTGGGGGTTCTAAGTAATTTTCTAGCAAAAAAAAATGCTGTTTTTTACATGTAGGAGAGGAATGTCAGAATTGGGCCGGACTGAAAGTGGTTAGACTAAGCACATAAGATCTTTTTCGGTTTAGAAGAATAGTGTTTTGCTTGCATTCATTCTGCCTTACAACAGTTTCCTAGAACCTTCTTGGCTTTTGTTGACTGTGTCATAACAACTACGCTACGCTTTCAGCCATAGACAAGGGCAGTATGGTGTTAAAAAATACAGGGAAGGGTAGCAGTCTACCTCACTGGCTTTTTTCCAAGCCTGCTGAGATCGCAGGATAACAGATATTGATCTGATTTTTTTATAATGTTTTATCTCCGCCATAAACATTGATTGAAACCTACTGCAGAACTTTCATGCGGATCCAACTGCATTTATGCATTCCCCAAAGTCACCCTACCAATGGCGATGAATAAATGAGAAGAAGTTGGTCTTTTTATGTATGTTTGTTTTTAGTAAAGGATGCAGTACAAAATGGCTGAGGGCTTTTGCTTGCAAGAATGACTGTCTTTATTTTTCCCTTTGAATTTGGAATTTGGTATGTGAGAGCAAAATACAATAGATGGTATTTTTCTCTTCCCTATAGAAAAAAAAAAACTAACGTAACTGAAAATCCCTATATTTAGTTGAACATTTATTTTCGTGGTGAAGGTGCTTTTTGATTCAGTACTGGAAATCCTAAAGCTGAATGTGTCTAATATGGGGGTGGTCAATGTACTGTTCGTTTGTTCAGGGGTAAATAAACTACGAAAGAAGAGAACATCCTGGACTGCCGCACTCCATAGAAGACGTCTTTTATTGTGAAATAAAATCCAATCCAAATCAAATGGAAACAGGGACAAAAGGCTAACGCGTTTCACATCGTTACTCATAACTATGTATTGCTTTGGATTGGATTTTATTTCAGAATAAAGACGTCTTCTACAAGTATGCGTATTCCTGACTGACCTTATAAGGCAAAGTCCTCATTTAGGAAGTTTGTAGTAAGGCATCAACTAGCTGTAGCAGGATTATTAAAGTGGAACTTTGAATGAGAATTGAGCAGGCAATCTTTTTGACATATGTCGCTTCTGCAATAAATGTTTATTTTGCAATAAAAGTTTTCTACCTGCTTGTTCTCAATCTTCTATGCGCATGCACAGCTTCTAGGTAGAATTTTGGAATCTGATGGGGTGAATAAACTGCTGTGCATGTGCAGGAGCTACGTCACTCTGACATGGCTGAAGATTCTGACCTTGAAAGAAAACTGCGCTTAGACGTTGGCGCCAGCAAGTGGGCTTGCAGACATTGTATTGCTGGAGGGGAAGCAAGTACAGTATATCCTGTTGCCTTTGTATTTGTTCATAAGTTGTAAAATTCCTGGTGATCCTGCCAGCCCCCCTTCTTTTCGGTTTTAAACTGACAATGCTAAGGAAGGGAGCAGATCCGTCCTAGGGTGGGCAGTGTGTGCCTATACATATGGAAGCTACAGGACACCGTGCCTACACATGTTGTGCTTGTACTCCCCATGGTAAAATGTCTGCTTACGTGCCCCTACCCTCCCTTCAGCCTGTGTGACAACCATAGCTGCCTCCATAGATACAGTGGATAAATGGTGGTGGGTGGCAGGAAGTGTTATTCACAGGAACATAAAATGAAAAGATACTGGAGAAAGAAACCAGCCAAGGGTTGTGAAAGGAAGGAGAGAAGCTGCAATATAATAAAAAAAAAATTGTGTTTTTAATACAGTATAGTTTTTTTTTCTTCCTTAAAATGTACTGTATATACTCGAGTATAAGCCGAGTTTTTCAGCACATTTTTTTGTGCTGAAAATGCCCCCCTCGGCTTATACTCGAGTCACCTTTTTGCGCCTAATCTCATGGACTTTGGGGAGCTGGTACCGGCTGGCCGTAGGTCCCCTGGAGCCCAAACTTGGCACACATGTAGCCCAATTTCTCCTCTATAAATGTGCAACGTTTTTTGTCTAGGGGACCTACGGTCAGGGAGAGATTTTTCAAACCTGGGCACCCCTTCCATAGACTCCCATGTTAAACGTCAGTCTCTAGTCATGGGCACAGTGAGGCATGCAGATGGACACCCTAGGCTTATGCCGCGTACACACGATCGTTTTTAATGTCATTTTCAAAAACAACGTTTTTCTCAACGTGATTTTTCTTGTTTCCTCTCAAGCCTGTGTTGCATACACACGTTCATTAAAAAAAACTCTCGAGCAAAGTGCAGTGACGTAGAACACGTAAGACAGCACTATAAAGGGGAAGTTCCATTCGGATGGCGCCACCCTTCATGTTAGTGAAGTTTGTTGAGTGACGATTCACGCTTTTCAGCCTCATGCTTTTCAGTCCGTTACAGCGCGACGAATGTGCTATCTCCATTACGAACACTAGTTTTACCAGAACGAGCGCTCCCGTCTCGTACTTGATTCTGAGCATGCAAGTTTTTTTCCCCTTGTAAAAGCATACACACTACCGTTTTTTACGTCGTTAAAAAAAAAAACACGAGAAAAACGACGTGAAAAAATGGAGCAGGTTCTCATTTTTTTTAAGCCATTTTTCACGTCGTTAAAAATGCTCTGGAGCCTACACACGATCGTTTTTATTGCCCAATTTAAAAAATGCCATTTTTAACGTCGTGAAAAACGGTTGTGTGTATGCGGCATTATACTCGAGTCAATACGTTTTCCCAGTTTTTTTGTGGTAAAATTAGGTGCCTCGGCTCATACTCGAGTATATACGGTACTCCCCCTTGATATTTTTTCTTTTTCTTTTGTAGAATAAAAGAACCTGCAAAGACTGATTTGTTGCAACAATAAAAGCTTGTTTTTCTTTACTGGTTTACTGTTTAACCTTTAGGACACTATTGAGTTTTTTTCTGCTAAAGTAAGAAGTTGTGTGTCACAAACAGTTAAAGGGCTGTAGTGATGTAGAATAATAACTGACTTGGAGGTTTACATTCATGATTACATCCTTATGACACATTTATATTTGCATTAATTAAGCTTAACATGTCATCAGGGCAGTATTCATATTTTAGAAATTGGCTTAAAAATATATACTGCATTGCAGTATGAAAGGCAAGGAAGAGCATTCTGTTTATCTTATTGACTGCCTTGCTAAAGGGCTTGTTTTCCTATGCCTAACACGGAGTGCTGAAATCTCCATATGACACTAATTTAGAATAAACATTATTGTGCAATCCTAAAATCCTTCTTTTTTTTTTTTTTTTTAACATTTTAGCGGCCAAAAAAAGCGTGTGGCTTGAGAAAGAGGAGAAGGCAAAACAGCTGAGAGAGAAACAAATACAGGACAGAAAGAAGAGACTGGAAGAACAAAGGCTCAAGGCTGAAAGGAAAAGGGTGCTCCTGGAGGAACGGCAAAGGTTAAAGCATGAGAAGAACAAGGTAATGGTGGTCAATAACTGTGTTACTTCTTCGGTCTTGGCCTATATACAACAGCATCCATAGTAGCTATTGCCTTAAATTGTATTATCTTTAGTCTGAAACATCCACGTTCAGTTCTTTGGCCTTTTTTGAGCAGTCATATGTAATGCTCTCTTCAATAAGGTGACTACAGAAAAGGTGTCATACAGCCAACACTGAAAAAAAAAACGAATTTGTCTAGTAATCCAAACTTAAAGGCATTTATCACGTCAGTGTCTTCAGTGAGAAGATCGAAGCAGAACCTGGACGTTATTCATAGCCTCCCAAAACTCTCATTAAACGGAGTAATGAAGTGGAGGTTGGCTGTCATATTCTCATGTTATATTAGGAAGCAGTAAAAATGCCAGTGCTAGACAGGACAGTGTTGGTCCTTTACAGATTTCTGGACTGAAAAAAAACCAAAACGATTTAAATGCCATAGCAACGCGTTCATTACCAAGCTGAATTTTATCTAGTATTACGTTTTTACTGTAAAATATAATGAGGTTTGCTTCCAGAATACATTAATACAATTCATTTTCAAATGCAAAATCTGTCAATTCTTAGGAAAAATATGAGGCAGCAGTCAGCCGTACCACTAAGAAGACTTGGGCAGAGATTCGTCAGCAGCGGTGGTCTTGGGCAGGAGCACTCAACCAGAACTCTCCTAAAGGAGGTATGACTAGTGGATCCCTTCAATGGACTTAAAGTATAACTAGAGGCAAAACTTATTTTTTTTCGTTTTGGATAGAGTGGAGAGGGATTAGAACCCCCTGTCATTTGTTTATTGTTGTTTGTTCCCTTCACTTCCTGTTTGGCTATGAGACAGGAAGTGAAGGGAAATCTCCGCAAAGACACGGGTGGCGAACAAAAATCTATAGTTATAACCTTCCGCTACTGTATCCAAAATGAAAGAAAAAGTTTTGCCTATAGTTCTACTTAACTGTCAGGGCTGTAGTTTATGAATTGCATTATTTCTTTTTGGTGACCTTTTGGATAAACCTACAGTGGCAGCAAGTACTGACAAACTTGTCAGTTATTGTAGTTTCATGGCTCCTCCAGCTGGTTCTTTGCTGTAAGGGTGGTGGACATTAAGAAATCGAAATACAGAATTACTAAAGTTTAGATGTGTAAGCAGCACTTCATTTAAAGCACTTCATTGAAATGAATGAATTTGCTTTGAATAGCCTGTGCTTTCATTTGAGTGGGGTTCTGATGATACACATAAAATTGGATCAACATCCTTCATTTATATTTAAAAAAAAGCAATAAAAAAATGAAACACAGTTCTCTGTGACATTTTGTTTACACTTCGGCCTGCATATATATATGTTTTACACTATTAATGAATTTTGATGAAAAGACTACATTGAGCTGTGTAAATTCTGGCTGGTTTCTACTGTGTCTCTTTACTTCAGGCCCAAACAGATGCTCCATATCTGCAGTGAATCTTCCCAGACATGTTGACTCTATAATCAACAAGCGACTATCTAAATCCTCTGCCACATTGTGGAACTCTCCAAATAGAAGTAAGAGCTTTGTAGTCTTCTGATGGAATTTCCTCTCCAGTACTTGAGTACTGATGCCAGTTTAGTCTCATTTAGGTGACTTTACAGCTGAACTCCAGGCAAACAACTAAATACACATATGGAATAAATATAAGGATGCTGTTCTACTTACCAGACGATTTGCATTTCTGCCCACCCAGTTCTAAGAATTGTATAGCCCTGCCACACGGCACAGTCAGGTGGATGATACTACTTACTCTGGTACATTTGTAGGCTGTAGAAGAGACCGTGGTGTTGCACCTCTCTCCACTGCCTGCTGACCATACAGTGAAAGAGCAGCAGTAGCCTGAGGTCATCCCGCTGCTTACACTGCTTTCTCCTCCTATCGGCATGCTCCTTGTCATGCAGCACACCTGTTAGGCTGCCAGTAATTACCCCAACCCCCAGTGTGAATACGGTTTTAGAGAGAATACAAGAGGCCTCCGAGATACTAAAACAATAATTGTACAAGTTTAATTTAAAATTAAAATAATTTGTGAATGAATAAAGAGCTTCATTAAATTCTGTCTTTAATGCCTGGAGTTCAGCTTTAAAGGTATACACAATACATGAGATTATAATTGATTACGGGCATATCGTAGTCAATGGTAATGCATGAATCTTGGCATACACTCCCTGGGTGACCCACTATATGTGTGGAAGGGGGGGATTATTCGTATAGGAATGATTTAACTGACGGTGGCATTGTTCCTCGAAAATAAGGATTTTGTCTGGGTATCTGCTTATCTATTATTATTATTGTACAGTTTGTCACAATCATTTTTAAAGAACAGTCTGATCTTCTAACTGCCATTTATTCTCTATGGGTACCTTAAAGTGTCATTAAACACATGTCATAAAAACTATCGATAAATGGTGTATTACGTGCTCTGCATACTCACTCAGTCACTATGAGATTTGTTTTCTGTATTCTGCAAAGAAACTGGTTAATCCTGCTGTTCTCTATCTCCCCCTTCTGTTCTCTATCTCCCACTTCTGTTCATGTCCCCAATTCAGCTAGGGATTTTGCAGCTGTGGTGGCAACTCTGCAAATGCTCAGTTTTCAGTGAGTTTCTATGCTGAGCATTTCCCCCCTATCACATCTGAGGAGCCCATGTGACTACAGAGTCACACATGTAGGCATATACACAGTCATATATGACAGCCCACTCCCTCCCTCATTCTCCATGCCAACTAACCAGCAAAACACAATGGAGGTGGGATATAACATGTAGATTAATAGAGGCTTCACCTCCCTCTTATTCTAAGACACAAACTGGAGTGGCGTGATTGGCAGAAATCCACCAACAGCATGTTATTTCCACTAAAGAAATAAAGATTTGATTTAAAATATACTGTAAATTTGTATAACAATTTAAAACAGTTTATTGCTGGTTTTTATTTATTTTACTCTGTATTCCAAAGGCTCTTTTCTTTTTGTTTTTTAACATGTGACCAGTAGCAGAGGACTAGAAGCTCCTCCTGCTTATGTTTGCCTGCAGACAGGCTGGGAAAAGTCTGGGTCATGTGACGGCTGTTTATCAATTAGGAAAAAGGTACTTAGATTTGTTTTTTTTATTAAGAAAATTACAGTGCCCTCATTCACATACAGAAATAGAAGGGAGACTGTAAATTAAACAATGTGTGTTTAGTATTACTTTTAAGGAAACACGTTTTTACTATATTTTCTTAAATTCTTGATATTCAATGTTCACTAAGAAAAGGAAAAAAAGAACTGGGTACATAACAATTACACATGAATATTTCATATTTATCAGTTTCAGCTAACAGATCAAACTCAGTGCAAAAATGTATCCTCACAGCTGCTGTGCCCAAAATAGACCTGAATTACCATAGGAGGGGCACATTCCACTTTTCCGCAGACAAAGACCTCAACGTCCTAACAAACTTAACTGCCACAAAGCAAGAAAGTAGTGCTGTGCTTTCTTAGTAGAAAGCCCAACATGCTCTTCAAACAGTATGATATGGATACAATATAATAAAACGTTGTACAAATATTAAGAAAAGACAAAAACACATCAGTTTATAAACTTGATGCTTTAATAACAAAAAAGAAAATGTAGTTGACCAACAGTTTTTCAATTCTAACATATAAAAGAGTGAGGACAGAAGAAAAGACCAAGTGGATCATCGAGTCTGTCATATGTATTTATTTATTTATTTTTAATTGTTTTTTTTTTTGTTTAACCCCTGGGCACCGACAGTATGAAAATATGCGGTCTCTCGATGGATGGGCCTTGGCCAATCACGGCAGTCACATGACCGTAAACCCCCGCCCTGCCTCCTGGCATCTAAAACCTCTTAAAGTGCAGGGAGGCGCTGGCGCAAAGGGGTTAACTTTTTTTTAGTATAGTATAAATCAATGTTTGTCCCATGTTCTCTTTTTGTTTTGGTTATCTCAAAGTCTTTCATGTACTGTACAGTTTAGCTGTTGATTTTACCAATTAAGGTATTCATAGCAACTGCTGCATAGTGCGAATTTAACTTTGACCCGCTATAGAGTGAGATGATGGGATCTTCCGGCATAGTAGAACATCTTCTGGGACAGATCCTCTGACAGCATCTTTGTGATATGATCAGCAATGCTCATTTCACACCCTGAATTTAATTATCACTAGCAGGGAAGAGCTTTCACAGCAATGCTAGGTGCATTGTGTTCTACTATTTTCTTGTATATAAGTGTCAATATAAGTTGGGAATCTAAACTCATGGGATTGCAGTCTCTGTACAAGCCTGTCTACTTATATGGTTTAAATAGAGCTGCTGGTGTGAACTGCTGTGTCTAAGGAGATGCGGATGAGTTTCAGTCTCTTAGGAATGTAGCTTGTTACCAGCTATGGCCTCCCAAATATTTCCAGGGCGGAAAACAGAGGAGGAAGTTTCATCATTGTATTACAGAAGTTGCTGCCCTGTCTGTTTGCTGTTGTAAACATGCGGGAGAACATACTTCTGATCTGATAGCTTGTGTTTAGGTTTTGGGGACTACAGAACGCTGTAGAATTTTTTTAAATGATTGAAGATTCTTTTGTTATGCTGGTTATGCACCATAAACTCTCACTACCACAAGAGGATGATGAAAGCTAGCATCAGACAAGCTGACGTTTTTTTTTCTTTTAGCCCACAAGTCTCTTGAAAAAGATGTTGGGTAGACATTCTTGGCTTCCTACAATATTTTAACAGAAATATTTATTCATTGATAAATTTACTGTAACGCACAAACCATATTTCTTATTGCTAATCTTCTTGGAACTTAGTCACGTGACAGTCTTCTCACCTGTTACTCCTTTTTATTATTTGGAAAAAGAAGAGTGGGAGGACTTAAAGCGAGCATTATGACTTAATAGAAAACCCCTCTAATGAAGTCCTTTATGTAGTATGAGTGATCTTGTAGTCTGTAAACATACCTAAAAGATATTGCTGCTCCAGGCGATCTTACGGATCATCGTCCGACCCTGGGTGCATACCTAGTGGGACCTGTTACTCACCATGCTCCACCAGATCCTCTTCTTCTCCTACGACATGTTTCTCCCCAACAGGAGCTTCGGGTTACCATCATGACTATGCCCGTATTATTTATTAATAATAAGTATTTATATAGCGTCAGTGATTCACTTTTTGCTTTACATATATATTGTATACTCGCATCAGTTCCTGCCCTCAAAGAGCTAACAAGCTAAGGGCCCTACCTCTAGTGCAAACATTAGTATTATTATACATAATTTTTTTATAGGTCCAGTAGTTTGTGAAGTGCCTTACAAAATGCACGCGCACACACATACTAGAGCCAATCTTGTCTTCGCAGTGTGGGAAGAAACCTGGTTTTGTGTACTCCTCCACAAATCATGGAGCAACTCTTCACTTCAAATATATAAGCCCACTCCTTTTGCTACACACTGTAGCATTACTAGTTTTTTGTTTTTATATTTTATTGTTGTAATGATTGATGTCTACCGATGTTAAAATACTCCTCCTGCCTTTTACTTTTCTTTTCTTTTCTCTTTTGTTACCTAATAATCTCATCCCTTATCCTTTTTGCAGACAGGAACTTGCAGCTCAGTCCTTGGGAAAGCAGTATTGTTGATCGGTTGATGACACCCACCCTATCCTTTCTAGCAAGAAGCCGGAGTGCAGCAACCCTCCCGGGAAACAACAGAGATCTGAGTATGCACAGATTATTTCTTACCCATTATGTCCTGTTTTACATGGGCTTTAACTTGTATAAGAGCAGTGTAAACATCAAGCTTTGACAAAGCATTTGCAGAGCTTTCAGCAAGCTTTCCTGAAGCTTTTAAAGTACCATTCAGCTCCAGTTTGTGAATGTTGAACACAGCTTCTAAATGGAGTGCTGACTGTCACTTTAAACATGTTGCTAGCAGGCTTCAGCAGACTTTCAAAAAGCCTCAATTACTGCTGAAGCCTGCTAGCAGCTTGTTAAAAGTAGCAATCACCACTACCATTAGGAGCTTTGTCAAGCTTGCTGTTCACACTGCTCTTATACAAACTGAAGCCCATGTAAAACAAGCCTGATAAGTCTGTTACTTTGTAATATATGACTGATCGCCATACTCACGTGCATTTCTTACCTGTCAGGTTCATTAATATGTCCTCGTTCTGCCTCTGCAAGTCCACTAACCTCTTGTAATGGTCACAAGCTTCGGTGTTCAGAACGTCGGAGAACCATAGCCAGCAGCCCTGATGTAACACCCCGGAAACGCAGTGAAATATCTCCAGTGAGTGGCAACTTCAAGTTATTTTAACATGAACTTGTACTTTGCTCCCCCTTCTACTTTTCTTTCTCTCCCTTGCCTGCCTGTTCTCTTGACAAAGTGAATGGTGTACTTTCTCTAATGATGCAATGCAGGATGCCTGAACTGCCAGTTGCTAGGCCCAAATTATGTTGCCTAAGGGTGTAATAAGGGGCTTAGCTCTGTGTAACCTCTGAACAAGGCAAGGTGGAGCTTTTTTCTATAGATGAGGAAGTGAAAAGTAGAAAGTAAACATTTAAAGCGTTTGTTAACCCCCCAAAAAAATGATCCTGTTCCCTTAAAGCATGTTATACAGCACAGTGCTTGTGCTGTCTTTTGGCCGCCAGTAACACCTAAACAACCTGGCTGATCCTGCCTAGCTATACCCTCCCCTCTGCAAACTGACCACGATAATCAGGGCTGACACCGTGGTCTGTTTTACGTGATTCCATCATTCGCAGCCTACTCTTCTGTGTCTGTGTCTCCTCTGTCCTCCTCCTTCCTCCCTGCCTGTCTGCTAGAATCTGCCGATCTGTACCTATATGAGCGCGGCTTCCAGTGCTCAGCTGATTGTCAGCTCGCTCTCTCCTCTCTTCCCCCTCCTCCCTGGCTGACGTCAGCGGGAGTGCTCGGCCCCGCCCACTGGATCTGTGAGCCGAGAGTGAAGAGAGCCGAGGAATCAGCTGAGTGCCAGGAGCCGCGCTCATATAGGTACAGATCGGAAGATTTTTTACATAAAACAGACACAGGGTCACTTGTTGTTATGGTACAGAGCATATAAGGCAATTTTATTGTAGTGGGTTAACTACCACTTTAACCGCTTGTGAGTGGGCTGTTCGCCTGTGTTTCTTTTTCGTACATCACGGGACACAGAGCGACATAGTCATTACTAATGGGTTATATAGTTACCGTCAGGTGCTGGCACTGGCAACTTCCAAAACCGGAAGTACCCTCCCCTATATAAGCCCCTCCCATCCGGGAGCACCTCAGTTTTTTGCCAGTGTCTAAGGTGTTGGCCAAGAAGAAACATGTGTTTTTCACTGAGCTTGCGTACAGGTTCTTTTGGGCCTCAGTAAGCTATTCCGGATCCGACCAAAAAAGCTTCATAGCTAAACGGTCGGTACCCGGGCCTTGCAGAGAAGAGCAAGGTTCTGCCTGTAATGCTTCTCTTAGGAGAGCTGGACCCTGGGATCCAGAGCTCTGGTCATACCCACGACCAAGATGTTTTCTGTGCAGGGTGCTATACAGGTCCAGGGGAGTGGAATCCTTGGGAACCCGGTCCCTGAAGGTTTGATTACAATGCCTGCCGTGATAGGTGAAGTTTGGGCTTTTGTGGACCAAACAAAGTCCTGCGGCGGGGAACAGGTAAGTGGGGGCTCCCAGGAACTTGGTTCTATTGGGGGACCCCCAAGCCTAATTTGTCTTTCTGTCTGTTACCTAACGGTATTCCCGCTAATATCTGTGCATGCCTGTAACTACTAAAAAAAATGTAATAATTTTTAATGGTGGTCAAGAAAAAAAAAAAAAATGTTTTTTATATATGTTTAGTATATTAAACTGCGGTACCTGTGTTTGTCCACTAGAGGCCGCTGTGGAATGTTTTTCTTGTCATATGGACTAGTTTCTTCTCAGAGAGCAAAGTCCAGGCAGCTGGTGAGTTCTCCTACAGGAAACTGTTTCCTCTGCCATGTTGCAGTGTTTGTCTATCCCCCGGCCTGCGGCAAAGGGGGCCCTGGCTCCTGTCCCTGGTTTCCATGTTTGAAAATTAGCGCCGAGGCGCACGTGGCCGCGCGCGTGCACGCGCCTCTATATATAGAGGTGGCCGGAAAAAGGGGCGGGGCCTGGGGGATGACGCTCTGTGCGCGCCGCAGCGCTTCTGCGCATGTGCGGGCGTCCCAGCAGGTTTTTAAAAAAGCCACATTATTGCAGGACAGAGCTGGCAACATTTAAAGGCATACAGCAAGCGGTTGATACAGGCATCCCCTAGAAAGGCACATTAGTAGACACCAACTGTGATATAGCAGCAATTGTGCTAGACTATTCTCAGTAAAAGTGGTGTATTACGGCTGGAATACCTCAGCTTTAGGCTTAGGAATATGCCGTCCAGTAGCTCCGGAACTGAATCTTCCAGGAAGCGAAGGGGGTCTCATCGGGCTCTGAGGATCTTGGGCATACTCCTGCTGCACCAGTCTCCCCTGAAGTTCAGAGGTAAGTGACCGTAGAGACCCCGCAGGGGTACTTGGTACTGTGGCTGTCCTCAGTCACCTGCTCCTGTGTATGTAACAGAGGAGGTTTTTTCCTCAGCTCTGGGAGGATTAGAGAGAGATTGTCAAAATTTATCGCTGCCTCCCTGTCAGGGAAAGCACGCCCGATCTCCGTCTCCTCCTTCAGAGTGCCTGTTAGCAGAGCAACAGTCCCATACAGGGATCGACCTGCCTGAAGGGGATCAGGATAAGGTTGATTCTGTTATAGAGGAATCAACAGTGGGGGAACCTTTTCTCAGCATCTCAAGCTGAAAGATTATGGGTTCAGTCTCTGACTAACATGGTCCGATCAGCATTTAAAAATGCACCTTGCGGAACCATCAACCACTACTGTATCCTCGTTGGGGTCGCTAGAAGCCCCCAGACTGTTTGTTCTTTTCCACTTCACCCTTTACTGAAAGGGCTCATTTACCAGGATTGGGAACGTCCTGAGAAAATATTTATTCCCCCAAGAGATTTCCGGTGGTCTATCCCATGGAGGATAAGTTCATTAAAAAAAAAAAAAAAAAATGGAAGGTCCCTACAGTGGACGCAGCCATCTCTTGTATGTATAAATCACTGACATGTCCAGTGGATAATGTCCAAATGTTCAAGAACCCAATAGATAAAAGATTGGAGTCCTTATGAAAATCTGCTTGGTGACACAACCAGCAGTAGCAGCTATTGGGGTCTGCTAAGCAGTGAAGGATCAGTTGAAACAGGTCTTGAGGGACTTGACAGATCAGCAGGCTTTGCCCTAGCGGATCTACCTAGAGCCTTAGGCTTTGCGGTTGACGCCATAGAGGATTCAGTCCATCAGGCCTCCCGCCTTACGCTGTCTATAGTACATATGCGTAGGCTCCTATGGCTCAAAAACTGGTCTGCTGAAGCTCCCTGTAAAGAATGGCTGGTTAGCGTCCCATTTCATGGTGAACGCTTATTCAGGGAAAACCTGGACAAATATCCAGAAAATTTCCAGCGGTAAAAATACGCTCTTGCCGGTTAAAAGCAGAGTTAGAGGTCCCTCTTTAAGAGGCCTGCTTCTCCAGTCCCTGGGGCATCGGCTGTGTAACAGTTCCGACGGCCTCCTCGGTAAAATCCCGGGGGTAAAAAACAGGGACAGTAGCAGGGTAATGAGAAACCCTGGGTCAGGGGAGGTACAAAACCTCCCCCAAAGTTAAATTCATGAAGCCCCCACTCAGTCGGGTGGGGGGAGGACTCCAGTTGTTCGCAAGAGACCTGGCGGGACACGATCAAGACAGATAGGTGCTCTCCGCAGTAGGTTTGGGATACAGTTTGGAGTTAAAAGACTCTCCTCCTTCCCATTTTTGAGGTCAAACGTGCCAAGGGATCCCCGGAAGAGAGAGTCCCTCCTGTTGGCACTAGAACAACTATTGCTCCAAGGAGTAATTATGGAGGTTCCCTTGGAAGAATGAGGGTTCGGGTTTTACTCAAACCTCTTTACAGTCCCGAAGCAAACGCGGACGGGAGGCCCATATTAATTCTAAAAGGGCTATACAAATTCCTGTATATCAGGACTTTCCGATGGAGTCGATCCGATCGGTGGCCACTGTCCTACAAGGGGAGGATTGGTTAGCCACGATCGACATCAAAGATGCTTATTTGCACATTCCCATCTTTCCAGTCCACCAAAAATTTCTACGCTTTGCAGTAGAAGGGCGCCATTTTCAGTTCAGAGCCTTACCCTTCGGTTTGGCCACAGCACCACGAGTGTTTACAAAAATTCTGGCCCTTTATTGGCCAATCTAAGAACACAAGGTGTAATGATAATGGCATATCTGGATGACTTGTTGCTGATAGACCACTCAGTGAAAAAACTAGACGTGGTCGTTCACAAGACGATCAAGTATCTGGAATCTCACGGTTGGATTATCAACCGAGACAAGTCAGCCCTAAAAACCAGTCAAAAGTCTGGAATACTTGGGGCTAAGGTTGGATTCAGGCCAGAGAAAAATATTCTTGCCTCGAGGAAAGGTGTTGTCTTTGAAAGATTTGATCCACTTAGTGGGTACAAAAAAGACAGCCGTCCATACGCCTGTATATGAGGCTGCTGGGAAAAATGGTGGCATCATTCGAAGCAGTACCCTACGGTCAATTCCATTCAAGGAATTTGCAAGGGGCCATACTGTCAGCCTGGAACAAAAAAGTTCAGGCCCTAGACTTACAATGTCCTTGTCCCCTTCCGTTCGCAAGAGCCTCCGTTGGTGGTTGGTTCCCCAGAATCTGGAAAAAAGGAAATCCTTCAGTCCGATTTCTTGGAAGGTGGTCACTACAGATGCCAGCCTTATAGGCTGGGGAGCAGTACTGGAGCAATAGTCTCTACAGGGCAGATGGTCGGATGCAGAAAAGGCCCTGCCCATCAATCTCTTAGAGATACGAGCAGCCCGGTATGCCCTAGTAGCATGGACATCCAAACTCCAAGGGTCCCCTGTCAGAATGCAATCAGACAATGCCACAGCAGTGGCATATATCAATCATCAGGGGGGCACCAGGAGTCGTGCAGCCCAGAGGGAAGTAAATTACATCCTGAAATGGGCAGAAAAATATGTCCCAGCCATATCTGCGGTATTCATTCCAGGAGTGGAGAATTGGAAGGCGGACTTTCTAAGTCGCCAGCAATTAGGCCCAGAGGAAGGGTCCCTTCACCCCGAGGTTTTCTGGACAATATGTCAGCGGTGGGGAACACCGGATGTAGATCTTCTAGCATCCAGATTCAACGCAAAGGGGGACAGGTTTGTCTCTCGGACAAGGGATCCCCTAGCTTGCAGCTCGGATGCCCTAGTGTTCCCTTGGGATCAGTTCAAGCTGATATATGCATTCACACCGCCACAATGGTTACCTCGATTACTCCGCAGAATCAGGGTAGAAAAGAAACCGGTGATTCCGGTGGCTCCAGCGTGGCCCCGAAGAGCGTGGTACGCGGAGATTGTAAAATTTCAGTGGGGAGTCCTTGGACTCTCCCACGTCGTCCGGCTTTCGCAAGGACCGATATACCACCCTTCCTTACCAGCCCTAGGTTTGACGGCCTGGCTATTGAAGCCCACATTCTAAAAAAGAGAGGGCTCTCTAATGCTGTGGTATCTACCATGATCAATGCCAGGAAGCCGGTATCCAGGCAGATCTACTATAGAATCTGGAAGGCGTACATCGCGTGGTGTGAGGCCAAGAAATGGCATCCACATAAGTACGTAATAGGTAGGATTCTGGACTTCCTACAGTGGGCTGTAGATAGGAAGCTTGCCTTGAGTACTATCAAGGGTCGGATTTCGGCCTTGTCAATATTTTTTCAAAGGCCCTTGGCTTCGCATTCACTAGTCAAAGCCTTTATACAAGGAGTGATGCGTATTAGTCCTCCGGTTAATATTCCCATATGTCCATGGGATCTAAACTTGGTTCTGTCGGTTCTACAGAAACAACCATTTGAACCATTACAGCATATTTCCTTGGTGCTTCTCACCAGGAAATTGATTTTTCTAGTAGCCATTTGTTCGGCTAAAAGAGTATCGGAATTAGCAGTTATGTCCTGTAAGGAGCCATATCTGGTTATCCATAAGGACAGAGTAGTGTTACGTCCTCATCCAGCCTTTCTTCCTAAGGTGGTATCGAGTTTTCATTTGAACCAAGATGTGGTTCTTCCTTCTTGTTTCCCCAAGCCTACTTCGGTAGAGGAAAAGTTATTGCATTCTTTGGATGTAGTAAGAGCAGTTAAAGCTTATCTAAAAGCCACTGCTCAGATTCGTAGAACGGATACTTTGTTTATTCTGCCGGAAGGCCCCAGAAAGGGTCAGGCAGCGTCAAAATCTACTTTAGCCAAGTGGATTCGACAGGTCATAATACAAGCCTATAGCTTGAGAAGTAGACCGCCTCCGTTCAAAGTTAGGGCGCACTCCACGAGAGCAGTTGGAACTTCATGGGCAGTGCATCACCAGGCCTCCCTGGCTCAAATCTGTAAGGCCGCAACGTGGTCTTCAGTTCACACGTTTACTAGGTTCTACCAGGTGGACGTTAGAAGTCAGGAGGATGTCGCCTTTGGGCGCAGTGTGTTGCAGGCCGCAAAAGATCCTCATGTCTGATAGCGCTCAGCTTATATATGGTGTATCCCCCCCCTCATTTGGCATTGCTTTAGGACATCCCATTAGTAATGACTATGTCGCTCTGTGTCCCGTGATGTACGAAAAAGAAAATAGGATTTTTATAACAGCTTACCTGTAAAATCCTTTTCTTGGAGTACATCACGGGACACAGAGCTCCCACCCCTCTTTTGGGGACACTTATTGCTTTGCTACAAAACTGAGGTGCTCCCGGATGGGAGGGGCTTATATAGGGGAGGGTACTTCCGGTTTTGGAAGTTGCCAGTGCCAGCACCTGACGGTAACTATATAACCCATTAGTAATGACTATGTCGCTCTGTGTCCCGTGATGTACTCCAAGAAAAGGATTTTACAGGTAAGCTGTTATAAAAATCCTATTTTTTCCCTGCAGGTGCAAAGTAAAGGATCACTTTTAATACTTGCTCCACAGTTTTAAAGTGCTGTCATTACCTCCAAAAGCGTTCACAGTACATCTCCTGACAATGCTTCCATCTTCCTTTCTCCCCAGAAGGATGGTACCATGTTTTGTTGCGCATAATTCAAGATCATCACATGTGCTTAAGAGATTATATAATTGTGTAAATCCTGATACCTGTGTAATGTTCTTTATGTTTCTAGCTGTGTATATACAGCATGTCTCTCACAGCTCAGCCTTGTTGCGCCAGAATTGATCAAAATCCATCACCCCCACAGCTTAGTCTCTCTGAAGTTCATGGTGAGATTAGAAAGACATCAAAATCCTAACATAGGTGAAATCTCCCAGAATACCAAACTGGACAGGGTGATCACCAGAGGATGGGAAGCGAAGGAAATGCTACATTCTGCCTGCAGCATACTGATGGCCTAATCCTAGAATTCTCCATTCAGACAGACCCTTAAGAATTGGCTTTAGGCATATTCACTTGACTGGCATTCAAGGATTGCATTGCAGTAAAAAGGACACCGTGGGCAGCAGTGCTGCTGTACATTTTGTGACCTTTTCATAGAAGACCTCCACTGATAAAAAAAATAATAATCTTAAGGGGGAGTGTGCTAGGCTTGGAAGTTCCCCTAGCAACAAATTTCTTCTCTCCTCCACTTTCTGGAATTTGGTGCACATTTATAGTAGACTCATATGAACCAGAACTTGGAGGGGTTTGCTAGACAAAGACAATCCTAAATTGCATAGAGCTCCTCTTTTAACAACAAAAATGTGTAGGACAGGTTTAAAGTAGTGGCGGCCGCTCATGCAGGGTGCACGGGCGCCCCCCTAATCCATGTGCCTGGCCCCTAATCTACATGCAGGGCGCCGGACACATGGATTTTTATGCAGGTTTTTCTTTTTTCTTTGAAGCACATGATTAAAGCCGGAGGCTCTAATTGGCTTAAAAAAAGGGTGGGCTCGGGGCACAGAGCACTGCGCCCGGAGCCCACCCAGTTATGTGACAATTGCGAATTTATGGGTGTTTGGTGGTGGTTGGATGGAGGGGTAGAGGTGGATGGAGGGGGGCCAGCTGCAACTGTTTTGAAGCAATAACATACTCTGATCTTTCCATTCTTTCTTGCTTACCTTTGCAGAAAAAGAAAGAGAAGAAGGAAAAAGACAGAGAAAATGAGCGTGAGAGAAGTGCACTGAGCAGAGAGCGTATTATCAAAAAAAGACAGTCCTTACCTGCTACAAGGAGCCGAGCATCCCCTACTCCTGACATAAGGTACATTGAATGGCAGAGAAAAAATAAAAGTATATGGTGTTGGCATTAGGGAACAAGGTTATAATGATTTTTTGTTATTTACCAATAGTACGAAGTCCAAAAACCGCCCGTCCTCCCCTTCCACACCTACCCGCCGCCCAGCCTCACCTTGCCTAAATCCTTTGTTACCAATAACTCCGAAGGTGACTCCTCCAAAGAGTTCACAGGGGACACCAAAATCAAAACCTAAAACGGAGAAGCTGAAGGAAGAGAAAACTCCCAGCAAAGTCAGAGAGAAGAAAGCAGAGCAGAAAATTGAGAAGGAGAGGCAGCCATCCCCTGCATCTCAGCCAGATGAAACAAAGACACAGGAAACAGCAGAGAGCACCACTAGCAGTGCTGCATCTAGTACAGGTTTGTATTGTGTATTGTAGCTGTGTGCTAAATTGCCAGAGACCGTGCAGAACACCTTGATTGGTAGGGGATTTTGCACTTCCCTATTATAGAAATAAAATCTATATTATTATTTAAAGGAACACAATTTTTAAATGAGTCAAATGTGGGTAAAGTGACCCTGTCAGATTTAAAAAATATGGCCTGTGTCTCTTACCCTTCCTCTATTCCAGCACTGCAATATCCGTAAGAATGTGTAAGATGCCTGTGTTTCATGTTGTGACCTGTGGTTCCATCCTCTGACTCCTTGGTCACCGCTGGAACGGGTGATGTACGGGTCAAAGAACGGAACCACAGCACGCGTCTGGCTGAGGCACTCCCGCAGGTGTCAAATGCTAAGAGTCTTACGGGGGCTACAGTGCTGGATTGATGGTAAGGAAGGAGACGCAGGCCATAGAGAGGTGAGGATATAAACACAGTTCTCTTGCAGGTAACTTTTTTCTTAATCTTTTTTTTTTTTAGACCTGACCGGTTCACTTTAAATATGTGTTCAACAGTATGTAAAAACTAAGGAAGCTAGGGTTTACTTGGCCTATTGGCAGTATTTACTCTAACAACCTTGCACCTTGCCCTGTATAAAATGATACTGTTTTTTTTTTTTTTTAAATAATAATGATACAACTAGGTATTGTTTTGCATTTGCTCCAGAAGGTTTTGCCCCCTCCATGCTGTTTTTTTTTTCTCGTACATCACGGGACACAGAGCGACATAGTCATTACTATGTGGGTTATATAGATACCTTCAGGTGCTGGCACTGGCAACTTCCAAACAAGAAGTACCCTCCCCTATATAAGCCCCTCCCATCCGGGAGCACCTCAGTTTTTTGCCAGTGTCTAAGGTGTTGGCCAAGAAGTAACATGTGTTTTTCACTGAGCTTGCGTACAGGTTCTTTTGGGCCTCAGTAAGCTATTCCGGATCCGACCAAAAAAGCTTCATAGCTAAACGGTCGGTACCCGGGCCTTGCAGAGAAGAGCAAGGTTTTGCCTGTAATGCTTCTCTTAGGAGGGCTGGACCCTGGGATCCAGAGCTCTGGTCATACCCACGACCAAGATGTTTTCTGTGCAGGGTGCTATACAGGTCCAGGGGAGTGGAATCCTTGGGAACCCGGTCCCTGAAGGTTTAATTACAATGCCTGCCGTGAGAGGTGAAGTTTGGGCTTCTGTGGACCAAACAGAGTCCTGCGGCGGGGAAAAGGTAAGTGGGGGCCCCTCAGGAACTTGGTTCTATTGAGGGGACCCCCAAGCCTAATATGTTTTTCTGCCTTTTACCTAACGGTATTCCCGCTAAATATCTGTGCATGCCTGTAACTACTAAAAAATGTAATAATTTTAAGAGTGGTCAAGAAAAAAAAAAAAATGGTTAAACCGCGGTACCTGTGTTAAACCACTAGAGGCCGCTGTGGAACGTTGTTTTCTTGTCATGTGGATTTTTTCTTTCCAAGTCAAAATCCAGGCAGATGGTGAGTTCTCTGGATGGGAAACTGTTTCCTCTGCCATGTTGCAATGCTCGTCCATCCCCTGGCCCTGTGGCAAACAGGGCCCTGGCTTCTGTCCCTAGTTCCTTTCAAAAAAGAGCGCCGAAGGCACACGTGCCCGTGCGCATGCACGCGCCTCTATTTATAGAGGTGAGCTGGAAAAAGGGGCGGAGCTTGGTGGATGACGCTCTGTGCGCGCCGCAGCGCTTCTGCGCATGTGCGGGCGTCCCAGCATGATAAAAAGCACAATTAGGTGTTGTCAGCTGGTTATGGAAGGCAGAAACAGAGCTGGCAACATTTAGAAAGGCATACAGCAGGCGGTTGATGCAGGCATCCCCATAGAAAGGCACATTAGTAGACACCAACTGTTTATATAGCAGCAATTGTGCTAGACTATTGTCAGTAAGTGGTGTATTTCGGCTGGAATACCTCAGCTTTGGGCTTAGGAATATGCCGTCTAAAGTCTCCGGGACTAAGAATCCCAGGAAGCATAGGGGGTCTCCATCGGGCTCTGAGGATCTTGGGCATGCTTCGGCTGCACCAATCTCCCCTGAAAAATCAGAGATTAGTGACCGTAGAGCACCCTCAGGAGTACCTGGTACTGTGGCTGTCCTCAGTTCACCTGCTCCTGTGTATATAACAGAGGAGGTTTTTCTTTTTCGTACATCACGGGACACAGAGCGACTTAGTCATTACTAATGGGTTATATAGATTACCTTCAGGTGCTGGCACTGGCCACTTCCAAACCGGAAGTACCCTCCCCTATATAAGCCCCTCCCATCCGGGAGCACCTCAGTTTTTTGCCAGTGTCTAAGGTGTTGGCCAAAGAGTAACATGTGTTTTCACTGGGCTTGCGTACAGGTTCTTTTGGGCCTTAGTAAGCTGTTCCGGATCCCACCAAAAAAGCTTCATAGCTAAACGGTCGGTACCCGGGCCTTGCAGCAGAAGAGCAAGGTTTTGCCTGTAATGCCTCTCTTAGGAGGGCTGGACCCTGGGATCCAGAGCTCTGGTCATACCCACGACCAAGATGTTGTCTGTGCAGGGTGCTATACAGGTCCAGGGGAGTGGAATCCTTGGGAACCCGGTCCCTGAAGGTTTAATTACAATGCCTGCCGTGATAGGTGAAGTTTGGGCTTCTATGGACCAAACAAAGTCCTGCGGCGGGGATCAGGTAAGTGGGGGCCCCCAGGAACTTGGTTCTATTGGGGGACCCCCAAGCCTAATTTGTCTTTCTGTCTGTTACCTAACGGTATTCCCGCTAATATCTGTGTATGCCTGTAACTACTGAAAATGTAAAATTTTAATAGTAGTCAAGAAAAAAAAAAGGACCGCGGTACCTGTGTTAAACCACTAGAGGCCGCTGTGGTCCATTTTTCTTGTCATGTGGATCTTTGGTTTTCTCAAGTCAAAAGATCCAGACAGTTGGTAAGTTTCTCTGTGGGAATCCACTTCCTCTGCCCTGTTGCTGCGCTCATCCACCGCACAGGCCCTCCGGCAAAAAAGGCCCTGGCTCCTAGTCCATGTTTGATTTTCGAAAAGGGCGCCAATGGCGCGCGGGCGCGTGCACGCGCCTCCTATGAAAAAAAAGGGGCGGGGCGGGTGGATGACGCTCGATGCGCGCCACGGCGCTTCTACGCATGTGCAGGCGTCCCAGCTTGTATAAAGACACAGTACAAGTGTCAGCTGGATGCAAACAGAGCTAGCAACAAACAGTGGCACACAGAGGCGGTTGATGCAGGCATCCCCATAGAAAGGCACTTTAGTGGACACCAGCTGGTATATAGCAGCAACTGTGTTAGACTGTTACCAGCAAAATTGGTGTATGACGACGGGAATACCTCAGCTTTGTGCTTATAGTATATGTCGTCCAGACGCTCTGGAAATAGATCTTCCAAGAAGCGAAAGGGGTCTCCGTCGGGCTCTGAGGATTTTGGGCATGCTGTACTGCGCCAATCTCCCCTGAAATTTCAGAGGTCAGTAGCCGTAGGAACCCCGCAGGAGTACCTGGTATTGCGGCTGTCCCCAGTCCACCTGCTCCTGTATATATAACAGAGGAGGTTTTATCCTCAACTCTGGGAGGATTGGAAGAGAGATTAACAGCATTGATCGCTGCTTCCCTGTTACAGGAAAAGCGCGTCCGATCTCCGTCTCCTCCTGCAGAGTGCCTGTTAGTGGAGGAACAGTCCCAGAGATCGACCTACCTGAAGGGGATCAGGTGAGGTTGATAAAGTTATAGAGGAATCAACAGTGGAAGAACCTTTCTCAGCATCTCAGGCTGAAAGATTATGGGTTCAGTCTCTGACTAACATGGTCCGAGCAGCATTTAAATGCCTCTGGCGGAACCATCAACCACTACTGTCTCCTCGCTGGGGTTGCTGAAAGCTCCCCAGACTGTCTGTTCCTTCCCAATCCACCCTTTATTGGAAGGGTTTATTTACCAGGATTGGGAGCATCCTGTAAAATATTTACTCCCCCCAAGAGATTTCCAGTGATCTATCCCATGGAGGATAAGTTCATAAAAAAAAAAAAAAATGGAGGGTCCCTACAGTGGACACAGCCATCTCTTGTGTAAATAAATCACTGACATGTCCAGTAGATAATGTTCCAATGTTCAAGGACCCAATAGATAAAAAATTGGAGTCTTTACTAAAATCTGCTTTCTCTACAGCAAGCATGGTGACACAACCTGCAGTAGCAGCGATTGGAGTCTGCCAAGCAATGAAAGATCAGTTGAAACAAGTCTTAAGGGACTTACCAGATCAGCAGGCTCTTGCCCTAGCTGACCTACCTAGAGCCTTGTGTTGCGGTGGACGCCATAAAGGATACAATCCAACAGGCATCCCGCTTTACGATGTCTGTAGACATATGCGTAGGCTTCTATGGCTCAAAAACTGGTCTGCTGAAGCTCCCTGTAAGAAATTGCTGATTAGCTTCCCATTTCATGGAGAACGCTTATCTGGAGATGATCTGGACAAATATATCCAGAAAACTTCTGCCGGTAAAAGTACACTCTTGCCGGTTAAGAACAAGGGTAGAAGTCCTTCTTTTAAGAGGCCTACTTCTCCAGTCCCTGGCACATCGGCTGTGAAACAGTTCCGACGGCCTCCGCGGTCAAATCCAGGGGGCAGAAATCAGGGACAATCACAGGGTAACAAGAAACCCTGGGTCAAGAGAGGTACAAAACCTCCCCCTAAGTCATGAAGGGTTGCCCCCACTCAATCGGGTGAGGGGAAGACCTCAGTTGTTCACAGAGACCTGGCGGGACACCATCAGAGATGGGTGATCTCCGCAGTAAGTCTGGGATACAGGCTGGAGTTAAAAGACATTCCTCCTGCCCATTTTATGAGGTCAAACGTGCCAAGCGATCCCCAGAAGAGTGGATCCCTCCTTCTGGCACTAGAGCAACTATTGCCCCAAGGGTAATCATGAAGGTTCCCTTGGAAGAAAACGGGTTCGGGTTTTACTCGAACCTTGTCACAGTCCCCAAACCAAATGGGGACATGAGGCCCATATTAAATATAAAAGGGCTAAACAAGTTCCTACATATCAGGACTTTTTCGGATGGAGTCGATCCGATCGGTGGCCACCGCCCTACAAGGGCAGGAATGGTTAGCCTCGATCGACATAAGGGATTCTTATTTGCATATTCCCATCTGTCCGGCCCACCAGAAATTTCTACGCCTTGCAGTAGAAGGGCGCCATTTTCAGTTCAGAGCCTTACCTTTCGGTCTGGCCACAGCACCACGAGTGTTCACAAAAATTCTGGCCCTACGATTGGCCAAACTAGGAACACAAGGTGTAACGATAATGGCATATCTAGACGACTTGTTGCTGATAGACCACTCAGTGAAAAAAACTAGAAGTGGTCGTTCACAAGATAATCAAGTATCTGGAATCTCACGGTTGCATTATCAACCGAGACAAGTCAGCCCTAAAACCAGTCAAAAGCCTGGAATACTTGGGGGCTAAGACTGGATTCAAATCAGAGAAAGATTTTCTTACCTCCAGAGAAGGTGTCGTCTTTGAAAGATTTGACCCACTTAGTGGGTACAAAAAAGAAAAACCATCCATACGCCTGTGTATAAGGCTGCTGGGAAAAATGGTGGCTTCATTCGAAGCAGTACCCTACGGTCAATTCCATTCAAGGAACTTGCAGAGGGCCATACTGTCAGCCTGGAACAAAAAAGTTCAGGCTTGAGACTTACCAATGTCCCTGTCCCCTTCCGTTCGCAAGAGCCTCCATTGGTGGTTGGTACCAGAATCTGGAAAAAGGGAAACCCTTCAGTCCGGTTTCTTGGAAGGTGGTCACTACAGATGCCAGCCTCATAGGCTGGGGGGCAGTACTGGAGCAATGGTCTCTCCAGGGCAAGTGGTCAGAAGCAGAGAAGGCCCTGCCCACCAATCTCTTAGAGATACGAGCAGCCCGGTATGCCCTAGTAGCATGGACATCCAAACTCCAAGGGTCACCTGTCAGAATTCAATCAGACAATGCCACAGCAGTGGCATATATCAATCACCAGGGTGGCACCAGGAGTCGTGCAGCCCAGAGGGAAGCGAATTGCATCCTGGAATGGGCAGAAAGGTATGTCACAGCCATATCCGCGGTTTTCATCCCAGGAGTGGAAAATTGGAGAGCGGACTTTTTAAGTCGCCAGCAATTATGCCCGGGGAATGGTCTCTTCACCCCGAGGTTTTCCAGGCAATATGCCAGCGGTAGGGAACACCGGATGTAGATCTGCTAGCATCCAGATTCAACGCAAAGGTGGACAGATTTGTGTCTCGCACAAAGGATCCCCTAGCTTGCGGTTCGGATGCCCTAGTGTTCCCTTGGGATCAGTTCAAGCTGATATATGCATTCCCACCGCGATTAATCCGCAGAATCAGGGTAGAAAAGAAACCAGTGATTCTGGTGGCTCCAGCGTGGCCCCGAAGGGCATGGTACGCGGAGATTGTAAAAATGTCAGTGGGAAGTCCTTGGACCCTCCCACATCGTCCGGACCTGCTTTCGCAAGGACCGATATACTACCCTTCCTTACCAGCCCTAGGTTTGACGGACTGGCTATTGAAGCCCACATTCTAAAAAAGAGAGGGCTCTCTAATCCTGTGGTTTCTACCATGATCAATGCCAGGAAGCCGGTATCCAGGCAGATCTATTATAGGATCTAGAAGGTGTACATCACGTGGTGTGAGGCCAGGAAATGGCATCCACGTAAGTACGTAATAGGTAGGATTCTGGACTTCCTACAGTGGGCTGTACATAGGAAGCTTGCCTTGAGTACTATCAAGGGTCAGACGGCCTTGTCAATATTTTTTTCAAAGGCCCTTGGCTTTGCATTCATTAGTCAAAGCTTTCATACAAGGAGTGATGCGTATTAGCCCTCCGGTTAGTATTCCCATATGTCCATGGGACTTAAACCTGGTTCTGTCGGTTCTACAGAAACAACCATTTGAACCATTGCGGCACATTTCCTTGGTTCTTTTCACCAGGAAATTGATTTTCTTAGTAGCCATTTGTTCGGCTAAAAGAGTATCGGAATTAGCCGCCTTGTCCTGTAAGGAGCCATATCTGGTTATCCATAAGGACAGAGTAGTATTACGTCCTCATCCAGCCTTCTTCCTAAGGTGGTATCGAGGTTCCATTTGAACCAAGATGTGGTTCTTCCTTCCTTTTTCCCCAAACCTAGTTCGGTAGAGGAAAAGTTATTGCATTCTTTGGATGTAGTAAGAGCAGTTAAAGCTTATCTTAAAGCCACTGCTCAGATTCGTAGAACGGATACTTTGTTTGTTCTGCCGGAAGGCCCCAGAAAGGGTCGGGCAGCATCAAAAATCTACTTTAGCCAAGTGGATTCGACAGGTCATAATACAAGCCTATGGCTTGAAAAGGAGACCGCCTCCGTTCAAAGTTAGGGCGCACTCCACAAGAGCAGTTGGAACTTCATGGGCAGTGCATCACCAAGCCTCCCTGGCTCAAGTCTGTAAGGCCACAACATGGTCCTTAGTACACACGTTTACTAGATTCTACCAGGTAGACGTCAGAAGTCAGGAGGATGTCGCCTTTGGGCGCAGTATGTTGCAGGCCGCAAAAGAGCCTCATGCCTGATGGCGCCCAGCTTATGTATCCCTCCCCTCATTTGGCATTGCTTTGGGACGTCCCATTAGTAATGACTAAGTCGCTCTGTGTCCCGTGATGTACGAAAAAGAAAAAGGGATTTTTATAACAGCTTACCTGTAAAATCCTTTTCTTGGAGTACATCACGGGACACAGAGCTCCCACCCCTCTTTTTGGGACACTTATTGCTTTGCTACAAAACTGAGGTGCTCCCGGATGGGAGGGGCTTATATAGGGGAGGGTACTTCCGGTTTGGAAGTGGCCAGTGCCAGCACCTGAAGGTAATCTATATAACCCATTAGTAATGACTAAGTCGCTCTGTGTCCCGTGATGTACTCCAAGAAAAGGATTTTACAGGTAAGCTGTTATAAAAATCCCTTTTTTCCTCAGCTCTGGGAGGACTGGAAGAGAGATTGACAACATTGATCGCTGCTTCCCTGTCAGAGGGAAAGCGCGCCCGATCTCCGTCTCCTCCCTCAGAGTACCTGTTAGCAGAGCAACAGTCCCATACAGGGATCGACCTACCTGAAGGGGATCAGGATGAGGTTGATTCTGTTGTAGAGGAATCAACAGTGGAAGAGCCATTCTCAGCATCACATGCTGAAAGATTATGGGTTCAGTCCCTGACTAACATGGTCCGATCAGCATTTAAAATGCCCCTTGCGGAGCCATCATCCACTTCTGTCTCCTCGTTGGGGTCGCTAAAAGCTCCCCAGACTGTTTGTTTCTTTTCCAATCCATCCTTTACTGGAAGGGCTCATTTACCAGGATTGGGAACATCCTGATAAAATATTTACTCCCCCCAAGAGATTTCCGGTGGTCTATCCCATGGAGGATAAGTTCATCAAAAAATGGAGGGTCCCTACAGTGGACGCAGCCATCTCTTGTGTGAATAAATCACTGACATGTCCAGTAGATAATGTCCAAATGTTCAAGGACCCAATAGATAAAAAATTGGAGTCCTTATTAAAATCTGCTTTCTCTACAGCAGGCTTGGTGACACAACCAGCAGTGGCAGCTATTGGGGTCTGCCAAGCAGTGAAGGATCAGTTGAAACAGGTCTTACGGGACTTGCCAGATCAGCAGGCTCTTGCCCTAGCTGATCTACCTAGAGCCTTATGCTTTGCGGTTGACGCTATAAAGGATTCAATCCATCAGGCCTCCCGTCTTACGCTGTCTGTAGTACATATGCGCAGGCTTCTATGGCTCAAAAACTGGTCTGCTGAAGCTCCCTGTAAAAAATTGCTGGTCAGCTTCCCATTTCATGGTGAACGCTTATTTGGGGAAGACCTGGACAAATATATCCAGAAAATTTCCAGCGGTAAAAGTACACTCTTGCCGGTTAAAAACAGAGTTAGAGGTCCCTCTTTTAAGAGGCCTGCTTCTCCAGTCCCTAGGACATCGGCTGTGAAACAGTTCCGATGGCCTCCTCGGTCAAATCCCGGGGGTAAAAATCAGGGACAATCGCAGGGTAACAAGAAACCCTGGGTCAGGAGAGGTACAAAACCTCCCCCAAAGTCAAATGCATGAAGGGTTGCCCCCACTCAATCGGGTGGGGGGAAGACTTCAGTTGTTCGCAGAGACCTGGCGGGACACGATCAGAGACAGATGGGTGCTCTCCGCAGTAAGTCTGGGATACAAATTGGAGTTAAAAGACTCCCCTCCTTCCCAGTTTATAAGGTCAAACGTGCCAAGGGATCCCCGGAAGAGAGGATTCCTCCTGTTGGCACTAGAACAACTATTGCTCCAAGGAGTAATTATGGAGGTTCCCCTGGAAGAATGGGGGTTCGGGTTTTACTCAAACCTCTTTACAGTCCCGAAGCCAAACGGGGACGTGAGGCCCATATTAAATCTAAAAGGGCTAAACAAATTCCTACATATCAGGACTTTCCGGATGGAGTCGATCCGATCGGTGGCCACTGCCCTACAAGGGGAGGAATGGTTAGCCTCGATCGACATCAAAGATGCTTATTTGCACATTCCCATCTTTCCAGTCCACCAAAAATTTCTACGCTTTGCAGTAGAAGGGCGCCATTTTCAGTTCAGAGCCTTACCCTTTGGTCTGGCCACAGCACCAAGAGTGTTCACAAAAATTCTGGCCCCATTATTGGCCAATCTAAGAACACAAGGTGTAACAATAATGGCATATCTAGACGACTTGTTGCTGATAGACCACTCAGTGGAAAAACTAGAAGTGGTCGTTCACAAGACAATCAAGTATCTGGAATCTCACGGTTGGATTATCAACCGAGACAAGTCAGCCCTAAAACCAGTCAAAAGTCTGGAATACTTGGGGCTAAGGCTGGATTCAGACCAGAGAAAAATTTTCTTGCCTCAAGAAAAGGTGTCGTCTTTGAGAGATTTGATCCACCTAGTGGGTACAAAAAGACAGCCGTCCATACGCCTGTGCATGAGGCTGCTGGGAAAAATGGTGGCATCATTCGAAGCAGTACCCTACGGTCAATTCCATTCAAGGAATTTGCAAAGGGCTATACTGTCAGCCTGGAACAAAAAAGTTCAGGCCCTAGACTTACCAATGTCCTTGTCCCCTTCCGTTCGCAAGAGCCTCCGTTGGTGGTTGGTTCCCCAGAATCTGGAAAAAGGGAAATCCTTCAGTCCGATTTCTTGGAAGGTGGTCACTACAGATGCCAGCCTTATAGGCTGGGGAGCAGTACTGGAGCAATGGTCTCTCCAGGGCAGATGGTCGGATGCAGAAAAGGCCCTGCCCATCAATCTCTTAGAGATAGGAGCAGCCCGGTATGCCCTAGTAGCATGGACATCCAAACTCCAAGGGTCCCCTGTCAGAATTCAATCGGACAATGCCACGGCAGTGGCATATATCAATCATCAGGGTGGCACCAGGAGTCGTGCAGCCCAGAGGGAAGTAAATTGCATCCTGAAATGGGCAGAAAGATATGTCCCAGCCATATCCGCGGTATTCATTCCAGGAGTGGAGAATTGGAAGGCGGACTTTCTAAGTCGCCAACAATTATGCCCAGGGGAATGGTCCCTTCACCCCGAGGTTTTCCGGACAATATGTCAGCGGTGGGGAAGACCGGATGTAGATCTGCTAGCATCCAGATTCAACGCAAAGGTGGACAGGTTTGTCTCTCGGACAAGGGATCCCCTAGCTTGCGGCTCGGATGCCCTAGTGTTCCCTTGGGATCAGTTCAAGCTGATATATGCATTTCCACCGCCACAATTGTTACCTCGATTACTCCGCAGAATCAGGGTAGAAAAGAAATCAGTGGCTCCAGCGTGGCCCCGAAGAGCATGGTACGCGGAGATTGTAAAAATGTCTGTGGGGAGTCCTTGGTCCCTCCCACATCGTCCGGACCTGCTTTCGCAAGGACCGATATACCACCCTTCCTTACCAGCCCTAGGTTTGACGGCCTGGCTATTGAAGCCCACATTCTAAAAAAGAGAGGTCTCTCTAATCCTGTGGTATCTACCATGATCAATGCCAGGAAGCCGGTATCCAGGCAGATCTACTATAGAATCTGGAAGGCGTACATCGCCTGGTGTGAGGCCAAGAAATGGCATCCACGTAAGTACGTAATAGGTAGGATTCTGGACTTCCTACAGTGGGCTGTAGATAGGAAGCTTGCCTTGAGTACTATCAAGGGTCAGATTTCGGCCGTGTCAATATTTTTTCAAAGGCCCTTGGCTTCGCATTCACTAGTCAAAGCCTTTATACAAGGAGTGATGCGTATTAGCCCTCCGGTTAATATTCCCATATGTCCATGGGACTTAAACCTGGTTCTGTCGGTTCTACAGAAGCAACCATTTGAACCATTACAGCACATTTCCTTGGTTCTTCTCACCAGGAAATTGATTTTTCTAGTAGCCATTTGTTCGGCTAAAAGAGTGTCGGAATTAGCCGCTATGTCCTGTAAAGAGCCATATCTGGTTATCCATAAGGACAGAGTAGTGTTACGTCCTCATCCAGCCTTTCTTCCTAAGGTGGTATCGAGGTTTCATTTGAACCAAGATGTGGTTCTTCCTTTTTCCCCAAACCTAGTGCGGTAGAGGAAAAGTTATTACATTCTTTGGATGTAGTAAGAGCAGTTAAAGCTTATCTAAAAGCCACTGCTCAGATTCGCAGAACGGATACTTTGTTTATTCTGCCGGAAGGCCCCAGAAAGGGTCAGGCAGCGTCAAAATCTACTTTAGCCAAGTGGATTCGACAGGTCATAATACAAGCCTATGGCTTGAAAAGGAGACCGCCTCCGTTCAAAGTTAGAGCGCACTCCACGAGAGCAGTTGGAACTTCATGGGCAGTGCATCACCAGGCCTCTCTGGCTCAAATCTGTAAGGCCGCAACATGGTCTTCAGTACACACGTTTACTAGGTTCTACCAGGTGGACGTTAGAAGTCAGGAGGATGTCGCCTTTGGGCGCAGTGTGTTGCAGGCCGCAAAAGATCCTCATGTCTGATAGCACTCAGCTTATGTATGGTGTATCCCCCCCCCCTCATTGGGCATTGCTTTGGGACGTCCCACATAGTAATGACTATGCCGCTCTGTGTCCCGTGATGTACGAGAAAGAAAATAGGATTTTTATAACAGCTTACCTGTAAAATCCTTTTCTTGGAGTACATCACGGGACACAGAGCTCCCACCCCTCTTTTGGGGACACTTATTGCTTTGCTACAAAACTGAGGTGCTCCCAGATGGGAGGGGCTTATATAGGGGAGGGTACTTCCAGTTTGGAAGTTGCCAGTGCCAGCACCTGAAGGTAAACTCTATAACCCACATAGTAATGACTATGCCGCTCTGTGTCCCGTGATGTACTCCAAGAAAAGGATTTTACAGGTAAGCTGTTATAAAAATCCTATTTTTTTTTTCATGCTATTTAGCAGTGTGCTACTAACTGGTAATCGCGCGGTCATGCTATGCTGTACTCAAAGAAAAAAAAATGTATATCCTTTTATTCACACAAATAGAGCCTTCTTTTCGTGGTGTTTGATCACCACCGGGTTTTTTTTGTTTGTTTTTTGCGGTATAAACAAAAAAAAATGAAAATTTAGAAAAGAAAACAACTTTCTGCTATAAAACATATCCAATAAAATTTTGTTTTTAAAAAATATATAATTTCTTCATAAATTTTGTCCAAAATATATTCTGCTACACGTCTTTGGCAAAAAAAAAAAAAAAAATCCCAATAAGTGTGTATTGATTGGTTTGCATGAAAGTTATAGCACCTACAAACTATGGGATATATACTGGAATCTTTTTTTTTTATTTTTTTTTTACACTATTAATGGCAGTTATCAGCGACTTATAATGGGACTGCAATAGTGCAGTGGGAAATCTGACACCAACTGATGCCGAGGAGGAACTGACTAACTGCCACTGACATCACTAGTGACATTAATACAGTGATCAGTGATAATAATATACTCTACTAATGACCCTGGGGAAGGGGTTATCATCTAGGGCAGTGATGGCGAACCTTGGCACCCCAGATGTTTTGGAACTACATTTCCCATGATGCTCATGTACTCTGCAGTGCAGTTGAGCATCATGGGAAATGTAGTTCCAAAACATCTGGGGTGCCAAGGTTCGCCATCACTGATCTAGGGCAATAAAGGAGTTAAATGTCTGCCTATCAATGTGTAATGTGTGCTGCTTTTTTCTAACATATTGATTTTGTTTCTTATTCCTGCCTTGCAGGGATAAGAAACAGAGATCGTTCCCTTTGTACAGAGCCCTGTGTTGGTTGTAAATACAGGGCTCTGGGCTGTGATTGGACTTAGCCAAATTATCAGGTCCCGGCCATGAATTATTGTCCGGGGCTTGCTGACACACTCCCGCTGTGTACAATCACAACCGGTGATGGAGGGGATGCGTGCACCCTAAACCTGGAAGCATGCAGCGACGTACCAAGACATGGCTTTGCCTGCACGAGTCACCTGTCCGCAGTACATTGTGGGCGGGCGGTCCGAAAGTGGTTATAGTGGAAGATGTTATAAGCGTGATATAGCTAAAGTAGATGAAGTGAAACTTTTCTTTCACTTTGAATGAGCAGAAAAGTAACAGATGAATTTTAGCGGCCCCTGTGTTTCCTTCTCTTCCATGCCCAATGGCAGTGATCACTGTACAGTAGATCTTTCCAATGGGGGCTTATTCTGTTACTAAAGCATTTGATTATCGTACAACGGATAAGAGGATAAAAAATGCTGGAAGGCTTTTATGCTGTTTGTATTCCCACATGGGCAATTCCATTTATTTCCATTCCCAGCGACAGCAGTCAACTGGACTACTAAGAGAAAATCATGCAAATTGAGACCCTTCACAACTCAAACACTCAGTGGTTGAGCTTGTGGGAAAGCAGAGATCAAAGTTCAGACGTATGTGACAAACTTACTAGAGGATCAGTTGAGACATTCTCTGCCCAGACAAAATTGCAAATAAATAGACATTGCATTGATACCAACTTGCCAACACACCTGCCCTGAAAGTCAGGACAAGATAGATCAAGGTTAAAACCAACAACTGAGAGACTCTGACCCTCACCTACATTTGTCTAGTGAAATCTTAAACATGCTATTGCTGTCTGTTACACTCGGATGTTTCTTTGAATTAAATTTTTCTTTTGTCTGCAGTGTCTGCATTTTTCAAACCTGTATCTAAAGAAAAATAAATTTGATGCAGTTGATGCAAAATGTGGCTTCCTTCATTTCATTTTTGTTTTATATTTTATATTTAGAGCCTGCTACCCCTGCTACTGCACAAGCCCCTGCTCTAGTAATTGCACCTTCTCCTGTCCCGTCTCCGAGCAAGCCCATGGCTGGCACCACAGATAAAGATGAAGCTGCTCGCCTGCTAGCAGAAAAAAGGCGACAGGCCAGGGAGCAAAGAGAAAGAGATGAGCAAGAAAGGAGAGAGAGAGAGGAACAGCAGAGGTGAGTGTCACCCTAGTAGTTGGAATTAATAAGGGTTTGGAACGGTTGAAGTTTCTTTGAAGTACTACAACTCTGTGGCAATATGTTGAAGGCCATTAAAACTGCATTTACATTATGTCAAATGAAGCAGATTACCTGTACTCAGGACAACCGGTGGTGCTATAGCCAGCCCCCCCCCCCCCCCCACCAGGCCCCATTGGTTAGCAGGCTCCAGGCAAGGGCTGTCTGTGTAATCAGAACTCCATGTATTAACTGTATTTTGCAGCACAGCGCACCGCTGCACTGATGAAGCTTGTTCTGCTCCGGGCCACCTTCCAGGTGGATCCTTTTCTGATGTCTGCAGTGTGGAGATGTGTGTGTTCTGCACTCTGCATTACTTATTACTTACCTTCAAACTCTGCATTACATGTTTCTGACACCTGCACTCTGCATTAGGTAATACTGACATTTGAACTCAGTGTTGCTTGTTCCTGACCCTTGCACCTAATGTTACTTACTACTTACCCCTACACTCTGCATTATCTACTACTGACCTCTGAACTTTCCACTACCTGCTACAGAACTCTGGATTACATATTACTGAACTCTTAAACCTTTCTTGCTTTTTAGTGGGGCTAGGTTATCTCCTTAAAAAAACAAGTTTGATGCACCCTGGTTATCTTTGATCACTTCCATGTTTGATGTAAATCTCCACGTCTCCAGGGTTGCCTTACCCAGTTTAGCATTTGTCGGGTTTATGGTAAGTGATGGGTGGAGGGACTGAGGGGGTGTTGTGGTGGGTACAGAGTTATAGATTGGAGGTATCTGGGTTGATGGTAGAGATGGGCACAGCCTGCAATATGCCAAGGATATACGGATTAATGGGAGGCCAAGGAGATTTCTGATCCCTGCACCCTGTACATTACACATACCGACCCCCTGCAATCTGTACATTCCATACTTTCAATCCCTGTACTCTGTATGTAGACTTATGTTGTAAGCTTCTCCCACCGTTAGCTCAATTTTACCACACCCACAATTAGTTGCAGCACACCACTGCATTCTTCGACTCTAGGTGACCAAGACGAGGGAGTGGGCCCTGCCAGGTAGGCTGTACGGGGCCCCAAGATTTCTAATGACAGCCCTGCTTCTACTACAAGGCTATTTGTTGCAACTGTTTGTGTTCTTATGTTATTTTAATAGCCAACTAGATGTAATGTTGACCTAATTAAAATGAAAATAAACCCTAAAGGGGAACTATGGCCAAAGCTCTTTTGGCTGTACTGTTCCGGTGGGTCAAAGGAATGCACTTCATTCTGCACTCATGTGACTTGTTTTCAGCATCAGCGAGCTAAAGCCTGCTGTCTGTTGACATTACTCAGCTGGTCCAGGCTCTGGAAAGTTTACAGTCAGCATCCACTCAGGTGCCTGGACCACCAGCTGGCTCACCCTGTTAGCAAGCCGCTTAGAGACTGAGCCAGCTGCTCCTGCCCACTGCACAGCCCAGCGCTTCAGTGATCGGAGGGGCAGAGTGGCGAGCTGGTGGCTGACAGTTCCTGGCTCTCTGCTCACCAAAGGCCGAGAAGTGAATAATCAGCAATATTTAATTGCTCAGCTCTCAGGGCCGACAGGGGACAGATGCAGCTGGGATCAGTGCTGCAGCCATCTATACAAGTATGACTTTATTTTTCTATTTCCAAATTTCTCTTTTAAAAAAGAAGTTCGGGGTAAAAAATGTTTTTATACAAACCTATGTGTACAGCATTGATCCGATGCTGCATCTTTTCCCCGCCATCTCCACACCTAGAGTGATCAAAGGTCGCAGAGCGCTCAGTTTCCAGTCTTCAGTGAGCAGAGATTTGGGGAATGTCATTTACCGGCTTTCTGCTCTGCCCCTCCAGTGCTCACTTGGCTGTGGAGTGGGCGACCTGCTGAGAGGCTAAGCCAGCAGCTGCCAGTCCAGGGATCTGGATGGATCCCGACATTAAAGTCGGGATCTCTCCAGAGTCTAGATCAGCTATGTGATGTCAGCTGACAACGGGCTTTAGCTCGCTGTCAGCTGAATACAGATCACAAGAGCCCAGAAGAAGTAGGCCTAAAAGAGCTTTGGCCCTACTTCTTCTTTTAAATTTTATTCTAAAGGTTTAATCCATCAAGTACCATTTTTACCTGAAGTGCTCAGCATAACCTCACAGTTTTAGAAATGGTATCACTGTGATAAAATATGTATGATTTTCAGATTCATGTAGCTATAGGGTGTGCATAGCTTGTCTATGTGACCACTTTAACGTTTATATGTCCTAGCTTAGCAGATCCGGGACCACAAAGTATAAACGTTTTCAGGTTCAATTATGAAAATGGCACATTCCTGCTCTGAACTTGCCTGAGCTGTGTTATATATCAAGAGCTTGAAGTAGAGGGTTTGGGCATGAATATAATAAATTGTAATGGTTTGTTATAAATTGCATGTTTCATTTCTACTTCCAGATTTTACCCTTATGGTGGTGTTTTGCAAGGTGGTATTTAAAAGTGAATGACTGATGTTGCTTGGATTCTTTAAAAGAGAAGTGTTTTTTTTGTTTTGTTTTTTTTAATCATACTTACCTAGGTGGATACAACATCGGTCACACCGCTAATTGCTCAGTTATCAGTGCTCCGTGAGCAGAGATCTGGTAACTGTAGCCCTGAGCTGTGGAGGGGGCTGGAGTGGCTGGCCAGGCTCTCAGTGCCTCGCTGAGAGGCTGAGCCAGGTGCTGGCGCAAGCATCTGGGTGGATCCTGACCATATAGTTACAATCTTTTCCCAACCTGGACCGGCTCTGTTAAGTCTGCTGACAGTGGAACAAAGTGCACTCCGGTGATCCACAGGAGAAGTACAGCAAAACAAGCTTTGGCTGTACTTCTCCTTCAAAGTAGAAGTAGGGCCAAAGCTCTTTTGGCCCTACTTCTTCTGTGGGTCATAGGAGTGCACTTTGTTTTGCATTCCTGTGACCCCATGGCCCATATTCAGGCAACAGTGGGCTAAAGTCTGCTGTCGGCTGACATCACTCAGCTGTACCAGGCTCTGGAGAAATCCCAACTTTATTGTCTGGATCCATCCAGACACCTGACTGGCAGCTAGCTCAGCATATTAGCATGAGCCTGAGCCAGCTGCTCCCACCCCCTTCACACCCCGGGCAGAGCTCACTGAAGATCAAAGTTCTTGGTCTCGGTGGAGGGACAGATGCAGCATTGGATTAATGCTGCATCCACCTAGGTGAGCATGTATGTTTTTTTTTTGTTTTTTTTAAATTCCGGAACTTCTCTTGTAATTGGCATCATCTAATTTTTAAAAGTTTACTGCTTTTGACATAGACACTAGATTCAAATTGCAGTGTCTGTTCTCTGATTCCCTTTGCAATGAGATACTCCTGTCCTTACTAACGGCTGAATGCTGTCTTCTACAGGAGAGAACGTGAGGAGCGTGCTCTCAGGGAGGCTGAGGAAAGGATGCAGAGGGAGGCAGAGGCTCAGCAGCTGGAGGAGCAAAGGAGGCTGGAGGAAGAGGAGAAACAACAGCACGAGGAGGAGCAAAGAAAGAAAGAAGCTGAGGAAAAAGCCAAAGCTGAACAAGAAGAAATGGAGAGACTGCAGAAACAAGTGAGGATCACAAAGATTATTCCAGTGTTTCCCAACTCCAGTCCTCAAGGTGCCCCCAACGGGTCATGTTTTCAGGCTTTCCATTATTTTGCACAGGTGGTTTGTTCAGTTTCACTGCCTTAGTAATTACCACAGCCGTTTCATCTGAGGGAAATCCTGAAAACATGACCTGTTGGTGCGTCTTGAGGACTGGAGTTGAGAAACACTGGATTATTCGCATAAGATTGTATTGGGGAGTCATTACTCCTCTTTTGTAGATTCAGGCTGCTTATCACAAGTCTGGTACCACATGCAGTAAATAAATGTAAGCAAGGATTATACTGAGCCCTGCAGCACAGAAGTTATCGACACGGATGTCCTGTTTCCCCCGATCATATGACAGATTCAGTTCACACACTGTGCTATGGTTATATACAGTATACAAAAGCCTGTGAGATGTTGTTGAAGGTTCCTATTTAAAGGATGTTACTTTGCTGCCCCCTAATGGGATATATCGAAATTCCATTATATGAAAACCATACTGGGTCTTGTGTATACAAGTGTCTGTTGTCACACCATATTCCAGTTAATGTTTTCTATTGCAATCTAGAAAATAAGTGTGCCCAATGACCCAGCAAAGTTCAATTGGTTGGGTCATTGTGCACATCAATGTTTTCCTTGATGATGTCATCATACATGAGATACATTTAGTATAGTGTCCTGTTAACATCCTGATGCAGCTACACTCAAATTCATTAGAATTTTTATCAAAAAGCTGAAGTTTACAGTGGGCCCACAAATCAATTTTTGCAACATTTTAAACATTTGGTGTACCGATTGCTTCCTGATCTTCCTGTTTAAACATTTTGCCCCATTTCATAAATCTGTGCTGGTGCACTAAATATTTGGCACACCATCAATTGTTTCTTGGGCTCAATGTTTTTACTACACATTTGTCATATACTTCTCTTTATTGCTACTATTGCATCAATTCACTACAGTCTGCATAGGCATTTTACACCTGGCATCTATACAACTGTATAATGCCCTGTACACACGATCGGATTTCCGTCAGTCTTGCCTACACACCATCAGTCAAGAGCCGAGAAAAATGAAGTTCAATGCTTCTGAGCATGCGTCGACTTGATTCTGAGCATGCGTGGGTTTTTTCTCTGATGGAGTTCCCCACAGACGATCGGAATTTGCTATCGTTTTTTTTTCCATCGGTAAAATTTAAAACATGTTCTATTTTTTTATACCTATGGAAAAAAGACAGATGGGGCCCACACACGATCTGTTTGTCCGATGAAAAAAGTCCATCGGTCTTTTTTCATCAGAAAAACCAATCGTGTGTACGCGGCATAACTGTCACTAAAATCAATCTTCACAACTAAGCTGCCCCTGCAAAGAAGACTTTGGGGTTGATTTACTAAAACAAAATCTGGTGCAGCTCTGCATAGAAACCAATCAGTTTCCAGATTTTATTGTCAAAGCTTAAGTGAACAAGCTAGAAGTTAGAAGCTGGCTACTATGCACTGCTGCACCAGATTTTGTAAATCAACCCCATTGAATACTCACATCTTCTGTTCTTTGTGCTACCGATCTATGCAGTAGTAATGAGAACACCTAGTGAAGAGCCTGTAGAATAGTCCCCTGTGGTGCCAGTGGCTCCATCTGCTGGCCAGCTGGGTAACCTAGGTGCCAGTGGGAGGAACAATAGCATGCACAAGGGGAATAGCTTTGGTATCTCCTGCTACCTTTGCTGCAGTGCATAGACACACCCTGCACAGTAGAATCATAGTGCCTGAAAGCCAGACACAGTTCTCAGTTGTCATGCAGCCATCTCAAAAATAATTCCTGCACTGAGGTAAAAGACATTTGATGGTTACATGCAGTCTTTCTTCAGCAAAAATTTGTTTCTATTAGCTATACACTGGCTGTATAAATTAACCTTAAACATTCCTTTGTTTTTTTTCCGTTTTGGAAAAAAAGGGTCCAAAAAATATAAATGCAAAGCTGGACCCTACAAAATAGTTATCAGACAACCTGGCTAAATCCTGTAAAAATAAATAGGAAATAAGGATATGGTCTGAACAGACATTTCATTTGTACTATATATGCAGCACCTTTGCAAACTAGCAACTGAATATTGTCTTTGCACTTTTGCTTAAGTCAAGTAACCCTTTAGCTTTCTTTGATGTATACTGTATGTGTATTTTTTATATATAGATATATATATAGATATATATATATATATATATATATATATATATATATATTGAGAAAATAAAAATGCTTCTGGATTCGGTGAAATAATCAGGTTCCTCAATAGGTATATATTATAGCCAATTAAGGCTGAAGCACCTACCATAAAAGCCCACTCTGAGCAAATGAAAACAAATATACAAACACAAAAGGCAGCGCTACAAACTAAAATGACACGCTACTAATATTTAAATAGTGCTATCATACAGTGCATATGTAAAGTGAAGAAACACAGTCCACACTATAGTGCAGCTAGATTCTCTATATATTCTGTGGTGTATGAAAAAAGAGACTGTCCAAATAAAAGAAGGTCAATTTCCACTTTTTCACTAACCCCTCCACACATGAAAAAGCGGGGGGTACACACATCCCCTTTCAAATTAAACTCTTACCAGATTCAACTGGATCAAAAGCACGAACACCGTAGACTTGGTCTCTCTCTCTCCAATCACCTAGGACAGCTGCACCAGGAGGTTTGGACCACGCAGTAATAAGCTCAATCCAGGACAAAGAAAACAAAAACTGCATAGTGTAATCCCGCTTAAACACTTTGTTTTCACGCTTAAAAATGCCCTCTTAGGAATTGCACTTACGGAAATAAATAGCAAATGGGCATACACATAACAAAAATCCCTTCAGTGAACCATACGGGGATAGCGCGATGTCTCCTACCACAGGGAGTGGCTTTACGATGACCAGCAGCGACGTCAGCACGCCGCTCAGGGACACTGCGTCCACTACCGCTGGAAAGTGCAGCTGAATGTGGTAGGAGACATCGCGCTATCCCTGTATGGTTCGCTGAAGGGATCTTTGTTATTTCTATGCCTGTTTGCTATTTATTTCCATAAGTGCAATTCCTAAGAGGCGGTTTTTAAGTGTAAAAAACAATAAAGTGTTTAAGCGGGATTACACTATGGAGTTTTTGTTTTCTTTGTCCTGGATTGAGCTTATTACTGCGTGAACCAAACCTCCTGGTGCAGCTGTCCTGGGTGATTGGAGAGAGAGAGCGACCAAGTCTACGGTGTTCATGCTTTTTACCCAGTTGAATCTGGTAAGAGTTTAATTTGAAGGGGGATGTGTGTACCCCCCGCTTTTTCACATGTGGAGGTGTTGGGGACAGCCTATCATCTTGAAAGTGGAAATTGACCTTCTTTTATTTGGACAGTCTCTTTTTTCAGAATATATAGAGAATCTAGCTGCACTATAGTGTGGACTGTGTTTCTTCACTTTACATATGCACTGTATGATAGCACTATTTAAATATTTGTAGTGTGTCATTTTAGTTTGTAGCGCTGCCTTTTGTGTGTGTAATGTAAATATACACACACACACACTTCAGTCTGTAAATGTATTTTAGAAGTCATTTTTAGTTTAGTTTTATCCATGAACATAGAAAACTGCAGTCCTGTTATGTGTAATGAGAAATCTGACTGAACATCTTTTTATAGAAGGAGGAAGCTGAAGCTAGGGCTAGAGAAGAAGCAGAAAAGCAACGACTGGAGAGAGAGCAGCATTTCCAGAGAGAAGAGCAGGAGCGCCTGGAACGTAAGAAGGTAATGAATGCTATGTTCTGCGCTGTTCTAATTATCAGAGTTAAGCTACATCTTATATGTGTGTTGCTGAGTGAACAATTTGACAAAATTTGTCAATATATTACAGTCAGGGCCGGTGCTAGACTGTTTTGCGCCCTAGGCAAGACCAGCTACTCCCCCCCCCCGAAAATAAAAGGACGAGAGAAGAGATGGGGGGTCGGGGACCAGTGTGATTTCCCAATATATCAGCAACAGCAGACTAGTAATTGAATGTGTGCGTGTATATATATATATATATATTTGTGTGTGTGTGTGTATATATATTGTGAGGGGGTTAACTCGGCAGCGGGTGTGTGTGACCCCCGAGATGGGCTCCCCACACAAAAACAGGCCCAGCAAACGGAGGTTGTGGTTTTCAAAATCAAAAAGGTGCGGTTTATTTTCTATTTACAGTGACAAAACACAGCAAAGCAAAAGAAACATAAACAAAATAAATCCTGGTCAACTTGACCTCTGACTAAACATACAGGTTTCCTAACTAACAACTGGGATCAGCCTAGTGCTGTCCTAGTCCCTAAGTCCCCGGTTTTAAATGTCCAAGCAAATAGCCACACATGCTTTGTCTCACCGCACAGGGGTTCACTCTCCCTAGACAGTCCACACAGGTCTGGTTCCAGGCATGAGCTAACATCTAATGAAGCTGGGAGTTCTTATAGAGGCCTAAATGAGCTGACAAGCTTCAGCTGGTCTCATCAACTCCCTGTCTGCACGACGCCCAGCACTCTCCCTAGAGGTATGAGTCATCCATGAGCCCACTAGCCTTATACAACTCTCCACCTAGTTGTATAAGTCGGCGTAAAGCCTGAATCTGGGCAAAATATATCTACCCCCCTGGATGCAACCAGGTGACTTTACCTTCCTGCTGTCACATACCCCCCCTCTTGTTTTAACCTCGGGGTTGGAACACCAGCAATCAGGCATTCATGTACTCGAGACAAAGCATCCACATTCCCCATTTGAACGCCAGGGCGATGCTTTACTGTGAAGTTGAATTCCTGGAGGGCCAGGAACCACCTATTCACTCTTCTATTTGTTTCCTTGTTTTGAGCCATCCACTTTAACGGAGCGTGATCCGTAACCATGTCAAAGTGCCTACCTAGCAGGTAGTACCGAAGGGAATCTAGAGCCCACTTCACCGCTAAACACTCCTTTTCAACGGTGGCGTAATTTACCTCATGGGACTTCAACTTCCTGCTGAGGTAAATGACTGGGTGCTCTTCCCCGTTCCAGACCTGGGACAATACTGCTCCTAACCCCACATCTGACGCATCACTTTGTACGACAAAGTCTTTAGAGAAGTCGGGTGAGTACAACACTGGCTGGCTACATAAGGCTTGTTTCAAGAATTGGAATGCTGCCTCAGCCTCGGGGGTCCATTTAATCATGACCGACCCTTTCCCCTTCGTCAGGTTGGTTAGGGGCACAGCCTTAGAAGCAAAGTGGGGAATGAATCGCCGATAATACCCCGCGATTCCCAGAAAGGCTCGTACCTGCTTCTTGCTGTTGGGACGTGGCCAACTCTGGATGGCCTCGACTTTGTTGAGTTGGGGTTTTATTACTCCCCTCCCAATGGTGTACCCAAGATATTTGGCCTCCTCCTGCCCAATGGTACACTTCTTGGGGTTAGCCGTAAACCCCGCTTCCCGAACAGAGTCCAGGACTGCTTGCACTTTTGGCAGATGTGAGGCCCAATCTGTGCTATGGACAATTATGTCATCCAGGTAAGCCGCAGCATACTTCCGATGGGGCCTCAGCATCTGGTCCATTTTCCGCTGGAATGTGGCCGGCGCATTCTGTAACCCGAACGGCATTCTTTTATATTGGAACGCCCCGTCTGGGGTTACAAATGCGGTTTTCTCTTTGGCCGACTTGGCCAGGGGGATTTGCCAATACCCTTTTGTGAGGTCAAGAGTCGTCATGTATCGGGCTGTTCCCAGCCGGTCGATCAACTCCTCTATACGTGGCATGGGGTAGGTGTCAAATTTAGTAACTTTGTTCAACTGACGAAAATCGTTACAAAATCGCCAGCTCCCATCCGGTTTAGGCACCAACACAATGGGACTAGACCAATCACTTTGGGACTCCTCTATCACCCCTAAGTTCAGCATTTTCTGTACTTCCTCCCGTATTGCCTCCCGTCGGGCCTCTGGGATCCGATAGGGTTTTAACTTCACCCTTTCACCGGGCGGGGTAATGATGTCATGCTCTACCCCAGATGTTTGTCCCGGCAGCTCAGAGAATACCTCCTTGTTGCGAAGCACAAACTCCTTAACCTCCTGTTGTTGGGGTTGTGACAAGGTGGCTGCTATTCCAACCTCAGGAATCACGCAACCAGTTTGAGCTGGTGACCAAGTGTCTGCGACTAGGGACTCTCTATCCCTCCAGGCTTTCAACAGATTAACGTGATAGATCTGTTCGGGCTTTCGCCTTCCTGGTTGTCTGACCTTGTAATTCACTTCGCTCACTTTTTCCATTATCTCGTAGGGGCCTTGCCATTTGGCAAGGAATTTACTTTCAACCATAGGGACAAGTACCAGTATCCTATCCCCCGGGGAAAAGGTACGGGTCTTGGCTCCACGGTTGTACACTCTCTGCTGTGCTAACTGCGCTTGGGCCAAATGTTCCTTCACGATGGGCATTACCTGTGCAATTCGGTCTTGCATCAGGGCGACATGCTCAATCACACTCCTGTGGGGAGAACTCTCACTTTCCCAAGTTTCCTTGGCAATATCCAACAGCCCTCTTGGGTGTCTCCCATACAGTAACTCAAAGGGGGAGAATCCCGTAGAGGATTGGGGCACCTCCCTAATAGCAAACATCAGATAAGGAAGTAGACAGTCCCAATCCTTTCCATCTCTATCCACCACTTTCTTCAACATTTGTTTTAGGGTTTTGTTGAACCTTTCAACCAGCCCATCGGTTTGGGGGTGATACACAGATGTACGTAATTGCGTCACTTTGAACAATTTACACAGCTCCTTCATAACCCGGGACATAAAGGGTGTACCTTGGTCCGTAAGCAGTTCTTTACAAATACCCACCCGGCTAAACACAAGAGATAGCTCTTTGGCTATGGTTTTGGCCGAGGTATTTCGGAGAGGGATCGCTTCTGGATAACGGGTGGCATAGTCCATTATAACTAATATGTACTGGTGCCCCCTAGCGGACTTGATTATAGGACCTACCAAATCCATGGCGATCCTCTCAAACGGGACCTCAATGATGGGTAGAGGGACCAGCGGGCTACGGAAATGTGGCATCGGGGCCGACCTCTGACACACAGGGCAGGAGGAACAATAATTTTCTATGTCCTTCATCACCCCCGGCCAATAGAATCTCTGTAATACCCTCTCTCGGGTTTTCTCTGTCCCCAGATGACCTCCAAGAATGTGCCCATGGGCCAACTCCAACACCAACTTCCTGTAAGGTTTGGGCACCACAAGCTGCTCAACGGTTTCTTCTGCCCTTTTTGCCACCCGATACAGTAGGTCCTTCTCTACGCTGAAGTATGGGTAAGTGCAGGTATTATCTGGGTTCACTAACTCGCCATCTATTTTCACTACGTTTTCCCGTGCCTTTATTAGGGCGGGGTCTTTCAACTGTTCTGTGGCAAAGTTTTCCCTGTGAACCTCAAGATCAGAAAACTCCACAGACGGTAGGTTTTCGTCTGAGGAGGTGGGCTCCTCTCCAGTTTCTTGAGTCTCCCCTGCCAATACTGATAAGGGAAATTCCGGAGAGTCCTCACCACTCTCAGGGAAGTTCTGGCTATCACATTCCTGGTACATAGGGGCACCAGTGGGGGGCTCAGGATCATCCCACAGTTCCCAGAACTTCGGAAAATCCCTTCCCACAATGGCGTCATGCGGTAACTGAGATACTAAGCCCACTGGATGAGAGAGGGTACCTTTGGGGGTCTCGAAACACACTGTAGTCACTGGATACTCTCGGGTGTCCCCATGCACACAAATAACAGCTACCTTGCTATTCCCAGAGACCTCTGTTTTAACTAACTCAGCCTTTATCAGGGTCACAAGGCTACCTGAATCCAACAATACCACAACATTTCTACCATTAACACACATTTTGCATAAATGTTTCTCAGTTCCTCGAATGGCAGTGCATGCGACTGTCGCACACAGCGACTGACGTCTGCCCGTCAGAAAGTCACACTGCATGGGTTCCTCCACAACCGGGCAATTGGCTGCAATATGTCCCGCTTGCCGGCAGCGGTAGCAAACGATCCTTCTTGCGGCCTCTTGAGCCGCTGATTTCCCAGGCTGTTCTCGCCAAACTTGGGGTAGAGCTCCCACCCTCTCACTCTCTCCACCCTCACCCCTTGGAATCCTCTTATCCGCCCCTGGGGATGGTCTGGTCTTAGGGTGGAAAGTCCGAGTGTCTCTGGAAGAGGCCGTCAGGTTCTCTGTAGCCAAGTATTTCTCCACACGATCCACAAGACCATCGGCCGTCTCTGGGTCTCCATGGCTTACCCACTTTTGGATGGCAGTAGGAAGAGCTCTCAAAAACCGATCCATTACAACACG